>JAWWTY010000037.1:42958392-43084610 GCA_035222235.1 Margarornis squamiger
GGGCACAGAAGAATCTACAATTATTTCTGGGCACTGATCTTCTCCTAAAAAACATGTTGTACAGTTCAACTTCTCCAAGAGTAGCATCACATGGAGTTGAGACATTTTTTTAGCTCACCTTCACCAAAAGAATTATCAGATCTTCTTCAAAACCTAAACCCCTCCTTTTTGCCATGTGCCAACTTCTAGTTCTACAATGCCTTCCAGTATTAAGCCATTTTTGGTGCTCTTTGGACCTTGTGCTGAGCTGATCCAACTCATAACCTGGTATGGTGGTTTAACCCCAGACAGCAACTATGTACCATGTAGAGTTCATTCACTCACTCTTCCTCTCCTCCCTCCCAGCGGGATGGGGAGGAGAACTGGAAAAAGGAAAAAACCCATGGACTGAAATAGGAACAGCTTAATAATTCAAATAAATTAAAATATAATAATAACAAAAATAGAGAGGCATTACCACACAAACAAAAATAAAAATAATCCCAACCCATAAATGATACACAGCTCAGTTGCTCACCACCCACTGACTGATGCCCAGCTCATACCCCAGCAACTATTAGACCTCCCGGCCAACTCCCCCAGTTTATATACTGGGCATGACATTCTATGGTATGGAATATCCATTTGGTCAGTTCAGATGAGCTGTCCTGCCTGCACTCCCTCCCAGCTTGTTGTGCAGCTCCTCACTGGCAGAGCACGGGAAACTGGAAAATCCTTGACTTAGGGTAAGCAGTGCTCATCAACTGCTAAAACATCAATGTGTTATCAACATTATTCTCATACTGAATCCAAAACACAGCTCTGTACCAGCTACTAGAAAGAAAATTAACTCTATCTCAGCTGTAACCAGGACTTAGCAAAGAAATGTTTTTTGGTCTGATATTTTCATAGTTTTATGAGGTGTGGCATCTTCGAGCATTCTGAATGGAGCTTATACGAGGGGAGGTAGAAGGTGAAAAAAGGAAGATTTTTGTTTGGCAGTTTCAAGCTGTTAAGTCAGCTCAGCTATCAGTGCAACTTTACCTACGGATTCAAGCTATTACTTCACAATATTTTATTAATAAAGGTAATTAATCATGACACCTAAGCAAGATTCCTAGTAAACCTGGCAGGCAGATTGTTCAAAGAGACCATACCTAAAAGCAGTAACAAAAACCTACCTGCACTTTGATTCTTTCCTGCACACTAGCAGGGAAAAGGAAAAAAACAAAACACCACAGCTCATTTCTGTGAATCACATTCAACTGCAGTCATTTTGACAAAAATTATTACACGTAATGAAAATTCCTACCTTTTTACAAATACAGTAACAATGAAATGTTTTTCATCTCCTAGTTATACTTTTTTTAAAACACTTTTTTTAACCCTAAATTCTTCCTTGAAGACAGCATGCCTAACTATTCTTGATTGTAAATCTATATGTAATTCCACAGTTCCTGTCAATTGTACATAAAAGAGAAAGGTAAAATTGAGTTTCATGGAAGTCTTTAAGAAGGAAGCTATTTGTTTAAGACAACAGCCTTTGAGCAATACGACTCAGTGATCATTCAAACTCAATGAGTAAACTTGGGAAAGGAAGGAGGCACAGAACAATGCAAACCAAACCAACTTCTACGAAAGAAACCCAGCAGTAATGTGTACAGTTTTGGGGCTCTATCCTTCAAGAAAGCTCTGAGAAAAATGGAAAACAAAATGGTTTCCAGTCTTTTAACAAAAAAAAAAAAGAAAAAGAAAAAGAATTTAACTAGTTTATGCAAAGAAAGTTAAAAAAAAAATAAATAAATAGATGGAATGTGCAAAAGACTGGACATGAAAATAACTCTCATTTTATGCAGCAGAGTGGCTAGGACAACTACTAAGCTTAAGGGAAATTTATATTAGATACTACAAATATTCAGAAAATTCTCTGCCTTAACTATCCTTACTGCTACGAAGGATTTGATAAGTATTACCAGTGCTGCTGACCAGAGATGTTTTAGAACTTTAATCATAGAGGTTTTAAGATAAAATATTGGTATGTATCAAGATAAACACCAACATAAATTGATTAGACCGGTATACAGATGTCCCATCTCATCTTCTGATTCTACATACATCATTTTAGAAACACACACATAAGTCTTATGACTAAGACAAATAAAACTGTGCTCGAGTCAAAAAATGAAACTTTCTATAAATTGAAACAGGTTCTTCTGGTAAAACCAGAGTCCCAAATTTCCCACTTAATTGCCTTCTTTAATGGAAAAGAGAACAGTGAGAGGTTCTGAACACGAAAACACAGCGACCAGATGAAATAGGTATGATTTAGGTGTTAATGGTGACTTTTAAGTTAAATTATAGGCCAGAATATCTGAAAGCAGAACCACATACAGATTTTAGACTGTCGGTAAACAGCAGGTAAGTGAAAAAGCAAGCATGCTGGAGGTTAGCAACTGCATCATTTGCATATGCTGAATTTACACCTGACAAAGGGTGAGTACATGCCAGTTTCTGGCTAATGGCTGAAGAGTTCCAGCAATTGTAGTCTGTGCAAACTCTTAAACTAGACTTGTAGTAACCATCATTAAACAACACAGTTAACATCTTTGGCCCTCAAAAACGCAGATGAGATTGAGTATATTGTTCAGACACTGCAAGGTATCCTTTCTCAAAAAAAACCCAAACCTAACGTCTGTGCAAACGTGTGCATAATCTTACACACATTTTGATGTATGTATAGTCCTTTAAGAAATAAAGGTCTGTAAATCTGGAGTGGTGGGAGATGTGGTGGAGAGTTCTCAAGTGGTGTCTGGAGGAGATGCTCTCAGACTAGCCTCCATACAGTTGAAGCTTAATCATCCTTTCTGTATAGACACAGTAGGACAGTCTTATGACAGAACTGACATTTCTTTCATACTGGCAACTTCATGCCAAATACAATGAATCGCCACAGTTAACCTAAAAAGAGATGAAGTAGGAATCAGAGGGCCACTGACCTAACACAACTGACCAAAGCAGATAAATTTAAGACTGCCAATTACTCAAAATTCTTCCACTGACTACAATATCCCATTTCTCTTGCAAAATATGCTTCAGTTATATTTCAGCTGTCTTTTTTCATATCAAATAACTAAGTCATTTTTGCTAGATGTCTCTCTAGATCTGTCTTTCAAATGCCCCTTAAAATGCTTCTACAACCTTCAAAATGAAAAGGAAAACAAGAGAATGGAACCCATACAATTCATATTTACATATGGAAGGAATAGGAAAAAAAACTTTCCAGTATTGGAAGCTGAAAGACTACACTTAGCAACCAGCTGCACGCATCAAATAGGAACTTCACAGAGGCTGTAGCATTTCAAGAGAGTTAAGCATCCCCATTCTCTAATCAGTTTGGGCAGTTTGAATACGGTGCCAAGGAAGAGCTACTTTTCTTTTAAGAAGATGAAATAAGGAAGAGTATTTAGTCTTCTGACAAGCTCTTTCCCAAGTCAGCCAGGGAACTACATAACTGAAAAAAACCTTGCAGTGTAACACTTCTCAAACAAGATTTTTTCAGGACTCTGAAGGTTGTTGAAGAAATTGCAAGGAGGACAAACAGTAGTTTTGGTTAGCTGGTGTGTTCTCTTTTCTCTGCAGTTCTTTGTCTACAAAAAATTCAAAAATATGACTCAGGTAAAAAGAACAGAGAGACCAGAAGAAGGCAAATATGGACTTGAATTCCAAGAAATGCATGATTGTGGGGTGAGGATGAGAGAGAAAAAAGTCTGTAAATTTATGGGACAGGGCTTGGCTTTATGTACTCTGTTCTTCCAAGACCTCTCTTTCCTGCAATAAATGAGGCAAATACATTTCATATTCTCATATGGAAAAACATCGGAACATAAGAATGTATTATTTGATGACTTTATGCCTACATATTTCTTACATATAACATCAAATCTATGAGTGTTCTTTTAAAAATCTGAATATAAAATGGTTCCAGACGAAACTGAAACAGGTTTACATCTATTTGAAAAAATTGCTTTACTAAAGACATTCCAAAACACAAACGTACACACACATGTAAATGATAGTCCCAAGCAGAACGTGCCTAAAACTAATCCTCCTCTTCACCACAGAGCAATTTACAGGAGGAAAAAAGTTTAATTCAAATATATTAATTGCAATCTTGGAAAAGGTTAGTTCCCTGTAAAATTCTGAGTCACTGCAGTACAATTTTTCTTACCTGTAGAAAAATTTCACTTGCAAATTATATATCTGAGTTTGAATTGCAATACTTGTTCAGCATACTGCAATACATCTTCAGGTCACAGAAAAACAACAAAAAAGCAAACATCACTTTTTTTCTTAAATGATTTAGTTCTATATGTAAAGGTATTAAACAAAACCTTACCCATAGAAAATTTTCCTCAGAAGGTGTTTTAATTTAATACTTTTTATTAGCAGCAAACACAAGAAATGTAACAAAAATCTTAAATTATTTATGTTTTAAATGTGTTTATGTGCTAGAAATGGTCTGAAGATATTGAACAGAAATAAGCTTAAAATATGAAGGTAGACTAAGTCCAAAACTGTGTTTCAAGCAGACACAGGAATACACAGGAACACTCCTGTATTTTACATCTTGGACACTGATTTTGCCTCTTTATCAAGGTAAGTGGAACATGTTCAAGGTGCTTTTCACTGAATTTTTCACTTGCACATTGTCAAGGAAAACTATTACTCAGGAAGAACCACAAAGATAAGCTGAATGTAAACCAAATATATTTTAAACTTCCCAACCATAATATTTAAGAATATTTACACTTAAAAGCACCTCCTACCATATATTTTCTAATTTAAATAGCTTTAAAAGATCCTCAAATAATCTTGGGGCAGGCCATAAAAAAACAGATCACTTATACTGTGCTTGAATATATTTAATGAAAAAGAGAGGAGTTTATCAATACTTCAGGCAACTGAAAGCAGTATTTCTCTGCTTTAAAACTCAAATCTTCCCATTAACTTCTGGATACAACATCACAGCACCTGCTTTTAACTTCTAAAATCAGATCTCTTAGACTAGAACATTTAACTTGCAACATTCCTGACACGGGTAAGGGAGGGTAAGAATGCCATAGAAAGAGACAGATCTTTCAGTGACTAGACACAGAGACTGAAACAGTTTTAAGACTAATACCTACTTACTCCTCGTGTCTGTTACAGATATTAGTCAATACTAAATACTTCAGAAGAAGGAACAGATGAATAACACAATTAGAACTACTATGCAGTACAGGTTTTGCAGAAAAAATGGGTTTTTTAGGGTGTAAGATTATGAGGTAAAAAAAAATAAATCAAAGGGCATTGATATGGAGTAGAAAGACAAGTATCAAGTGGCACTATAAACATGCTCAAAAACCAACATGATATGGTTTCTCCTAAAGCTTGATACCAAGGGCAATAACTCTCTAAATATAAAAATGCACGAAAGTGGAGATTTAATCCAACATTAAGCAATAAATCTTGCTTGAATAAAGAAAAAAAGATTTAAGACAATAACCCAGATACTGATTTATGCAAAGCCATGCAATGTAAATAAACATAAAGCTAAGTACCTATTAATTGAGAAATACTATTAAACCTCCATTTTGGAATGTCTTCTAACCAATCCATCAGTATGACTGTTTTCATATTGGAGCTGCTCACACAGTTCTTTATTTATACTGCAAGAGTAACCAAAGACCCCAGTTAAGGCCTTAACATGGCAGATACTATCCAGCAATACAGACATGCAGAATTCCTACCCCTAGTAGCATAGATTTCAAAAGTACATTAAAAAATACAGTACATCTATTGTCATACCTACTTTAGTATTTCACTTTATACTGTCCCAATTAATAAACCCCAAAACTGTCTTAAAACATTCAAAACAGAAAATGAAAAAGGATATTCTAAAAAAAAAAATAAATCCAGATTGCTATAATCCAACCTTCATTAACCCCAAGATTAAAAAACCCCCAAAACTACCATATTTTATTTCTATTGAACATTTATAATAGCCGTTTCTACATCTATTGAATCCTAGGTTCTGGCTTTGAACCTAGGATTATTCACAAATTCTCAAAAATTTTCTGTTTTTTCAGCATTTGTATGATTTTCACTGAAGATGCCTATACTATCAGCGTATTCCAACAACCTAATCAAAAATAACCACATTAGTCCTATTAACACTATGCACTACACCCCTGCAGGCACATTGGTGGATATGTACAGTGTATGACAAAATTTAGTGTTCTAACAGTATCATCGCTTCCAAGCCTGTGTATTTTACTACGGTTCATGAGGGCAGCTAATACTGAAAATGGAGCTGTAACAGAGTGGTAAAAAACTTCTCGTTTAAATAGAAATCTTCTCTTCTGACAGTATTTTTCCTGGTAAAGACACCTTGGCTAATATACTTCAACACTAGCCATATTACTTCATAAAGGATACTCTGTAAAACTCCACCTTTTAGGAAAGCCCATGGGTTCCAGTTATCACAGGAAAAAAAAAAGAAAAAGCTGACAATGCACTAATATAAATAAAAAACAATTTCAAAATTCCACCAATTTTTTTGCATCTTATTTTGGAAGTACAACACAACTTGTTTCTCAAGGGCTTTCTGAAATTGTGTTTCTTTTACAAAGCAAAGTCCCTTGACAGCTCTAGAAACACCAATGCCTTGCACGACTGGAAGAGAAGGCCTTTAATGACCTCACCGGACGCGGCCACTCTTATGCTGACAAGAACCAGGGGGAGCTGAGGGCAGAAGCAAGAATTTCCAGATGTCTGTCCTTTCTCAATGCCCTTCTTTCTTCCTCCTCCACCAAGTCTGGGGGCTCCCCAGCCCCAGCAGCAGATTTAATTACTGGCAGAGTCCCTGTAGCCACTAAGCAACCTGGTCTATGCCAAGTGCCACACAGCTGATCAAGATCTTTTGGGGACAACTAACCTTTTGGACTGGATTAGGAAAACTGCATATAGTCAGATGTGGTTAACGCTGATGAGATGTTCAGCAAGAAGCTGCACAGCTCTTCTTGCCACTGCTTTATTTCAAGTAATCATGAGATGTTGTTTGAAGAATGATCCCTGTCCCACTATATTTATCCCCCTTAGAAACCAATAAAATAAAATTTCACGAAGTTTTCAAATGTTCCTGTATGACTGAACTTTAAATTCTACAACAAAGAGGTACCAAGCAAATATCTATTTTACTGAACTTCAGGATATTTTTTTTTAATCACAGGACTAATTACATAATGGAGAAATAAGTACACGGTACCATAAAACTAGCAAGTATTAAGTACTTCTACAATAAGGAGCTATTTTCAAATTATCAAAAGCATCAAAATCAGAAGATTATGAAACAGTTGCCCTTTCCTTTAACAAAAGTTTATGAATCATGTAATAGGTGGTAAAGTTTTTAATTCCAGATTTGGAGAGAATCAAATGAGTAAATACATGCATCACATTTCACCTGAAATCATTTGATATACTCCCCCCACTTGCTATTCATTAAATTGGGTAGTATAAACAAGGTGAAATTAGAACCATTCCACATGTAACTCTATTGAATTGGCAACAGGAGGCTTTTTTAATTTAAGTTTATGTTGAAAATATATACAACCACCCAAATACCTTTACTTAGTCTGGAAAAAACTCAGCACTTACAAAACACTGATGCTGCCACTTGGATTGCAACTCCTCAAGTTCTTTCTCATCTCTTTCTACAAAAATTTCAATCTACAGTCTCAGGAAAAAAAGTAGTATAATATATAATAGAGAATTAACGTATGTTCTGCACATGTGTATTAAAGCACAATCAGAAAACAGTCAGCTGTATTAAATATTTTGTTAAAAACTCTTAAATAATACCTAAAATGCTAAAACTATAAATGTCAGCATCTTATAAAATAATTGTATTGCCTTGAAAGAAAATATAATCCAATTAACACTTCTTCAGCCACTGACTAGAGAATTCATAATAAACTGAAGTCAATAATTCAAAAGGCATTCAAGTAAGAGAAATAGTCACCGATTTTAATGATTAGAATTCTGTAATATGAACAGCTGAAGACAAACAAAGCAGTGTCATCTTCTGGAATAATATAAGCTTTATTCCTTATACTTTGTATCATACAGTTTGAGTAAATATATACTATGGTAAATCCAACTTACCGATATTACTACTGTGTTTGAAAGGTTACAGTCCACACTCCATCAAACCCCTTTTAAACAAGCAGATTTGTTTTGGGGTAGATTTCAGTGTTACTGCTTTATTATTTTTAGACTACTTGACCACAGACAACATCTGGTATTTTACTTGAAAGTATGAATCAAAAATTCTTTAGGAAAACTATCTTTGCAATTACTTGAATTCGGTTCACATCTACATGAAGGCATTAGAAAGTTAGATCCAGAAACCAGTTTGACTGGATATTCACCACCAGCTTACCCTCTACGTATCTACTGATTCTGATCTTGGATTTTCAATAATCCTGCTTTATCTGTCCATGACTTTTTCCAGACAACACTGAAATTATGCCAAATTATGTTGAAAGAATAGCTTCAGCATTTTCTATCCTTATAGCTGATCTTTTCCTCGACTTTAAACACGCTTGCTTTTGGAAGCTGCTGCTGCTAGCCTTTGGCTTTAACATGCTGTGAAGAGGAATCCTAAGGAGTCAGCATTTTCTAACAGTGAACTGGATAAGATGGAAGGACAAAAACAAGAACGGAGCAGAGAATGAACAATGGCAAAAGAACACAGTTCAGTCACCAATTTTTATCACCTAGAATTCTACCAGCTTTAGGCAGCATGTAACTGGAGCACAATCCTTTCTTATATCAAAAGTTTAAATATTTCAATATTATTAATCTAAAAAGAAATTATGAAAGATCAAAAGCACTTGAATTGCTAAAGGTAAATGGTTCTACTGGGTATTTTGTGGCCATGTGGCTGAGTTTTGGTGAGCTGAGGTTGGCTAAAGGGGTAGCCTCTCACTGGGAAGAGGCCAGCTGCTGTTATGTGTTCAACACAGCCGTTTCCAGCTGGCTCCAAAACTAACCCACTGTAGGCCAATGCTGAGCCAAATTTGTTTGTGGCAGCTCTATGAAAACATTTAAGAAAGGGAATAAACCACTGGACAGGCAGACAGGGAGTAGCTGTGCAGGGAGGAGAGTGAGAAACAGCAGACAGAACACCAAAGCCAGAGGAGGAGGTGGTACTTCACTGCACTGGAGCAGATATTGCTCATGAAAGACCCAGGATGGAGCAGACATCCCAAATGAATACTTCCTGAAGAAACTCAGCCACTTTTTTATTTTCCCCTGAAGGACTGAAGCCCAAAAGAGAGAGCTCACACTGGAGCAGGGGGAAAACATAAGGAAAGAGAAAATGCCATTTACTAACCACAGCACACTTCCCCTCTATGCCCCCTGCACTGAACAGGGAGAGTGGCAGAGGAGTTTAAAGTGAAGTAGTTGAGCTTGAGGGGGAAGGAAAGGTGTTGTTTCAATGTTTGGCTTTGTCACTGCCCAAATTTATATTAATTTGCAATACATTATATTTACTTTTCCTAAGTTGCGTATGCTGTGCCCACAAAGTAAACAGTAATAAGTTTCCCCATCTTTGTTTCAACTCATGAGTTTTCTCATCCTATTTTCTCCTCCTGCCCCACTGAGAAGGGGAGTGAGTGGCTGTGCGGGAGTCTGGCCCTTAGCCAAGGTATCCTGCCACATCAGTAAACGTGACTGTCAGAAAAATCTTTTGACTTACTAGAAGAAGTAGCTTTCTTTTTTTCTGGACTTCCTGTATCTTCCATTTCTGCCTCAGTGCTCTCACTGGCTGCTGCAGCTGCTGCCTTTCTTCTTTTCTGAAGGAAAAAAAAGCATGAAAAAAAAGCAATTGAACTCAAGAACAGGAAAGACCACACAAAGTAGAAAATATTCTTATCCTCAGAAGATATTCCACAATTTTAAACATTATTTCTCCATATTATATGAAATGTCTCCAGTCAGAGAAAATTTATTTGTATATTAACACAAGAATACTAGTACTAAGCAATACACAATTTAAAAGGACAGTTCTGCTGTCTGCAGATCACTTTAGGAGTTGAAATTTTAAAGTATGAAAACATGAGTTTTTATGATCAAAACATGTTGTGGTTTTCTTTTAATTTGCATTGAGTAACTGTTACAAAGGAGCAAACTGAAAAATCCGAAAGAATACATGAAAACACTTTACCCTAAGTTCATATCAATTGATTTTTTAAAAAGCAATTACACCTCATTAAATTCAAATTTATCTGGATCTAGTTTCTTAAGGCTTTCTTTGCATACCTTAGAAGTAGCTAATACCCACTGACAGTACTTTTTTTTCCCAATAGCAAGGGTGCATTCTGTTCCAAAGAGAGGTACTTGGAAAATCTGAACTCCATTCAAGGTACATTATCTTAAAACCTCGAAATGGATAGAACTCTTTATTATCTGTGTATTACAATTAATCTTACTCCTGCAAAGTATTCTTAAAGCAGTTATGGAAAATTATGGTTTTAAAGCAAAAGATGAGTTGACCTGTATCAGACACAGATAAATAAGTGCTGAACATGGAAGAGTTTACCTTTTCCTTTTTGAATTTTTTAATTGTATGAGACTAGAGCTTTCCTAATACAGCTTTAAAAGTGGCTACAACTTCACACAGCTCACGAGAGAAGGGGAGAGTGCATTACATCTTTCCTTTCCAAAGTGTTGCTTCATGATTACCATCTAAACCCTGCTGGGCTGAACAGATTGGTTCGATAATTACATACAATAACTGCAGTGGGCAGGTAACCCTCAGCTGGCACAGGGCAGCTCCCCTGTGAGAACTTCCATATGCAAACTGCACTGATGGAGTGCATTAGGTACATCTTTCCTGCCGGTGCACAGGCCTGATTACCGCCAGCCAAGACTCCAAGGTTAGCATGTCAGCAGATTTGTGATGCATTAGGCAGGAATAAACACAGACACTTTTGTTCATTCTGACCAAAATTAAGGAGGACTATTTCAGCACTGCACTGCTTTTATATAAGAGATAATGCATTCCTCCCAATTGTACTAGGAAACATTTTAAATGCTCATCAGAAAAACAGATATTCAATACATGCTACACAAAAGCAAAATACATTTATCTTGTTTCCAAGCTTATTTAATAAAAAGTGGTTTCTTAATCTTGATGCAGGTGAATTACATAGCAGTAGAAATCCAGCAGCATTCATCTGACAAAAGCAGCACCTGCATATCTGAACCATTAGAAGCAAAAAAATCACTGAGACCCATATTTTTCCGGGTTACTTTACTCTCAATATTTCCCAGCAACTCTCCAGCACTGAAAAACAGTAAAATGTGGTCCTTGCACTAAATAATTTAGTCAAGAGCTCAAAATACTTCCTTCAACTCCCAGTACTGCTAGCTGCTTGTTTTGCTAGAACTCTTAGAGAATGCCACACACAAACCAACATGCATTTACTACACAGCAAAAAAAAAAAAAAGAAAAAAACCTTGAGCAGAATTATGGACTGTGTTTCATTTACTTACACATCTGGGGAAACTTGAGTCATGACACAGAAAATAAAACGCTAACTTTTAATATAGTAGACATTCCTGGGTTTTACCCAGGTAATACTGAGATTCCAGAACAACCAACCTTACATGCAACATATAATGCCCACTGTGGTTGAATTAGCTATACAAGCTGAGAGAATCCTACACTCTAAGAAAGTATTTACACAGAAGCTAGAAATATTGTCTCCTAGCCATGAAACAGCACAACTTCAGAACACCAAGTAACACTGTTTTAAGACAATATTATGGCAGATTTCACCAAAAGAAAGAGTAGATATATTAAGACCTGTCGTCATTAAAAATCAGTAGAGCCAAAATGTCACAGATACTTGGTATTAGAGGTTCACAATCTTCTCAAAGGTGGATATCAGACTGCATTTTTCTTTTCCAAAGTGTACATCAAGCATGCCAAAAGAAATTCAGCATGTGCTAGAAAATACTGGCTCTCAGAAGCAAGATGCTACTGATTGATGGTAAATTATGGAAAGTAGTTTTTAACAAAGTTGAAAATTTGGAGCTTATCTTTAAAACACTAAGTCATCAGGTTGAGCTACCCATCACAGCTGAAAATACATATAATTTTAATTAACATTTTACTTTCTTCCTCCATGTTTTTAAGTGTCCAGCTGTTCTCAACTTGCACAAACTGTCTTCTTGTTCTCCTAGACTCTCATTAATGCCTGATATCCTCTGGAAGAAAAATCTAGTAACATAAGTTCCCAAACATATATTCTGGAAAGCCAGATATCCTGCTGAAGACCCTCTTTTCATTCATTCTTGATGAAAAATGAAAAATACAGCCTAGAAAGGACTGACACAATCTATTCTTCTACCTGAGCCTATACCACAGCTGTTAAAATGCCTACAAAATTCAACATAGAAGGAAGAGTCATCTGCCCCAGTGTTTGGCCAAAAGCAAGAATGTATGTCAACCTGATATCCATCAACCTTATTTTGTCTGGACACTCCAGCAGTAGCTGGCATGAAGTAGCATGAAGTCCACTGAAACAGGAAGCAGACAGCTGAAAACACTCAAATGGGCCAGTAACACTCGTTGTTTTATCTAAATGCTTGAACATATTTGTGACAACTGAGTAGGCTGACCATGGCATATGATTCCTCAAAGCATGAAAAAAGCCACAAAAAAACCCCAATGCAAAAACTAGCTCCTCTTTGATGCCAGTAGCTAAGAACCTATGGAAAAGTATTATCACACCCTTTGGGAATGGTCTTGACTGATACTGGTTAAAGAAATAAGATTTTTGAAGTTTTATTCCACTGAAAATGTGCGCCTTGCTGGACAAGGACATTAAAGGTCACAGATGCTGGCTCTGCAGCAGGCCAACTTAGTCAGCAAAGAAATCAGCCAACCATTAAAAACAGATTATTTTTTTCCCCAAAACACAGGTCTCAAGCCATGTGAAACCACAGGGGGAACAGAAGAACTTATGCTAATGAACTCTCCTTTTGGACAGACCTTTACATGCAGTTCAGCAGAAAATATTAGTATAGAGACCACAGCTGTACAATTTTAGCGAAAATACTATTTACTGGACAAAAAGAAGTAAGAAAAGCTGGACATATATCCTCAGAAGACTTGAGAATCCTGCAGCTTTTTTCTTTTCTGCTCTTTCTCATCTTTAACACGCTGATCATTTCAGTACACAGGCAACATTCTCGTACTATTACCCTGGATTATAATTCTCAGTTCCCTGGTTCATGCTAAAGGAATGAATAAACTACCCACCTGCTATTAATAAATGTAAGTAAAGAACTAATAGATGCAAGTTGAAGTACGAAATAATATTTATTGTCCCATTATCTGACCAGATTATTGTTAGAAGCTGTTTTAACATACACTTTTCCCTAAAGCTCAAAAAGTTCTTAATGCCATATTCAAATGGGAATTCAAATTCACAGTCTGAGGCTTCTTAAATACAAGGAATAAAATACCCCTAGCCTACCAACATAGTTAAGACTCAAAAATAACATATTAAATCATGGTAAATTCAATATGTGAGTTCCAAAAATCAAATATTTGGCATAAAAATGTATACCTAAAACTAAGCTTTGAACTAGTCATGGAAAAGAAACTAATATGAAACAAAAACTAATTTTATCTTACATGTACTTTGATCCATCTGGAGTTTTATCAATTTAAAGAAATAAGCAAATTAACCAAATGTTCATCTGTTCAAATGTCATTATATTTAGGTATACAAATGTTGTTATCCAAGGTACTATCTATTATGAAAGTACACCTACAAACATCATTCTGTATTAAGTTTTAATAACAATTAGTGGAGTTGAATTAGAGAAATAATGTATACGACTAGAACTTAAGACATTTAATTACTTAATTATTTCCTACTGGATAAAGTAATGGCATCTACTTCCAACACCACTCTGTTATTTAGCTCAACAAATTGTAACAAAAGCTGACAAAAATTTTTAGAGTAAAACCTTTTGTACTGGATTTGTTTGAAAGTCTTCATTCTCTGTCAAGCCGAAGTCCAGTACTCCATCATCTTTTTGCCCAATGGCCTTGAGACCTTGCAGAAGTATTTCTCGGAAATGCTGATAAACAGGTTTCTCTTCATAGCTCAGTAGCTTCACCTTTTCCATATATTTGGCTAGTTCATCTAAAGAAATGGCACCTCCAATTAATTTCTATTTGAAAACATTTTACTCCCTTTTACCACAAAAGAAACAGAAATTACACATGCACTGCTTATGCTATTTTTGAAATGGTTATTTATAAACTCATAATAATTATGTCTTTACTAAAACACGTTTTAGAAAAAAATTATACCAAGGTTCTTTACCCAGTGATGACAGCATCACTGTTTTTCACATGTTCATTGCAATGAAGAGTCAGTCATAAAAAAATCTAATAGGCCAATCTTCACCAATGAATGCTTGTTTACATCATATTTCTTACATCTATATTTAAAAATGTGGAAAAGGAAGTGAGATGTCATCTCAGAACTTCATCAGTTCAAGAATGAAACACATTAAACAATACGTGAAACATTAGACGACTGAAAAAACAGACAAGTCCCACTTCACAGATAAAACACTTCCAATCACCAAGAATAGCTGGAAACAACCAATTAAGATCCCAATAAAGTGTATTTCTAATAGAGTCAAGTTTGGGTTTTTGTTTTTTTAATAATATACTCAGCAAATCACCAATGCCAAACACAAACAATCTATACTTCAAGCTTACACTACTTTTTTATTTTCATCTCTAAAATTCAGTTGTGAAAAATCAATTTACACATTCACAATTCGACATTCAAAATTTATACTGTCCCTAGTCAGAAGCAATGCAGTGTCAGCAGTTCATATAACTGCAGCCAAAAGGAAGCATCTAAACTTCTCTTAAGCAACAATCTAATTCATGCCACTATTGTTCCTGATTGAAAGGAAGAAGAAAAACAGATACACACTTCAGTAAACAAGTATTTAAAAACAGCTCCTCTTACCTGGTTTATTTTTCCCAGGAAAGCATTTGTCCATTAAAACGGAAACATTATCTCTACATCTGAAAAACAAAATTATTCAAAACTACTGATTACTTTGAATTTTTAACCTTGCCCTGTTCTGATAAACTTTCTAAGTATCCAGCTTGCACCACCGTCAGACAGGAAACATTACTACATAAACCTCTGGTATTTTAGGTGTGCAGTACATTTAGGAACCTGACAAATGAGGTAGACAATAAGTTTTTGTTCAACAGTTTTTGATTCTTGTAAAAACAAGCAAGTAGAAGACTGAAGAAAAAGAACTGGTCCATTTTAAACCCTCACATATCAAAGGGTTTATCCCTTTGGGTTCTCCCCCAAAGGGACCTAAAGAAGCCAGATAACAAAAAAAACTTGTTAAAGAGATAGAAACTGCTGTGCTGGGACAGCTCCCTTCATATAAATACCTGACAAGAGAAGGTTGTTTGGGGCTGAGGGGAAGATGAAAGAAAGTTAGCAGCTAGGCTGAGGGGCAAAATGAAAAATAATTTAAAAATCCCACAATAGTAGCACTCTAGCTAGAATGATGCTCAAAGACATTTAATACTCCCCTTTAGCTTTCATCTCTGCTGCTGACTTCAGAGAATGATGTTATAAAGGCTACTCATACTCCACACTTGTAAAGTAGGACTAATGGTTACCCACATTCCGGTAAGAGTGGTTTTTGGCTTAACCATGGCAGTACTCTAACATGACAATACTGCAGTGGAAAAGTAAGTATCTCACACAAGCAAAAGAGACAGTAGAACAGTACAAGTGAAGTGCAATTACACGTCAAGGATACACAAGAAATGATGAAGGGAAACTGGAGGGTATACAAAATAGCCTATTCACCAAAAGGGAACATACTTACAGTACAAAGCACTTCTACAGTAAGACACTTTAATTTCAAAAAGTGAAAGAAAGCAAGTAGTTTTCTCACCTAATTTTTGAGTCTCTGACAAAATTTGGATCTTTCAAGTTCTCTTCCCAGGGTAGATGGCCACTGAGCCAATGAATCATGCAGTAACCCAAGATCTCCAGATCACCACGTCTTGATGGTGCTAAATATACATACAAACATAAAAACCCCAACTATAACATCAGCTAATAAACCACACACAGCTTAACAATAGTAAAGATTTGTAAATATGATAAGACAATAGAAAGTCAATGATAACAATGTAACACTACTGTATCTGTTACTTATTTCTTTATTTTAGCATAAAAGCTGGGAAGAAAAATATCATTCCTACATCTGGAAGGATAACTTCATTTTCAAGTCCTTTATCAATCTCTCTCTTCTATTCAAAAACATGACATGCTGCACTTATCCCAATTTGGGAAGCTTTTTAAGTACTCACATTGTGGAAAAAATAGAACAAGTTAGTGAAGTGATTGACTTTCTGTTCAAAACAGTTTTTACTTCCCTTCTTCTCTGAAAAGGTAATAGTGCTGAAACCTCCTGAAAAAAAAACATTCTACAATGCTGAATTATTTTATGGGCCTGAAAACTGAACAGAGGACAGTAAGAGATCAAACCCCTAAGACTTCACAAATAAAAACACACCCAAAAATAAAGCACCAAAAAACCCCCCCAAAAGAACCACGTGTACATTGACCATACACACTAGAAGTATAAATAGGCAAATCAAGTCATCTTTGTTCATGTTCAGCTTTAAGCATAGATGCAGTAGTTTATCCTAAAGTAAATAATCATTTTCAACAACTTTCATTTTTCCAAAACACACTTTTATGCGAATAAAGCAAAATTTAACAATTAAGAAAATGAAATTTGTGTTCACTATAAATCCTCAAGGTTTAATCAGACTTAGATCCATGCTTTGTTCAAACTCTTCTCACTTCTTGCCTTTCAATGTTCAGTGACTATAGGCATAATTAATTAATAAAATGACGGGGGGTTAAAAAAATTCTAAATGTTGAGTTGAAGAATACTTCCACATTGATAACAGAAACTATTTTTCTCATGAAAACAGGACCTATTTTTCTATCAAGACTCACGAGCAGTACTCCATCTCTACTTAGTAAAAAGCAATATGCTAAACAGTCTTTATAAATTAGGAAATCCTAGTTAGGAAAGTTACATTAAAAATACAGTAAGTAAAAGTTAGTAAATGAAACAAAAGAAAAATGTCAGCACAACCCACAGGGCAAAAAAAAAGAAAAACATTTTTCTAGATTCAGAAATCTGGTTTGTTTATTTGCTGCACTGAGTTTTCTAAATACTTTTGTATTTATAAAAAAGGATGCACAAATGCCTATTGCTGAGAAGAGTTTTACATCCTTACCCACACCCTTGTGCGCATCGATACTGGTATATTCAATAGTTCCATCATGACACCTTTTAGGATCTTCTTTATATACTCTGTGAACTCCTTCGGGAGAGTATCGGTAGGCAAGTCCATAATCTACCAAGTACACCTAGTAATTTCCACAAAGAATTACAAAGTTAAAGAAGTATAAATAAAAAAATTATGCAAATAATAAATGGAACTCCTAAATTTTTTTTAAAATACCAAAAATGGTGAGTTGTTCAACTTTCAATGATTCTTGCTCTGTTCTTCATTAATCTTAATATCTATGACTTGAAAACAATATTCCAGATAGATTTTATTGTTTTTCATAGAGCAATCTGATCTGGAAGTCATTTCTTGCTGATGCAGAAGACAAGTACAGTAAAATAGTCCACTATTACCAGTAAGATTAAATTTAAAAAAAACAACAAACATGAAAAAAAAGAAATAATGTCCATAAAGTTAAAATACACTTACTGTCCTACTCTCTTTAAAGTCAGCTCTCCCATTTGAACAATACTACATACTACTACTACTCACTAACACCACAGTTACTTTAAGAGAACAAATTATTTTACATCTTCCACAAGCTAAGACATTTGGGCAAGAACACATATATAATTCTGAAACTCTACTATGCACTGTTTGAATAGCAAAGAGAGTTAAAAATGCAGAAAAATGAAAGACTTCCGTAAATCAAGTGGAACAATAAACACTTTAAAGACCAATTTTTCCAAGTAACAGAACACTTATCTGATGGATTTCTTGAACAAAGGAATGAGGTAACAATGCAGACAGGCAAACATAATTTACCAGTGTGCTATATAATTTTAGGCTTCCACCTGCAAATAACTATTTGTGAGTCAATTTTTTTTTAATCTCGAGAATTTCTCTAGAATATTATTTAGGCCAAATTGTCAATTGATAACTGTCCAGTAAAATGCATTAAAAAAATCGTAGAATATTAACTAGATATAAATGTCAAGCAGAAATAATGTTACCATATACATTCTTGAAAATGAGCTTCTGCTAGATTTCACAGGTTCAAAGTGCTTTCATGTGTTGTCAAATAGAAGGTTTAAAGCATGAGGAATAAAATGCATCAGAAATACCTGATTAGGGTTCTCATAACTCAGAAGGAGGTTTGCGGCCTTGATGTCTCCATGCACATAGTCATGCTCATGGATGTACTCCAGAATATCAAGCTAACAAAACAAAAGTCATGTGAATGCAGTACCCCGGTCCGGCCAGCAGAGGACCAACACTCAGCACAAAAGCGGGACTGAACTGAGAGACTCACACAGGGAAGACAGATTGTGAAAATATAATGCATTTTTTAAACTTACTATTCTCAGGCCTAATTGTAGTACAGTTTTACGGGAAAATTGCTTTGCATTCTCTTCATACATCTTCTGAAGATCTTTGCCAAATCGATCTATTATCATAAATCGATAACTAAATTCAAGGGCAAGAAAAAAAACCCAAACAGCAAGTTACTGAATTGCACTTAGCAAAGTATTTTATCCGTGTGTTAACTATACAAATTACTTATTGAAAATGTCTCTCTCAAAAGAAACTCTGTGAAATACTTGACTTTTTTTCAATGCTGTACATCAATTCTTACCCTTTTTTACATCAGCTAGTGAAAAGTTTGACCATCAAGAGAACTGATCTTTAGTTATGCAATGCAATAAGAAGTACTCACAGGGGAAAACATCCCTGTTGTAGCTCACTCCAGGCAAAACCAAGCATCACTTACAAAAAATACATTTCTTATTTTATGAATGACTAAGTAACTTAACATGGTTACATAAAACATTCATTTACCGAAATCTATTGCAAACTTCTTAACCTATTATTAACAACAAAACCCTCTCACTGCCAAAGGCGTTCTGATATTCACTGCTATAGCCAAACCGGTGTAAGAACTGTAAGAGTTCATAGTGGCTATATTAAAGAAGTTTGTGCATTAAACAGAGTGCAAAGACGAATTTTTGGTATTAAAAAAAAAACCAAACACCCTGCTATATTTACTTTTGCCTCTCAAAATTAATGTTGTTTTTAAATTACGTTAGTGTTACAGTAGAGGATCTTCTGAAACACCAATATTTCTGACACACTAAGGCATACATACCAACTGCCCTATGCAGTGATCCACACAGAGAAGCCTGACCTACCCTAAGCTGCAAGAGAACCACTAAAACTCCTTTGTAGCACAGTTGGTTAGAGAAAGCCCACTAGGAAACAAGTGCCATTACATAAACATTAACATTAAAGACCAAGTAACAAAAACCCTTCATGACAAGGAACAACACTAAAAACTATACCTAGACTTAAAACAAGTTTAACATGAGACTAGCAATTATTCCAGCTCACAAAAAAAAAAAAAAACAACCCATACCACAAAACTCAAACTGAGTCCTTACTATTTGTGAGTGAAAATACTCTCAGTGCATACAATAAGAAAAATTATAAAGGTAGTCATATTATTCAAGGACTTGCACATTGTAAGTTGACTTTGTTTTAATTAAAATATAAAAAGCTTCTAAACCATATACACATCTAGATCATCACTGTATTACAGCAATGTTCCTGACAAAAAAAAAAAATTAGAAAGAATAAAAATAGGAGTAACAAACAAAATACAAATAAAATATATTGTTCATATAGTTCCCTAAACACACTCTGCCATTAACATGAAACTTTGTAGCAGAAATGAACATCACAAAGATAAGTGGAAAATACACCTTATAAACTAAATTAGGTTAAAAGGATAGTGGTTGTGGATTAAATAAATTTCAATGTATGTCAACAAAAGATATATTCACCTGTTTCCATTTTTTTCATGCAAGCCAAAACCCCAATATCTTGGTACACCTAAATATTTCAGTTTATGGGACTTAGTCCACTTCCGAACTGAAAATACAAATAAAGTTAAGTTCATGAATTTGCATCAGTAGAAACTTACACAAAAAGGGAGTAGTCACATTGCTTACAGTTTCTGCATACCTGTTTGCTGCTTGTTTCATGGAAACGCATATGCAAAGTTTACTGCACAGTTAATGATGTATCCGTTGCAGACACAGAGATGCAACTCAAATTTCAATTTACACAACGCCACCAACAGAACTATACAGAACACCTCTGATTTACTATGTCTGAATTAGATTTCAAAAATTTAAAAACAATTTTGAAAATTACCTAAAGAGATTCTCTTAAAGTTTGACCGTACTCCTATGGGTTCTATTTTCCTAAATGCTTGTAGTTCACTGAAAACATTTCAATAGACAGCTTACTTTCATCTGGCTTAGCAGCTCGCATGTAGAACTTTAACTCAGTAAAAAGAGGTCCGTTCTTGCTGGGTTCCTTAAAAACAATTTAAAATTCATTAAAAACTGCTGTGTTATTACCTAATAGTTATTAAAAGCTCACAAAATATAACACCCTCTAAAAACATATTCTCCCTCAAATGCTCTACCCAGTGCTGATAAACGCAATAGAATAACTTCTTTTTAGAAAAGACGTTTAGCTCTAAAACATTATTTTCATTATAAATTGCTTAACACTAAGGGCATCAAGAAATACTGTCCCATAACAAAAGACTAAAAAATAACAAATTAACTGAAACGTATAGAAATATTACCAATATTTGGCAGAAGCTTAGCAGAGAACATCAAACAACATTCATTATCTCATTTTTTCAGATTAAAGCTGGATTGCATCAAATGCATTAGCCATTAGTGATTTTAAATTAACACCTGAAATGATTCGATGAAAAAATCTTAACAGAAGCTAAATTCTTACTCAACATAAGGCACTTTGTTCCATTCATGCATTAGTTGACAGAGGTAAAAATTCCAGAGGATTTCAAAATTTCTCTTAAACTAAATTATAAGATTTACACATGGTTTGACTTCAGAGCCTACCTTGTATTTACCATAAGGTATATTAGTTTCATTTTCAGGACACAAATCTATAGGAACCACGAAAGTTCAAGAGACAAATTGGTAGGAAAACACCAAAACTTTGAAATACTGCAAGAACAGCAAATGAGCAAGTTCCTTGACACTACATTTCCAGAACTTGGTACAGAAAAAAAAAAAGTGATTTCAACTCTTGGCATTTTTGAGCGCTTGATTTTGAGATGAGCTTAAGCAATATATTTTAGTCTAGTTACTCATATGTATCCAAATTCATTCTATCTCAGTGAAAATATGTTTTGTAACATCCTACACTTAAAAAAATAACAAAATCTATGCGGTTACTGGCAAAGAAATCCAGAAATAATACAATCACATGATATTAGGAAAAATGCCAAGGTACACATCAATTTTAAATGGTTTTAATTTTAACTTCTAAACGCAGATGCAGCAGTCCAGAAAATTGATAAAGGCCAGACTGTACCGCTCAGCTAACAGAGGGTTTCTGCTGTCCAACATTAGCAGAGCAATGTAAAGAAATTGAACCTGCTGATGACTGTGGGCTGCACTGATGTCTGGGCTCAGAGGCAGAGTCAGAAGATGGGTCAGAAGGAGAGCAGATACCAGACTGGGCACCATTTCTAGGCCTGGACCCTCAATTACAAACCTACCACCTATCTCCACCTCACTTTCTCCAGCAGCACTGCCCTGATAAACAAGTGAGCCAAGACTACAGTTTTCTGGCCTCTCCTTGTGGGACCAACAGTCAGACTTTAGCCAGGAGGCAGGAAAAAAAATAACAAAACCAAAATCAGCTAGACTAACTGATCAACAGACACAGATCTTTATTTATCCACAACAGACAATAAATTAGCAATACAGAGATTATATAAGCAGACAAGAAGTGCTAAACAGCTAAATCCCTATACTGCAGTCATCTCAAACACACCTTATTTGACCTATTCACTTGTTTCTGTGTAGCACAATCCATTAATACTCTAACTTAATTAGAATATAAATTATCTATAATTTTCATTCATTTACATAGGTTTGAACAATGTTATTTTCTCAGTAAAATACAGTAAAAAGTGTAGGTGTTAAAAATTCTTACAATATTTATCTATAAAGAAATCATGCCACAAAAATTTACATCTCAGTGCTGAAAAAGAGACATATCCTTCTTTAGTCAGAGCAAATGCTGAAAATCTTCTATCTTTTCATACTTGAGAGAATGGATGAATGATTTAACCACAAAATAGATCTTTATGTTGACTATGAAGGTGTTTTCCCACAATACCATTAATTCTACATACAGATAAATACATGCATATGCTATGCTAAAAAAGCTCAAACGATTATGTCCGATATTTGCTATACTAGTCCAGAAAGACTGCAAAGACAGTTTTCTACAGCTTTGTGCCCAGGATCATTCTAAGCACATGACTTATATAATTGAAATTAAGGTCTTTTTCAAAAAGATATAATAAAGCGATTATGAAGTACATGTCGACATCCAACAAATTTCAAGTAGTACTTTAAGAATTCCGATCTTTTTCAGTCAGCAATTTAATGAAGTGTAATTAAACTCTGCATCCACTCCTGAACAATGACATCTGAAAGGTCCACATGTTAAAAAGCATTTCTTTTTTTAATAAAAACTGTGATTCATTTCATACTGTTCAGACATCAATACTATGAGGATATGTCAAAAACTAAGCCAATTTCCATCCTGCTTTAATAGCTTAATTTGAAGAACATTACTATAGAAGCACATATTTTGTTAAACACTAATAATTGTTCAAAGCTGTTAACCACTTTGCTTCAGCTGATGAATCAACTAGCAACCAGCCAGGCATCAGAAAATGGGCTCTTATCTGTAGTTGTGTTATTCTAGACTGTAGAGGCATAATATGTTATGGGTCATTTGTGAGGCTAGCACAAAGACTGGGGCTACTCTTTATTGCCATAAAGACAAAATTATAAAAGACGAATTAGAAGTGAGTAGGCATCTGGGATATTAGCAATGGAGGTATTTACAAAATGTTGCAACAAAGTGAATCTAGCATAAAAGCAACCCAAAAGTTGGGGCAACTCTTATATTCAGAGCCTAAAGTGGAGAAGAGAAACAGATGGACAAGGTTTCAAAAGCAGGAAAAGAGGGGGATGGCAATTACACACAGCATGAAGTAATGCACATCTGATGATTTTCCAAGCAAGTCAAACCAGATTCTTCCATGAAAGTCAAATGGCGTTCTGCTTCCTGATCAGTCCAAACTCCACAGGAGTCAGCAATTAGAAGCCACTGCCTCTTACAGGCAAAAGCCACTGCTGATGGTCTCAATGCCTGTTATCTGCCTCTGAAACAGGCCACAGCTCCTGCATGACAGACACCCCCACCCTCAATAGCACAAGCTGAACATACTAAAGCACGCAGGTGCAGGCTGGGGCTCCTGGTCTGTGCAGAATTCCTGCCCACAAACACCTAAGGCAGCAGCAGCAGGCTCATGTTGAATGTGGCACTCTGACATCTGCATGGTAAGCAGTGGTTTTTTCAGCAAGGGACAACATTTCATAAACAGGGTCACCACAACTGCACCTTGGGGTGTCTGAACAGTATCAAAATCAGTACTCTAGAATTTCCCTTTAGTCAGCAGACTTAAATATCAAGATTAAAAGCACATATTAACTAAAATGTATTTTATTCTAATTTAACCTGAACCTTTAGTTTCAGGAACAAATGCTAAAACTATTAACATATCTACAATGTGGCCAGCTACTGCAGCAAAGCATTTCAGTATCATCATATAGTTTAATAAATGTTAGAACAGTGCAGTTCTGAACTGCACTGAAAAACTAATTTTTTACACTGGAATTCTTGTAGTTTTCTGGTATTTGTTTTTAACCACAGGAACAGAAGTGCCACCAAGATAACGAAGGGTCTGGGTCTACTATGGCTATTCCCATATTCCCAGTTTTTTCACTAACACTTTACCAGGGAATCATACCTAATAGTAGGATCTATACAAAATCCTCTAGCAAAATTTAAGAAAAAATACTTTTTACCTTTGGAAGAGAAGTAGCCAAATCAAATTAAATAACTCTTTTTTTGGGATTGAAAACATAAGAAAGTTTCAAGTTATAAAAACAATTTGCTGATTTGTTACAATGAGTTAAAAATGAGCTATCAACAATTCTTTTTCTTCTCCATAATTATTAAGTTAAAAAAATTATGTGTCAATGCTATTTTAATTCAGTAGAAATTAGAACATGTATGTGGTTTATGATAAAACACTTAAAGGCCTTTGTATCCGTGGACACCTTGGGAAACAAAGTTTTGCTTTTTCTATTCCCAAGCCATCTGTCAGTTTACCAACATCCAGTGGTGAGCAACAGTTCACAAAGACTCACTGTTGAATCTCAGTTGTCCAAGAGATAGCCAGATACCATTCATTTGGTGATAATTAGACTGTTTATAGGAAGCAAATGAAACAGAATCTGATCCATTTCATGATTCATTCTCAACTCCACTGATGTTCCACTGTGACGTTCCTCATACATAGGAGTACCAATTCCCAGCTGAATTCTTCTATATCACACTTTAATTTTAAACAGTACTATGCAATTGTATTATTTTCAAAAGATGTTTTAAATTACACATGCTACTCTAGAACAAATATTTTCAAGTTGTGAAGTAAAGATTCAAATGCTCTCTTACCACTTTTGCAACATAAGGGGCATCACTGCCAACCTCCTTTGAAGAATTAACATCAGCTGTTAAAAAAGAAGCTTTTATTAGTAGTATGAGAGCAAACTGTCACAAAGCATACACTACTGTGCTAGGCAGCATTGATAAACATATGACAAAGTAATTAGGTATGGCATGAGCATAGATCAGTACTTTAGCACTGGTAAGAGAACTACTCTATGGCAAGGCTACTGCATATGGATATGGTCTTGCATTCTCCCTTCTGTTTGAGAAGAACAGGAAGTTTACTAAATAAAGGAATTATATTTTATTATCCAGTAACTTTTTCCTAGTCAATAGTATTTCTTTTGTTTTCCGGGACTGTAATAAATATATACATTTGTGGACATAAAGATGAAAAATAAATTCTCTCTACTATGTTGACATATTACATATCCAAAAGTGACTTTCTGTTGCTACTAATCTGTTGATATTTGTGACAGATGATACAGGTATGAAGGACATCAAGCTAGGCAAGCACAAAGTACAGGAACAGTCAGTGTCACAGCTTTGTGCAAATGATGGGGAAGCAGAGAGCAAGCTTTGGCCTGAACAAAGCAGGAATTTTTAACAAGAACTACACAATTTGAGCAAGTTGGAACTCCAGTAAATTTAGTAGCTCACTGAGCAAGCCTGAGTGAGTAATTGAAAGCTTCTTTGGCAAGAAGCCACCCACTGGTCCTGTTTTTCTTCTTTAACCCACTTACACTGCAGCCTGTTCATTTAAAAGCAGGGCAGAATTTTTGTTGTTGTTTTCCAACTCAGTATGAATTCAGAGCAACTTTTTCACCAAGACGAGGAAGACCATATTATAGCGATCACATTAACTTTCATCCCTTCAAAAACGTTTGAAGAATTACTAGGGGCAATCAAACAGATAGTCTCAAGATCTCTCTTACCTGTTCATTTGTTCAAGAGCTACTAAGTATGGAACACTATTCACTTTAAGAAACTTTCCTTGTATTCAGTAACAGCATTGAAAAACAAGAACCGTACCGACAGTTTAAACTGTAAAGTCTAACATTTGTATTTGTTTTGAGCACTAGTTACATTAAAGAAAGTATATGACATGTCAAAGGCCATGAAAAAATCAAAGCAACACCAAAGTCAAAAGCAGCCCAAATACTGGCTGATCAGTAGCCTCCAGAGAACATACTCAGACCGTTTCAGTTCAGAATTTGTCCTTATAAAGGGAACTATGCAAAAATTCAAGTTTTTGGCCAGAATAAAAATCAAATTTAAATAAATATTAAACTACCTTTTCCATGGCTAAAAAGTAATAAAGATTTTGGTTAAAAAAAAGAATGGAAAAATCATACAACTAGTGTTTAAAATTATTTGTTTAATCCCGTAATCTTCTTCAAACACCATGATCCAAGCTAAGGTTCTAGTGAAAAAGGATCACATGAAGACACTTTACATTTCTAACTTAGGGTTAACTTTCCCCTGTTTTGAATAAGAATAAACATCTCACTCTCCATTTTAAAGCATTATCAAAGACAATTCCACTTACCAAGGTATAGGCGTCCAAAGCCTCCCTGCCCTATAGGGGCACCTAATTTCCATTCTTTTCTTGATGTATCTGCTAGAACCTCCCCCAGATCAAACACTTCAGCAAGTTTCCTTTTTGCAGGGGCTCTTTTTCCAGCAGTCTTCTTATTATATGGCATTTTCCCTGAGAAAGAGAGAGAAGGGAAGGAAAAATAAAGAAAAAGCAGAGGTTACATGCTGATCCAACTTATTTTACCTAGAAAGCTGTTAGAAGCACAAAAAAGTATGGGCTGTTTAAGTTATAATTCATTAGTACAAAGACACCCTAAAAGAAATGCAGTAAGCAGTTTCATTGGCATGAAGTCTAAGGGAAAAACAACTAATTTTTCAAAAATTTGGCAGCAAAAGTCTTCACAAGAGAAACATATTAGGAGACTTTGTATTATACATGCTAAAAAAAAAAATATCTCAGAATCTATCATATTCAATCAATCACAAGTTGGAAAAACTTGGAAAAAAGTAAACTAATGAAATAAATCTCATCAGTTTTCCTGGAGTTAAGCTTGTATATTGAAAAATTCCACATCTTCCGTAATAATACAAGGAATTCCTCTTTGCTGTAAAAAATACACACAAAAAAAAAATTAAAAAGCTATCCAAACACTTAATTGTTTTTTCTCCTATATAACTGCAAGCAACAAAAATGAAAGTCTGCTTATTGTTTACAGGGTAGCATTGAATAGGTCATCAAAAAACTAGTACATAAGTACCTGTTTTAAGATCTTAAGTGTAAAAATATAACTGTTGCATTCTGCCAACCTCAGGTCTCAGATAAGCAATATTTACAGAAAGAGGAAAACTGCTGTTAAATAATTGATGTTAAGGTTATTCTATTGAGTAGCTAGACTAATATGAAAACAATACTTTGCTATCCAGAAACTTCCTGCATTTTGTATTAATATTCCTTTCTGCTTCCAGCAAAATCATAAAATCCCACCAGTCAGAATGGTATCTTTTAGAAAATAACTGTTATTCTGTATGACTTTTATCTGCCAAAGGTAGAAGGAAAGCTCAGTTCTTTGGTAAACAATTTATGAAGGCCCTTCATGTAAAGAGACCATTAGTTATTTAACATCACTTTTCCTCTTTCAGCTCTAATGTTCCTCTAGGACTTATTTTAATTTCCCAAAAAGAAAACTGAGTAACTATGACAGCTGTTTCAAAAGCACTCCCCCTCCTACAAGAGTCTTCTGACTGGATAGTATCTTCAGGAATTTTTCTTCCTCAAATAATGTCTGTCACCCAACTAGCATCTGAAGAAAGCAGCCCATAATCACTTCTCTGGTTACTAAATGCAAGAATAACTGGCAAGTTTCCTGAAAATCTTATTCCGTCCACTAACACTCAAGTCTGCAGCTTTGATTGACTGAACCCCTCGAGGAGGCATGTGACAGAATAAAGCCCATCAGTGGATAAAACACTCCATGGAGATGGAGAATGGTGATGTGCCCAAGGAGCTCTGGCAATAACGCAAAGGAGCTCACTTGAGTTCAATACAAAGGGGGCCAAAGGGTGGTCTTTTTTTTTAGGAAAACACCTAAATGAGTGGAACTCAAAATTGTTACATGGATCAAATGGAGGTGTAAATGTCTCACCGAGTAAGCCTGGCCAGTGTCGGGGAAAGTGAACAGGAGGCTCAGTCCAACATAAGCACACATAAAATTAACTAACTAGCAAAAGAACTTCGAAGAGAACAATGTGCTTGAGCTGGTTGCAATCCAGATATTCCTTCCCGGTGGCTGTGGAAACCCGCATCGTGACAGTGAACGTATTGCAGAGACCAGTATGGAGAATCATATCATTATGACTGAACTGTGTATTGCAACTGCTGTATTTTGCCAAGTGTAAGTTAAAATTGTATTGCTTTCAGTATATTTTGTATTACTCTCCTAAATCAGAAATCCCGTATAGCACCTTCAATCTTCAAGTAAGCAAATTTGATATTAAATATTACATCCCACATGCAAGGAAAATCTAGAAGAATCTGGTCAGAGAGTAGTGGACTCTGGCAGAGAGCAGTCTGCAGACACCAGTCATTCAATACAGAAATACATGCAGAAGAGAAGGTGCATCATTCCATGCCAAAGCTCTGTTTTTTCAGGGTCCTGAGAAGTATCTTCGTGTCATAGAACCACACCTGAATACCTGCTGTGGTTAAATGAGTAACTTCAACAAAACACTATCATGAAATACTCATATCACAGGAAGAGACTGGTATTTATAAATACCTATGTTGCACGAACGTCCTCATTATCACAAAACATGATGTTTTAAGCCTGCATCATTTTTCCATATTTACACTTCTGTATAGTAACATTCTTCCCTACAATCGAGACATGTTTTACACTTATGTTTTAAGAGTAACTTTACCACACAGTTTTACCCATAGTCTTCGAGAAACTTGCCTCTACACCCCTCATCTTTTTTTTTGTTATCTTCAAGGTGATACATACTTTAATGTCTTAGAGGAAGACCCTTCCTCCAGATTTTCTACAGGAGAAAAATAAAATAAGATTTTCAAGCACAACACACAATTCCAACCAGCTCAGATAAGACCATACCAATAAGAAAGCAATGGTGTCAAAGTGCCAGAAGGAAGACTGGTAGAAATGGCTACCTGTTGAAACCACTTATAAGAGCAGGCCAAAGAGATCACTGCAGACCTTTAAGCAGCTTCTCAGGAGACCCAAATCAGGAAATGGATTAAAACCCAGGACAGACTGAAATCATTAGAAATGGCAATGGAATAATAAACCACAAGTCTGGAGCTCCAAGGCTGACTCAGATAAGGAGAAAAAGAAAGCGCAAAAATCAGCAGTGTTGCCTAACGGCTCAGATGCTGGACAAGATCACACTCATGGCCATCTAAAGGGTACCAAAACATATCCAAAATGAGAATACTGCCCTCAAGCTGAGACAACTTATTGTCAAAATCTTGTCAATATAAGAGACACAAGAGGACTTGAAGGACTGCACCCCTTGACCTCTGAGTTATTACAAATAATTCTGGCAAGACTTGGACAGATGCAATTAGGTGCTTGAATGCTGGACAGATTGCTGTCCATAAAAGATAACTTTGTGGCCTCTTTTACAGTAAGGCCGGCAGGCCCCTGAAACAAACCTACTGATACGTTTCACATCTCTGACACTCACAGTGAGACTCTTGATAGCAGTCTTACTTATAAGGGAATTAAGTTTACTTAAAATAGTTCCTCAAGGGTATCAAAGGAAAAGCTGGTGCTTCCCTTTTCCATACAAACCCCTTATTTTGTTTAACATGGTCAGTAACTGTATGCCTGAAGGTATTTATTAAAAAAAAACAAAAAACAAAAAACAAACCACATCAATGACAACTTCCCTTTATCTGCAAAAGCAAAAATTCAAAATGGACATAAGTTTGAATGTCCCCAGCTGGGAACCCTGCCCTTAACAAATACAGTAGATACACATACATGGTTTCTTGGCTGTCTATATTCACACCCATCTGTTAAGATGGCACTGTGCCCACTTACAAGTTGGTCAAGCTATCAGTAGGCCATAGGTGCCAAACACTGATCGCTTGCAATGGGCAGCATGCACAATACTGAGCACTCTTTTGCAAAAAAGCTGTTATCCAAGGAAACACTGTAGCAATGGCTACACATGCTTTCACAGTTCTTTGGATAAATCCCTTCAGCTATCTTCTACCGCTTGAAACCAAAGACACCTGGAAACTGCAAAAATTTTCTACATAAAAATCTAGAATGAGGAAAAAATATAAAAATTATGAAAAAAGATAATGACATTTTAGTGCAAATTCTATCATTTTATGTGCTTTTCAACTCACAATACAGCAAACACGGATGGTTTGTCAGGAAACTTATGAACCAACAAACATGACATGGAGCTGCCCACTGCACATTGCACAACCAGAATAAAGTCACCTACTTCTCCCTAAAATCACCTTAAAAATTCACCACTGCCACCACTCCAAAATAAACCAAACAAACCCACTTTAAACTTTCCTGAATCTCAGTTACTTTTTCCCATCAATAAAAAGAAATACCTTTTTTATCCCACAGGTATTGTGAAGCTTGATTCATTAGTGCCTGCAATCATGCTAAAGTCCTTGGAAGCAGTGCTACGGATGTCAAGTACTGTTCTATCATTCAAGTATCAGACCTGACCCTACTTAGCTCAGGTGCCTGACAAGAACAATTTTCAAGGTACATGATTGTAAACAACAGCATTTTATGTGGCTACAATGTGCTCAAAACAAAGAGTTTTCTACTAAGAAGTATGAATAACAGAAGACTATTTGTCTAAACTATCTCCAAAAGCCTCATAGTACTACAAAGGTTCACATTCTAATCCCTAATAAAACATCTTGGAAATAACAGAATACAATGTACTTGAGATACCACTATTGATGCAAAATTGTATGCATATCAGTGGTGTTATCTTTACAAATGTTGTCTGCAATGGCTGCTACTTGAATGGTACTTGAACTTCTAGAATAAATATGAATAGCCACTTCTCAATTCTTGCTGGCACGCGTTATCAATAAAACTCTGAAATGAATATAAAACAAATTTACTTTGAAAGAAGAATTTCTGCTGTGTGTCAACTCAGACTGGTTTCTTCCTGATCCTCCTCTTTTATTCTCTGGAAATTGTCATTTTTACAGCTGTTTATCTAAGTAGGACTTATTTGCATTCTCATCTCAGAGAGGGCATGGTGGTGACCTGTGCTCCTCTTCATGAGTAGGCAAACCCAAGACCGGAAATCTATGCATCATTAATACTGATAATTAGTCATAGAAAATCTAAGTCTGCCTGGAAAAAAACCCAAAAATTAAGAGAAGGAGAAAATAAAATCAAATTTTTTCTCAAGGAGTTGGAAAGAAAGAACATGACACTTTAAGACTTCTGAATACTGTAGAACTGTTTCATAGGGAGGACCACACGAAAAAATAACTGAACTGTCAGTGACTTGTCACACCAAGTGAGGTAGACAATGAAAAAAGACCTTCTTGCATAAATCAGGCATTCTGTGACTGGTCTATCACTGTGTTACACCTGTGGAAACCTCTATAATCTAATTTCCTTATGATTAAGACACCTGACAATTAATAGCACTTACAGAAAAAGACGCAGTAAGGTTCTTTCCCCAAGAGATAAAAAAGATGTCTTTTTGACAAAATGAATAAATGCCATTGGCAGACCACTATTACTGAGAAGCATTTCATCACAGCAACACCATACTGGACCAACTAAACACCTTTTTCCATTTCTTTTCTAAGCAAACCAAGATGACTTAAAAGTTTCAGAATGCATCTTGCTCAGAGGTAGGACAAAGTCATTTACAAGAGGAATTACTGCGTTACTAATTTTAAATTGACTTCTCAAGAATGCTTTATCTTCTTTTGAACAACATTTAAGGTTATTCTCAAAATCCTTAATCTCACTTATTGCCTTGTAAGGTATCAAATCATCTGTCACTTCAAATCACCTTCCCACCAAACCAACTGCAAATATCTAATACATTTGCATGAGACATTTAAAAGCTTTTTGATCATTTGGCCCACTATATAAAAATCAATTGCCCTGAAATTCTTTAGGAATTCTACCTCATTTCGAGATTATCCTCAAGAAATCAAGTGGACAGCTTATTCCTAGAGGAAGGCACTTTTGATACAGTAATAGTTATAGGAAGCTTCACAACAGCTTTTGTAATTTTGTTAGTAATAAAAAGGGCCCATGGATTTTCTGTTAATTAATTAAAGCTTTTATTTTATTAGTACTTGAGCACAAATAGAGAACCAAAAAGAACAATAGGGCTCACCCTCCCTGTAACCATTTCGGTCTTAACCAAAGAGGGCAAATGGCGAGAAATAGGAACTGAAGAGAAACCACAACCACCGACAGACAGAAACCAGCTCAGCCCAACTCTTACATAACAGGCCTGTCCTGATCCTAAAAGCGCAGATTTTCATTTGTGGGCCTGTATTTAAAAAAAAAAATAATGTTCAAAGCACAACTCAGGAACGCCTCCCAGCCAAGGTGCTGCCTCACCGGGATGACTGCGAGGGTGCCGAACCTTTAAGTGGCACTGAGCATAACTTGTGCTCAGCCTTCCCACCTGAAACTTGCAGGAAGGCAGAGCTCAGAGCGGCGCCACCCAGGGCGGGTTCAGAGCCCGCAGCGCGGGCAGCCGCGGGGAGGGGAGGCTGCAGAGCCCAAGGGTGAGACCGAGGGAGCTCTGCCCCACCTGCCAGTCCATGGAGACGCCGCCGGCGCCCCGGGCTGGGGCAGGGGAGGGAAAGGACGGCGCCTTCCCCATGCCCGGCCGCAGACGAGGCGGAGGAACAGGGCGCGGGCGGGCCCGGCGGCACCACCGGCTCCTCAGCGAGGGGCGCGGGGAAACCCGCCCGCAGCCCGCCAGAGGGGCGGGGACCCGCTGGGCAGGGCGCAGCGGAAGCGAAACGCTCCCTACGAGAAAGGCAGACCTGCTCGACAGAAGCAGCCGGCGGCTCCGGCACCTCCGGCGGCTCCCGCAGCTCCGCGCGCCGCTCCTTCCTCCCGCTCCGAAATTCCCGCACTGCCCGCCCGCCCCGCGCCCACCTCCCAGCATCGCCCGCGCCCATTGGCCCGCCAGCGGCCCCCGCCCGCCCTGGGCGCTCGGCCTGCTGGGAGTTGTAGTCCGTGAGCGCCGCGGGCGGCCGCGGAGAGCGCGGCCAGGGACTACAGCTCCCAGCAGGCCCCGCGCCCGCGAGCGGCCCGGCGCTTCACTCGGGAAGGATGGGAATTGCTTTGGCTGGAGGGAGCTTCGAGGGCATCGGGACATCAACCCAGCACGGCCAGCACCGACCGTGTCCGCAAGCGCCACATCCACGCACTCGTGGGACATTTCCAGGGGTGATGGCTCCATCACTGCCATGTTCCAGCCCTTCGCAACCCTTTCAGTGGAAAATTTTTTGAGAGTTCCAAGAAACCTCAGTGGTTTAAGTGGCAATAAGTTTGGCAAGGCCTTTGTCAAGCTGGGGCAGAATCACAGAATCCATTAGGTTGGAAAAGACCTCAAATCACCAAGTCCAAGCTATGACAGAACACCGTCAGGTCAACCAGCCCTCAGCACTATGTGTCATGTACAGTCTTTATCCTTAAACACCTTCAGGAACAGTGACTCCACCACTCCAAGGTGATGGAGTCACTTCCTATGTGGCAATAACCCCTGTCCAGGAGAGAGGTCAAGACACAGGCCACCAGGTTTCCAAAAGCCAAGGTCATGCAGTGATTCTCCCTCCTTTGTGACTGACGCCCTGGCCAAACCCAACGCCTCCAGCCATCCCAGTCACGCTCAGGTCATAGACTGTTGCTTCTTGTAGCAGCTCTGACCCATTTGTCACCTGGTATCACTGCACAGAATCAAAGAATCATAGAATCATTCAGGCTGGAAAGGGCCTTTAAAATCGTGGAGTCCAAATATAAACACTACCAAAGTTCACCACTAAACCACATGCCTAAGTGCTGCACCTACACCTCCTTCTTTTACTGTCAGGCACAAATGTCTGCACACCCATACTTACTTCTGCCAAGCTGTGAAATGGGAGGCAGGTGTAGAAGATTAAAGAAATGACAGGGAATTTAAGGGATGAGGCAGGAAAATGAAAGGACAGTGGTTTTGTTTTGTTAATTTGATGGGTATTTTAAACCTTTTAAAAGGCACTATTTTTTCATAGCCACTGTTTTCACATGCTGCAATTTTGGAGGTACTAAATAGCTTAAAACAAAGAACTATAATTCCATAGGATGTTCATCATGAGAGTTCTTATATAGATTTCCTTACAAATCTGGATTAAATTAATAATAGAAATATATTCTAGAAATATCAGGTACTCCTGCAGATGTTCAAGAATCTGGACTGTTCTGAATGTTCTAGGGTATTACTGCTCATAGGAAAGACCAAAAGTTTGTTTGAAAGAAGCGAACACTACCACACGTGGTAGCATTTCACTTGAAGTAGCATCCTCTTTAGTATCAAATTACTGGAATCATGAAAACATTTTAAGATGCTGATAAAGAAAACAAAATTTACTAAATTTTGCTAATAGAATGTAGGATTCAAGTTCCAAAACAAAATTATTAGAACATCAGCATAAAGCTGATCTTCTGCAACATGGAGGCCATGGAGATCTAAAGTACATTCTGCTATTCCACATAACAGTTTGGTCAACAAAAACAAAAAAACTTTCTTCCATGAAAAAAACAAAACATAGGTCTCATTCTGCCTCTGATTTTTCTCTGTTGAAACAGAATAATCAGTTCAGTTTTAAGCAAAAGGTACAGTTTCAATATACCAGTCCTACTTCTTGCCAAAGAAATCATAAAATTCTGCCAATAAACTATCAGGGCAGAGATTTTTATGTATTACATTTCCACACACTAAAGAGCTGGAGGGTTTTTAGCCAACCTAGGTGCATTTGTGTTACTACTGCTACAGGTGGAAATTCTTCAAGTGTTAATCAAACCTGAAGTTGCCACAACTTTTCTCACATGTCCCCTATATACTGTCAATGGTTTGTCTAGATCACAGAAAAGCATGTATTGACCAAACAATCATATAATCATTTAGGTTGGAAAAGATCTTTAAGATCACTGAGTCCAACTGTCAGCCTAACAATGTGAACTGTTAACCTAACACTGCCAAATTCATCACTAAATCATGTCCCTAAGGGCCATATCTACAGCTGTTTTAAATACCTCCAGGGATGATGAGTCCACACTTCGCTGTGCAGCCTGTTCCAAAGCTTGACACCTGTTTCACTGAAAAAAAAATTCCTAACATCCAACCTAAACCTCCCCTAGCATAACTTCACCTTGCTCTGTCACTTGGTACTTGTAGAAGAGACCTCCTTTCAGATCACTGTAAAGAGCAATGAGGTCCCCCCTGAGCCTCCTTTTCTCCAGGCTAAACAACCTCAACTGCCTCAGCAGCCCCTCATCAGACTTGTGCTCCAGGCCCTTCACCTGCTCTGTTACTTTTCTCTGGACACACTTCAGCACCTCAAAGTCTGTCTTACAGCGATGGACCCAAAACTGAACATGTGATTAGAAGTGCAGCTTCACCAGTGCTGAGTACAGGGGAATGATCAAAAGCATAGAGTGGGTTTCTCAGTATTGTTCTTCACTGTAATAGGTAGTAAGAGCATTCCTGGAATTTCAGTTTCAATTTCCATTTCAAATATGCTTTAAGAATTATTTTAGATTTGATAATCATGTTTGATTCTTCTCCAAAGAGAGGCCTTTGTATCTCTTGCTTAAAAGATCTCTAATCTTAAATGAAACGGGCTATCAAATCTAGCCATGCGCTACAGTTACAGGTGCTAAGAAGAGAGTTCAAATGCTACTTTTAAGTAGTAGTAAATATGCAGTATATAGTGTAGTATATAAGCAGTTGGAAACATAACATTGCAATGGCTTAAAAGGTATCACATCTTGAATGTGACTTGACAAGAACATCTGAAAAGATGGTGCTCAAACTACAACATGAATTCTTCTAAACTGGCATCTCATAAAATTACCTAGTTTGACCTTGAAAGTTTTTTGAAAGTTTGCAGTTTTGTGAATCTCCAGAATAAATGGACAACAACCATTTCATAACTGCTTATATTCTTTCAGGAGTGATAAGTGTACTCATCAGTTCCACAAAACATGCAAGTTACATCCTCAGTGCTAGAATATTAAGAATGTTCCTCAAAAGACCCAAAATAATACAAAGAATATTTGAATCCTCCTATGCCACCAAAAAAAAAATAGTTTAAATGTTTTAAATTATTTATTCTCACGACTTTATTCTACAGTAAGAAATCCGAGGCATAGATTGATTAAAATACTTTCCCAAAGTCTTCAGGGATTATTAGACAGGTCACAAAGGTAGCGCAAATTTCATGAGTGGTTTCAGTGCTTTCTCACAGGATTGGGTAGAATACAACACAGGATTGCATGAGTATGGGAGTTCCATTAAAAACGTCAAATAAAAAGAATGCCAAACGTGTGCAGGTAATGGGATAGTAGTTTTTATTTTAGTTAGGCTCATTTCTGCTTTAGCATAGTGTTTTTCTGTCTGTAATTCATGGGCTAAAGTTCTGCAAGATATCAGAAGGGAGTATTGAAGCAGAAGATGTGTGCATGCTTTTCACATGCAGGTAAGCATGGAACAATCTAGAAATATAAAAGTAGTATAACATTTTATGCTTGAAAATTAGAGCCATGGAACCTCAAAAGATTGTTGTTTAATTTTTTATTAAAAATATTAAATTACCTTTAGATTTCAAAGTTTATTAAATGGCACAGTAGTGTTTTTAGATTATGTTCTTCACATTTCCACTCTTCCAAAAATTATAGAATTAAATATCTCAGATGTCCAGCATGTGTTCCCTTTCCACAGTCTTTTTTATTTTTCTATTTGCAACATGAGAAAAGTGCTTATACAGTTCACAAACACCTTGCCATACTACACACAGTGCTTTAAAAAAGCAAAAAGTAAAAAAAAAAAGTTCAACATGAATGAGGAGACTGTGCCACCACAGACACTTGACAAAAGAGTACATGTGTTCTACACTTGGCTGTCCCAACTGAGGTTTGAGAACCACTGATGGGAGTGGAGATTAAGGTTGCTGTTCCTAAAAATCATCACGGTATTTACTTCAAATTACAGTCTTCATGAAGTGCTAGACCAAAAAAAGTTTTGCTAAAAACCTTGTGGTCAGAGTTCATAAACAGTTTGAGAAGGAACAATTGTATGATCACCTTCCAAGAAGCAGTTCTTGACTCGGCAGCTTTGTGTTACCATCTGCTCACAGTGCACCTACAGTGGGGTACAAGGATTTTTGCTTCCCATCATATCTACATGTTATCCCGCAGTGGGAATATGCTGACACCAGGGAAAAAAATTATTTATTTTTCCCTCCCATTCACATTTCACACTATTTTCCCCAGTGGAAAGAGGTATATAAATTAAATGAAAGCTATGGGGTTTTGTCTCTAATGTGTTTTTATTAAATTTTAAAAGAGTAATCACTGTTCTCTGAGAATAGCAGTGTGGCACTCCAGAGTTGTCTTGCTTACCATTAATATACCTTCCAAGAGAATTTAAGTGATCTGCCCAATAACCTCAGACCTTGTGTGTATTTTAGGAGAGCAGTACAACATCCTATCATGGCTGAGTGCTGTTAAAAGGCGGATAGGAACAAAATTGGGCTTGCCAATCTTTCCAGGTGTCTTTACTGAGTTAGACTCACTTTTGAATTTTTTTTAGGTAGGAATTTAACCTTTTAATTAAGGTTATTAATTCCTTCAGAATGCAGGAAATAAGAAGCTATTGTTTTGAATACTCAATCCATTTGATGAGACAATTTATTAGCTCAGTACAGTTACTACACATCTGTCTAAAAATTACACGAGATAAGGCTGTCACCTAAGTTTTCCTCACCAAGGGAAGGTGCAATATTTTTTTATGGTAGGATCAGCTTCCTAAAGACTGTAATAAAGAATCACTTTGGCAAATAAATATTTACCCCTTATTTCAAACGAAGAATCAGACAGAGATGCTGAGTAAAGTTTGTGTAGCTTGAAGTGACAAAGAAATTTTTACAAATGTCAAAGTAAGAGCCGGACTTCTTGACTCCTAACTTTATGTTGTGAATTTTAAAAAAATATTAATTTTACTATTCAAAACATTTTAAATTCGGAATTAAAATGCTGAGGCAGGAATGGTCTTTGTGAATCTTGCAGGTCTTTGAAAATATCCTCTGTATTCATTCCCCAAATTAAGTAGTTAAATCATTAAAGGGAGGAATGGAATGTGGGGTAGAAGAGATCCAGTCCCTACAGAGTACCCTAATAATTTAATTGGGAAAGAGGATGAAGCATTAGAAGAATTAATGGAATAAATGAGGAAGAAAAGCTACAGAATGAGATCCATTGAAAGTTTCACTTTTTTTCTGACAGTTTTGTGATGCTAACAGACATGTGATTTGAAGCTGTTAAAGGGAATAATTTTAAATAACTTGAAGCTTCTAAGCCTAGAGTTTGTTTGAAATACATTAAATTAATCCAAATTAAAGGACTTTCATGAGTTTCTAAAGCATTTGCATGTTTTCTTTGGTCGGGGTCCAAATGCATATCTATGGGCAGTTTTTTTCTGCTTAAATGAATGAATTGTTTTGAGTGAGAAGTGTCTTCAACCATCTTGGTTAGAGCTATATTTATAGGTGCACATGCATTTTATCTGGGGGGCACTGTATATCGTACGCTGTAGATATACTTATGCACACAAACAACAGTACATGGAATCTAACTATAACGATGCAAAGAACTTCTGTTTATCATCAAACATTTCATATATCCCATTACATGTGAAAGAATTATTATCTGTCCTGTTGCAGTGCAATGCTTTTTCCTATAATGGAATTTTACTCTGCAAATTTATTTTGGTATTAAAAGGTTCCACTTTATAATGTCTATGGTTCAATCAGTGATCTAAAAGGCACTTAAATACTTTGAACAAGATACATAAAATGCTTTTATTGCAAAGCTTTGCTGTATCTACCAATTTTACCATTGATCTCTTTCCATGTAAGGCAGTTCTGGAAGCTGCCTGTGCTGTATAAAATCACATGGTGGCTTTTGATCTCCAGCTAGTGATTAAAGCACATTATGGAGGTTTGAAATTTTCTTGTGGTCATTAGCATACCTCCAAACTCTACTCTGCTAAATAGTAGTGTTGTCACTACATGCTATTTAAATAAGAAACCAGAATTCTATTAACTTATTATTTGCTATCCTTTGTAGCTCAGAGGATAAAGATCTCTTGCATGAGGTGAGCTTATACTTAGCTGTAGACTCACTGATAAAATAGTGATTTCTTAAGGTGATTAGGCTCTAGCAAAATGCAAGAAAGAACGAGGTTATATTTTTTAAAACCCTCTTTTGATGCAAACAGGCAGAGCTGTGTACCTTGGACTCCCTATCTACAGTTCCATATTTCCTGCTGCTTAAAGACATCACTATTGCTTCCAAGGTCACCAAGCTGTTGCAGGTTTTCTACAGTAGATTTTTAAACAATGCAATATTAACTCTTTTGCTTGAAAATAGAAAAAATAACATCTTTCTGCCCATTTTGAAAATGTATGGTGGAAGAAATCAAGAATCACCATGTACTTGCTACTTTCTCTAGCAACCTCTACATTTCCTTTCACAGAAAATAAATGAGAATGTGCACTGGGTCTGGCTGAGATGGAGTTCATTTTCCCATAGCAGCCCTCACAGTGCTGTGCTTTACATTGGTAGCTGAAAAGGTGTTGATAACACACAGTGTTTTGGCTACTGCTGAGCAGCACTGGCACAGCATCAGCACAGTCTCTCAACATTCCCCCTCCACCCCTACCATCAAGGGGCTGGGAGTGGGCAACATCCTGGGAGGGGACACAACTAGGCCAGCTGACCCAAATTAGCTGAAGGTATACTCCATACCATATGATCTAGCTCAGATGTAAAAGCTAGGAAAAGGAGGGGAGGGAGTGGGGAAGGTATTTGTTATTTACAGTGTTTGCCTTCTGGAGCAGCCACTACATGTGGTGAAGCCCTGCTTCCCAGGAAGTGGATGGGCATTCCTTGCTACTGGGAAATAGAGAATAAACCTATTTTTTTTACTCTTTGCTTGTGCATGCACAAGCTTTTGCTCTTGCTTTAGTAAACTGCTTTATCCCAACCTAAGTCATTTTCCTCTTATTTTCTCTCCCGTGTCCAGCTGGGGAGCTATAGAGCAGCTTGGTGGGCACCTGGTGTCCAGCCAGGTTGTCAACTCACCGTAGAATGTGAGCTTTATGTATTTATCTTTCACTGTGTTATATTACAGTACACCTTATTTATCTATTTTTACCAACTATATCTTACTAGGAAGCAAAGTTTACTGAATGTTACCCAGATACAGAGGAAAAAATAATATTTGTTGAAAGATATTATTCAGTAAACACCAAATAAATTCCAAAGTTTTTTTAGATGTTCTACCCTGTCCCCTCACTTCCAAAAATAGCACAAATATAGGTAACCCGGTTTCTGACAAGTCAGCAGTTACAGGCTTTTAAAAGGGAATAAAATCTGGGTCGAGGGAAGAGTATTGGCCTGGAATAGATGTTGCAGTCATAAGGGAGACATTGGAAAGGACAGTAAAATTTGTGGAAGAGATGGGCAAGCAAAATATCAGGGTTAGCAGATATCAGCAGACCAGTGTAGGAACACAGCTTTGAGTCTGTTATGCTTTCTGGCAAAACACCTTGAATTATTTGAATCTAGGAAACAATAGTTTCTCATCTCTGCATTTAATCACCCATTTCACAAGAGAGAGCACTAAAAATTTATCATTTAGGTAATGTTTTTATTTCTGAATAATCTGCTAAATACATAAGGTCTTTTATAAGGTTGGAAACAGCTGTTTTTGTCCAAGGAGAGAAGAATAACCAAAAAGTTAGTGAAAATAAGCACATATTACATCCTTTTTCAATATCAGAAAAGTTAATCCATATTAATATAAATAGGTATTTGATGGATTAATTGTTTCATACAAACTTTCTTTGAGGAAGTAGAAGAGACAGAAGTCATTGTATCCTTGGGAGGAGACATAATACAATGAAAATTAAAAATAAACCACTGCATTTCATTATAATCCATACTTTTCTGTCCTCTGGCAAGCTTTATTACACAGAAGTAGCTGTCTGGAAAAGTTCTTACAGAACTGCTGTTCTGTACTTCAGCATAGCATGGAATTCTTCCTGTCATGCTGCTGTACTGCACAGTTTTGGTGTTCTAATCTACACGCTAATCTACATAAAATTTACATGGCATGTAAAAAAATATATGATTTGCATAAGAACTGGTTTTCTATGAGCCTCAAATGGCACTGAGAAGCTCTAAAAAAATGCTACCACTAGGTGTCTCATTGGTTTCGACACACTCCAACCTAAGAGCAAGAAATACTCAACAAAATTTAACAAAAATACAGTTAATTACCACTGACATTCCCTCCTTCGTTACACCAGCACACCCTGAATTTAATCACATGCATTATTGTAATCAAGTTGTCAATCAGATTCTGAAATATTTCATTTTTTGATATAATTACAGCAGAATCCCTACAGCCCGTCTAGAACATGGATATGGCACGATTGATATTGTGTTACAAAATGTGATCTGACAAAAAAAAAATTGATGCTTCTGTGCAAAAATTAAAGAAACATTGAACTGCTAATGCATTTACCCTGCAAGTGTGTTGCATCAGGTAGATTGTCAAGAGTTAATGTAACTGCCTGCCCATTCACTGTTCTTGTGCTTTAAATGCTTAAATGTTGTCGATGTCATTTTTATTTTTGTTTAAAAATCTATAGCTTTAATTTTCTTAATTGGAACCAACTGTACAGAGAACTTTTTTGCTTTTAGGCTTACAGCAAAAGATTTAGAGAAACAATCAGAGAAGAAAAGGGATGCCAAGGAAAGAGTTGGGCTCATGATGAAATTCCTCTGAGATAACTTCATCTATGAAAAGCCACAAAACTAGGGGGCCATTGGAATGGCATTTGCAAACAGCTCATAGATTAAGACATCCATAGTATATTTGATGTCTTTTTCAAAAATTTCATGTTCCTGCTTTTTGGTGTATGGTGGGGAATGTATTTTTATGTTAACACTTCAAAACGTAAGAGATGCATGTCGAGGTGGAAGGCTCTTTAGCTGGAGATCCATCTGTCAGCAATTACAAGGGTTCCCCTGAACACATATGTTACAAACTTCAGCCTGGCTCAGGTGAGTGTTAGTCAGATACAGTCTCTCTCACTTTTGAGACAGCAGTTTGTGTTTTAACCAAGAAGGTTATTTTTACCATCTGATGACTCTTTCATGGCCTCTATGAGTGAGTTTGCAGACCCCAGCCTGATTTTATGTAGACAGATGTCCCCCTTCACAAAAACAACTGTCACAATTGGCAATAATTGTCACACATGCTGGCAGCAGCACAGGCTCAGGATGAATGGATGGGAGATAGGAGAGTATTCTTCTCACTACAAAGAGGCAGGTGAAGGTGGGGGATGTTTGCAACTGACAGTGCTGCATTTTCAGTGTGCAGTACCATTAATGCAGGCATCTTCTGTGTGACCAGTGCTCTTTGCTTTAAAGGCCACTTGTCTGGATATTTGCAGACAGGTATTCCACTAGAATAATTTGATCCAAATGTGCATGGATACCTTAAAACAATCTCTTGTCTGATAGTAAATTAGAAAGTTCTTTCTTTCCAATGGCAGGTGAGGGAAACTTCAAATAGATTTTTCACTGGAGAGATATGCAAGGCTTTCAAGAAGTTGTAGAAACACACATGTAGTTTCACACACAGTCTCAGCATTTTTCCACCCTCGACTTCAGGAGACACACTGTAACTCTCTTCCCTCTCTCCATCTTCTTTCTGTCCTCAGGGTCTCATTTGCTTATTTTCCATATCACTGGCACTGGCCCTGTTATTCAGAGAACAACTGTTTTACTTGAGTATTATCTCACCTCCTAAGACCTCTGTTTTTAAGATCTGTTTTTTCAAGTTGAGTTGCCGTATTTTCATGCAGACATCTGCTGAAAGCATTGAATTAATTAATGTAGTAGTAGCAACTAGGAAAACATGATTAATCAGTTTTGTCCTCTGCCACAGTGAAATTACCAGGGCAGAATAAAATCGTATAGAATCTGATGGGCTCTTGTGTTTATGATTTGTTCTTGGGGAATATGTTAAATTTCTTCCTTTTCTTTCCATTCCTCCACCTCCTTCTTTCCCTTCACATACTTGAACCTGACTCCATCCACACATACGAAAGATGACCTTGCATATCTCATGGTGGAGGTGAGTTCTGCATGCCCTACAGACTGTCTGGTTTTTGATGGGAGATGCCAAGCTTTGTCCCTCCCCAGCTGCCTGTAGCATTCAATTCAAGCATAGTAGGAAGAAAGTGTTTACTATCTATTATTGAAACAGCTAATTTTTTCAGTAAAGACGTGGCTTTGAAGATATTTAAATAGTCATCAATGATATAAATAAAGAAGCAAGTTCAGCAGTTTTTATGACACCGTATACTGACAGTATTCTAAACTGTCCACTAAACATTTTTCATTCTCCCTGGAATATCAACATACTGACTGCAATATTTCTATTGGTGTTCTTTTACTAGCTAATAATCAAATTGCAGCCATCAACCTTTTCATTTGGAACTACTTGCTCCAAAAAGTAAGCACAGCCATTTGAAACAATTTTGTAGCTATGTCAGACGGAATGTAAGTTTTCAATTGTTGAATTGTAGGACTGCCACCTCGTAAACATATTATAATGTATATTGGTCTATTTTTGTGAACAGCTGAATAATAATGTACTTTAAAAACAGTTTGAAATGCATCTTCTAAGATATAAAGCAGAGAGGATGACTAATATGAGAACATGGCATTTCACAGCAAACCTAATGAAAGCTTGTGAAAACTACAGTATCTCATCACCACACTGGCTACATTGGCTGCAATACAGTCAATACTATATTGACTGCTAGAAAGGCTATAAGTCTAAAGCATTCCATCTCTCCTGATGAAAGTAACTGAGCTGGGCCAAAATTGATGGGTAAAAGAGTAAATCTTCCAGTTTCATGAATTTTATATTCTTGAACTTATTCTTGAATATTAGAATTGTGTCCTGTCTCCTTGACCAAAGTAAATTTTGCTTTTCCTTCATTTTCAAAGAGTCTTTTGAGAATGATCATTAAAATAAGAACATATTTTTAATACAGGATTTATCTGCAGACCCCCAAAATAGACCCTGCTTTGCCCACATTTCTAGTTCAGAAAACTCAAGAGGGTACAACTACTTTTAAAAGCATTAGATTGTCTGATCAGGTGTTTTATCCTTTTTATTAAGTGATTTATTTAAAGTTGAAAATGTTTGCTGTTTCCGTGGCTTTATATTGTTTGTGCAAGAGACAGACTTTCAAGTAGAGGGACAGTTCTGCCTGGCTCAGACATGAAATCATCCATCCTGTTTGCTTGACCCTACATGGAGATAGAGCTGAACTAGCCCAAAGTGCACATTCCATCTCTCTCTACTGCTTGTATAGACTGTAATTCAAGCATTTATTTTGGGATGAAAACCTCCTTCTCTGTAGTCAGCTATCATGGAGTGCTTATTCAATATAGATGCTACATTGCTTCTAACTCTTAATCAAGACCCCACGATATGGTTCTCAGCACAGAGGAACCAGCACACACACCCCCAGGCATCAAAAAGCAAGCACAACTGTTCCAAAAATTAAAAAAAGAAAAAAAGTTCTATAAAACCAGCTAAAGATACACTTTCTGCCACTTCAACACTGATATCTTTCTGCTGTAGTTTAAATTAAACTCAAAATGTAATTGTTCAGTGACAAATTTATGTGTCTTACGAAAGAGGGAAAGGGTCTGTTTGGGAATGCTCAGAATGAGGTTCAAGAAATTTTTCTCTTATAAAAAGAATCAAAAGAGGAAATCATATGCATGGGAGTTTGTCTTTTTTTTGTGCAATTGATCAGATAAGAAAACCTTTTCCTGAAAATGTAGTTTGTCACATCTCTGGATTTCCAGAGCATCTGTTGGAAATATTAAATCAGTTATATCATCCTAGAATGATAAATGTGGATGGAAGGAAGAGGTATGCACATGTAGGTGTGTACTCTTCCAGGGATATCCTGAAAAACATTGTATCTGGTGTTCTGAACAAGCCAGAAGCTATGAACAGTCAATTCACCTAACAGGTATAATATAGTAGGTAGAAGTATTTGAAGTTTTATTACTTATCAAGATTCTGATTTATTATGTATAATAATCTTTAGTTACCAAACACTCAAAAAATGGAAAATATAAAAATCAGAAAAGACATATGGATAATTTTCTTCGTAGAATGACATATTTAACTCACAACCTCAAGGTCATTGGTTTATTTTTCCCCCAATAGAAAGTCAAGCATAAGATAAGGGATGCAGATTATTATAAAGCATCTGAAAAGTTTCTTACAAAACACCATTTCTAGATGAAGTGTTTTTTTTTTCAAACTAACAACATAGTATAATACAAATCAACCTGTCTGCCCTTATGTGGTCATTTTTGCCAGAGCAATAAGAGCCTGAATTGAATATGAATCATTAAAGCTGTGGTCTAATAATGTTTTATTCACCTTTGATTCATTGTGAATTTATATCTCACATTAATAATAAGCTGTAAAATCTTTCAGGTTACTAATAAACGAAATAGTCAGAACATTAAAATAGTCTTACTTTCTGCTGTATACTAACAGGAAATAACACCAAAAAATCAAAGCCATCATGACAAATATGCACACAGAAACATTCAGAAAAACCATAGAAGATGTTCCAAGAAAGAACCAGAAGGGACATTTGCCTAGGAATAAAAGAAGCCTGGGGATTTAACAGATGAGTGACAGAGATGACAGCAGGTTGGAATGGACAGCTGAGGGGTTTGGTCTGGTGGCAAGGAGAAGAGAATTGCACCTGGTGTTCTGGGCACAAAAGTTGTTGGAAAATAGGTAAAGCAGAAAGAGGGCAGAGAGTCCAGACAGAAAAGGGCAAGGAGAACCAAACTGGAGTTACCGGAGAGAAGACCTGGCAAACTGGAAAACCTTTTCAAATAAGCACTGGTAAGAAAAGATAAGGATAAGCAGGGGCAAGGGAAGGAAGAAAAAGAAGACATTTCTGTTTCAAAGATCTCCACTGCTCTAGTAAGTAAGCATTTTCCAGCTGAGGAAAGAGGGAAACTGGAGCAGACAAGGCAGCAGGTAGAAGATACTTGCCAACTTCAAGTTCCTAGCCAAGTTTGTTTAGCATGCTACACTTGGCACCTGCCAAGTTGACCATTTACAATGGTTTGGAATGTTACTTGTTCCCTTTTCACTGCATGAAAGGATCCTGGGTCACTTGCAGACAATATGTAGTTTAGAATGTTTTATGATAAAGATGAGTATCTGGAAAAAATGTGAATTGTACAAGTAAAATTAGGGATGTATTGAGGAGCAGCTTTTTGCCTGCTACAGTGCAGCTCTGCCAATGCACTTCAGGCTTGACTTGCAATACCCTGCATAAAATTTCAGTGCTGTCTCTCCTCAGAGCAGTGACTCAGTCATGCTGAACTATGCCACCTCTGTAGCAGAATGTAGTCTGTTGTATCTGTTTTATAACCTTTGTGACTCAGAATCCAACACAGTTATCACATAAAACAGAGCAACTCAAAAAGCATCTTTCTAATGCAGACAATTTGATATATTGTCATTCAATGAGCAGTTCAAATTTCATAAAGGTTTGCATTTTTAACAAGCTGCATCATGCTTTTCAAGATCCATGAGGGAGAATAGGAAAGGGTTTTAGTGCCATTGTGACTAACCAAAACACATAGGACTGGACAGCTCAAGGACCTGAAGCATGGATAGTTTTACTTTCTAATCATAGGCTGGATATTGATCTGCAGAAAGACTGGTAGGAAACCAATGATTGCCAACTTATGTAAAGCAACTGAAAAGAGTTTGGTTGTTTCAGTACAGTTCCTGCAGAAAAACAGGGTACAAACAACAAAAACCAGCCCTATCAGTTTTGGAATCATTATTGCAGCAAAGCATTAGAGTTTTCTAAGCAGGGATCTATTCTGAAGCATTTATCTACTTTCTGGTTTGATTTCACACAGACATGTGCTCCAGCATACACCTAACTTAGGCTGGGTCTGTTTAAGCCAGTGGTAAGGATCAGCCACAACAACATTTTTCTTAACAAGTTCATGAGGAAGTAAATTTCAAGCTATCAAGTTATGACCAAGTTAGTGTTTATCTACTGTTCTTGATTCCTTAGTATCAAAGAGGAAACTTAGCTGCCCAAAGCCATTTCCACTCTCCATGGAGACTAATTTATATCCATCTTTTACAAGAGGCTTTGAAATTGTTATTACAGAATTGTAGGCAAAAGAAACTTCACAGTTCTTGATAACATGACCATCATGGCTGCTCTGATCTTCATATCTTTAACAAAATACATTCACATCTTCCTTGAGAAATAATTTCCTCATGAGCTGAATAACTGAATTTAACTTATACTGCTAGCAGAGATTTCTTTTGTGACACATTGAGCCATCCAGTGGCACAGGCTGAAAAGACTACTACATCTACATGTTAATGCATTTCTCCAGTGCCTTTCCTCATAGGAGAGATACATTAGTGTCTACAAACAACAAAAACCAAAACAAAATAACTCCAACCAAAATAACCACAAACAAACAAATAAAAGAAACAAGAAAATATATGTTTAGTGATAACTGCAAAGAGCTAAAGATAATGAACATTTCTGATCATTTAAGGTCAGACAGAAGTAGTCTCTTGGCATTGATTTAATAGGGAAGAGGGACAAGAAAAAAGAAAGAAAACACTGAAAAATTCCAAGAATTAAAAGTTTCAAATGTAGTGTTTGGGCTGCATATCTGCCCTTAACTCACTTCTTTACGCATCTGTTCTTTTCTACATAGAGTAGTTAAAATCAGATCTCAGTCTTTGATCACCTGCAAATTTTTTATTTTAACAGTTTGAGTTCATTAACTTACTCCAAATCATCTCACTTTTCCCAATGCCAGAGTCTTGTGACTGCAAAACAATACTTTAGCATTTAAAAAAGGAAGAGATAAGTATTTATACACAGAAGCAGAGACCAAACCACTGAAGGCTTAAATGAGCAGGTAAGTATAGTGTGATTTTTTTATTATTTTTAATTTTTTTAAGATTTTAGAAATTAAATGCTGAATAATTGTGCTATAGCAGTTGTGGGTAGAGTTTGACTTAGCGTGGGCAATGAAGAAAGATCATTAACAAATAAAATAGGGAGCACCTCAGGGGATACGCCTACAGACAGTTTGTCACCCACTGGTTTCAACATTTCATTTCAAAATTTAATTACATATCAATTTCTGAATGCCTAAATAAAACCAGCCTCTTTGCCTGGTGTCAACATCCATCAGCTTTTAGAAATTTAAGGCTGTAACCAAATTCCTCTTCCCAAACTTTGAGGGGAAAGAATAATAACAGAAGAATGGCCAGAAATTACATTCGTGGTTCCAGTAACCAACAAATCATCTAACAAAAGTAAACAAATTTAATGACAATATTTAACTCATCACTGATGCACTGGAAGCAATAGTAAGGCCCTACAAAAAAGCATGTATGAAGCAACGATATTTTGCACTAACTTTGCAAAGGACAGGACTGAAAGTCTCTGGTATCCCTGGTTAATAAGGAAATGCTTCATTGATCACAAAAGCAAAGGAAGTCTTCTATCATTTTAGTAAAATTTATGATGTGGGTCAGTAAGCGTCATTGTAGACTTCATGGGACTCGCTACTGTCAAATAGATCATTGCAGAATCTGGGTATAGCTACTTTAGGATGTCATATGGAATGAAAAAAGTTCTGTTCTGGAAACAAACTAAGCACTTGTCAATGTTTCCCTTTCTAAAGCAACTGCAACAGGTCAGTTCAATGATGGAGCAGGTGTACTCCAGGTCACAATATACACTCTTGATGTCTGGCTTTTTTCTTATGAAAGCAACCAGCATTTGGAAGAGACCAGTAGCATAGATCACATCAGGATTTCAAGTTTTTGTCTGCCAAAACTAAACATAGCTACATCTTTTTGAAGCAATCATTAGCTACTCAGAAATTTGAACTGTTGTGCAAATGTGTGAGCTGCCTTCATTACTGCTATCATTGCATTTTTCATCAGGGGCTTATTGGACCAGCAGTTTCTATGCTTCACAAATAATTCAACACAGTTGTAGTAGGCTTAGCTGTGTTCTGCAGCAGGTGGGCAGGATGAGACTGTAAACCATCTGTCCATTCATCTATCTTAGACACATATCTCCCTATTTCAATAATACTCAGAAATCATTTCATTAGATTACTGATAAAGTTATCTTCATTTGTACATGAGGAGTGAAAAGGCCAGGGTCCTTTTTTGATTCCTTCAGACTGGGGCTCAAGTCTGTAGTGTCCATTCTTTTTGCAAACAGTTCTCCACTCACTGGACAATCTTCCTTCATCCTCTACAGCATCTCTCCCTATCTGAAGCTCCTTACCTACCTCTTTGTGTGGGCTGTAGACAGAGCGAGTCGATTTACAAAGAAAGAGTGGTGTGGTTTGCTCTCTTCATGTAAATTCACTTTGTTCAGGCTATTCAGCATATAAGGTATTCAGAAATACCTGAATGTAAATGGGCTGATCAAGTCTCCAAGTTTCATAGTTGCACTATTCTTATGTGAGTGTAATCCTACCATTACCCATAGTATTGCAATGAACTACTCTGAAGTACGCAGTATCCTGGGGTAATGTTAATCATGGATTGTGTCAATCTAAAGTGAAACATCAGGGGGTTCATGTTCTCTCCAGCACCGGAAAGGACAGTTTTGCACAAGGTTGTTGAGCTCGTGTCATAAAGCAGATAGCAGTGCCAGGAGCGGGAGGTGTGACTGCCTGGAGGAGAACAAGGGCAGGCAACTGCTCCTCCGAGCTGCAGAATCTGAGCCTGGGGCCGAGGTGCCCTCCCACTGCACGGGCTGGTGGGGCAACCTCAACCTGGTTGAGACTGCTGGTGCAACCAGGCCTGAAGGCTGTGACTCTGCAGACAAGTAGCCCTCCCGTGCCTCTGCAGAAGACAGTTTCTAAAGGCTAAGCATCATATGCTTTTTGTTTAACTTTATCACCAATATTCCCTACCTGCTTTGAAAACAGTAAGTCCTAGGCAAAAGGAGAATCTTTTTAGTAATTCTTACTGTCAAATGCACATTCATAAAAAGAATTGCAAAATTTCCATGGTCCTGTACATGTTTGGACAAGGTTTAACTGGGAAGGCATCCTGTCTGCAGGCAGCTGACTGTGCAATCAGAACAGAAGCAGTCAACTGAGAAGCTGCACCTCCTCTGATTAGTAGTGCCCAATATGACCGTCTTCCTGATCAGATAGCAGTGTGTGTTGTGTCTCTGCCTTTCCCATAGACACTGTTGATGTGCTAAGGCGAGGAACATGGTTGTCCTATTTGCTAGAAACCTTGCAAACAGAGAAATGATTAAACTGCAGAGGATAAGCACTAGGCTAAGACTCACAACCCTGTTAATTGCTTAATACAATATCGTGTGTAACAGATTCTCTCTGCCATGGTAAGGGGCTATCTTTGGTTGGGCACTTAGCCCAGTAGCAAACACAAGCTGGTTCAGCTTCGCGGGGCCCATGGTACAGTGCAGGGGGGCATCCAAGTCTCGAGAGAGATTGCTTCAAAACAAAGTTTCTGGCTGTATTGTGAACCAGAGGAAAGTTTATGACAGGAATTTCCAGTGGATAGAAGGGGCTGCAGGTTCCCAAATGGACAGTGGCCAGCGATAACTCATTCACACTCCGTGACTCCAATTGTGATCGAAGCGTTGAATGGATCTCTGAATTGTGAGGCGCTCTGAGGGCACAAAGCCCACCGCTGGCAGCACCAGGGCCCAGGTTAAGGCTTCTGTTTTACTTAAACCTGTGCACTCTGCTAATGCACAGTAAAACCTGCTGCCTGGCCCCAGACTATTACCAGGTTTCTTTGATGTCTTCCTCAGTTATTGCCCAGACCCCTTACTACATACGCAGAAATCGAGGCATGTTCACACAATGCAAAACGCCTTTATTTTGGCACAAGAACAACAGAGCCTCGTCGCTCTCAAGGCAGCATAAACACACCCGGTTAGCGCAGAAGTCAACAGAGTGCCTCCTGGGCCGGCAGCGCATCCGGAGCTGCTGGCCCCGGCGTTCCCCGGGCAGGCAGCGGGAGCCGCTCACACCCCTGGCACCGGAGAGAGCGCACCTGCAGCCGCGGTGTGCAGAGGGCGGTGCGCCCCAGCCGGGCTGCGGGCTGCGGGCTGCGGGCTGCGGGCTGCGGGCTGCGGGCTGCGGGCTGCGGGCAGCTGGAGCGGCGGCGCCGAGCCCGCGCTCCGCCCGCATCGCTGCAAGCGCTGCATCCTCCTGCTGGGAGCGTGCTGCTTCTGCTGTCAGGCTTGGGACTGACGCGAAATTAAATTAAACTCGTCTTCCTAGCGAACGGGAAGGTGAGGCAAACTTTGAGCTGGAAATTGGGTATCATGCAAAGCTCTTGCTGGCGGATGTGTTACGCACAGGCACACACCGGCAAAGTCACACTCACCTGGGGGTCACGCAGCAGTAACACCGACACTCCATCTGCTTACCAAGAAAGCCAACATAGTGTTAAAAAGCAGCCAGGATGCTCAGACCAGATTGGACTTTAGACAGGAAATTATCTTTTCAAATTTTGGTTGAACGATAAGAAGCTTTTAAAACTAAAGAAATGAATGATGCATGCAAAGCTGTACTTGAAATGATTCTGGTGTTGCAAATTGCCATGCTCTTACTGTGGAGCTGATGAAAATAAATGAAGCTCTGCGTTGCTGGGCTTTTTCCTCCCCCTTCTAATAAATGAAATGAAAAAGCCCCATTATTGTGCCACCTGCTTCAAATTCCTAATTGTGGTAACTGAATTCTGAAATTATTTGTTAGCTCTGTAATATCACAGGCATTAAAAATACTGAGAGGCTATTAAGTTCTTTAAAACCCAGCACTGGATAAAAAGGTGCAGCTATCTTCAGATTTTTATTTCCATGAAATAACTTTTTCAGTAGAGAAATGTGTTCAAATCCTACAAGTGCATCCTGAAAAAATCCCTGTTAATGTACCAGTTAGAGAAGCTGCTAAGTAAAGACCTGGGAGAGGTCCGCTGGCATATTTAAATATTGTTTTTAAAGTGCTGTATGCCATTATGTTAATATTTTTCTAGCATAGAAATATAAACATTTCAGAAGACGATAGTAATCACATGAAATACAAATGGAATATTTCTAATGAACAGGTAGGCGTGTGCACATATGTATCTCCAAAATGTCTATAACCATGGAATCTTGCTGTACGCCTAAACTATTGCTGCATGTGTGTATAAAGCATCTTATTTGATTCCTAAAATTTGGGCTCTCATTTTCATAATATTCCAACTTAGATATCTATCTATCTATCTATCTATCTATCTATCTATCTATCTATCTGTCTGTCTGTCTGTCTATCTATATTTTTTTTTTACAAATTAAAAAAACAATTAAAAATTACCAGAACAAGCTAGAAAGGGTTGTTCTTGAGATATTTTTTCAATACAAATAATTTTTCTAGGTATCCAAATCCCATTGTTTTGTTCTTTTCAATGTGAAAGGACTGGAATCTGTAAACAGGTCTTCTGCAAAAAGTTGTTCCACACATGTCCTACATAGTCTTTTTTTTTTTTTTCCCCACAAATACATATATGGGTAATACATACATATGTGTATATATATATACACACATACACAGATTTCTAGACAAGATGCAAACGTTTCCCTGATATGTAAAATCCCAGTACAGAAATGAGTAAAGGGTTAAAATAACAATCTCAGAATTCAAGTCAGCTGTGACAATATTCAGCACATTGAACTGCTGAAATCTACACAAAATTAGACATCCCTTTGCCCACCAAACCAAATTAACTGGTTTGTTATTACCTTGCATAAGCAGCATTTTAGAGGACAGGGGACAAGAAGAAAAAGGGGGTATATCACCTCACGCATATTACCAGGCAGCTCTTGCAAAAGCTCACCCACTTACTGCCTTCCCCACTTCCCAGCTCTGGAGACAGAAGTTACCAAGCAGCCTCAGAACAAATCCCAATAACAACAATTCTTTCTCAGCTTTACACTGGCACACAAAGGTGTCCCATTGGCAGCAAAACCTGGCTTCATCAAACAAGAGGCTATTTCAAACCAAAGTGCAAACACTTGTAATCTGAATATTTAAAAAAGAGACAACAGAAAAAGAAGAAGGGAACAAGCAAAAAGCTTTGTTGATAAAAGTGATTTTAACAAAAAAGGTTAACTCTGAATTGATTGAACAGAAAGTACTTGCAAGTGCAATTTAGCAGATGCTATTTAAATAATATTGTTAAATGCAGCAAACAAGGAACAAATACAGATCTTTTAGGGATTAAGAGGAAATGAAAAGTTACACATTCTCAGTTAATTTATTTGATTATTTTACCTCCTTTGTCATATACAGATTGACAAATTCAAAGTTGTGTTTTGATTGAAATTTAAAATTATATCATGATTAATTTGCACGTACATATTTTAGCTCTTGACTTGCTTGCAAACTAGTTATTACAATCGCTGATTTGATTATGTGCTGGTTGTATTTCACAAAAAGCCTGAACCAAGGTACTGGCAAATCGTGCCTGGCTTGGAAGCCGTGCTGCCACACTGTGTGCTTGGCCACCTAGGCCATATGCTGTTATTCCTGCCCCTCAGTTGGATAACATCCTCCACCACAAAGAACTCCCAAAATGGCCACACAAAAATATATGCACTTTGACTTGCTGGAGCTGAAGATTTCTTTGTGTGCACATCTAGAGATATTGCACTATATTAATTTCTGAGCAATATTTTTAAACAAAATTTTGGTGAGAAAGTGTTTGTGAAAAATGTACAGAAGAGGGGAAAAACATGAGTGATCCTAACCTTGTGGCTCTTACACAAACAAATGTTTGTGAATATTTCTGTAAAACTAACCACATCTTGTTTGTAATACACTGCATGACATTAGAAAGAGAATATTTTAAAATACAGGCTCACATCTGCAGAAAGAGCAGCGCTAATTATGAGGAAACACAGAAAATGGACATAAAATGCAGTAATATATGCAGAGGGTTTTTTTAACTCCTCTAAAAGTAAATGGAATAAAAAAACTGGTAAAAGGGGAATAAACCAAGCATTAAATATAAACATGCGTGACTATCTGTCTAGAGTATCTTGTTTAGATTTTTCAGCTATTTATTGTCTGTTAATTTCCTGTGTTCCTGTTTTTCTATTGAAACATCAAACACCAAAGCACAAACCTTCAAACTGCCTCTGCCTGTTTAATAAATACATACACACACACTTTCTATACACTTAGTTAGATGCTAAAGGTATGTGCTGTATGTCTTGAAATACCTACATTTTGGAGAGTGACTAACACAAATCAGCAGTCTTTTTAATTCATCTCATGTAAAAGCCAAACTTTCCGTAACATGATTCCCTTTCAGTCTTTTGTAATGAACTTCACCAGAAAGCTGTAGGTAGCAAGTTTCATCTATATATCTAAGGCTCAATACGATATTTTTTGTATTAAAAATAAAGGGAAAAAGCAGGGGAAATATTTTGAAAGTCAATTAAAATTTTGTGTACGTTTTCATTTTTTAATGATAAATTAAGTTACTAATTTTGTCCGTGCTCTTTGTAGACACTGCAGGTTTAATTGCTAATTGTTAACTGCGAATGAATACATTTGCATATTAATTAGCTCCCAATTTACATTTTTAATTTGCTTCCTTCAAAAGGTGCAAGATAAAAGGTCGTGTTATTTTAAATAATTTATGCTTTATTGCATGAAATACGCTAATATGAAATGTGCCTACTAATTTTAACCCCTTTTCTAAGAAGCAAAGTGAAGAACATTAAAAAGAAAGACAAATCTGGGGGTGTTTCGAAAAACAACATTATGCCGTGTTGTTCTTCAGCATTAGAACTTGATTTTTTCCTGAAGCCCAATCTGGTTGAAAATTAATGCATTCTTTCCTTCACCATCAGTTTAAAAAGTGATAGGATATTTGAAGAACAAAACAGCTGCCGAAGGGGGATTGATTGTTGTTGTTTCCTGCAGAGGATTAACAAAAAAGGTTCTCTCACTCCCTCCCCCTCCATCCCTCACCCCAATATATTTTCCAAGGAAGTGAAAACGTTTACAGGAAAAGGATAATTTCCCACAAGCTTCTTGCTTATGAGGAAAAAAAAAAATAACCCTACATTTTAAAATGTCCATGTGTACTTAACATATCAGGCTTTTGATTTTAATAGTCAACCAGGATAATCAAACAGGAGAAGGATGTCCCACCTTTCATAATCACAGCAAGATACGCCTAAGGAAGAAAAGTCTGTCTGTTTATTTGTTTATTTTATGTGACCTCAAGGATCTTCTTAGAGGGGAGTTTCAACACACTGTTCTATACATATCAATACAAATATGGCTAGGCAAAGATGTTATTACAAGTGATCCTACTGTTTCATAAGAAAGTGTCAAATACAAGCCTAAAAAGACAGAGGCACAGAGCTGATCACATATTACTGCTGATTACATAAATATCTTCTTTTATTTTGATTTCCTTTTGTGTGCTACAACAAATTCACTCTGAAGAGGGTTGTGCTTAGTAAGGCTTTTGTTGCCATAATTGTTGTATGAGTACAAAAGAATACTATTACTTGTATAATGTCACAGAAAAAAAAAAATATATGCTTAGCTTGAGAAATAATCTTTATTGTTAGGAAAAAAAACAGGTATGCAGCCTGAACACTATAAGGTCTTCAACAGGAGGACCAGACATGAAAAGAAATGATGTGTTGTGCTTTCTCCCAACCATTATTAAAAACCACTGATAACTGTGAACAATGTATACATGAGAGACAGTTGTGTCCTACACAGCAGAAGGAAACATAAGAAGCTTTAGGAACAAAATTCATGACATAGTGGAAAATACCTGTTTCCCTCAGCCTCCTAACAAGAATGTCTTTTCCTTTCTGGATTAAAAAGTCTTCCAACTGTATTCAGTAAAGTAGCTTTGATTAGATTTCCTGTAGCATATCAACTGCATTAGAGAATTTTAAGCTGAACTTGTGGGTTTGGTTGCTTGACAAGTATAAAAAAATCTTTTTAGTTCTACCATACACAAAACACTGGGAGAAATAACAACAATAAAGTATTATTCCCTCTAGATATGTCAGCTGCATAATCAGATCTTCAACTGTATTAGTCCAATTCTTGATTTTGTGGAGCTCTCTTTCCTTACATCTACACTAGCATAAGTAAAATGCTGCCAATTTGTCCATTTAGAGCAATCAAGGTAACTATAAAGCAGTGTCAATATTTTCCAATTCAAAGGACACTGACATTACATGAAAAAAAAACAAGAGCACCAAAATCCATCACATTCTAGCAATCATAATCTACTAAAAGAGGTAAGATTCTAATAACAAACTGGAGATGGCTGGGAAGAAATTGCCTTTGATAAGGAAGGGGAGAAAGAAGGAAGAAGAGAAAGGAAAAAGAAGACAAGAGTTGGGTTAACACATATCAGTTACTTGGATACAGCTGATAGGGACTTTTGGTAATGAACATGAAGCACGTAGTGAAGTCAGGAGCACTGTGATTTAAGAAAATCTCAGTGAACATCATCCTTTTATATGTCTTATTCTCATTGTATCAGCATGATTGATGTTTCAGTGCATTGTACATAACACAATGCTTCCAAAAATCAAAGACTAACTGTAATTCTTTTAGATTTGTTCTTTTACCTTGATCATAGGTACAAAAAAAATATTCTGAAATGCACAAAAATGTGCAAAGCTATAACCACAGAAAAATAGCACAGTGCTCTTTGCCACTGTTTACTTTTGAAGTTTTCCTAAACAAGCACTGAAATTTAGCAGTTAACTTTAGTTAATAAAGCCACTTATAAACAGCATAAATCATGCAGCTATGGATTTGTGCATACAAGGATAATCTATGACATCTATCCTGATTTTGCTTAGAGTAGTAGTCAAAACATTTTTGCTTCTTACAGGTCATGCTGATCTGTGGTATAATTTGAATTCTCAAGCTGTTATCCATACATCATTACCAACAACTTTCCAAAATGGAAAATAATTTCTACTTCTATAATTAAAACAAGGAGCTACAGCGTGCACTTGGCTGGGTCCTGAATTACTGCTGGGGAGAGACTTGAGTTTAGGGATCAGATACTCAGCTGAGATAAACTGATAAGGCTCAGCTGGAATTAATGGGATATCCCAGTTTACTTAACTGAGGATATAGTAGTTTTGTATTTCGAGCATCAAGCACTGGCAACAGTTTTCAGATACACCTGAAGAGCCTGGATGTTGTTATTACTAATTGATGTCTATACAGCACCTTTGATGCAGATGGGTATAATGCTCTTTACATATTTTTTCTGCCAGATTCCACCCACAGGAACACTAGACTAAATCAAGAGGAATGGCACTGAAAAAAAGCATTGTGAAGAGAAGGAACAGCACATCTTGAAAGAGAAAGTGCATCTGGTTCAGTGATTTTTTGCACAGTGTTTGCAAATGCAACCAGTTCTGGGGTAGAACAAGGCAGTAGTTCAACAGTATCCACATACAACTAAACATGGCAATAATTCCTTGATTTTACTTATGACAAACAGTAATTAGCTCATGGTTATGTAAATATATTCTTATCCAGGTAACATTTTTCATTGCTTGTATCACAGACAGGAGCTCTGCTGCTGAGAAATATGCACAATTAGTAGAGAAAAAAAAAAGTTTCTAAATTATGATAAAGAACTTCTAAGATTTACTGTGTCACAAAACCTCCCAGTGTTTCTCACAGTTTCCAGCTACCTATATAGTTAATCAAGTAATAACTGATCTGTAACAAGGCTACAAGGCAGGCTACAATATGAACAGAGTGAGACTTTCTGCTGAGGAAGACTGTTCTGTCATGAGGTAGAGGTTCTTCATCTCAGCCAAGAACAGTTATGTCCCTTTCCCATGCAATTCATCTAGAGCTGTATGATCGAAGAGATGCATATCTCACTTCTGAAGAGGTCCTTCTTCACGTAGACGAGCATTACTCAGCTGAGGAGTTTACAGATTAAAACCAGAGCCTGAGCTGGTGTCAGCCACAGTCTTATAAGAGAAGAGTGGTAGTGTAGAGCCTGCTACATGTTCTACAGTGGTACTGGTGAAGAGCTTGGTCACCATAATCTACAGAGCCATAATGTCTGTGTTGCTACTTTGTTTAGCTTTATATATGAAAAAGCACGGTAATCCTCTTGAGATTTGATAGACCTTAGTTTCAGTGACTGTATGCTCATCCATGGTGGGAGAGGTGCAGGCTCGTGGCATTGTTCTGGCTATGTCTGTGTGTGCTAGTGCTGGTGCTGCTGCACTGTGGACACCAGCATCAGCACAGTCCTGCACATGAGCTAAGGAATGCAGTATAGCAGTCCAGGAGTAGTTCAGAGTTCTCATCTTCAAAGTCCACGTAAGCATTTGGCCTGACCCCCTCGTGGAGGACCTGATTAACTCACTCAGAGTTCCTCCACCCTAGCTAGCTGTGTAAAAAGGTTAGCAACACTTTGTGGCCATCTTGGCAGATGTTGCAGAGATGAAGCAATGTGAGGACTGAGGTTTGACATTTGTGCTATGACTTGAAGACAGATATTGAAGACAAATATGCAACAGTCAAGAAAAACTTGGGACAGAAGCAGAGCAGAGAAGGAGCTGCAAGAGATGGACTGAAAGTTATTTCAAAGCTGATTATTTCTAGTACTATTTTATTTTTGTGAGATAAAAATGGAACCTGACGTTTTTGAATACACTCCTCACACTGTGACAGTAATGGCTATCAGAGTATGTAGCTGACTACTTCCAACCTATCAGACCTCTGTAGCACCTGTGACTAGTTTAAAAGGCCCATTGTAGTTGTGTAAATGTGGGACACTGTCTTATGAAAGGGTGGACTAGCCCTGAGAAAGTGTCTGTTAACAGTGGCTTGTGCCAAAGAATCAGTGATCAGTAAAGAATTGTTTTCTTTGGTGAACTGTCACTTGCTCCAGCATGCTTTTGGGACACAGAGGCAAGTTTACCTCCTTATGAAATAGCCTTGTTTCAAATACATCTCAGAACTCATAAAGAGCATTACTTCTAACAAAATGCTCAATGATATTGAAAGTAGGAAGCCTGATTCTCCTTATGCTGGGTTGAGCCTCAGGACTAAAACAACAACACAAAACAATTTGTCTGGTTTGTAAACTGAGAACATTTTCCATGTGACTGAATGGAACAGGAAGCACATGTTGAGAGCCCCCAAGTACCATTTCCGCAGAAGGATTCTGTTCACTGCAATGAGACCTTTAAAAAATATCCAAGATGTGAAAAGATATTTGAGAAATTTTCATGAAGAATTTTTAGTACCCTCTGCTGTAATAAGCAGAAGGTGTTTAATAAACATGATATGCAGCAGTTGCTAAGCAGAATCTGATTTATGTACAGTAGCAGTTAGAAGCAACTACACATCAGGGTTGTACACTTTATTTGACTGTGAATTCTGATTTTCTGATGGAAGCAATTCTGCTGAACTTAATTTATAATCAGCTTACAACATGGGTAGCAGAATTATAAATGCTTCTCAAATTACATAGCAAATCTTGTTGTCTTCTTAGGCAAATAAGAAACCTACATCATGAGCTTTAAGTGTAATACAGGTCATTGTCAAGGGTAAAACACTTTCCAAACCCTTTTGATAGTTGAAATCATACACCATTTAAAAACAGAATGCATGTCAACTTAGTGTACCTGAGATGTTATTGCATCTGCTCAGCACATATATTTCAAAACAAATCATTCCTAATTTTTTTTTTCCCCCATTCAATTAATTACTAAAAGTCAATGGATTCCTGTATGGATTACACTGGGGTTTGTACTAGTGGAGAAGAGGGAGACAAAAGCCCTGGTCTCTGCTCTGTCAGTGTAAACTGAGCACAATTTCCACACCAACATAAATCTGTTAGCTATGTGCAAGGGAAAGAGAGATCAGGGCTTAATCCAAAAAAAGAGCAAGGGAGAGAAGTACAGGTTCAGCTAGTGGTATTCAAGAATCAGGCATGTATTTTGTCTATAGACGGAACAAAAATAAGGATGTAAGCTGTGCCTCATACGACTTTACATGATTACAGCGTTCTATCCTCATCTCATAAGTCAGTAAAATCAATGGAATAATATTTACTTGCATCAGATGAAAATCTTGCCAAAGAAAAAGCAGATGGTATATAGGGAAGTCTCCAACCCTCTCTTCCCCTTCCGTTTCTCTTTCCATTTCCCTTTTCCTTCCTCAATATGTTAGAAATTTTAAAATTAAATATTAGGAGGAGCCTTAATAGAGGCCCACAATGAATTTTTAGTGCCAGCAAGCAGATAATGACATTCATATCACAACTCAGACAAGAAAATCCTGCTTCAGAATGGTTCCTCGACCCAGTGAAAACATTTCTGGGCATGAATCTGTCTGCCACATTGGAAGTAAAGCAGGAACAGAACCTTGTCAAGGAATAAGCTTCATTTTTATCTGAATTAATCTGATGCTATCAGATGGCTATCATAATAATATTAAATATATATACATGGTTTTTTACCCTTCCAGAAAGACTGATAATTTTCTTTAGTTTCTTTCCATTCATAAGGTTCCCCAGATTTTCCAAGTAGGACAGTCCTATAAGTCATTTGATGCACAGACCCTAGCATACCAAACTCTCCCACTGAGAGACTGTTTAAAGAGCAAGAACTCTGAAGCAGGGCACATGCATGCTGTTACTTCTCGGGATCACAACACCATATTCACAGAAATAAAAATGAAGGGCTTCAGCAGGCAGAACAAGAGTGAGTGGAAAGGATTCTTGACTGGAGTGAGGTGGGGTTGGATCTTAGGTCCGTGGCCAGGTGTTCTGTTCTCCTTTGTAGATGCAGAAATATAGATGTTCCCTTTTTATTTTCTTTTACTTTTTTTTTTTCTTTTTTGTGGGATCATGCAGGTTCCAGAAAAATCTATTATAATGCAATGAGATGAATGAACACATCCATGGCCATGGGAGAAGAGCACACCAGTCTAAACCAAGCTAGACCTGACTCCAGCACATACAAAGGTGTCACTCAGCCCTCTCTGTCCAAGGCTCCTGAGCTACACCAGTGCTGCCACATTGTAGAGCAGTCAGAGGAGGAGTATTTTTTCTGAATCCGATGATGTTTATTCCTGGAGCAAAATTCTTCCCCTGTCCAAATCTGTGGAATGACCACTGTTGAGGACACCTCCTCCTTGCAGCCTGTTCTGCTGTTCGACCTGTAGAAAGTGCAGTCCTCCCTGCTGGTGTCCCACACCGAGGCAGATCCTGCACTGCAGGACATAGTGGTCATGCATAATAACCTTCAAAGCCCACTTTGTTTACAATGTTAATGTGTTATGTCAAGCTAAGTTCTCACCCTTTTTCCTGCTGGCCTGTTCTGTGAGGTTTGTATTTCCCTCTCTCAATCAATAATAGCTTAAGTAGCAAATAGACTTCCCATCCCCCAGCACTAATAGACCCTCATGCAGTCAGGAAGCATCAAGATGAACCCTCAGTTACCACTGTGCACCCTGTTTAATGTATGCATTTTTATGGCCTCTGATGTATATGGTTCCATTACTGTCTATGAATGCAGAGTACTGGAGCTAGTTAATGTATTATTTATTTTATTACCCCTTTGTATAAGCTGGTATTTGCAATTTGGAATTTTATATACTTTGGTTCTATAATGGTTTCATAATGTGCACACAGCTCAATAATTAAAAAAATATATCTTACCACCTCACCTCCAGAGCCAAGTTTGTTTACACTGCTAACTGCACATTCTGGCTAGCACTGGTCCCATGTCGTCTGCCAGCCCCTCTGCTCCTGGCCTCAAAAGCCTTGCCAGTCCCTCTGCCCAGACACGGCCCTCACCATCATCCTGAGAAACGTAGCACGATTTTGTCCTCCCTCTCTGGGAGGAGATGAGAGTTTTCTAGAATTGTAGAGTTTTCAGAAATTTAGACCTCATGTGTGGCTGGCTGGCACATCCCCCTTGTTTCCAAAGGAAGCCCCATAAGTACAAGGGCTGCTTGTCTGCCCAGTGCTCAGTCCCATGCAGGGTTTCATCTGAGCAGTAGCAGAAGTTTCCCTCACCAACAAAGTGAGTTTCTGCCAGTACAACCTGTCATACAGCACACTGGGCATCAGGAGGGACTGAAGGGAAGAGGCAATTTCTGTCTCCCTACAGGGCAATGTTCTACACTCAGCTCTGGCCACCCAGTCCTAACCCGGGTGCCCTGCAGCACTGCCGATCCTCCTGCTGGCTCATGATGAGGAGCTTGTCACTCCTCCAAATGGCCTGGAAGTTCATGTTCAAAAATTTACAGCCATATCCCTTCAGGTATCACAGCCTTGCAGCACAACTGTGGTTATGGATTTGATTTAGTACTTTTTGCCTGGTTCAAACATTTATGCTAAAACTATGACCTGTCCAAACACATCAAACATTCATGCTAAAACTATGACCTGTCCAAATGCATAAATATAAGAAAGCATTGCACGCTATTACTTTCTGTCTTCCTCCTCATGGCTGCCAGCCAAACCACATAGCATCTGCACAAAAACCCTTTGGTTTCAGTACCAGGTCTGCAAAAGGCCAGTGTGCCACCACAAAAGGGTCTCTACAAGTTCCTTGGCTGGTAGAGGTCCTGCCCCTTAAACCACCTTGCCCACTGGCCAGGAAGATGACGTTGGGGGTTGCTTGATTGTGGTTCTCTGCAGCAGCATTAGCGCATGGTGGTTTTGGCTGAAAAGGCACCAGTAATTCAATGTCTGCAGAGGATGGTGTCTCACTGCTGCTGGGAGCAATATGGAAGCATTTGTTGCCAGAAGCAGCTTTCATCTTCCCACCTCTGTGGCTGGAGGCAGAGGATTAGAGAAAGGGGAGGAAGATAGCAAGCAAGAACACAGAGAAAGCCTTTGCTTGGTCTGTGCCAGTAGCAAAGAGATGAGAGTCAGCAAACCCAGACCAGAGTTTTGCCCTGCTTGTTTCACCCCACATAGTCTGAAACAATGGGATGCTGCACTGGGTTTGCCATGTTTTGGTAGTGGGGGTGGGCACAGGGGTGGCTTCTCTGAGAAGCTGCTAGAAGTTTCCCCCACATCCAACAGAGCCAGCACAAGCCAGCTCCAATACAGACCCACCACTGGCCAAGGCCAAGCCAAATCAGCAATGATAGTAATGCCTCTGTGATAAGATATTTAGGAATGGGAAAAAAAAAATGTTGCACAGAAGTGAGAGGAACAGCTCTGCAGACACACAGGTCAGTGAAGAAGGAGCAGCCAGCAGGGCTCCAGGTGCTGGAATGGGCTTCCCCTGCAGCCTGTGGTAAAGACCAGGCTGTAGCACTGCAGCCCATGGAAGTCCACAGGAGAGCAGGGGTCCACCTGCAGCCTGTGGAGGATCCTGCCACTGGCGGAGGTGGATGCCCAAAAGACAGCTGTGACCCCATGGGAAGCCCATGCTGGAACAGGATCCTGGCAGGACTTGTGACCCCCAGGGGGACCCACCCTGGACCAGCCTGTTCCTGAAGGACTGCACAGAGTGGCAAAAAAAAAAGGGACCCATACCAGAGGAGTTCATGAAGAACTGTAGCCCATGGGAAGGACTCAAACTGGAGAAGTTTGTGGAGGACTGTCTCTTGTGTGAGGGAGCCCATGTTGGAGCAGGGGAAATACTCCTCTCCTTGATGAGGAAGCAGCGGCAGAATTAACATGTGAATTGACCTTAACCCCCATTCCCAGTCTCCCTGCACTGATGGCAGGGAGGAGGCTGAGAATCGGGAAAAAAGTTAAGTCTGGGAATGAGGGAGAGGAGGGGGGAAGGTGTTTTTAATAATCGTTTTACTTATTATCCTCCTCTGATTTGACTGGTAATAAATTCAATTAAGTCAAGTCTGGTTTGTCCTGGATGGTAATTGGTGAGTGATCTCTCTGTGTCTTTATCTCAATTCATGGACCTTTCATTACGTTTTCTCTCCCCAGTCCGGCTGAGGAGGGGAGTGGTAGAGCAGCTTTGGTGGGCATCTGGCATTCAGCCAGAGTCAAACCACCAGACACAATGCTCAAAAGACCAAATTGACACAGAAAAGATTAAGACAGCATCAGAACCAGGCAGTCTGACACATGTCCTTGCACCGAGGTCTGTCACTGGAAGCCACCTGGCCCCCACAAAGACATCTAGCAGAGACCCCGTGCATACAGACACAGGGAGCAGGGGCCAGAGGAGGGAGCCAAAATGTGCAGACCACTGTTCAAACGTGAGGAAGACCTGTGGGCAAGTGATGAGACCTGGGACAGTCTGAAATGAAGAAGCATTATCTGTGTCAGTGTTCAGCACACAGAGGAGTGCAGAAAACCTGCTTTTTCTATTCATTGAGGAAAATAACAAAGTTAACAACACTGATACAGAAGGAAAAAAACCAAAACAGAAACAAAATGGAAAGGCAGGGAAGGGGAGGGGAAAGGGAGGGGAGGAAAGGGGAGGGGAGGGAAGGGGAGGGAAGGGGAGGGGAGAGGAAGGGGAGGGGAGAGGAAGGGAGAGGAAGGGAGAGGAAGGGAGAGGAAGGGAGGCTATCTTGATATAACTCTGGAAGTTAATGAGATCACTGTTACTGGGATTAAACTAATCTGTATGTATGCATGTATGTACTATGCACATCTATATATTGAAGTGGCCAACTCCGTCTGGTGTCTATTATCTTTGGTACAAAGACATACATGATGAGATAGACTTATTGATGGACAATACATTAGATGTTTGCCAACATCATATGCTTAAACTCAGAAGAAGTAACAGAACGGAAAAATACCTTTTCCAAGTTGACCTCCTGTGCTCATCACCATGGCATCTCAAGATGTTCATAAAAACACTGATTGCAGAATCTGTTCTATCTCACACATCATTCTTTTTTCCTCTTTTCCCTTCTATACCTATGCAAGAGTTAGGGGGTGGGGCTGGATTAATTTCTAAATGTTATTACTCTGTAATATTCAAAACAGTTTTCTCAGTGAGACATATCAAGAGAAGGCACCTTTTAATTTGAAAGTAGAGTAGCTTAGTTCTTGTGAGCACAGGTCCTGTAATCTTTTAGCGATATAAGGGAACATGAAATTGAAAAAAAAAATAAAAAAAATAAAAAAAAAAGAAGTTTCATCACTAAAACACTTAGAATGACACTGATCATCATCTCTTCCCTGCGTCACTCCTTTAAAATCCAAATGAGACTAGTATGTATACAAAGTAGCACAGTAGGTGAGTAAATTACAGTAGCTTCAGGATCTGAGCATCATTGCTCAGTGCCACTAAAGTCCATCTGGGGGAGATAGATTAGGCAGCGTTGGCTGTCATAACTGTAATGTCATGGCTGCATTAGAGTATGCTCAGCTCAAAAAACAAACTGGGAAGACTGGCAATGTCTCCCTAACTCAGTGTTAGACCCACTGGTCTCTCTCTGAAATGTAGCAAGCTGAAGTTCATCTTTTTCCAGTATCCCAGATGGTTCTTGTACAATCCCTATAACTTCTTTCAGTCTCTTATTCCCTTCCTGCTTTTCCTTCCAAAATGCCACTGACTATGAATAATTTAATTTTCCTGCCAGAGTTCTCCATCACTTTCTCCAGCCTTAAGAGAGTAACTTTCTAACGCTGTATTTCAATGTCTTCTGGCAGAATATTTTCCATCTGCTTTTTAGATGTGTGAGTGTGGGAGGGGCAGAGGAGGCTGGGATGGTGGGGGTGGTGTCAAGGAATGATGCCAAGACATACTGCTCTCGTTGAAATGATCTACTGCTTCCTCTCTGTTTCCACAGGGCTTGGTACACTGCTCTCACTTCCCTTCAGTATGGCTGCTGTTCCTCACTTCACCCTGAGGTAAGGATAAAAAGGAAAGAGAAAAAGAAAGTCAACTCCTTAATTCATAACTTTCAGAATGTGTTCGGATTGGAAAAGTCCATGAAATAAAGCTTTTACCCCATTATCTTAGGCTTTTCACCTCAGCTATCATTGTAGCTTGCATGAAAAATATTTGAAGAAGGAGCACTGATCTGAAGGGACAGAGAGAGCTGGGCAAGAATATGGGCACTCAGAAGGAAAGGGAACTGAACTCCTTCCCTGTTAGATCACTCTGGGCATTGCTCTGGGAACTGAGAGGACAAGGAGTTTTTTCATTATCACAAAAGGAAAATAACATAAACCTGCAACTGTTTTCAAGGATACTATTAACAGGAATAACACAAGGTTGTTTGCCATGTGGATTTTAGGGTTTCACCTTTATGAAGAAATCCTTAAAATGAGCAGTTTTCTGCTATTTGAGCTGGGAGGAGCAGACAAATCCTAGGACCCCCTACACCTAGACATGCTTTTGGAGTAATTTTCTGTGACAATGCAGAAATAATGGGAAGCTGTAAGAGACATCCTGCAGCAGTCTTTAGGATTGCATTGAAGTACAGTTATATAATAAGAAGCAGCAACTTGGATTAGCTCATGAAATTCAAGAAACATGACAGCAGGCATTATGCTTAAAGTGAAACTTATTAATGATAGATAAAATAATACAGTATCCCGTTCTCCTAAAAGACTACTCAGGCAGATTGATGCCTGTGGCTGCATTTGGTGTGGTGAACACCATCACATTCAGTCACAGATACTCAGTCAGGCTGTGCGGGGACTTTAGGCAAATGGAGACCTCTTGGAAATCCCACCCACTTTTACCACAAGCCAAGGAACTGAACTCATTCTGTGGAGCACTATTAGATCATGGAAATGGAATGCAGAAAACTTTGAGTTCTACTTTTGTTGATTGCTCAAATTTCCTCTCAATCTTGTGCATTTCTTTCTTCTGAGTTCTGCTAAATATAGTAGTAATTCATCTAAGTTATATAGCTTCTCACTCGATAATTGATTATTAAATATAGTAGTGTTTTATCCATATCATGCATTTTCTTTAGTAGATAATAGTTTGAGAATATCTGTATGTCTGACAAGGAATTGGATGAGAATTTCTTATTCTTGAAAGTGGTAATGTAAAATTATCTCACTGAGATGTTCATGGGATAAAGACATGATTTTTCCTTTTGTTTCTGAGAATCATTAAAGCTAAACTATGTTTTTCTGTTGCAAAAAAGCAAACTTAGTTTCTGGTATCTCTTTGTTAGCATTGTACTGTGGATATATTATCACTTTCTTTCCTCCATTATTTTAATTGAATTTGACAGATGAAAACCTATATGCAGGTAAATAATTAATTTATACTTCATCAAAGTTAGGAAACAATTTGAATGGCAATTCAGGAAAATCTCATGCAACACTTCAGTTAGATCATCGCTCCATGTACCTTATAGTGTGTACAATACAAAGACTAAAATCTACAGCTTTGTTCTGTTTTGCATTAAATTGTAGGGTTTTTTCCTTCATCTTTTTTTTGAGCAAATGCCACCAAGCATGCTAATGAACCAGTCAAAGAATCAGCTGTACTAACAGTTAATGAGAATTCAAAGAGATTTATTTAGCCTAGCATCATCATTTCAGTGAAAATTGAAAGAGGATTAATTTGATTTATGTCAAAATGGAGGAATCTTTATATAATCTGCAGTCAAACTTTCATGAATATATTTAGGGAGACTTGCAAAGTTCTTCAAATTCATGTGTAAAAGGCTATGCGAGAAGAAGACAATATTTATTTATATGTAAATTATTCTTTTTGTGCATAACATGTATTTTAGGTTTCAAATGTGTTTATATCTCCTCTTTGCAGTGCTTGGGAACTTACAAGGTAAAATGTGGAGCTGTTGAAATCAATGAGTTTTATATGTGATTTTAATGGACTCCAATATTCATTTATAAAAAACTGATGGGCAGACACAGATAAAACTGTGCAACATAATTCTTAAGGACACTCTGCCATACCTCAAAGCAACATTTTTTCTGGAATACATATCACGCATACAGAATGCATATTAGTGTGCTATCAACATTTCATCTGCTCTCTTTGGGAGAAGCTGCATGACTCACATCTTTCTCATACCCAAGTAAAAAACTCGTGCTGATAACGTCATTAAAATGCACCAAAATTTCATGTACAACTATATTAAGTATGGAAAAGACAGCTGATTTCAAACCCAGTAGGATTTGTAAGCACATCACTATTCCTCAAACATGCTATATCATTAGCATTTCCAGGAACTGTGTATGGATCCTGCAGTGGTGTTTCATACACCATTTCCATGGCCCTCCATGCACTACTGCTTTAAGACAATAACCCCATATCATGCGTGATGATACTGTGAGTCACAGATGGCCTTAATAAAAAAAAAAAAGCCTTGCGTTGAGCTGTTTTCATCACATACACATTGAAATCCAAATTATTCAGTAGTAACTGTACTTTTGTTAGACAATTTGGGCTATCTAAACTTTAAATTCACAAGATTATTTATGCATGGCCAAAAAGAAAGATACTATAGCATGCACTATCAAATGACCTGACCTGACCTGCTCTTCCAATGCCCTTCTGGTTTCTTTCTTTTCTTTTTTTTTTTTTTTTTTTTTTTGGGGGGGGAGTCTGTTATTATTTTTTATTTTTTTTTAAATTTGTTGTCTAGTAGGTCTTTTCAAACAATAGGAAGTAGTAGTATGTGAATTCAATCCTTTGTCTGACTTGTTCTTTCCAAGAATTTAGGTGAAAGTTTCTGAGGCCATGGATGTTAATCTAAGAACAACTATGAGAAGCAAAAGCATTTTACTTGATCCAAGGGGTTATTGATAATTGATATTAATATTCAAATAAAACAGATCTTCCAACTGATATGTGTTGAGGCATACAATGTGAGGAAAATAGTAGATTTAGCCTACTACTAGTCATTTCATGAAAATGTCCCTTTCCCACTGACCTCACAGCACTGTCTCTATTTACTTCAGTATTCTTTCATGCTCAGTAAGGACATTTGCTAAAATATTTTCTCCCTGAAAGGTCTTTCATACTCACTTACTGTGGCCAGTGTTCTCTGTTAGACATCATGTTCAGCACATATTAATAATATTATGCTCAGTGATAAGAAATTAATGTCATGTACTGTCCAACTTACTCTATGGATCTTGCACATAACTGTTTAGACATTCGGAATGAAATATTAGCCTTGACATTGACTTGAAAAAGTAATGTAGGGAAAATCCATTTTATTTTTAATTTTAAATAGTCACTTGTATTTACTTTCTATCCTAAGAAAATTGAGATGTGCAGAGTGATGTAGCATTTTTGGCCAGGGAACCTGAAAAACAGTTAGGATGTGGGAAGGAAACAGGACTGATCCAGTACAGCTTCCATGGGCATCAAGAGACATTCTGCCACTGGCATCAGTTGGAGTAGAATCTGTGGAGCTATAGCCAATTCAAAATCCAATGAGAAATTAAAAAAAAATAAAAGAAAATAAGAAACTTCTTTGACAAAAGTAGTAAAATCTATTTCTCCCGAAATCAAACCTTAACATGAAAAACTGTGTTAGAAGATTCAGTTAAAACAGCAACATGGAAGAAATCTGATTTCTGATGAATCTGTGTTTTCTGAAATTCATCTCTTACCTACTTTTATGTTCTTATACTCTATATTCTGTGTACTACAGTTTCCTTATGTCTTTCTGCACATCTACAAGCCTCTTTTCTGATACCTTCCATGACCCAGGGCTCCTGAATTAGTGTTTTGCAATTGGTGATCTTTGAGCCACTAGTAGTCCACAAAAATCCAAACAACTCCCGACAAAAAAACCTGAAAAAATAGCCCAAACCTCCTATATTTGCAAGCAAATATTCACACAAAATTGGGAAAAAGAAACAGTCAACTAAAATTCAGAGTTGACACTAGTTTTAGTTTAGTGACAGATGAAAAAAAAAAAAAAAGAAAAAGCTCTTTGTCTGTCCTGCACAAAAGGAAGGTTTTGTTTTTTTTTTTTTTGAAATAGTTAAGCAATCCTTGAAATAAAACTAGCTGAGAAATAATATTCTAACCATAATAATTTCATGCCACATTCTTTGCCCATCACATTAGGCCAGACCACCACTTGTCATGGCATGTTTAGACCCACCCATGAACTTGCTGACTTATCTAGTGATGGAAAGCTGACAAGGGCTTCATAAAGGCAAGTTGATCCCTAACCTCACTGGCACTGATCTGGGTCACTCCCTTCTTTCTAGACACCAGTCTTTACAAAATATACAGGAACATGATATCTCTGAGACCTCTACTTTTGTCATATCTTGTTGTAACTGGCTACCTAATTAGACAGTTATTAGGTGGTAGTGACAGATGAATTCAAAGACCTTATTTACTAGAAACCCCAGCTGAAAATAGAAGGATTGTAGCAATGTTCTAGGTGACAGCCTCAGCACAATCTTAGTTTAAGGGTCATTTTGGTGCATATATATTATAAATAAGTAATCATGTTCTTTTAATGTGATTTAAAAGGAAAGAAGAATACAATTAATTTCACTGAAACAGGAAAACTTAAAATCTGCATAGAACAGTTGATAATGATGGTCTAAATATCGTCTGCTACTGCAAAATTCAGGTTCTGTGTTCAGTCAGTTGTGCTATGATAACTGTTATGTAAAGTCAGGTCATGTGAATGTAATGCCATTTAAAGGGATAGGTTATAAAATCAGCTCTGATCTAAACAAAAATCCGTTACAATTTCCCATTCTCGCCTTGACAAGGGATAAAAACTTTGGAATGGCCTACATTATCTGAGCTCTGAACATATGGTGATATTGTATTCAATGTTAAAAGAATGAATTTCATTTTCCTTGGCCCAGAAAGTAATTCTAAGTAGCACTCACCTATATTCTCTTATGCTGCAATGTGTATATGTCACAAAAATGGCAAAGTTAGTTTTAAGTTATACAGCCCACAATCTTTGGAAAAGCAGCAGTATAGGGCTCAGCACAACTAACCTCTTAGTTATCTACTTTGGTTTTTGGCTTTTAATCTCTCATTGAGTCTAACATTTCCTCTTCACCTGTACCTGAATCAGTTGATAGAATTCTAACACAGGATGGCTTCTGTTCCATGCAATGAAATAACATTGCAATCAGTAAAATAAAGGAGTGAAAAAGCCAAAAGTTTCTGCCCTATCATGCTGAAGAACAGTTAAAACATAGAAAATAGTATCATCACAAACAACACCATTTAACAAAAGGACTTTCTATTTATTCCTGTTATCTTATTACCAATTGAAAGAAGTATCAGGTTCTCTTCTTACATGGCATCTATGTTTCCAAATCTTAGATGCTTGTCTTACAAGAAAAAAATCAAACTTTGCATAACTGAGATCATACCTTCTATAGAGTGACCTAGAAGAATCACTGCAGTTTTCCCTTCACAGAGTAAAGAGAGGAAGAACAATCATTGCACAGAAAAAGAAACATTGGACTGTATCACACACCCTGGAGTTCTTTGAGGCAATCTACTCAGAAACCTGGTTTCCCAGACATCAGATGTAGAATGTTTCTCCAGGCCTTTTGAAAAACAGATGACAAAAATAAGTAAGTAACCATAATGAAAGCAATGCTCTTAAATCAACCAGGAGCTCAAACTTTTTCAGTGTTTACTCACTAAAGAACTTTGAATAATTTTTTCAATTATGTGTAATGAAAGGTGTTATGTCCTTCTCTAAAAAAGTACTGATTTTTTTATAAAATATTTAATATGATCCTGTGCTATAAAAGTAAACTGCAGAAAGAATAATATAGTAATTGCTAGGACAGATCAACATCCACTTAATGAACTTATCTCTTGAACATCCTCTTAACATATAGTGTGGATGATATCATGTTCTAATAAGTTATATTTATAATCTGTCCTTTTTCTAGAAGTAAAAATGAGACTTGAGTACCATTTTGTATATAGAGTTTTGCTAAACAAATTAATTGTAAGGCTTCTCACATAATAATAGTTCTTTGACTTTCATACTGTGGCCTCACTTTTAAAATGCTGCACATGAAAATAATTTGTATCTCTTTGGAAGTGAAACAAACTAATATTTTAAGATATAAAAATGTCAGGATATTGTTTCCCGATTTTTTGATTTCCTACATTAATGTGAAGGACAAGATTCACAACTGCAGCTGTCATAGGGCCAGGACAGTGACTTTTTCCTTTTTCCTTTTCTAAGTTTAATGGAAAGCATTACATGATTAAATAGTTTCTGGGAATAGGAAATGAAATTTGTTATATCAGCCTTTAGATACTGGCCAGTTTCTCTAAGGGGACCAGAAAAGAACTTAAATCACAGTTTAACAACATTGCATTTACAATGAGTGCTTTACCCAGGACTCCAGAACTTCTGGCATTGCCTGTGAGGTTTGAGAAACCACTTATATTCTACTTACATTTCACTCCCACTTCACTCCATTTATGGTTGGAAAGATTCATCTAAACAAAGAGTGTAATTCATTTGTTACAAGTGGTGTTACAATCCCTCATGTCTGCTTGACATACCTTGTGCAAAAGCACTGTGATATCCCCACTAATTTAAAATGACAAAATATTTTCCTCATCATTGTTACAGCAGGACTAGACCAGAATGGCTGACATTTATGTGTTTTGCTTTCATATGAAATTTGCTTTCTAGGATTATTTGAAACCTTATTTAACAAAGTTTTCAGGGTCTCAGGTGACTGGTGGTGGTCTCACTCACTTTAAGATACCAGCTGTACTAGTATGTTAAAAAGGTGGTGACATCTGCTCTGAGTCAGAGTGAAAAAGGAAGACATACTTTGCCAGAAGCATCAATACTGGCCAAGGATTTATTCCTCAAAACAGACCTTCAGTTTTCAGCAAGTCAAGCTAGCTACAATTTTTGTTGTTTAGCTTGTAATACACATGCATTTACAAACATGGAAACCACTTTCATTCTGTCCACATTTTGTTTATTATTTTAAAGAGGTTCTAATAATTTCTGTGAGAACCACAACACTTCTTGGTCTCAGCCTTCAGCAAAAATACAAGTTTCTTAAAGAGTGTTTGTCTGGTGATATTCTTCCTTATAGAAAGTACATAAGGAACGTTCAGTAAAAAGAAAGGTGTTAATGTTCACATTTGATTATCTGATTCTTTAGTACTCTTTGCTTCTGAAATGCTTTTAAAATTATTATTATCTTTAGTTTTGATTTTCAGTGAATATTTTATTTGGCCTTCTGGCTGTGTTTTTTGTTTGTTTTTTTTTCTCCCCAAAATAAAATAAAAAAAAAAAATTGGCCACATTGCAGAGTCTGTGTTTAAATTGTTTTGTCAGTCTTCTGTCTCATAGTCTATTGTTTCTGTTACTTTCTAAAGGGTCCCAAAAAATGTATTTGTAGAGGTGTAATTTTTGATACACTTTAATTCATTTTTATGACTTTATCATAGATGACCAAAATATTTTTATTCACTTACAAATATAGTGGTGTGTATGTACTTAATTTAGAGTAAACAGCAACCATTACTCAATCCTAATGAGTAAACAAAACCCACAAAAACATTCTCAAATGATAAATAGAATGTGAAAAAAACCAAAAGTGAATGGTGGTGTCCATGTTTGCAAATATGGTTTGAAAGATTCAACTACAGGAGTAAGAACATAACGGAACTCCATAGCAAAAGACCCAAAAGAAATAGCAATGTTGTTAGGCAGTTTGAATACATTCCTATTAAGCTTTGGAATTTTTTAAAATTTTATTTTAAGTCCAGCTTCTCTGAGGCCTAACCTTGAAGATTATCACGTTATATTATCACACTGTATAAAACAATGTAAGCTTTATTAAAATTCAAATAAGCTGGATGTCATATAATACACGTGAAGATATTTTGCTTAAACATTTTTCTAAATAATATTTCAGTGTTTTGTCACCCATTTTCTCCTTTTGGTGTACACTACTCACTTACATTAATAAAGCCATTGATGTCAACCATGCAATTCCAAGCTTATTGTCATATCCATATCCATAGGTGTCTCTGGTGTAGCTTCTGTAGCTGAAATCTGCATTTAAAATATTGGCCTAGAAAGACAAAATAAATTTTGTATTTGGAAATCACAAAATTTCATGTGTGTTTAAAAAGTAGGGATACTTATCAGACTCTGCAGCCTCATTAATTAGAGAAAATGCACACACAGACTAGAGGCACTACATAGGAAGTGCTCCTTAACTACATTGTGACAGTGGAAATTTGGAGAGCCGTGGGCCCCACTTAAATCACTAATACCCAGGACTCTAATGAGCAATAAAAGTGCTTCAGATATAGGACATTAAAATTTTATGACTACTCCGTATTAGTGTGCTGTCTCACAAATGTTCCTCTCTCTATGGAGAGAAGCAGAGAAAGCTCCTTATAGTGACAAATCTATTTAATAGCTGTCTATATATAAACTTATCTAGTTATTTATAAAACTATATAAGGTTTCTAACTATATTTGTATCTCTTTCTCTCAGCAACCATGCCTTCTGCTATTTTGAGGTGATAGTTGATATCCAAATAATTCCTATTTGCTATATTCATCTCATCTTTATTTTTAGTCTCTAGTAACTAAAGGCTGTGGGTCTCATCAGTTTGACCTTGAAAAGATCTTCTATTTGCCACATAGGGCAATACAGATATGATATGCTTATGAAAGAGTAACAGAAGTCAGCAATTATGGAGAAGAGATGAATTCAAATTGAAGATTTGAAGACATAAAATGATAAACCAAGCATAGTCTTTTTAAAATTGGGATATATGTTTCCTTTTGTCAAAGCAGTAGATGTCAAATTTATGTGTGGTAGAAAGTACTCTACATGTGCATACAAAATAGAAAAAGGCATGGAAACATTTTTGACTCCAGGTTCCAGAGAGTCTTGTTAAATCTCATAAAGGTTTTATGAGAGGCTAAAGAAAGGGTTAAGAGAGATCATAGGCTGATTTAAAGGAGGGGAAAAGGTAGAAGCAGAGTCAAGACAATACCTCAGCTGTGACATGGCATGGTGAAGCATGGCACAAATTGAAGCAAAGCAAAACTTCCTCTATTGAACCTCTGGCTGATAAGATTATGTCTTGAATGTTACAAGGATTTCCCAATATCAGGAGAAAACAGGTGAGACCTCACTGTCCTTTTGAAGGATGCTATACAATGGTGATCTGTGGTTAATTCCACTTCCGATGAAAAAAAAAATAAATTACTGAGAAGATTGGAATATAGGTTAACATTTGAGGTACTAAGATACCTAGAGAGTAAGAAACCTAAATACCTTAGTTCTGTGTGGACTGACTGTATGATGATACTGTTCTTTATATAAACCATGAAAATAAGAAGTGAAAACTCTTTCTTTTTGCCCTGAAAAGCTAAGTATGTATTCAGCTTATTCTGTTGCTGCTACAGATATATGATATGAACAGGCTATCCTGGACTAATTCCAACAGACTATGTAGTGATACTAGTATCTGTGTGAATGCATGGATTCTTGAATCCTAAAAAAAAGATCCATTCTTTCCATCATAACAAAGCTAGTAGCTATTTCACAAGACAGAAATACTGCTGAAGGCAGTTGCAGCATCTCATTATACTGGACTGGGAAAAACACACACGTATTCAAATGGCTGTTTCAATAGAGGAGATGCTAGTGAGCTGTAAGATCTTTTCTTTGCCATTTTTTTCCAAGCAAACTATGTAGCAAAGGAAGAAATTAAAATATATTTTCTGTTCAGCTGCTGCAGTATATATATATATGTATGACCATGAATAATATGCAAGGGAAAATGTAAAATATTTGAAGTAGTGCAGAAAATCACCATCTATGGGAATATTTAAAACTTAGTAACTCTTTGACCAGCCTGGTTTAACTGGTCTGCTTCAAGTGGGAGTTGGAGTAGATGTCTATCAGATGTCCCTTCCAACCTCATTTATTCTATGACTAGAAAGGTTGTTGTAAAATCAGGTAACATGCAGGTACCCCTGAAATGCCAGACAGTGGAAGGATTTCAGGAAAATTTATTCTAAAGTCGAGAACACTAGACTTAATGAAGAAAAGCCTTTGCAGTGTTTCCAAAGCACCAGGTCTGAGAAAAGGCATGCCTCCTGTGCTCTTTAGGGTTTTTATCTTTGCTGGCCTCCCTCCAATTCCCCCGCCCCGAACCTAAGACCTGTAACGTCAATGAGGGTTTATCTCTCCTCATACCAGAGAGAGACACTGTCAACCTCCTCTGGAATGCAAGAGGAGAAAACATCCAACTGTATTTGAGAAAGGTGCTTCTTCTTAGGCAGAAAAGTCTCCTTAAGTACCACAAGCTCTAATCTCCTTGTCATAAATCTTCTGGAAAGGGTATCTACACTTACAGTTGAGGATTGATTGTGCACCTAAGGCAAAAAACATCAACTTCAGGATGAAAATCAGAGTGAAGAACAAGACAGATTTCTGAAGTCAGAATATATCACAGAACAAGAAAACCTATTTTCTAAAAGATTTTTTTCAAACAGCTGTGCAAAATAGAGTCAAAAATACTTGCCTTCAGGTTGAAGTTCATTTTTCCACTCTAAGTTTCAGATGAATTCATTATTCACTTAAAGTTAAAATTATGCTAATAATTAAATAAAAGATGCCTGAGTAGACTTTACCTTTAAGCTAAAGGTAGATGAGAAAGCACCAGTCTTTACAGTTGCAGGTTTTTTTCATGCAGAACAGAAAGATGAAAATGAAAAATGTTAAGAGCTGCATTGTTTCTGGGATACTGTGAGGTTTGAACACTGACTAAGGCAGAGGTACAGTAAAGACTAGACCTCAACAAAGCATTTGACACTCTTCTGATGCCTTCTCCTGGACAAACTGGCAAGATACAAATTTGATAGGTAGTCTGTGAGATGGGCAGGAACTTTGCTCACAGGCTGCACTCACAAGGTGGTGATCAATGGTTTTTACCAGTGTGTCACAAGTGGGATCCCGTAGGGATCAATACTGGGTCCCGCAGTGTTCAACATCTTCCTAAATGGTCTGGATAATGAGTTTGAAATCACCTTATCAAGTCTGTGGATGACCCTAAATTGCATGGTAAGGTGGACACATCAGAAGGGAGAGCCATCTTACAGCGTGGCCCGGACAGGCTGAAAGAGTGGATTAGCAAGGACTGTGTGAATTTTAACAAAGACAAGAGTAATGTCCTGAAACTGGAATTCAAAACTGAAAGAGCCAAGTACAGGCTGGAATCTGTGTGCTGTGAGATCAGCCTTGCTTAACGGGACTTGTAGCAGGCTGAACGGGAGTTAGCAGTGCACTGCTGCAACAACAAAGGCTATTCAGATCCTGGGCTGTGTCTGCAGGGGTATTGCTAGCAGAGATGGGACCATCCCACTCTGTTCAGAACTTGTCAGGCCACACCTGGAATGCAGTGTGCAGCTGTGGTCCCTACACTTTGAAAAAGATGTGGACATACTTGATAGGGCTTAAAGGAGAGCCATGAAGTTGGTCAAAGTGTTGGAGAACCTTCCCTATGAGGAAAGATTGAAGGAATTAGGTCTTTTCTGCCAGGAGAAGTAAAGGCTCAGAGGGGACTTCATCCCATCCAGTAGTTAAAGGACAATGACAAAGGACATGGAGGCTCTCCTTTCATGAGGAGCAACTGGGACAAGTTTCATGTCCACATAAGAAAGATTTATTTATCCAGTGAGAACAACTGATCACTGAAACAACCTTTCTAGGGATGCAGTAGAGCCATCATTGTTGGATGTTTTCAATACACAATTGGACAGTGTGCTACATAACCTCATCTAGGCTGTCTTTCCCATGAAAGATTGGACGACATGACCTTTCAAGGTCCCATCCAGCCTGAGATATTCTGTGATTTTATGAAAGAGAAAGAGATAAAGCATATTTAACATCACTTGCAGTGCACTTGTCTGTTGAGGTTTTAGCTCATTGGGGAGCATGTGGTCAACAGTTGATTTCAGCAAAGGGTTATAAGGATTTGGTATCTGTGACCTCTGGTTATTGCCTATATCGACTGTTCTCCATCAGCTGCCAAACTCACTGAACAGCTCTCACACAGCAACAAGTGCACACTTTTTCTTAATCAATTTTCCTTTCAGTTGTTTCCCTGGCACTAAAACTGCAAACAAAAAGACTGTCAACACTCCTCTTGCTGCCAGTCCCCCCCCACAGGTTATGGGAAGAAAGTTTCCACCGGTCAAGTTTGAAGAGGAGGAGGTTAAAGAAAAGAGTGTGGAGCTGGACTGGAAGAACTGACAATTTGGAAGGAAAGGAGGGGAAAGTTAGCAAATACTGGTCCATGTTCCTCTCCGTCTGTTGGGACTGAAGAGAGTAATCTCAAATTTCTTTTTCCTTTGTTGTCTAGAAACTGTACTGTCCATATGTCCCCAGCTCACAGCAGAAGCAGAGATGAACAGGAGATAATTTTTCCTTGCTGTTACTTCCACTCTCAACTCATGATGCCATGACTGTTAAAAAATATTTAAAAGTTCTTGTTCTGACATGTGTGCCATTATAATTAGAAAAGTTTCACTTCAACTGTTCCCTAGTAAGAAAAGCTCACTAGAATTCAATCCAATAGATCATTCAGGTGCAGACCACCTTCTCATATGAGACTAATAGAGTTGCATTTTGCTATGAACTTATACTTTGCTTCACTTATTTTTCTTTTTCTGTAGGGGAAAGATAGTCTTCAATGTCTAAGAATCTCAACAAGTGATTCAAAGTGATTGTTGACAGAATCACAGTGTGATATTTTGCAATTTGCTAGAGAAACCAGGAAGGGATGCTCTTTGTGTCTGTGGTGGCAACTTTCTGGTAACCTTCTCATGTTATCTGTAGTTTAAAAAAAAACGCAAACAAAACCAAACCAAAATGTCAAAAAGATCTTGGATTATTTATTTATTACTCTACCAGAGAGCTGAACCATCCTGGAGAGATCCTGTCACCTCCTGAGTGAATCACTTTTGACATCTCACTTGTAATCTGAAACATGGAACTAAATCTTATTTCAGGCAAAGTTTACTAACTGGTTTCCTGCACTAAATATACATGGCATAGAAAAAAAAGAAGGTAGGGGAGGGAAAAACAAGCCCTACTACTGGCATGGATGCTTAGCCTTCTGCTAGTCTTTTTTTTTCTTATAGATTGGTAATTGCACACAGGTATCTGGATGGTTTTGTAGGTGACTTCACTTTCAGTTTCAGACATTTAAATTCTTGTCTGAATGAAGTTTGGTGTGGTGAGTTAAAGCAGGTCAGAGCTTAGTCCATTTGAACACGATGGTGTAACAGAGTCCCACCTTCCTTTATGGAAGAGCTGAGGAACATGTCTCAAAATCTGGAGATACTCAGTGTCCTCAGGCTTTACAAAGGGAAGGTGAGTCTCTCATACTGAACTCACTGCACCTCCTATGTAAACCATGCCATGTCTCCACAGTTTCTTTGAAGCATTTTAGAGAACAGCTTTTTATTAATCTTTCATATTTTATTAGCCATTGTTTTCTTATAAAAAGGCTGGATATATGAGGTCTAATCCAACTACTGTAAGCCAGGAACAATCAAAAACATATATTGTAATGCTTTTCAAGTTTTCTTCCTAATTTATGAAGACTGTGTGGGTGAAGACAACAATCTGTACCCAGGAGTAATGCAGTGAATCAGCCTGTTCCTTATGGTGAAACGTTCTTTTAAGTAGCTGCTGCACCTTGTAGAAAAAAAAAAAACCAGCAAACAAACAAAGAAAAGCAAAAACAAACAAAAAACCCCACAAAAACAAACAAAAAAATCCCTGCAAATTCTTCTTTAATCAATCTCATTAAAAAAAATATTAAGCTGTTGTTCTTAAAACAAAAATACTGCTCTACAGTCTTAATGCAATATTTGTTATTGTTTGAAAACTGTATAATGATCCCTCACTTTCTGTTTGGCTGCAGAAGCAATACTTACTAATCATGCTAGACTATTATGGAAGTTAGGCAAAGGGACAGAGATGGAATAGTGCAGAGATCTATTGTCCCAGGGAAGGGTCTGGGAAGGGTTCTTCCCTAACTGCCCCCACATGCAAACAATGCTGGTTGAGATGGCTTTTTAAGAAATTCAGAGTATTATCTGCATAGTCAGTTGTCCAGCCAGGGTGAGAGAGAAGCAAGCAGAGCCCTCACTACCTTTCTATCCACTGCTACTCAGAATGACTGTCAACAATAACCATGACTTCCCTTGCTCATCTCCTGTGCCGGGACAGAAGAGGTGACACACACAGTCACCAAAAAGAGTCACCTGGATAAGTCGGGATCAGTCTCATTTGACCTGAGTTGGATTATCACTCTTGGTCCCTACTTTATGAAGTAAAGAATGATATGGAAATGGGCTGGCAAACTCAGTGACAACACAGAGTGGTGTCTGTTGCTCTACATCTTTTCTGAAACAGAAACTAACAGGATTTAACAGAGATATCCTTAATATGAATGAGGACTGACAGTGTTAATTTTTTACCTGTATTTACTACCTTACCAGTGTCATTGTGCTAGGAGCATAAGAACATGAATTTTAAAGGTCTGAGAACTTGAGGTAAAACCTGAGGAACCTTGAGATTGTTACTCAGGAGTCTGCTTGAACAGTCACATACTGTGACATCTCTTCTACTCATTGTCCCAGTGTGAGAAACCCAAGGAATAGAGCTGGAAGCCCTCCATTACTAGAAACTATTACCACTGCTGTCTTTGCTGGACACAGCCCTCTGTGGTTCTTATCACTTTGAAGGCACAGTAGGATAATATTCTTTTGTGCATTCCCGCTTCACCTTCTGGTCTGACCAGATACAGCAATAGCCCAGGAACCCTGATAACCTCAATAATAATTGTTGTTCACTGTGGACATCTGCTTCAAGTCTCAAGGGACTTCTAAGGCTTTTGGCAGTGCTTCCATTCCAGATTGTTGTTATGACTACACATATTTGCATTTTAATTTATATGAAGAGGAAGTGTTTCAAGCAGTTTTTCTTAGTGGCAGACCTAGCCTTGGTCACCTTGCCTTATATGGTCATTGCAGCCACAGGGGGATTCATCACTGAAAAATAGCCAAGTCCTACCATCCATAATAGGCCAGAGATCACCAAGAATTGTGTGTTCATACTCAGGACTCTTTCTTAGCTCCCTGGCAACTGTCCCATGAGGTGTAAACCATTAATTCCACTAAATAGAAAATGGACATTCAATATTTCATAGAATCATACAATCATTTAGGTTGGAAAAGACCCTTAAGATCAGGATGCCATTGTCCTTCTTGTCCACCTGGGCACACTGCCAGCTCACATTCATCTGTTGTTGACCAGCACCCCCAAGTCCTTTTCCGTCGAGCAGCTCTCCAGCCACTCTTCCCCCAGCCTGTAGCTCTGCATGGAGTTGTTGTGACCCAAGTGCAGGACCTTGAATTTGGCCTTGTTAAAGCTCATATAACTGGCCTTAGCCCATTGATCCAGCCTGTCCAGATCCCCCTGCAGAGCCTTCCTACCATACAGGAGATCAACACTCCCACCCAGCTTGGTGTTGTCTGCAAAATTCCTGAAGACACACTCGATCCTCTCATCCAGATCATTGATAAATATCTTAAAGAGAGGTGATCCCAATACTGAGCTGTGGAACACCACTTGTGACTGGCCATCAACTGGATATAGCACCATTCATCACCACTCTCTGGGCCCAGCCACCCAGCCATTTTTTTACCCTTCAAAGAGTGCAGCTGTCCAAGCCATGAGCAGACAGTATGTCCCATGGTGGGGGAGGCAGTGTCAAGGGCATTACTAAAGTTTAGGTCCACTAAGCAGGTTACCTTGTTATAGAATTAGATCAAGTCAGTTATTTCTGATCTTGCTCTTCCAGAGGCAAAATAATTGTAGCTAAGTGTAGCTGCAAAAAAATTGTAGCTGAAAGCAGGACCTACACATTTGCAATACATTCAACCCACTCCCAACCTCCTTCAAACACACCTTGGAGCAAACCTAGCATCAGGCAACATGAGCTACAACATTCTTTCTGTAGAACAGGCTCTGCCTTGCAGCAAAATATGAAATCCTAGCTCACCGAACATATTTGTAAAAACATTCTATGAAAAAGTCAGTGGGAATTAGAAAAGTCAGTAGGAATTGGGCACCAAGGCATATCTACAAATCTTGTTTGGTGAGGAATTGATCTGGGCATCTGAAATCTTTTAAGGTCCAGAAATTAATTCAGTGGATTTGTGCTTTTACTTTTCCATCTACAAGGTGCGGAAGAAAGGCAATAGCTTTCTTTTGTCTCATTTTGCAGACATTGTAAATGCTCCAGTTTACTGGAGTTACATACATGCTTTTCCCCTCAGAGCAAAATGGTTTATAAGTTCAGATTCATGCAGTTGTCTCTACTGCATGCGTTAAAATGTTTCAGAAAGTTGATCTGAAAAGCAACAAGGATAAAGTGATGATTCACTTACTTATGTTCACAGCTTATTTTACTGAGCAATGCAATACTCTAATTTCTCCCACCAACACCTAAATATGTTAAAATGCAGCTGATACTGTGTTATTGTGAGCTTTTGTTATTGTGTATAAATTTTTATGAGGGGCTCCAGTTCTAAAGTGAAGATACAGGAAAACCTTCATACCAAGGCCAGAGGTGTTTACATCCCTACATTCAGTCTGAGAAACTGAAGACTTGGAATGGAATTTTATTCCAACCTTTTTCTTCCCTGACATTCAGGGCAGCAGCAGCTGTTAGTGTTGGTGTTAATGACTTTGTGCCCAAAAAGACCCAGCAAGTGACAGATTGTTAATGATTATGTAGGGTAATCATCTTTCAAATGCTTCTAAAGTATCTTTTTATTGTTATTGGTATCATTCATTGTGCTGACCAGATTTCAATCCCATCACTCACAAAGAGCCTGTCATTTCAGAAGAAATCAGACTTTAATTTAGGTAAAGCAGCAAATTCCTCACTGGGGGAAAAGAATTAGTTCTGCTATTTGTGTTATACATGGGAATATTTTCTTTAGTCATGGAATACAAGGAGTAGCATACTATTACAAACTCTAATTTCTATGTATTTGCTGGGATTCCAACATGAATAAGACATACAATGGCCAGAGTGTTGCAAATACTTATGCAAATGCTGAATTTTAGACATGCAGGTAGTTCGGGGAAATTCAGCAATGATAGTAGCATGCAAGCAAAAAGGCATGCTGATATTTAGAGACAGAAAAGCCAAATAAACACTACTGAGTTACTACCCAGGGATGTGGGTTACTATTTACATTGTCGTTGTAAGAACGTATTTCCCAGGCATACTTCAAAAGCCGGCCAGCTTTCAGTTATCTGGAAGAAATCCTGCAACAGAGATATAATATGTGTTTCCATGGGATATGTATGCCTTCATTTTCTCTACACTCTTCATTTTTCATTTGTGAGTCGTGTGTGTTGGGAGTGGATTGGAGTCCTGCTAGTAGCAGTGAGTGCTCAAACAAACAAGCTCTGCTCAACCTTGTGGCAGAGGGAGCCTGGAGGCGAGTCCAGAGGCTGAGTCAATGTGCTCTAACTGAGAGATTTAGTGGGAATACGTCAGCATCAGAAAAGTGATGGCTGGAAATGCATCTGAGCTCTAGGGTGGGCTATTTTAAGTATGAAGAATTAATTGTATCTGACCTCAGAATTAATCTGTAGGTTGGACACTCGTGCAATGCGTGACAGGCTTGTCAAGTACTGAGAACAGTAGTCTGATCCATCAGACTGGCAGAGCTGGCCTTCAGATCCAGTTTCTTTCCCTTGGATGCTGGCACCCTATTTGCTTGGCCCTTTCAGAGGACATGAAGGTGAGCAGCAGGAAGGGAGGGAAACAAAGCTTTCACTTGCTCTTTTTTTTTTTTTTTTTCCTGAAAAAAGTAGAAAGGTCTGAAAAGTCTCAATATGGAATGGAAAACTGTTTCTCAGCTTGAACCTACTCCTGGTATGGGAATAAATGTTTACTATTAATTTCTATTCAAGGTTCTTCATTCTTTCTATTTAAAGGCATGGATTTAAAATTGTGAAATCCAAAGTTCAAACACCTTTGAACAGTGGTTCTCCCAGGAGATGCTTAGTGTGGTTGCTCCTGTGTGAGTGAAGACAGAGGGCAACTGCCTTATAAAAAACCTCCCACTGCTTTCCTTCCTTCATTTCAACAATATTCTTTTGGCCTTCAACTAACACCAACCATTTAGGAGAAGAAAAAAATGATGAAAGCCTGTCATAAATAATTATATAGTCCTGTGGTCCTCTTAGCAATGTTCAGCAGTTATTTTTGAAGCATGCCAGCACTAATACACAGTTGTTAAAGTACTTCAAGTTATTTACTTTTTCTGTAGTGGTGAATTTTTTCCACTGATGTTTTTTATTGGATGAAAACAATGCAACTGATTGGGAGCCAAGAAGATCTTGTATTCCAATCTGTGTGAGACAAGGATTTGACTGAGAGTCTGTCATCTTCAGTGTGATTGGCCAGGCCAAAATTAAAAATCAAACAAACAAACAAAAAACCCCACAAACAAACAAACAAAAAAGTGACAATATTAAGAGGTAGGGGGAAAAATGCACAAATGTCCACTGACTGAATAATTGACACCCGTGGTAAATGAACTTTGGCAAGATGATTCATAGTATGTTGATTTTATTAGATTAGGGATATTGCTGATTAAGCAAGTAGTCATTGCAGATAAGTTCTTCATCTTCTGACCATTTTTCTCTTTACTGTTTTCTAGAATCCTGTGTCCATTATTACATTGCTGTAGAACTTGTAATAGTTATCCATGCCTTTTCTAACTTTAAATTAATCTAACATAATATGTTGCATGGGAACCTTCTGCCAAGACGTTCTGGTAAATGTGTTAGTGCAGTGGACTGCTGGCCTGTTAGAGAGCAGCAGAGAGCTTTACTTTGGTGTTTCGTGATCTCTACCACTACTTCTTCGTTTTCATGCCATGTTTAAAGTGTTGCTTTTAACTAGTGAAACTGAACCAGACCTCTTTTACTTTTTTAATTTAAGAATCTGTATCTGTTGTGCAATGTCATCTCTAGAAAAGATAGAAGCTGAAATACCTAAGTCTCTTATAATTACTATCAGAATGTGACATCTGGTCACATTTGACTTGATTGGACTCAGCAAATTTGAATGTCAAGATACAGAAGTTGCAAGAAATACTAGACTGGAAAAAGAAGAAAAAAAAGGAAGAGAAAAACTTTATGATAGTGCATTATTTTTACACATAGGTACAATTTTTAACATTATGGGAATACAACAATGATGTTGAAGAAATTTTGCCAGTTTATGTGACAAAAAAGTGTGAAGAAGTACTTATCAGCCTTTTACTACAGTTGCTTGCAAGACCAAGAAAAAGGGGGTAAAATTTTCTTTCCCATCACCTGGCTGGGAATCAATTGCATTGGTTGCATATTACCTCTGTAAGAAAATTAAATGGTGCAATTAGATTAGCAGAGTGCTCAGTTCAAGCCTCACAAGCCTTGAATTTCCTCACAGATGAAGATTTCACTTCAGATGACTTCAGCACTGGTAAAAAAATTTCCTATAAATCTTGAGAAGTTCTCTGGGTAGGCAAATATCACATATCGTCTGCATAAGCCGCATGATTTCAGCCATGTGGTCAGATGAATGGTCCAGATACTCGCACCTTCACTCCATTCCCAGAATCTAAGATGCAGTAAGCATTTTAATCTTAGCAGGACAAAAGAGTTTGAAGTACACAGTATTCAGCCAGATTGGAGTTCAAGCAGAATGGATGTGTAACTATCTGTATCTATCTGTGTAGACATGTCCTACATTTGTTTACTTGCAAACACTGGGGCAAATGAAATGTAGGTAGCATGAGTTTCAAAGCTTGAGTAGGTACAGGAATTACCATTTTGAGGAAAGGAAGGATCACCATAAAAATGACACATAACTGTTAAGGAAACTTTCCTGTCTGACCATTCTTGAGACTCTCTCCCAGTCACACTTCCACCACCAGAGACTTTCACTGCTGGGACTGAAGCCTCTTCACAGCAGTTCAAATGACCCGATGGGGGCCCTGCTTGACTCCCTGCACACCCCACAGTCAATCAGTCAGACCGGGTTTCCTGACTGGTTCGAGTCCAAGTTTCCCATAACAGAGGCTCATATGTCTCGCTCCTTGAAGTAATTTATTCCTGGTGCAGTAACACAGAAATATTCTGAGCTGATCCCTCCGAGGAGGGACCCCAACAATGGAACCCCTGAACTTTTATACCCTCACAGTCCAAGCATTCAAAAGTCTCTTCCTTCTGGCTGCTCCTCCTCGTCTCTGAATGTCGAATCACCTGTCTGGACCACAGTTTCCCGTGCCCTTTGTTATTCAAAGTTCACCGCCTCTTGCCTCGGGATCTGGCCACCCAGAGCTCACTCTGCAGCTTGCACTGCAGCTGCACACCAAGCTACCTGTGCTGAATGTATTCCTCAACATAAGGATTCATAGAACAATTACAAATATTTATAGGCAATTTGCCAGAAGCCACTTCTTATGAAAAATGAGCACATTTAAATGCAGAGAACAGTAATAAGATTACCTGAGTCTGAGGGCAATTATACAGTTTGTACACAAAATCAGGAATAAAGTGGAATCTAAATTTCATTGGTGAAGAACAGACCAGTTCTATTTAAAATTACTGTGAATGGAAAAATTAGATTGTTGAGGATGATATGTTGCATTCAGGGCAGGTATAGGAGAGGGGAATAAAGCATAGAAGACGAAAATAACAGAGGTCTTACTGAGAGCATCATAAGGATAGAAATTAACAAGTAGTTAGGGTCAGGTCAGGGTGCTTCTCCCAGGTGCTTCAAACATTATAAATAATTTCAAATTGGTGTTTTATTTCATCAGATTGTGTTAAAATTTTGGCTGAAGTTTATCTTTTTTTTTGGTCCCAAATGACTGTTGATCATTACGTATGAGCAATAAAACGTGTGACTGTGTGGGCTGGCTGTAAATGAAGCTGGGATTTTGTGTTCATTCATCACAAGATGTAACTCTTAAGTGCATCTGTTATCTATTTCAAGACCTTTTTTATTATGCGTAGTTTTATGAACAATTGAGTTAGTGAGGATCTTGGTAGAAAATCATCAGGAAAGAGGTACATCGAGACTTCAGTGTGGTTTCTGTGTGGTGTGTTCAGCCATGACAGAAGAGTTACAGAAAAATAAAGTTTATTTCATACAGGTTGAGTCACATAAGCTTTAACTTATGATTTAATACAGTCATGAGGATCATCTCAAATAATGCTGCATGGAAATTCATCTTTTGTTTTCTATACTGGTCTTATGATGTAGAGAACTGGCTTTTGAAGTTGCTTATCCCTCCACCATTAATATATAGATCCTAGATAGTAGCTTAGGTGAGACACTTGCAAGCCTGACCTTATCTAAAGCTCTATAGTATGCGTTGCTTATTTATATTTTGAACAGTACAGTTCAAAACCAATGGAAGCAGTGAGCTGCTGACACAAGGGGAGGGAATGGGGGTAGGCATAAGCTTGAACATGGTCACATGCATGAGTCAGTGGAGGGTATAGAGACTTGTATTCATATTCTCTGTGCAAACAGCACAAGCTGTTTAAGGAAATACCTTCTCAGCTGTTTGCCTACTGGAGGCTACTGTTCCTGTAACTGTGCTAGTAGAAAGGAACATGTATGAATCAGCAGTTCCCACTCACAAACCTGCATCTTCATGCAAGACTTCTTTTATTACCAGATCAGCTCAGTTGCTGGTTCTGACATTCTGATAAGGGAGATGTGGGCACAAACCAAAGTATTTTGATTCTGTCATGAGAAGGCAGAAGAAAATGGTGAGCAGTGGAAGGCTGTAACTTAATACTCCAACATCCACCAGAGATGGTTTCTCAAAGTCTTAAACTTGTGCAGAATTTGATTGTTTATCACCTCCAAAAGCTTCCATCGTTCATTCGCAAGTACTGTAATCAGAGGTTTGCTTATGGTAGGGGATACCCTTTGTACTAGAGAAGGTCTAAAAGTATAAACAAGGATTAGATACCTTACTCCTTTCAGCATAACCTAGGCTATGTTGAAAGTCAAGAGGTTTTGTGTAATGAAGAGTTGCACTCTGTATCTTTCAAATGTTTCACAGTGGACCTCAATACTTTGTTTTTCAATACATTTCTGAGACTTGTTTAGTCTTCTCCTAGAAATTGCTGTGCTATTTTTGCATGTTCAGATCTCTGTATCATTCCAGTTTGGAGATGCCAACTGTTCCCTCTGTTTCCATATGAAGATAGAATGAATCAGTGTTACTTCCATCCGTATTGCTGTTCCCCCAAATGCTTTCACAGATGTACTAGGAACATGGAGTTCTGCAGTCTGTAACAGTAATACCCCAGGCTGGGCTGTTTTCAAAAACCACCCTGCAGGAACTCTGCAATTATAAGTAACTCAAGTTGGTAGGAGTTATCACATGTTGCATGAGGAAAGATCCCATGAGGCTGCTCAGGTGATAGCAAATCTTAACAGGAAAAAAATTTCTCAGCAGAATTTCACAGAAGGTTTTCAGCAATCTGATTTGCATCCTTAGGAGAAGAAAGTTACTGTATCTCTAAGAGTGGCCAGCCCACTACTTACCAGATGACTATAAGGAAATGCTATTGGTTGTCATATCACCTCTTTCCAATTTCTGACCTACATTTTAGCTTGCTGTTTAGAAGTCTGGTACAACTCCATATATATTCTCTTCTCCTCGGAAATATGCTAGAAATCCAGCATATATTCCTGCATATAAGAAGAGTGCTGATTTTAAATCTAGCCTGCTGTGAGAATGAGTTCACATCAGCATCATTGCACATCACTTCTAATAGTTCAGCACAGGTACCAGTGCGAGCTCAGAATGGAATAACTAATTAAATCTATATTTCTGATGAAGAAGTCAGTGAAGGTAACAAAGTATAGTGCCCAGATGATGAAGACAGGAGAGAGAGAGGAAGATCTTCAGCTGATAGACCTTCAAACTCAGCAGGCCTGGGCATTTTTTTCTTGACACTTCAATAGCAATAACATCAATACCGGTTAGGAATAAAGTGTAAAATAATAGTTAAGAATAAAATGAAGGCCATGTAAGCCTTCCCTATCTGTGAGACACTTAGGCTCCACCAGCTGTGCTGGCTGGCTTCCTACATCTGGGCTCCAAAATGGCTAACAAGAAAACTCTGACAGACCTATTTTAAGAACTCTGGCACCAAGCAGAGTGAAGACATGAAAAAGAAAAAAAAAAAAATCCCAACTCTCCACTTCTTTGAAATCAGTCTGTTGAAAGCATTTCTGTTTGGCTGCCACAGCTCACCAAGCAGCCTAATGTGCCAGCTATTAGTACCCAGCAGAGAGCATGTTTGCAGCTATTCAGCAAAACTATCACATGTCCTTAGCCAGGAAAGAGGGATCAGCTGCCGAATGCTGGAGCTGATGAAGAGCAGAGCTATTAAAGCAAGCAGAGAAAAAACAAAACCAAAAACAACCCCAAAACCCAACAACAGCAAATCCCCCCAATCCCCCCCACACTCAACCCAGAATGGAGACTGATTTTAATTTTTATTATTTTTAACCTAATAAATGACATTTATAACTGGAAAGTATGAGTCAGAGTGCCAGCATGGGGTCTTTATGATGTTTTCATCTTACTTTGTTCTTCCTCCTTGGCTAGGACCATTCTGTCTTGTTGACTTGTAAGTTTTAGGTTCCTTGCAGTACTTAGGAGGTGGGCACGCACGTGTGTTTGTGCATGCATCTAAGTGACCTTAGATTAGTGAACTGGAAGTAAGGAGCTAAACTACTCAACTGAGAAAATTTTTAAGGAGTAGTCCCACTACTTTACAGTTCTGGGACTTTTCAGATAAATTATTGCTGCCAAAGTGTCATTGATGCCAAATGTGGCAGTGACATGAATGTGGGAGGCAACCACCCACTTGCTAGTGAGGACAAAATGGACACAGTTCCCTCTCCGCAACCACTAATCTAATCCAAAAAGCTGTAAAAACAGAGTACTCTTTGTCCTTTTGTAACACACGAGCAAATAGAATCCATTTGACACAGAGCTTCTCTGTAATACCACATTTCTAGCATGTAACCAAGAAACAAAATTACACTACTTACTGCGATGATATTAGAGTCTGGTTACCTCAGAAACCGCACACTCATTTCTAGATTCTAACTTCAGAAAGTTCTCTTTACATTTCAAGGTCAGCCTGGAAGCATTACCCAGGATGAATACATCGAGTAATGTTTGGTATGGGAAAGTTCTCTTCTGGCATAAAGGCAACATTATTTTATGGCACTTTCCCCAGCTTTGTAACTCCCTTACACAGAATTCACGTTGTGACAAGCAAATTCTTGCGAGCAGAGTAATTCCCAAGACTCATGCAAGGTAATGTTACCTAGCCAAAGCTGCCTGCGCTGGTGCAGCAACTGGGTCCCCGCCACAGCTTCCTGAGGACACAGGTGGGTGTGAACGGCCCATAGAGCCTTTGCCTTCCCTTTCCCACAGTTGATATGGGTCATGCTTAGCGCAGCTGAAAATTGAGCCCTGAGGCAGGGAGCTATAATGAATTCACTAGATTAGGCAATGAAAGCCGGTGTGAACAAAACAACCGGCTGGCTCAAGAATATTTTGCGCTAGCACAAAAATGCTATGGGAGGGGAGGAAACATGCTTCAAAATTGTCCCCTTTCATTCCTCTGAATATCATGCTAAGCTTTTTTTTCTATACATATCTCTATAGTCTATACATATATAGCTGTGAAAGTAAAAAGAAATAAAGGTATTTTCATCCTCTATGTACTGTTAAAGTCATTAAAATAGTAGACTGTTTCCTCCTGTAAGAATGTGATGCACTTTGGTAAAAAAAAACTGTTCATGGATGAATTCTGCTTGAAGCTCTGGGATGTCACTTCTTTTTTTTTTTTTTAATTTTTTTTTTTTTCTTTTTTCTTTCATAATGAGTATTGGAATCCAACTCCATTGTTCAGTGCCTTGTCATTCTCTTTTAATTCTGGACAATTAAAAATATTTATAATCATTATTTCTAAAGAATCTAAAATAATAAAACAATATACATAGGGGAATACAATTCCAGAATCAGAAATTGAAAAGGTGTTTTACCTTTGTTACTGGAAGTGGAACAATAATTTCATCATATACTAGCATGACAGAATAGACTACACTCCTGTTTATTTCTTTGCTTTTGTCCTATATCTAGGGTTGTGTCAAAACCTTGTGATTCAAAATGTTGTTTTTTCCTTCATCTGAGAGGTGACTTTTCATATGTGAGCCAATCCACCCACACTTTTCCTGTGATTATTCTGAAGAAATAGGAAGAAAATTCCACACAATGTGCATACCCAATAGCTTCACAAGCTTAGTTTTACTTGATTAATAGCTTTTTTTCCAGTTTCCAAGAAATGTGTATTTCCATGAGGTGCTTTTGGAAAACGTATTACTCTACTGTAGGAATCTCTCTTATGGATGCCCTTCTTAGCACAAAAAAGATGTTGGCAAAAACAGCCTCACATTTGGCATTTGAAGGAGCGAAAGGCAACACTTAGAAATTCCCACATGGAGTTGCCCTTACAATGTCCTAAGGAAATCCACCGTAAATACAGTATGTGCTGAGAACAGGCTGGGGCACCTAAATATGGATTGCTTTTGGCTTCAGCTATTTAGAAATCCCCAGAACAGGTGCCAAATTAAGTCACCCTACTAGTTGCTTTCCATGGCTGAAGGTCAGCAATAGTTAACACGGAGAGGAATTTGGATAGCACATCTCGCAATTCAAGAGCACTGCGACTGCTCAAACATACCAATGCATTCTTACCTCAGAAAACCTCAAGTGGATAGCAGTTTTGCTTTTCTTTGACATGGAAGTAGTTTACAGCTTGCAAGGAAAACATATTAGTCTCTCGTATCAATGTTAATTTATGCCACATTTCCCGTCTATTTATAACTCAAGCATTCTAAATTGGAACTATTAGATGCAAATATATTATAATCTGACAGAAGGCAAAATATTCCATAAATCTGATTTAGAAAATGAAATATTCATTCATATATAGCTGACTAATGGCTCTACAGTTGCAATTTCAGAAGCATTATTTTTTCAAATAACTGCTGACAATCTATGTTAAACTTTGAGGATTAGTATGTTTAGCCATAATTTTGTTCCCATTTGAATCATACTTTGTTATCAGCTTGTTTCTTATTGCCTTCTCTGATTCTTAGAACACTTGCAAAAATAGAGAATCTGTTTCTTCAAAGCTTTTTCATGTCCTTTTCATTTCCCACCTGCAATTATAACTCTTTCTGGGTGACATCACCCGTTAGATGCAGTGAAAAGAATTCTGATAAATGGCTGAATAAAGAATTATTGACATCAAATGGAAAATAGCCAGCTGGAACTGATGAACTCTCAAAAAGCCTGTTTGCATGCAAGAATCACAAATAAGAATGATTATAATCAGGGAAATATAGAAAATAATCTGTGTCAATATTCAATGCAAAGTCAATGCCCAGAACTGGAAAACTCTTGAAGGTGGTTGTTAATGCAAAGTTAAATATTTAACCTGGTTAGCTAGAGAATACTCACAAACTTGAACACAACAACAGTGATATATTATTATCATTTATTTCAGTAAACAATGAATTATCACTGCCCTTGTAAATTCTTTTTATTCCACATATAATTAAATCGAGACAGGGTTTACTTTTAAGAGTATCCTTCTGTAAAGATGAATTCCATTCTCCACTGAAACACATCGTGAGTGCATGGTAGGCCCATATTCCTATTGACTTGCTATTTTGTTCTTTTGTTTAGTCTTCAGACTATTAGTTGCATTACATCTAAGTCCAAACTTTGAACAAGCATAAAACAGTGTAACTCTCTGAATGTGAGTGGAACTACCTTTAAACAGTGCCAGTCAGGAAACTAGTATTTTTCTGAAACAAGTGCTGGTATATACAACTGCTTTCCTAAGATATAAAAAGTTACTGGACTCCACAGCATGTTGAATGAACATGGCATATAGAGATTCAGTAATAACTCCTAAAAGAACAACAACAGACATATAGAATCTTACAGTCACAGCTGGTTTGTCTGCACAATCACAAAGGTATTTCCCATAGCAGTTATACAAACACTGTTTACTAATAAGGGTGGATAATGTGAGATCTTTCTATTGTAGTTTAAACTTAGACAGCTTAACACTTCATAGCAGAGATGATCCAAATGCATTCTCTGGTTCAAAAGTACTTCCTCTCTGGAACAACTTAATAGTTGCTCCTACTTCAAACCTAGTTATTTCTAGTCACCTTTAAAACTAGTTATATCTAGAAATCTCTTTCATATACAGGTTATATCTGCTCTAGGTCCCTCAGAGCTACTGTGGGTTTATGGCATTGCAAAAGCAAAAGTAAAACAGGCACTCCATGTTCTCTCATTCACAAGGGTCTTTGACTATCTCTGTTTGGAATGGCACTTTTGGGAATCCCATGAGCTCTGCAGAAACAACAAAAACGGATTTGGTTTAAAGCAGACTTTTGGAGAGTTCAGGCAGAGAGTGTATATAAGGGAGTTGATGAAAACCACTGCAAAGCTATCCCCAGTCTTCTGATGGTCTTAAACACAAAGACAGATGGAAATCAGAAAATGGTTTTAGAAATTCTTTTTGGTTCTGAGAGATGTGTTTTGCATATGACCCTTTAAAAAACATCAGCAACAGAGTATTTGCCTTCTTGATCTTTGAATCAATACCTTCTGGCTGCATAAGACACTGACAAATACATTTTGCGTCCAAAATAAATTCTTTCAAAACTATCACAAGTGATTTTTTACATGGATCATCATTTATGTGACATTTACAGTTCCTGGCAAAGCAGGCACAGACATGCCTGAGAGTGCCACTTTTTTCCTTCTGAGAGAATGAACCTCAGAATGATTCTTTTACCAAAGAAGACAAGCAGTTTGTTGCATGACAGATTTTTACAGCATACGTCTTATTTAAAATCATATAGGTAGTCATTAGAGGGAACATTGTGACCTCTTTGACTGCAATCATCAATACAGTGATGTCACTTAGCTTCAGTTTGCTTCATATTGTCCAGATGACACAGTTTCTCATTTTTCTTCATACTGGGTTGAGATCATTGTTTGGGTGAGAGGTAATTACCTGAAGCACATCTGAGAGATGCTGGCAGACTGTCTGAGAGAGGTATTGTCTGAGACTGAAGGAGCTATTTCCTTCCTTTTAGCCAAGCTTGTAGACTGAGAGTATCTTTTTAGGATCTTTAGGTGCATCTTAATGCTCTGGTAGCAATAGTAGTCTGGGAATTGTTCTGCTTTATTTTTATTATCTTATTTACAAACATATATTTTCTTATTTACAAACATATGTCCAAATGCAGATTTTCAAATGTTTTGCCTATCCAGAGTAAGCAATTGTAGAGATCAGGTTTTAAAATCATTGGAAACCTCATCAAGGGCAAAATACATTTTGTTTTCCACTCCATGTTCTTTATGCATTGTTGTTTAATAACTGTCCTCACTTCCACTTTTATTCTGGATGAACATTAATTACTGACTTTTTAATTCACTTCAGCTGAAGGACACAGTCTCTTACAAGGCAACAGGTAAGATCACAAGAGAAATATCTGCCCATATTCCTCACATTTGGAGTTTTGGATGGTTGAACTTCTGCCCTGGTGTTATCTTTGTTTTTTAGCCTGGTGTGCTCATTATCATTAAATACTACTGATATAAATTATAGTAAATTAGGGTTTTATTTACAGGAAACTTGTCCAGATTTTTCTGTTTGAAAGGTATTTATCTGAAATTGTATCAGCTTGATTTAATCAATAAAGTGAGAGTTTGAACATGTATGTGAATGTATACATTCATCCAGAATATTTGGTACAGGTTCTTTGTATAAATTGATCAAATAATTACATAAATTGTGTAGTTGTTGCAGATATTAGGAGCTTGAGTTTACTAGAAAATTCCTATATAATGGCTGATGTAGAGACTGAGGCATGACTATGGTTTACCAGACACTCTAATCTGAAGGTGTCACTTTAATAATCTGTGCTATTAGAGAAGACAATATTACTTCATTCCCCAGCACTGAGGAATGAAGCTATTTCACAAGTTGATGCAAACACAAGAAGTTGACTGTGATAGTTTATTGGATTTAGTTCCTCAGTGTTAGGCAACGATACACAGCTGCTTTACCAGATCAGAGAGTGCTTTTCATCTTATTTTACTGTTAAGGGTGTATTATAATCTCTGTATTAGTATTTCTGAACATAACACAATAACACATATCTATCATAAATGTTGCAGTAATGCATTCAGAAAACAGGCAGCGCAGCTTGTCCATTTTTGCAGACTATCACCGTCTGGTGCTCCTGGGGCAGGGTGAGGATTGAAAAAGTGCTTTTCCACTGAGAAACTGTCTAAGATTTCAATTTCTTGTAACAATTTCAGTTAAAGTATCCCTTAAGAGCCGAAGAGGGGGGATGGCAGTATGAATGAAGGCAGGTTTTACAGAAGAGGTCTGTTCCAAAGATGAGCCTATTCAATAGTGGACTTCTCTCTGGTTTCACAGTGTTTTCTGGGATTTTATGGCAGTGTAAATTTTTTTCTCACTGTAATTTAAGAGAGTGAGGAGGCAAGACAGACATTTCAAATGTATTTCTTTTGATTAGAAGTCATTGTATCTAGTGTCTTTATTTTAAGCATCTATTAGTCAGGTATTGTCTTTCACTATTGTATTAACCTGCAGGACTGATACTTTTGTTGCTTTGGTTTCTATGGAAATACAGAAGTTTTCTATTAAAGCAACAAATATATGGTTTGGTATAAATCATGAAGATTGTTCTCAGTTGAGTGTCAGTCTGTAAAGATAGCCAGATAACTAAAATTATACAGTCCAGGTCATGTTTGGATAAACATCTATAAAAACAAGCTTTCTTATCAGATTCCAACACTTCCACTTGGCATATCAGCTGGAAATACCAGAAGAAAAACCCTTCTGTTAGACCACAGTAATTTCCAGCTCTAGTCCCTGGTGGGAATCAGAGGTGCCAAATTACTTTTTTTCATGAAGGGTTCAGTGTAAGTTCAGGTCCAAACATGTGTTAAGGTTTCTTTTGTATTTCTTTCTTAAAGTCTTTGTGTGGACTTAGATTTGTAAGTGCTGTTTTTATTTTTGTTTGGTTGATTTTTTTTTGCTTTATTTTGTTTTCTGTTTGCTTGTCTGTGGTTTTGGGCAGGGTCTTTTTTTTTGTTTTGTTTTGTTTGGTTTGGTTTGGTTTGGTATTAGTTTTGGTTGTTTTTGTTGTTGCTGTTGGGTTTTTTAAGCCTAATTGTAAATCATGAGAGCCTTCACTTCTAATTGCTATCTCGAGATGTTCCAGCCAATGGTTCTGAAAAGTATCGTTGATTTTGCATATATTAATTGTCAGGGATTTTGTAAAGGATAAAAGAATTGGTTAAGGTATTGGATGGAACTTTCCTTAAATTAATTACCAAGCCTAACCCTTTTCCACAAAGTGTCTTTTTCTCCTACATGAGGAGACTTGAGCAGCAATTGTTTAGATCCCCTAAGGCTATCTTAATCATGGCACTTCAGCAGAGTCTGGGAGTGGGAAGGAGAAGAGTCTTTTTGGCCACTTTAGATGAGGCTATTTCACCCTGTTTAAAAAATTACAAATTATATGAAGAAGTTTAATACATGTTTTTATATTCATACAAGTGATTAAGCTGAAAGACAGATTTATTGTCAGTGTTTATGTTAATTAATATTTAAATGAGTGCATATGAAGTAGAACAGTTTCAGTTGGAGTGGTAGACCAGATCCTCTGCTCCAAAATGTGTTAAAACCAAGTATTAGACCATGCTTACAGGAAGTGTGAGTTCAAGATCTCTGAAGCAGATGAGGAATGTGAGTTGAAGACTTTCTTAACCTTCCTGAGTGCCCTATTGGCAACAGGAAAGATGACATCACCCTGTCTTCCAGCAATTTTCCATTGTGTATGATGACTAGTCCAGTAGCAGTGTTCTGAAATTCCCAAATCATGAAGGGGGTTTTTAATTGGATGTTTAGTTGAGTGGATGTTTAGTTCACATAGGCATGGTTTGAGTGATCTTGCATATGCACATAAACAGATATTTGAGGTCAAATTGGGGTTGATCTTTGTTAATTCCCCTCTTTAGCCAATGCAGGCACCACCAGAAGGTCATTCTTCCTACATACCTTAGGCTCACAACTTATGGTATGGTGAGTGGTCCATTGAAGGTTTCTATTTTTCCTCACAGTAGGAACCTAGACATACAGCTTGGATTATATTAACTTTTAAGGGTAACTGGTAGCAATTCTGCTATTAAATAGTCAGGAAGTGTAACTTGTAGAAGTGAATACATTTTAAAAAATCAGACATCTCTACTGTTTGATTACAGTTTGTGGTGTCTTTGAAAATTAAAACTTTTAATGTCAACAATAAATATAGGAAGCAGATAATGCAATCTTTTTGCTGATGTAGCTGTGGGGTACCTACTCTCCCTAGGATTGAAGTCAGCTATTTATGTGCTTTTATAAGCTAAATAAGTCCTTATTTTTCTTTGTAAAGAGGTTTAGCATAAAAGTGCCAGGTAATAGTAAAAATTATTCTGGATATTGTCTTAAAAACCTTTGATAAAGTTCATAATTTTTATGTCTTGGTTTCTTTGTTGCATAAACATCCAAAACAGTGTGCTTAATATAGGTGTGCAGGTGGATTGGCTGGTAGCATGATTCTTGAATAACATTTTCAGCTTTGCCTCAAAATTAGAAATTCTGATTACTGTTGAAAATTACGTGGAAGTTGGCAACATCTGTAATTTTTTAATTGATTTTTCTTTTAAATTAAAGAATTAGTAAATCTCTCCATTCTTCATTTTTATTAATTCCCATTCATTCTTAGTTCAGGACTTAATCTGAAAACTGGAGCACAGAAGAACTCTCTGCTCTCATATATAGGTGGTAGACTATAGCTCTCCCTTATGGCTGATCTATGGAAAACTTCCCTCCGGCACGCGGCACATGCTCCTATTGACAGAATCCCAAGACTATATGGGAATACTCTGTTATCAGTATTGTAGTACATAACCATAGACAATTATATGCTAGCACAAATCAGGGACAGAAATATTCATAAGACAGCTAACATCTTGAGTGGCAAAGTTAGATCTGACTTTTAAACCATTCTTGATTTACTTCTGATGTTTATGCTTGAAAAAGAGAGTTACTTCATTCCATGGAGAAGTACTACAGTCTTGAATAAAGGGAACCAAGATTTTCCTGCTGCTTGAAACAGGAGAGCCGATCATAAGCACTACTGGAAGGTCACTAAGGTAGCACAGTTTTAGCTCAATGTAACATCTTTGCCTAGAAAGCAAGAGTCCAGACTCACCTTCTGCCTGAAATTATCTATTTTGCCATGTGTATTTTCTTAAATTCAGAAAAATGCGTGGACAGTACCTGTGAATTGTCTCTACTGTGGAACAGTGTAGAAATAGGCTATGATCCAGTAACTAAAGTCACTTATCCAGATACCACGGCATTTCTCATTTCTTCCTGTGGTTTTCAGCTACTTGACTAAGGAAGACAATAGCCTTTGAATATCAACATCATCAGGAGCTGTGTTCAACATGGGCTATATACTGCTGTGCTTATAATCTTTGACCTCAAGTGTGAGCTGAGAAAGGGACAGATTCTTTCCAGTTCCTAACCACCCATTTGGCCCACTCAAAAGCCAATTAATTTTAACAGCATTTGATCACCTCTGTGGAATAAATGAACTGCAGAGAAGGCCAAGGAAACAGAGCTGAGACACACATCTGTTCAGATCACAGTGCCGATGAAGTTTGTGAAATGATGCATTTTTCATGTAGATAATCCAAATTCTGTCTTTCTTTCTGCATAAAGTATGTATTTTTCTTTTCTCTGGAAGTCTATTAATTTATATTTATGCTTCATGATGTGTCTTCTGTTAACATTGTAGCCTGCTGCACAATATGCACATCAGGTGTTTCTTCTTTTTTTTAGGCTTTCAAACAACTGTAGCATGGCACTAGCTATTTAGCAAGACAGAGAACATACCACCCATTGCAAATTCTTCTTCAAAGCAGCAGTTGAATTATCATAAGCTTGAAGTGGGCGTTATGTATTCATTTGCACATTTTCTGCTGCTGCTTGTGACTAGTTTAGCCGCAATCTGCCACACATGACAGGATTACTGCACCTATACAGAGCTTTATAGAAGTGAAAGATGCTTCAGGTGTCTGCATAAACTAATGCAACTCACTGCAGGTAACTAATTTTAAGTGTTTGGGGGCAAAGAGATACAAATGTCTCTTTCACTCTCCGCAGTCTCACCTACTGCAAGCTCTAGACAAACACAGAAAATTGGCACTCTAAAACCTGCCTCATCATCATGAGTCATGTTTCAGCTTATTGTCCTTTTTCTCTGTTGCCTCTTATTCCAGGATACTCTAGTCATAAAGGCGATTTCTCCTTTTTTTTTTTCAACCTTCCCCCCCCCCCCCCCGCCTCACCCCCTTCATTTACATCATGGTTAAATGGAAGCAATTACAGTGCTTGCTTCTGCAAACGTTCCTGCTGCAGTATCCCCAGCCTGAAAGACTTCAAGCATAACCATTCTGAGTGTGCTGGAATAACCTTGTTAAACTATTTCATGTGAAAGAATAAGATGAATATAACAGTGTCATTCTCTCATACTACCCATAGAAGTTTTAAATTCAGACTTCTTTGCAGAAGTTCCTGTGATAGCTCACAACTACCACTTGTTTCCTTTTCTTCTGGGTAAGCACCATTTGCAGCAAATGATCATTACTGTTGCTCTCTGAATTCATACTAAATCAGGCCATATGCTATTTCTAGTTCTGGAAAATATGATCTTTTTCTCTTGCCTTCTGCTCAGAAAGTACTTTGCATGGTTTTTTTTTTCTTTTTTTTTTTTTTTTTCCAGAGCAAATTAACATATTATGTTGTTTTGTTGATGAATACTGTGGTAATTTCAAATATCATGTAGAAACAAAAGGTAGGTGTATATTGTCTGTTTTGATGGTTTATCCAGTCATTGCACAGTGAAGGCAGAACTCATTCGTGAATAGTTCTTCGTTTTGTATCAGTTACCACTGTGATCACTCTGGACAAGTTGCTTCGCACACAGAACTGTAAAGGCATGTTTAATCTCTTACCTCACTGAGAGCATTTCATAAAGCAATGCATGAAAGGGATTACATAAAAAAAATTGTGGCCTTTTTTGTTGCCTTTTTTTTTCCCCCTGGCCTACATTTCATATGGCATATGTCAGGACAACTTAAGCATTTTATAATAATACTTCTGTATACACTTTCTCTTTCAAACACCTTTTTCTACAGCCTGTGGTTGCTATGTATGAAAACCTGTTCACTATATCACTGAAGACATGTCAAGAACTGAATGTCATGCAAGGCAGCAGAGGTATTCCAAGGACACATGGCTTAAAGATAGACTGTGACTAGAGTGTACTAGGCTCTAGAGTAAGGCAGTGAATCTTTCTAATATCTCCAAACAACATAGCACAAACTGCCTTACTTCCTCTACTCTCTTTGCTGTCACTGAGTCAGGCTGTAGTTGTGAGAAATGATAGGAAGGGTGGCTGACAAATTGCAGAAACCACTGTAAAAACTGAGATGAAAGGGCTGATGTCCATGTTTCAAAGATAGCAATTATCTGTATGAAATCTATCTCTTGGCATTCTCACTCTTATTCTCAAATCATGCCTTACAAATTGTTTCTTTTCCTTCTTGGCTAGTGTAGCATACAGTATATAGTTTCCAACAACTAACAGGTTGCTAATTAGGAACCCTACTTGATAAAGAAAAACTATTAACATTTGAACCTCACTTTGAAGTGTTAAATATACATTCTTTAGAGGTAACTTTTTTATATTATTACACACTTCTTTTTTCATGTTATTGACTACTTAGTTTAATATTATTTTATATTTGTATTTATATCATTAATATATATGTCCATGAGTATTATTTTAGAAAATCTCAGTGGAAATGGCTTGGATGCAGTAACTGAATGATAAGTTGACAAGTTGTTTTTCAGCTGTAGGTGAAATGTCCCTGTTGTCATATATACTGTTTGACATTCTGAAAAAACTAGCTTTTGAAATAAATATGCTCCAACAGGGAAAGGCAAAAATTAATATCATATCCTAAAACTTTTACTTAAACCAGAACAAAGGAGTGTCACATTAAAAGTGTAATTGAGACTTTTTTCTCTGTTTTTTTTTTTTTTTTTTTCCACATTACATTGGGCATTTTTTGAGTTCTGTGACACACCACATCAATTCTCATGACGGAAAAACTCAAATCTTTGATATGGGATTGTACTCATCTCACCAGATTTTACCCATAAAATACGCACATGTCTAATTTAAACTAATGAAGCAGTCTCCATTTGAAACACTTCCATACCATCTTAATACAAATATCTTGGGCTGGTGGCATGAATGGCCCTCTCAAAATGCCTGCTTCTCAGTTAAAGGCAGATGGAGCCTAGATGACCATCCTAGACTTGTTGTTGCATCTAACTTGATGAATAAAATTCGATGAGGTGAATTGCATGTAAAATCACATAAAGATTCATTGAACACAACATGAAATCAAGATGGTTTTACTTAGAAGACATTCCAAAGTTAAGTGCAATATAGAGGAAATTAAAATAATTAAATCTTTTCCTATTATATTGCACTGCAATGTGACTTAATGTGAAAGCAGTCTGCAATAAAGAAAAGAGGGCTGAATAAACAGATAAATTATCAGTGTCCTCAAGTGTTTGGTTCTACAAATGATTGCAAGAAGGGTTGAATGGGAACTGCTAAAAGTTTTTCTTGCTAAAAGAAACAGGTGAGAGTTTCCTTTGTTTTGTCCAGATTATTTAGCTCACCTGTTAATATCTTTGAACAATTTAACCAAATCATCCCAAATTTAAAGCCTTCTGAGGCAGAACATGGAAGGTTAATACATACGATTCCAAATATGCATAAGTTCTTGTACCAACTTCTAGGCTAAATTTGGTTGAGACAAAATTATGCATCTAAAAGAAAAAAGTAAAAGCTTTACCCACACCATTTTTTTTCAGTACAAAGACAAAATAAACTTGACAAAAATCAAATTAACAATATAGAAAATGGTTTGTCTTATATAATCCTGCTATTTAGTTTCCCAATGAGTTGCTCATGATATAAACACAAATCAACAATTATTAATAAACTGATAATAAAAGCAACTATAGGGCAGTTATCTTTCCCATCTGCTATGGCAACCAGAGCTGAGACACAAGCATCCCAAAACAATGTTTGAGTTGATCTTATATACATATTGCAAAACTACGAAGACAAAACACATGCAAACAATCAAGGCAGTGAAGAATGGTGTAACTCTCCAGTCCTGTTGCCACTTCATTTTCTCATGGAATATGTAATTGGACCAGTTTTAAAAAGAAGGAACTATTCATTTATCATAGTCATTTTCTTGCCTGGCATAATGCCACTGCAGCAGTAATGAAGCCTGGAACGTGTTTTCTCCAACAGACCAACACTCACAACACCTGCTGCAATTCTTTCTTGTTCTTCAACATCTGCATTTGTTCCAGTGAGGTTAATGTTTCAGTAGGGATACAAACAGCATCTGTTTTTGGTGTCAGAGGTGGGACCATAAAGAACATATCTTTAAAATTAGTGGAGGCTAAAACTGAATGAGCTTCTTCCTGTATTATGGAAATCAATTTGGTAATGTTACGCACTGCTGCTATCAAAGGTTGTATTGAAATTTATGTTCCTGTAATTCATAGTCAGCTGCCCATTCCCACATTTTACTGGCCATACGGAAGAGTTATAAGGGGAATGAGTTGGAGGAACCAGCCCATCCTTCCTTAAGTTTGATATCACAGGGGAAAACCCTTCTTTGTCCCCCAAAGGCAAAGGTTTTACACTTTTTACCTTTAAAGGAGACAAAGAAAGGGAGGCAGCTTGCATCAGGTGAAGTAATGAAAAATCCAAACCAAAAGTTCACTGCCTGCCCTTGTCCAGGACTTGATGTTTAAAATGTGTCAGCCCAGCAAATCAACAGGGAATGGACCAATAACCATTAATGTTTCAGGAACACTGACTTCTTATGGTAGCCAACATTTTACTTCAGTGGCCGGTGGTCACTCCAGGGAACCAAATGCATCTGCCATTTTTTGTCATTTTTTATTAGGCATAATGTCACACCACACAGCATCATTGGTTTCCAAAGTTGATATCTGCACCCACGTGTCAAGTATGAAAGTCCACAGACTCCACAGGGGTCCTGTGGGGACCTATAGGAAAGGTTATCATCATGTCTCCAGATAAGCTTTCTGTGAGCCTTCTAAGGTGTCTCCATTGGCCAACCCCTGACTCACTTACTGTGAATGGCCCAAGGAGTTTCCCAACTCCTGCCTGCTTAAATCTGTCAGCATCCTGATAGGTGGAGCAGAAGGCACAGCCTTGGGGAAACCTGTGGGTGGCGGGGGGTTCACCTTGGATGGAGAATTTGCCCAGTTTTCAATTAATACCTTCAGATTTGTGTTAGATGAGTTATCCATAAGGCTTTGGGGAATGCCCTTCTGTACACCAGAAGGCATATGTCTATGTTTAAAAAGACAAAATGTCTGCTAAGGAGGGCAGGAGCTTTCCTGGGATAGAAAGAAAAAAAGTCCTCCCTCCAAGTTATTATTATTATTATTATTATTATTATTATTATTATTATTTCAAAATTAAGAGGCTTCAGGCACAAAATGCAGAAAAGGAAATAACAGTTCTAATAATAACTAATATGTATATATATATAAAACTAATAACTAATATATATATATATAAAGGGAGAGAAAGAGAGAGAACAAAGAACAGAACAAACAACAACATAGTAACCAAAACTTTCAAACCATTAAGTCCTACTTTTGCTCTTTTGCAGCTACAATTACAAACAACAGGGGATGCTGTTGGGCTCTGGTGAGGCAAAGGCACAGCTGAGGGAGCAGTGATGGTTCCAGAGCTCAGGTAGGAATGGTGGCCACACAGATGGGCCGGAACCTTTCCTGTGGCCAGTGCCTTCTCACCTTCTCACCATCATCCAGAGGCATTGAGGGGGTTAAAAGCTCCTCTGCAGATGGCGCCAACCCCTGATGAGTCTGGGGCAAAGCCAGGCAGCCATGGCCTTCCTCAGAGATAATGGCTAGCCTTCCTCAGAGATAATGGCGCAGGACATGCAGAGTCAGGGTGGAGCCAGAACCTTCCTAGAGCTACTGGAAACCCCAGCAAGGTGGTGGCTGAGCCCCAAAGCTGATGAGACCAGAAGCACGTGGCACCAGCAAAAGTGGGGAACCTCTATCCCACCACTCTCTGAACCAGAGAAAAGTGAAGAAGAAAAAAAAGAAAGAAAATCTTTTCCACAGTGTTCCCAAGCAATTAAGCTGGTATGAAGGAGCTCTTACTTACTCTTTTGTGTAGGCTGTAGAAACCTGAGCTCCAACAAGCCACTTTGCTTTGGCCCCCAAATTGCTTTGTTGCCAAGGGACAAAAAATTCAATGAAAGATTTTATAAGTATAATAGCATATCTTTCCCCTTTTGCTAATGTTTGCTCCTTTTGGTGTTGTGTTCCCCAGGGAAGGGGTTTCTCACCTCCTCCTGGTGAGCAGTGGCAGTACTTCACCACTCAGTCTGGCAGATGGCAGTTTTGGACTCAGATTTAGAGGGTATTGTGTTAGGGGGTCCAAAATGTCTGCCTTAATGAATCAGTTCCTGGGCCACCTCCCCCCCATATCTGATTTAAGGTGGAGTGTTCCCTGTCATTAGGTAGAGCAGCATGGGTTTGATTCTGCAAGTGAATTCCAAGATTCTTTAACAATTCCAGGAGGCTGTGTATTAGAGTGGTCAAGTGATCTGGATCCACTGGCATGGTCATTAGGGAGCCTTCATCAGGTTCCAGTATGTGCTGATATATTAATTGGAGAAAGACAGCCTTCTGAAAACTTTCAGTCAATCAATCCACAGAAGTTACTATAGCAATTGGATCATTTCTCTCCAGAGGATTCAACTCTCCAGCCCATTAGGCAGCTATTTGAGTGAGGGACCAGGGAACTCTTTTATTACCTGTGATTAAGAACATCCCAGGCCCCAGTAGCTCTCAGTTTCTGTTTGTGTCAACATAATTCAGTCTCCTCCTGTAAGGGAGACACGCCACACATACTCTGTCTCAGACTCTTTCTGAGTGTGACTGTATTCCTTTTGTAATTTAGCCAATTCATTAGGCGTATAAGGTATTTCTTTGGTAATTGTATGAGGGAAAACATCATCTGTTCTCTCATACTGATATTCTGTTTTAACTAATGGCTGTAATTTTTTTCATATCCAATTGGTTTAAATGCTTTATGACCTCCTTTAAATCTTGTTGAGGATATAAAGGTTCATGATGGACTCCTCTAGAATCTATCACTTCCAAATACTCAGTGAGAGCCATTCTGAGCCTTTCAAAGTAAAGCTGCTTCTCTTTTAGTTGTTCTTGTAGCACTTTTACTAAACCTTGCGGAGAATGTAAAGTCACTGCATTTTTACTGTTCCATTGTGATTTTTCTTTTCTAGAAAAAGTCGAGGCTGCTCCCAGCACAGCACAAATGACAGATTTACCTTTTTCTGGTTGCGACTATGGTTCAGCTTGCAAACTAGTTATGCAGTCCACTATTTCCAGCTCATTATCCCAGTTTTCTTGTGCACACTTCATCCTTGGGGAGTGAAGCAGCTATCAAATTTTTTGAGGAAGGGCAGGAAAACATTTCAACCTAGCACAGACATGTTGCCTAAAATTTCCAAGCCTACACAAGCAACACAACCCCCGGAGACAAAGCTGTGGCAAAAGTGCTAACACAACCCCCAAAGAGGAAGCGGCAGCAAAAGTTACCTACACAAGCCATACAACTCCCACAGAGGAAGAGGGAAACCATACAACCACAACAGCTTCCTCAGAGAAAGAGGGAACTGTACTATTGTCAGTGGCAGTTTGGGTCAGAGAACTGTCATCAGAATCCTGCCAGCTACTCTGTAGATTCTAACAATGTACCATTGGTCCTCTTCTGGTCTCCTTGGTCTTTGCAGACTGTACCTATTGAGTGGTGTGGTGAAAGGGTACACCAAACTCCCATTTCATGGGGTTTATACTGTGCAGAAGTTAGGTGGAAGTGTCCCCTGTACCTCCCCTGGATAATGCAATACTGGATCCTGAGACATTTCATGAGTTTTTGAGACCCTCTAAGATGTTACAGCTGTCTCTTACTTCAGCACAGTTGAATCAGTCATGGCCCATTACAGTCCATCATCAGAGCTAAATATCTCAGGTTATGTGTGAATGTCTTCAATGCTCCCCAGAGTGGTTTTCATAACTGAGTCATCATGTAAGGAAGAACATTGGTGTGATAAGAGGGACTATCCTACCTCCCAGGATTTGCCTCTTATCAGCCTCTTCCCTTACCTGTAAATCCGGTTTGTAGTTTCAGGTGTGCAGGCTCCCCTGCACTTGGGAGGCCATTCTGTGCATCACTAGCAAAGCAGCCATCCAAGGTCTGAGCCATCAGCACCAGTCTCTTACAGCACCTGGGCTGTTACTGTAGGTGATCGAATTTAGCGAGTCAATCTCTTACATGTGTGGACACCTCAGATAGTTGGACAGTATCTTATCTCAAGGTCCTTTTTTCGGTCCAAATTAGTAGGCATATTCGGAGAGGGGTGGACTCTGGTACATGAGCAGCTATTGCTTTGCAGTTTACTACAGTGGACAAAACTCTTTTGATGGTCTTAACAATGTTTGAGCCATTAACCTTTCCAGTCTCTGACATCAAGAGAGAAAAACAGCTCTCATTCCTTGCTCTGTTCCCTACTTAGACTAGTGGTCCACATTTCACTTCTATGCTCCTCTCTAAAGGTTTGGGCAGTAGAAGCAATAAAAGAAGAAAGTTGTCTGTTGGGAGCAAAGGACAGTCCAGGACAAATTAGAACATTAAAGGTGAAAAATTATGGGAAAATGATCTTAGATTGAGTTCAATTGAGAAAAAAAAGGCCATTTTTTTTCATTGTTGTTGTTGTTGTTGTTTAATGTCCCTCTGTACCAGATCACGCTTACCTACCAAACTGTCAAAATGGTGCTTCCTGGCGAAAATTATTTCAGCATTAATTTGCTGTGTGTTTTTTCATAGTGTATTTGGTAAACTCATCTACAAAAGCATTCCTGTTATTCAAGAACACCACCTCATGTAAAATGCAAATTGTCATGTTATGAAGTGCAAAGAAAATATGAAAAATAACACGATGATGTTATTAATAAAAAAATAAATAGTTATATCCCATCCACTTTCACTATAATTTCAGCCATGTGATCCCTGTATTTACTGATTATTTCTATAGAAATGCTATGTATCATTAAGCAGCTATAATGACTGAAGTGGGTGTCATTTCAGTGGTGGATAGTTGTCATCCATTTCTATATAGAAGAGATGATTTGGCAATAATTTTGTTTCAGATATATATATCAGAGAAAATTATTATGCTTTGGGAACTTTGTGTTACTTATTCTCTCCAGAAAAATAAGAAAATTCTTTTTAAAAACTATCATCTAACTGTGGGATGCACATCTGTGTGTGCATCAGATTCTGTTGATGGAAGCTACTAGGCAAAACAGAAATTCTGAATTATTATTGTAATGAGTTATCTGCATTCATTAATGAGCAGAAGTATATTTTATGAGAAATCACTTTCTGATGTTGGAACCATAGACCATAATGTTTGAATCAAATAACAGAACTTAAACATACAAAACCTAATTTAGTTACTCATATGTCAGATCTTTACTGATGTCATGTATTTAGAACTTCCACTGGCCTCTGGAGGAGTCAGTTTATGACTCAACACTTCCAAAACTGAAACCATAGAAAAGTGAATGGAAAAACCTAATGTAAGCAACACTTAATGAAAGGCAAAGTCATTTCAAAGCCAAACGTTATATTATGCATCAGTCATTGTAAATGATGTTAACCTCTGTATTTACTTTTTGGAGGCATTTGTGCTTTACACAAAACAAGTGCCATTACTAAATTAGCTAGTTTGAGTAATCATACTTTTTAAAAGTGTTAACCCCGTGAACTCTTGTCAAAAAGCCAGCCTGAAGCCTTTTCAAGGCATTCCTTGTGTCTAATGAACTATGGGTAAACAACTGTCATTTGGATATGTGAGTCCACCACAACCAGTGAACAACCCAGAGAATATGAGCACGGGTTTATTGTTTGTTCCTAAATAATTATGTTCAATACTGTAAGCAGGATGGAGGGTGGAGGGTGGAGGGAAACCATGTAAATAGGCAAAGAAATAGCACACTCTTTAAAACAAAAAAGTGTTAAGTAGAAGCAATTCTATTGAATTCAGTAGAATTGTTATCCCAAAATGTAGTTCAAAGTTACATGAGAATTTTGTCTGTAGAATTCCTATTAATTTCGATGTGAAAATTTCTGATGGTGATTATTACTGTTTTCCTTTTCTTCATCTGATTTTTTTAACAGAAATGTTACTTTCTCTTAACTGTAATTCTCTGGCAAGCTCATGACACTAGCCTTCTATTCAGCAAATGTTAAAGATAACTACAGACAACACAGATCCTTAGAAGCAATGATAGACATAGAATAACTTCTCTAACCGATTTGACATTTGAGACATCTGAAAGGGTGGTGGTGTTAGAGGAAAGTAGCACCAAGACAACAAGCGTCACCAAAGGGTGTAGTTGAGACTATAGCATAAGCAGCACTGTTACACTAACTTGCTTGAATTCTCATTATGTCATTCTTGTACATGCTAAACTGCAGAGGTCAATTGTTTAAAGCTTCTCTATTGCAGGAAAGTCCCATAGTAAAGAATGGTCGAAGGGGTAAAAAATGTGGGAAGCACAGGCTATCTTTGCAGTTAAGGTCCAAATAAAATTCTTTTTATTTTACTTTTAACTGGGAAAGAAAAAAAAAAAATATGATTAAACATTATTTTAAAAGGCTACCTCTATCTTGCTATTTAGAAACAGACACGTACCCTTACACATACATTTGCATGTGTATGAATATATATGTCCTTTCAAAAAGAAAAGAAATTCAGTCACTTATGCAACTCCTGTATGATACAATTAGTCCCAGGTCATTAGGGTGATTTTGTGCTTTATGAATCTAAAGGGTAAAAGCCCACTCTAACCTAATCATTTGGGCTTTTCCTGATTTTTTTTCTAAACTGGAATTTAAATTTAAATATTTGACTGAAGTTTGAATGTCTTCAGCACTGGACAGGCATTTTCAATAAACATATACAAGTAAATTTTTAAAAACCTCAGAGGATCACCTTTTCTGCTAAAAATATTGATTAAATGCACAATATATAGATTTTAGCATAGCTTTCTAACACTTTAGAATAAGGACTTGTAGCTAACCACTTTTTGTAGCAAATTTTTGAAATATTGTTTCATATTTCTCATCAAGAATTTCAATAGATAGAGATTTTTTAGCAAGGTAGAGAACATCTTGTTTGTAGAGGATGTACCTAGAACATAACAGGCACATTCTTTGACATACCTCAGTCAAAACTACCCAAAAAAGATTTAGAAGACTTGAAACCAGTCTAAGCAGAACACAAGACCATGACAAAGACAAAAGTGGGGAGGAAGGGGTGGTCTTTTTGAGACCACCAACTCAAATCCAGAAGGGATGCCTGAGGGAGGTACAAAGGGACAGGCAGTTTTTGGGCTGGCAATATTCCATGAAGTGATGATTAGATATTATAATTAACTAGTGTTATAAAATTGTCAAAACCTATGCTGCGGGTGTGTGCAATGCACAATATGTATACTGTGCACATCAGGCCTTAATTAAAGAACTGCTCTTTACCTTTCTATACTAAAATGGTCCAGAGAGTTCCTTCTCAGTTTTAAGGCAACAGAAGCAAAGGAGACTATTGTAAAAAAATACACTCATCTGAGAGCAAAGACAATGAGACTAGATAGAATTGTCTTGGCTCGGAGCCCAAACCCTTGACTATAAATTAGTAATTAGGTTTTTGGCCTCAAGAATTTTATATTTCTGGAAATAAAAAAAAAAACAACAAACAAACAAAAAAAAACCCCAAAAAACAACAGAATAATTTTCATTATTTAAAAGTTTCAGTCTCTGTTTGACATGATTATGGAAGTTCACAGTCTATAACAAAATTGCCACCTGTGCAGAAAAGGCTCATTATGAAAGGTATGTCAAAAAAAGAAATATATTACTTTTAATTTGATATTGTCTCCACCAGGGCTTCTTGAATACTAGGGTGTAAATAAGTTAGGTATGGTCATTCACTTCCTCTGTTCACACTTTTGGGAATAGATGAGATATTTAAAAACTCAGTATTGTCTATTTAGAAACTCACATCAAGATTTTTTTTTTTTTTTAAATTAAAGGCTTTTGTTGATGTGCAGTCTTTTTTTCCTTATTTTATTTCTCTACAAAAGAAAGAATAACATGTGAACACTAACCTGATTGATTTTTTGCATATGACTAAGAAAATCTTAGCTTGGAAACTGGGGTAAATAAGGTATGATATTTGCATAAAGTCTGCCTCTATTCCAAAACAGTAAAAGCTTTTCTGGCTTTTCCCCTCCAGCCTTGATTAAAGGCAAAGTAGAGACATGTTTGAGTAGATGGCATCTTTCATATTTCTTTTTCTCCAGAATAAGTTGACTAACTCCACCTGGATTCTTTGGCATCCCTTAGGGACAACATTCCTGGTGTGAACATATAGGAGACGATCATGCAGTAAGGTTTTTGAACATGACAACTTGCATTTCTTAAAAAAAGATTGGTACAGGATCTTGTTCCTAGCAAATCATGGCAGCAAACCCACATGATTTTCATTCATTTTCTCTTTAACAAACTTCTAAATGCTTCTTTTTTGTTGCTCCATTTTCTTCTGCAGCCAGTGGATAAGATGGCAGAATTCCCACTCATTTAAATATTATGTATGAAAATTACATAAAATAAACTTTTCTTGAGGTTTTGAAGGCTTTTTCTCCTGTTGTACCATACCTGACAAACAACTGCTCTCTGGCTTCTAATTTTGAGCATTTGTTAGAAATGGTTTTACCTCAGTTGGCAAGGTGACAATAGAACAATCCTATCTACAATAGAAGGAAATGTTCTCTTCAAAAGCATTATGCAAAAACAAAAGGGAAGTAAGCATTAAAACAAAGAACTTAAAAATATGCTACAGAGTCCTTGATATGTCTTTCCAGATAATTATTAAAAACCAAGAAATAATATATTCTTAGGCAAATCACTACAACTTCTTAGGAATTGTCTGATGCATTTACATATGTTTCATAAGAGTTATCCTTCCTTTTCCTGTCCTTGTGTGAGTTCATCTACATTGGTTTTCATACTGAGACTTAAATTAGCTGCCTTGGTTATTCTCATTACATTTCCCTCCCTAAACTGGTGGGTACCAATACATAAACCAAATACTCGAGGACATGATAATTCTCTCTGTTGCATCTTATATTGTTTTTTTATAAAAAGATAAAATTGATTTTCAGAGGCAACATGCTATTACAGTAAAGCTCCATCTCAAGTATAGTTGAATGGGGCAACCACACTCCTTGATAGGGAGCTCCCTTCTGATAGGGACAGGTAATGATATGGTTTTCCTAACTCAAGAAATTCAAAAATAATGGATCCATTCTCAACACATCCAAAATAATAATTGAAAAATTACAACATCATTCTATTTTCTAATTTCCTATTGGATTTTAAGGCTGTAGATGTGTTCATGGTGTACTTTCAAAGCACTCTTTTCAGGCAGGAATAATTTTTTTTTCAAAGTTTTTACTAAAAACTGGAATTATGTTTTCCTCCTGATGTCCAAGAGCTGATGTTTAAGAAAATGCCTTAAAGTGCAAAGGCCTCAGTAAAATTGCAGAACATGTGAACATGTGTATTAAAAAATCATGGAAGATGTAATGTGTTAATTCTATACTACAAAGAAACAACTATGGCTCCAAGAAAATCATGCAAAATTTAAATAATGAAAATTAGATATTGCTAGTTGATCTTTAAAAGGAATTGGACAAACATTCAAAGTGCCAATGTTTGACTTTTCAATTTAATAAAAGCAGTAAGAAATATGGTTTTCATTTCATTTCCTCTCACCGTTCATATAGGCTAATTTTCACCCTGGCAGTGGCTCATTTCTTCAATTACAGGATGTACCTTCATTATTGTTGATATATTATATTAAACAGTAAGTGTCTTATGTTAATATATAGAAACTTGTGGTTGCCAGGCATTCCCCTTAAAGGAAAAAATCTTGAATTGTCTTTTTAATTAAACAGTTGTCTTCAATATAAATAGTTGTCATAAGCTACTGCCATTACCCAAGGGGTAATGTTTCCAAAACTCATTATGGAATTATTCAATAAGAAATCCCACATCAGTATTTACTGAGTAGACAGTTCTCTAGTGTGGCCACAAAGATATGAATTGTATAACAATACCAAAGAAACTTGTGGGTAGTTTCTAGTTTCTGGTTGCATTCTGTGCAGAAATGAGACAACCACCTTTATAATTTGTAACATCTGCTATTATTAGTGTAATACTTATCTTTCCCCCTCAGTTTTTCCATGGTGTTTGTTGCAGACATTTGACTCATCTCATTTACTGGTCTATAATAATTTGTTGAGGAAACTCTGTTACTGGACAAATCCAATCAGCTTTTGGTGAGAAGAAGAGGCAAAGGCAGAGTGGGTATGGCCTTTTGCTATGAATTTCGAAGCTCAGATTTAAGACAGGTGTCCAGTAGTGAGGGAAGCAGTAAGGTCAGTGCTCAAGTGATCAAGTGTGGAAGGGGGATAACCTAAATTAAGTAAGCCACTGTAGCTGGAAAGGCTGCTGCCCTGTCACTCCTGTCTCACTGACTGCAGCAGATATGGACTCATTGTAACCACACCTGGTTACCTGCAAAGTCTTGGGCAAAGTGGAGAGATCCCAATGTAATGAATCTGGTCTTGATCAGTGCCTTTGGGACATTTTTTAAAATCCTTAAATATGCAACTTAGAGAAGATTATGCTTAGACACTTTCACAGAATATTCTGAGTGAAGGACCAACAAGGGTTGTCAGGCCTAACTCTTATGACTGTGAACTTTTCAGTGTGTAGAAGTTTTCCCTGTGTGAGTGATTAAAACAGTGAGCTCATCAAGAATATGCTCAGCCTCATGTATTTAAGCATGGAAAATAGTAGGGAGGTATTTTACTGTGTTTTATTTTCTTCTTCACAGTTCTTCCTTAGATGCTGCAGTAATATACAATAGAATAATGATTTTACAGAAATATTGTATCATGGAAAAAAATAGCAAAGAATGCTTTTTAACAATGTAATTCATTATTTAATCAAGAAAAAATAATTTTATGACCAAGTGACCCGCCTAGTGGATGAGAGAATGGCTGTGGATGTTTTCTCCCTAGACTTCAGTAAAGCCTTTGATACTTTCTCCCACAGAGTTCTCCTGGAGAAGCTGGCAGCCCATGGCTTGGACAAGAGCACTCTTTGCTGGGTTAAAAACTGGCTGGATGTTGGGGCCCAGAGAATGGTGGTGAACGGTGCTGCATCCAGTTGGTGGACAGTCACCAGTGGTGTTCCCCAGGGATCAGTGTTGTGGTCAGCTCTGTTTAATATGTTTACTGATGATCTGGATGAGGGAATTAAATACACACTCAGTAAGCTTACAGATGACACAAGCTGGGTGAGAGTGTTGATCTGCTGGATGGTAGGAAGGCTCTGGAGACACATTTTGCCAGGCTGTATCTATGGGCTGAGGCAAATGACATGAGTTTCAACAATCTAAGTTCCAGGTCCTGCACTCAGGTCACAAGAACTCCATGCAGAGCTACAGGCTGGGAGAAGAGTGGCTGGAAAGCCACTCGGTGGAAAAGGACTTGGGAGTGCTGGTCAACAACAGCTGAACCTGAGCCAGCAGTGTGCCCAGGTGGCCAAGAAGGCCAATGGCATCATGGCTTGTATTCAGAAATAGTGTGGGCAGCAGGACCAGAGCTGTGATCATACCCCTATACTCAGTCCTGGTGAGGCCATACCTTGAGTGCTGTGTCCAGCTCTGGGCACCTCAATACAAGAAAGACATTGAAGTGCTGAAGAGTGTCCAGAGAAGGGCAGTGAAGCTGGTGAAGGGTAGAGTAAGTCCTGTGAAGAGTGGCTGAGGGAGCTGGGGGTGTTTATCCTGGAGAATAGGAGGCTCAGGGTGGGGATCTTATCACTCTTTACAATCACCTGAATGGAGGTTGTGGCAAGATGCAGCTCAGCCTTCTCTCCCAGACAGCTAGAGACAGGTCAAGAGAAAATGGCCTCTAGCTGAATCAGGGGAGGTTCAGGTTGGTTATTAGGAAGAATTTCTTCACTGAAAGGGTGGTCAATCATTGGGACAGACTGTCCAGGAAGACGATGGACTCACCATCCCTGGAAATTTTTAAGAAATGACTGGACGTGGCACTTAGTGCTATGATTTAGTTGACAAGGTGATGTTCAGTCAAAGGTTGTAATCTTGGAGGTCCTATTTAACCTTAATGATTCTAGGATTCTAATCTCGCAGCATCTCCAAAGGTGATTCAGTTCACTCTAAGATAAATACCTAAGATGAGCAGGATAAAATGCCCTCTAGAAATGTCATTCTTTTTTTCCTGGTTCTTGAGGGAGCCCAGTTGACTGGATTAGATTATATGACTACATTCTAAGAGGTTAAATTAAATCAGCAGAATAGTGACCTAGATGGTTGTGTTGTGAAGATATCTCTGTGATGTGGCACTAGATTCAGTACAACATTGGCTCCAGAAGGAGCCTTAAGTTCAGTCTGATGATGGAAAACCAGTCCTATAGTAAACCTAAAAAAAGATCTCTAAATTATGCAAAATGCTGTAAGACAAACCAAACCCCAAAACCTCCCACTATTTCTTTTGTCTTCAGAATACTAAAAAAATCTTCAGATTGTCTGGGTTTTTTTAATAATTGATGAGAACACATTTAAACCGTCCTGGTATTTCTGTTTATCAGTTTTGCTCAGCATATAGTTAGGCATATTACCTGAAAATAACCCTAATAGATGCTGGGCAAAAAAATGTATTTGTCAGGAAACTGGATTGTCAAAGAGCTGTTATCTTGACAGAGAAAACCAAACAAAAAAAATGGAATTAAAAAAAAAAAAAAAGAAGACAAGAATGTCAACTCTTGCTGTATCTTCACCAAGATTATTACTATTAGAAACACTGTTTTACAACACAGCAATTTATATTTAAAATTTATAATGCTTCACCTAAAAGGAATAAAATACTTCATATGCTGTTAAGAAACATATATGATAACTTCAGAAAGACAAAACCAGAACTATTTTCATGATATAAAGAGTTTTCATTATGTAACAATATAAAGACATCAGGCAATTTCTACCTTAACTCTAAGAGAAGAAGAAATCAAGAGAATTTAAACAGACCCTTACAGTGTCTTGGACTACCTGAAATATTGTCATAGATTAAATTACTACTGAACTGCTTACCCTCTCAGATACCTGAAGAAATCCCTAACAAGGAAAAGAATTTATAATTCTTCTGTTCTTCTCCCCTACTTTAAAGATTTTCTTTTTTTTTTTTCATTCAACATTTTCTTTGTCCATCAGTTAAATCAAAATGGTGTCTGAATAAATATGAATAATGTAGGAGAAAAAGAATATTTCTCTGCAAACTCCATTCCTGCCTTACATTATGTGTTCTTGTTTCTTGGTCCCTGTTCCTTAATGTTGCAGGAACGTTAGCAGCATTAAAGGAATTAATTTCCCGATAGAAAATCTGAATTTACTCCCCAGATCTGCCAATAATTTCTCTATGTGAACATGAAAAAAACCCCTAAGAGTTGAGATTCAGAGGTATTAAACTTGCATGAGTATTCAGAGCTCAGTTCTGAAGACCTTGGGACAGTGTGGCTGCATAGAACGTGCTTGAAAGAATTGTTCTTTCCCTCCTTCATGTTGACAAATAAATATTTGCAAGTATGCTGAATGCTTTAGGAAGTGTCCAACAGTAAATAAAAACCATTCATCTATCTTGTGATAATGTGAGTCATGCAGCCTGGCTCTTTTTCAAGGCAATTAAACCCTGATAAACACAAAAGTGATTGACAAAAGAAGGTTCCTTTACTACAGACACTAAAATTATCAGGGGTTTGCTCTGGTTTTGACATTGTTTTCTATCTCTGTAGCCTGCAATAAATATACATAGTCAAAAATACAGAGTCAAAATGTTTAAGTTTTCCCGCCTTTTCTTTTCCTTTTAGAATTGATTCAAAATTAACATTCATCATGGTTCAACCTCAGACAACCAAGGAGCATGCAGCTGGTCACTCTTTTTTTCCCACATCAGACCAGGAATCAGTTGTAACACTAGTCAAGTAATGTCAAACAGAAGGTTTGAAAGTATGAGTTCTTAGCACTAAATTTCATTAAGTTTTTTAGAATATAAGAAAGAATGAATCCAATCTAACCTCAAAATGCCTTCTAAATAATGTTTTTTTAATAGAATATTGCCATGTACTTATTCTAGTATTAGTCCTTCCCCAAAACTTCCATCTACTTCTACCTATGACTAGTGTTACAAGATTGTTTCTGGATTACAGTAACAAGAAGGATAATTATTTGATATTGATAAAAAAAATAAATTCTGACTCATGAATCATTAAAAAAAAAAAATCAAACGTTACACAGGAATTTTAATAAATGAACAGAACTCCTTTATTATCTTTTAATATTGTGTTTCTTTAAGAAGATTTTCATATTTGTTCTGTCTCATCATAGCAGGTTTGTCTGCCACATCTGTCCCTGAACTTCTAATAACTTTTGAATCTGTTAACTGATTTCAGACTAATTAGATCTGGAGGTGGAACTTTCATAATGAAATTTCTAAATACTTGATTAAAATCTAACTGGGTAGAAGAGTATGTGTTCTAATGAAACGAAATGCCATATGAATTTTTATCTGATTAGGTGCTAAAGAATCAAACCAGAAAGTGGCCTTAGAAAAGTGGCCCTGATGCATGGAAGGATACAGTCAAATTTGGCCCCTTCTTGATATCAGATTTAATTAATGATGATAGTGATGAGTTTTGAGAAGAGAAACACTTGATTAGACCCAGTGTTCATGAAATAATATCTTTCTTTCCTCAAAGTCTGTATGTTCTTACAGACTGATAGGAGAACAGCTAAGGCAAGGCAAACTCATTTCAATTACCCCTAGATGAGGACCCCACATGGATTCTTGCCTTTAAACTGTCACTGACTTTATGCAGTTTCAGACTCAAACAACTCTCCTGTTCAGGTTATTTTAATAAATTCTTCTTGCTTGAAGAAAGTTTTCTCTTAATCTAGAAGAAAGTTTTCTTTTCATTTAATCTAGATTGTGTAAGAAACACTGTTTTTAAGTGAGATATTTGATAGCTCTTAAACCTTTATGAGGTTACACTGGATTCCAAACTTGCATCAAATGTAATGGCTCAAGATATACAGCAAGCCTGACTTGTTTATTTAGAGATCTCTTTGTATTTTAAATGCTACAAATTTAGGAGCTAAAAGGCATCTTGACTGTACCTTGCAAGGCATAATAACAGAATACGGAAAGGAGCTCCATTCTTTTCTGATCCTAGAAGACTACAGACGGCACTTACTCCGAGACCCCTAACATTTTATCTACTTAGCAAAGACCAGCTGTCCATTTGGTTATAAGCAAATAAAGGTAGATAATATAAATAACCTTAGCACTCATGAAGTAAGCCAGCTGGCACTTGCATGAATTGATGATGGAGATTAATGCCTGTTTAGTGTACACAAGCAGGACATTGATGAAGTGTCAGAGGTTAAAATACAAAATTGGGGCTGGAATGTAGCATTCTTTAATAGTACAACAGAAAAAAGCTTCTTAACTTAACTTGAATGAATACTGCTGATTATAGGTAACGTATGTCAACTCCAACATTTGAATTAAGTTTTACTTCTTGATTCATCCCTATTTCAACTGATACGGGAAATGTAAAAATGTTTTTGAAATTATCAGAACATGTTGACTAATTTTACTTACTATAGTGAGAAACTGACAAAAGTTACAATGGAAATCCTAAATAATTTCCTGAACATTCTGTAAGACCTATATTTCCTGTGAATGAGAGTAAAAATGGGTCAAATGCATACATCTGAGTGAAGAAGAATAGGAAGCAAATGGATAAAAGTGTGTTTTGCTTTCTTTCATTAGATGATCACACATACCTGTATTTCCCTGATTTTGCCTATTAATATTTTAAAAGACCCCAGGTTTTGTAGTAGGTATACATGTAACTTTTATACATAAATTCTTATTTTAAAATGTTCTATATTTTATTATACAAAGTGCTTATATATTCAAATAATATTAAAATATTATTTAACATAATAATGATTTTTAATGTATAACTATAATACATATATAGCTCAAGCACTTTTGGCAGTCTCAGTTGGTGAAGTAGCTTACCACATACTCCTTGATGCTATGATACAATTAGTAGTGTTGTCTCTTTCCTTCTCAGACTATGCTATGTCTGCAGAGCAAACTGTGCTGCTTACCCCTTACTAACCTTTGGTGAAGCCAAGCACATACAGCAAACTGTCCAAAGGTCACTTTGGGTTTGTTAAGACAGTTTGTAGCAGTTTACAAGGAACTTGTAGAAAAAAAAAGCTTAGATGAAACACCTGGAGGAAGCCTTGATCTTTTTTGTTCAGAACTCCACCAGCAGTAGTTAGAACATCCTTGTAAATAAGTAATAGAGTCTATTTTTCTTAGAAGCACATAGGGCTTTTGTGTCACTACTGAGCATATATGAAAGATGGTGACAAGAGGGAAAGTTAGTGAGAATGACAACAAAACAAGTGAGTGTGGTTAGCAGCAAAGCAGAATTGCACTTCAGAGTTGAAGCATGTGAGACACATGATAAGAAATAAAATCAACAGAAACTGAGCTCAAACTGAGGACAGTGGAAAAACTGGAAGAGTGTTTGCTGTGATTGTTTTTCAGAAAGCAGAGTGATATATGTGATAGTGTTGAGAAATTTGTTATTATTTGTAATTTTGCAAGCATTAAACACTTCCTAGTTTTTGGCAGGGCTAAGTAATGAAATTGGAGCCTCCAAGTTTTTGGTCAGAGAAACAAATTTAAACCTCAATTATAATCTGCAAGTAACTACTATGAGTGAGACATTCAGAGAAAACAGCAGATTAAAAGTGGATGCTCACATTTCTCCACTGAAAAAAAAACCAAAAAGAGTGAAAAAGTTTTAAATAGTTCTTTTTCTAACACCAACTGAAAAAGTTACTTAACATTTTTACTTTTGGAGCATGAGATGGTAAGGTTGCCCTTGAGTTAGATTTTTTTTGCAAAGTAGAAGGATTGTGGACTTGAAAATTCCACAGTTCTACTGCTTATGGGTTTGTAAAATGGCAATTTCCAGTGGTCTTGTTCATCCCACTTTGTTCATCCCATAATATACATTTTTTGTTTCTCCTCAAATTAAATTAGAATTCACAATCCTATCTCTGAACTAGCTTCCCACAGAGAGCCTTATTATAACGAATGCAGTTGTTATAACTCATTTTAACAATTTAGTCTATAAATTGGTGGAAAGTACTATGTATTTTTTCTGTTAGTGAACAGAACTTACTTTTAAAGGAAATTTAAACGTAAAATATGTACTGCATGGTGACTGATAAATTTTTGCACATCTGCCATTACAGTACATTAAACATATAATAGTATAGCAAATAGGAATGTTGTAGCAGACCTGAATATAAATTTGAAAGAAATAAGAATGAAGAGAAAGAAATAATACTTTTTTTACAAGAATAGAATTGTACCAATGTGTTAGTTTATGTAGAAATGCATTCTAATAAATTCTGATCTTTCAAAGAAAAACTGCTGTCAGAAGTATTGAAAGACTGTCTTATTGTGGCACACCAAGCTTACCCTGCAGGCGGTTCTGAGTGATGTGGCAGATATTAGCCTTTATTTATAGATAGACAGGAAGACTAATAGGCCTGTATTTTAAGCCATTCTTTAAGGCTTGGAATTATTAAAATGGTTATTTGTTTTCTCTCTCAGTGTATCCCTAAGCTGTCAGTGAACAGTTGAGCAGAAGAAGGCTGCTTTGGGGCTGGGGGCCTGACAGGGCAGGCCATGCCCCACTGCTACAAGCAAGGGTGCAGCCCCACAGCACCCGCACAAGGTGAACAGGGTGGGGAAACCCTCAGCCTGGCTGACATTCTCATGGTGCTCTTTCCCAGGAGATGGTGCAGGGCTGCTTGGAGGCACCACCTCAAGGCATGGGCAGGCAGCTTCCTTGGCACAGGAGTCTACACAGCCTGCTGGGGTACTGAGAATCCTGACACAGGCAAAATCTTTCTCTTGTCTTTTCCCATTTCTGTCTCTCTGAGTTTTCACAAGTGTTTTCTTTCTCTTATGCATAACTATCTTGGACAGTACTTTTTGTCTTGCTGAACCTCTGTTTAGGCTTAAAGAAAAATATGTGTGAAACATATATGAAAAGTATGACTCGTCTTTTGATTTGTCAATACAACCACATTCCTCAGGGATTTCTATATTGGCATTCCTGGGTTAAAAAAATTTGCTTTGGAATATTCTTTTTTAGGAGGTAAAATGGCTTGTAAACACAAGCATCAGGGATTTATATGTAACTACACTTTTATGAACAAACAAAAAACTTGGGACTGTGCCTGGGATCCGAGGTGTCCAAAGTCAGAGGAATTTCCAGTCCTAATAATCCATTTTTTTGCAGTCTCTAATTCTTTACTCATGTAATTGGTTGAAATAGAGTGGATAAGGATAGAGCAATTTTATGGCTTTTAGATCCTCATATGTCCAAATTGCTCTAAGAACAGAAACATTGATATTATTTGTTAGTTCACAAATCTGTCAATGCTAAGAGGTTATATTTAAAGCAGGGATTATAAAGCCACCTTGATCATATCAAACTTCTGTTTTCCTGAACAAAATAGTCATCAGCTTTCTTCAGCAGAAAGCCTGTATGTCTAGGCGTCTTTACCTGAAACTGTTCATGCTATTTGGAGAGAAATACTCCAAATAACAAAAAAAAAAAAAAAAAAAAAAAAAAAAAAAAAAAAAAAAAAAAATTCATTAAGTGATATGTTTTGGCAGTCCTCTGAAAAGTAAATTTTTATTACCTCTGTAATTTTTGCTCTGGTACTACCACAGAACACTTGAAGATGAATTTATTAATGTCTGAGTAATTTCATCAAAAGTTTAACACAACACAAGCAATCTAGATTGATCTCTCTGGTTTATGATGGAAACACTTTTCTCAAGGCTTTCTGGAATACAATATGTAACAGGGTCCAAAGAGAGCAGCAAAAAATCTGTCAGTCAAAACACATACAAATGCCATAAAAATATCATTCTTTTTTGTGTAAATAAGTCACTAATTCACCCAGTTTGAATTTGTTCTTTCTTATGTAAGTTGTAGCAATAAATAGGAAATGGCCAGTTTTTCAGGAACTTGGAGTCATCACTCATCTGCAAATCTGACAGTCTATGGATTGGGTGTGGAACACTTAATTGCAATCAAGTCACTACTTGTGACATTAAAAGTTCTTTTAAAGCCATTAAAAGCTTTGTCTGACAGCAGTCTAGTAAGTTTGCTCTCCAGGAATACTAGGTCTTCATTTTAGACTATTTTGTTCAATTAGGCCGTGTAAAAAGTAGGACACAGACAATAGAAACGTTTTTCTTTCAGAACTGAGCTCTCAGTACATTTTGAAGAGATCAGTGGCTGAGGGACCTGAAGTTACATGTGTTACACAATCTGAATCTTGATTTAGTAATTGCAGCACCCTGTATTTTTGTTTTTTATTTAATACTCAAAAGTAGTCTGAATGTTATGTATCTGTGTAAAAGGTTTATATTGTTACCTAAACTGACTTTATCTTAAAGTGCATTAATTGTGGAATCACATCACTCTTCCTCCAAATAGCTAAAAAAGCCACAAGCTAAGCAGAAAAAGATAGTTATTTTAGACTAAACACAAATGTTAATTGAGAACTCTTACATGTTCAGAGGAAATATCCTCATGTCCTATGCCCCTAAACACAAGCAATTACTCTGACAGTTTTCTGAAAACTTCACCTGGGGAACAGCACTCTACTGACTAGAAAAATATTAATATCTGTGTCCATTTCCTTTCCAGGTATTAACAGTTGTTATATAGAGACTTGAATGGCATATTGCCAAGAAGTACAGAAAATCCAATCTCAATACATACAAGATTACAAATACAATTCATGCCAAATGAGTTATACAAGTAGTTGTCTGGCTTAATTTCTCGTAACTTAAACTGATTCTGTCCCAAGTTACTTTCCAGATGGGTATGAGCAAACTTGATCTTCTGCTCATGATAGATGGCAGTCATTTGCCTATTACTTTTATTACTATTAATTAATCTTTTGAAATTTATGCCTTAGAATGTCCTTGTCCTTGCTTTTAGCACTATATTACTTCAACTCAATGTCAAAAGGAAAATGTGATTCTTCTATTCCACTCTAATTCTAACAATAACTTTCCAGATTGACAGGTATTGATTTTCCCATAGCTATTTGAAGGTAACACATTTATATATATGTATAGATGTATGTATGCACACACACACGCACACACACACACACACACACACACACGCACACACACACATATACAAGCATTTATATATACACATGGAGAGATGGAGAAACTGGGAAGATTTTTCAGAATAAAGAGACTTGCTTTGTACTCACTTTCTACTAAGGATGAACAAAACTTCATTTGTACCTTTGAAAAATCTTCTCCATACATATTATTTTCACAGTTAATATTCAATAGAATAATCCTGTAGCCTTGTTGATAGAAAGAAAAAGGGCTTAGATTCTACTTTGGCACTTTTGCTATGAAACTCCTACCTATTGGAAAAGAAACACATTGTATTCCATTTGCTGTATTTTAACTTTTCTACAGCTAATGATATTTTCTCAGTGATGGTCATGCCATTTAGCTTCCCTTAAATGATGGCAAAAACATGACTTTTATCACAGTTATCTTACCATTTTTTTAGAAGAAGAGAGGAGGGGGAGGGAATTACTAAGTTAATTAATTAATATAGTGCTCTAAGAATAAAGACAAATGATGGGAGTAGATAATAATGTTTTTTTTCAATAACTATCTCTTTATTACTCTCTTTCAATAGAAAATCACTCTGAATTGCATTTTATAATGAAATTATAGCACAGTTTGTAGTTATTTTGTGGGAACTGTGGAAGTGTTGAACAACAAAATATCTTTGCTAAAATATCTTAGTTTTCAGCTGAAAAATAAGGAATTTTATTTTTCTGAAAAGGAAGGCAGTTCTGTTCTGATGGCTTCAAATACTAATCTCTTGATGCTGAAACCTGGGCATCTTTTCTTCCCTAAGACAATGTTTTTCAGATGCCCAAGGTCCAAATGTCTCTTGTCTGTCTCACAGACTGTTCTCATAATATTTTTCAGTCCCTCTGCATGCCCATGTCATTGTCCAGCTATCCATATCCTCTAACTACTTCATGCCACTTGATCTTTTCTGCTATCAGTTCTCCTTTATGTTTCATTTTTTCAAGCTTTTAGAATTCTTCTGTAGTTCCTCACTACTGTTTTCCTGTATTTCCTCCCTACTTCTTCTCCCATCTTTTCTATCCCTTCTCTAAAACTAAACCAAGTGCTGGTTCCCTCATAGACAGACTCCTGTCCTCATCCAGCCTGCTCCTGCATCTCACTTTTGCACAGAAAACTATTATTGTCCCTAAACTATCATTGTCATGCTTCAGCCAATGTTGACTCAACTTTTCTTACTATGTCCTTCATTTCACACATGTACAAACTCTCTCGGTCTCTCCACTCCTTCGCTCTTGATTTTCAACCTGAATTTCCTCATCTGGCATTGACTGTCATGGAAAGAAATATTTTTGTCATGATGCTTTGTTTATCACATTTTATTCATATAGCCTTCAATTTCTTTCTCTAGTTATTATTTATTCTGTTGTAGAACACCAGAGTGTTTTCATTTCCTTTGCTCCCAGCTGCTGTTAACTAGGCCAGACTAATCCCACCTAATTTTAGCTGTCTAAAAGCTAGTATGCAGCCTGAGCTGTTCATCCTACTTTTTCAACTCTGAAGTTAAGAAAGGCAGTTTCAGAGACTGATTTGTGATATTTTAGTATCTCAGGATAGGAGGACATAATCTGTAGGGGTGATTACTCTTCTATAATGACTATCAGAGGATTTTATACAACTACATTTGATTACACTATTACTTTTTAATAGTTAAAATTAATCCTCCTAATATGTGTTCCATTGTAATTTCATTCCCTGAGTTTTCACCTTATGATAGTCCACACTTATTCCACAGAGTTCTGTGTAAAATAATATTTTCAGTCTCTAAATTGAGAATTTTAAATAGATTGGCTAATTTTCCATTAATAAAATTCTGTTTCTGATAATATAGTTGATTATATTTTTTTTTATTGTGTCATTATTGAAAATAGCTTTTTGTTGTATTGCTTGTATTTGCCTTTTCAGTTTTTTTACAGGACTGGTTACCAGGGTAGTTAAAAGGTTCCATAACAAGGATGGGTTTAATTCAGGTTTGAATATGGAGTTGCTAAGGGAATGAATAATGTCCACTATTAATGTAAGAGGCTGGACAAATAAGACTAGTAGTTGGTATAAAATTACAGTGCTTCAAACTTGAAAAAAAAAAGAAAAAAAAAAGGATGGTATCTAGTTGTTCTAGGCATGACAAAAACAAACAAATGAAAACCCCAAACAACAGAAAATACAGCTTGCTCATTATATTAGATATCTACAGACAAAAACTATGAGGTATAGATAATCAGATCTGGAAGTCTTACTATTTGATCAATAGTATGACTTATTTGGTATAATACACAGTTCATGATGTAATTGACATATATTGTTCATGATACACAAGTCATACAATATTAGTGCTAACAAATACAATAAAAAAAGTAAAATATGTAGTATTTTGCATCACATATTTATTAATCAATATTAATACAAACTATTAGAATACAAAAATTGAAAAAATGCAATCAATATTTATATTAATGTAAAAGGGAAAGAGTGTTGCCGTCTAGATCATAGACACATCTCTAAAATCCAGAATGTTGTTGGATCAAAAGACAGCTGGTGTATAATAGCAAAAGAAAAAAAGCATATCATACTAAGGGCTATAGTGAACAATTGAACCAAGAGAGCCAAGGTGAAGCAAAATTCTCTGAATCAGTGA
>JAWWTY010000037.1:43084710-43154534 GCA_035222235.1 Margarornis squamiger
AGGATGCAGCAGAAGAGTGATTTCTTCTCACTACAGAGTAACCAATAATGGTTGAGTGCAACTTGGGCGATGGTGGCCTGCAATCACTAAGGTAGGAATTAGAATAAGTAAAAGATGCAAAACCCCTAGAACACTTAGGAAGATAGTTTTCAATAAACTCTGGGGAATGGCAAACTAATAACACCCTCAGAGAAAGTCTAAGGAGAAAAAAACATGTAAAGGAATGTTGACAATTTCTTGAGGAAATAATATTAATTCCCAGCTATATTTTAGGAACGGGATTGAGCAGTCCCATGATTGAAAACAGGTGTGTCTTCAGGTGATCTTAAGGGTCCAGAAGACAGGGAAAAGACAAGCAGATCCACTTTTTTCTTTTTAAGGGTGAGCTGGGAAAATTTTGCAGGTAGTTAAAGTGTAATTCATGGAAAATACTGCAGAAAGTAATTGAGCAAACTGTACCTGAACTAATAGAAGTATAAACAGGTAGAATTTAAAAGGAAAATGGGTATCTTCCAACATGCATTTGTCAAAAAATGTTGCTCTCACTGTTTTAATTAGAAGTACTGCTAGTTTTGACTACCTGCAATCTGTTACTGAGCAGATATTACATATAGTGCCCTGAAAGACACCATATACATCTGCCATTGGACAATATGGCATATTAACAGGAAACACATTAATAGTGACAATGTATTTATGTATGTGAATTAATAGTTTATTTCATTTTCTAATATTTCCTAATACTATCAGCAAAACTGACTCTATAGAGCAACTTTTTGATTATCAATTCCCCATCAATGGACGACAGGAAACTAGACTTTTTTTTTCCACCCATAATATATACTCCCCAAAAAAGCACCAATTACATTGGTGAAAACAGAGAGAGAAAGCTTATTGAATTAATTTATTTGAGAAAGAAATGACTGTTCTCAGAGTTGTATTTCTCACATTTTATGAACAAAAGCATTTGGAGTAGATAAATGTGTAGACCTTTGAATGCAAGAAAAGCATGTGCATTGAAATTCTTTGCCTATTAATGCAAGAAGTTAAGCATTTTGACTATACTCCACTGAAAGAAAATTGGAAGGGACACACATATTTATATGGTAAACCAGAACAATTGAAAATATATATATATATAGTGTAATAAAATTTTTTATTACTGCCAAGAAGTAAAGACTCATGCCAAAAATGTTCTGGAGCACAGCTGCCAAAAAAAAAGCTGAGAGCATTATGAAACACACTAAATCTATACATAGAGGGGACTTAGAGAAGAAACAAAAAGTATATTTATTCTTAGGATTCAAGTATATCAAATCATTATGGTTATTTTATGCACAATAAGCAAGGCTCTGAGCATGCTGGCAAGCATTCATGAAAGCATCAGGTTGCTTAAGGAGTGTGTTGATCTTTAAATTCAGGAGAAAGGCTCAAAGGAAGATATTTAACTGAGTGTTTGAAACAAGCTAAAAATCCAAAATGACACAAAAAATTCCATGTGTTGTTGGACATGGCTTAATAATATCCCTGACAGTGCTAAATTAACACAGCTCCTGCTGAAGGTGATTTGAGATGCATAGAGCAGGCATCCTGGAATGTGCCCTGAAAGAGATGAAAAGTGGTTTGTCATTGTTGCCATGTGGCTTTCAAATGAGAATGTCCATAAGGAAGCTGGTGGCTCTTAGGAAGTATTCCTAGTCTGCAATTTCCAAAACAGTACTCTAACCAACAGGTTATGGGGACTGGATCATGAATGGTTAGCTTTCCTCTTGAAGTTAGTCCTTTGAGGGGTCAAAAACATTGAGACTCAGGGCTCGGGTCTGCTTATGAGCAGAGAAATATGAGGGATGACAGACTAAGGTTTCAGATTCCTGAAGGTGGAAGGTAAGATGAAGGCTGAACTGCTATTTGCCAAGTCTCGTAATACTGGGACCAAAGGGCATTCAGTGACATTAAGGTGAGGTGATCTTAAAATAGCTAGAAGAAAGTGTTTTACACAGCAGGTATCAAACTTTTGGAACTCACTGCCATAGCAGGTTTTTTATGTTCATCTATGGAAAAGAATTTCAGACATGTTCTCTGTCTTATTCCTTCTTACAGTGTGGCCAAAGTGTCTCAGAGCTTAGATTGCTTGTGATATCTGATGTAGGAACCTAACCTCTGTTTGATTGTTACACGGCATCTTCAGCTATGTCACGGTTAAAGTACGTTTTGTTTTCCATACCCTTTTTCAACACTGTTCTGTAATAAGTTTCTTCAAAAGTAAACCCTTTGTTGCAGCCAGGCACTCAGGGAGTGGAAGGAGAAGAAGAAGATGCCACCGTGAAGGAACTGGAAGTCCCTCTCCATCTTGGACCATGCTGCTGGCTGGTGGGGTGGAGAGAAAGAGAAACAAAGATACAGACTGTCAGAGCCAGCCCCAGGAGCCTCTGCTACACCAACACCCTCCTCTGCACACCCACCAGGGACTTCTCAAAAGGGAGCTGCTGGGGGCCACAGCCACTGCATCTGGAGAAAAAATAATAGTACAACTAACTCTGTGGCTGCTGTGCTGTTTTGTAGTCCCTGCCACTGGCCTGCATCCAGGAAGCTATGAGAAACTGTAGCTGTTACTGAAAACAGAAAGGTGTAATTCTTGTTGAGTTTGTGGTAGGGTTGGAGTCACCCTTGGGAGCCACCGCTGAACCTGGACCAACCAACTGCAGCCGCTGCCCCACTACAAGCCACTCCAAGGCTTGCGCAATCACCAACCACTTTCTGCCAGCTGCACGCCGTGCCACGCAGGAGCTGAGTCAGAGAGGAGCTGAGCCACACTGGTGCTGGAGAAAGCCATGTGGGAAAATGTCCCAGCCAAGCTGTGAGGAGCCACCTTCTCCAGCAACAGTCTGTGAGTTTCCAGTCGAGCCGAACAGAACTTGAGCCTGAACAGGTGATATGAACTGAGGAGTTCAGTAGTATAACTTTTTTTTAGACAAATGTTTTTTTCCTAAGTTTTGCTTTCATCTCTGGAATTTTGTGGAGGATACAAGGGGAGACTAGAGGCAATCTTTGTCTGTTGTGTGTTTGAACCGTTCTGTTTGTATTGTTTTCGCTGTTATATTTCCTGTCAGTAAACTGTTATTCTTTCACTTATGTTTCCATGCATTTTGTCTCTCTGTATTAGTAAAAGGGGAAGAGGTTTTTAAAAAAAAGGGAAGGTGACCAATTTGTTGGGGCCTTTGCCCCAGTACTTGTCTTTAACCTATAAGACAAGCTATTACCTTGACATTATGAATTCATCAACTAGAAGCATGCTCTTAATTTTAGAGCACTGAAACATTACCTGCCACAGTGCCTCACAGTTTTTGGTCAGTATCTGCCTTTTTGCCTCTGTTGGTACATAAGCAGGCATATTAATTTCTCTTCCAAGAAATCAGTTTAGTTTACATAGCATTCTCAAGCTTCTTTGTGAAACAGGATGTAGCAAATATGGTTGCAACACATGAGAAAGAGCAGTAAATAATGAATATATGTGACAGGTTACTTAATATAGGTGGTAGGAGAGATAACTAGAAATCCTGATTTGCAAACTTGTCATTTTAGAAATGGTAATCTCAGATTATTGCAAAACAAAATAGGAATTCCTCTTCTACCATTAATAAAAAGTAAAATTCTGAGTTTAATGCCTGACTCTTTTGATGGCATGTGAAGTTTATTGTTGACTTTCTTCATTTTTTCTCCCTTTATCACAATATAACATTGAAAAGAGAATATGGTTTCACACTTTTTTATTGTCAACAAGCAGTAGCGGAAAAGTGACCTCTGAACTGATTTTAGTTTCTTCACTATTGCTGATCATAAACACACAAATATGTTACACAAACCCAATCTGAAGAGATTTTTATTTGTTTTAACAAGACAATTTTCCTTATACTTTTTCACAATTAATCATTGTTATGACAATTTCAATTATTATTTTCAATTGTTTTTATGATCAAGCATCTTGGAATTAAGGTCAATAATAAAAATGTCCCAATGAAAATAATTATCACAGAATATTCTGAGTTGAAAGGGACCTACAAAGACCACCAACTCTTAAGTAAATAAACCTTATTGGAATAGAACCTGCAACCTCAGTATTATTACTACTATGCTCTAATCAACTGAGCTAATCTCAGGTTTTCATGGTGGTGTCATCAAATCTTAAATTCCAATTTCAGTTTTAGCCAGTCCTTTGATAAAATCTACATTGACTAAAGAAGGGCAAAGAGAGGGATCAAGTATTCTGCACAAGAAATAATTAAATAATAATGAAAATAGTATGATTAGAACCAGTAGTTCTTTCTTCTACAAAACTCTGGCTAGTAGCATGGTTCTGGCTCACTTCATTTCCAGCTGCTGGATTTCACTAAAAGAAGCTAAAAATAAATTCAATACTTTCCTAAAATGACTTTCCAATGTAAGCAAGTGCTGCAGTTGCCATAGGGATGTTATAACATCACAAATGGGAAGCAGTTCACATAGTGATAAATAAGCACACTGGTGGGCAAGTTGTCCATTTGAGCATGTCTCAAAGAAGAAATTACTCAGCCTGTAGTTTTTGAGGAAGGAGGTTTTAAGGAAAAAAAAACCCAAACAAAAAGACCACCATTGATTCAGTCTGCAGCAGTCCAAATCTCTGAAGGCAGGACTTCACAGGTCTAGGCATCTGTGAAGATGCAAGATACATGCTGCCTGTGCTAAGTGCTGTAGCACCTAAACTGCAGGATCTAAGTCTTCCCTTGAAAAGGAATGAAAATGTTGAATTTTGTGAAAACAAACTCATCGTCAAGTTCTTGCATTTACCATTTGTTCAGTGAGCCTGGAACTGTCCAGCTTGTCCTTATTTTGCCTTTTCCTTTGTAATGCATTAAGTGACTGCATTCTGGTAGTACATTTGCTGCCTTACACTATCCATTTATTCTGAAAGTCAATACAAACAAATGCAATGATGTCTAACAAACAAATGGACTTCCTTTTGAAGGTTTCTTCATAATGTTCTACATCATAAAATTTCAAAGGTCAAATGATATAAATAAACAGTGACTTCACTGAAGTTGATGGTACTGTCCTGATTTACAGCAAGTAGTAATTGAGCCCCTGAAACTCAAGCTTTTCATTCTGTGTTCAACCCAGAATAGAAATAAAATGGCTGGATAATAAATACCATGGAAACAAGAAAAAATCCATCTTATAATCAGTTTAGGAAAAAGGAAGAAGAAACAGATTGCCTGTCATTAAAGTAAAATTCACTGGGATTCTGCAGCAAAATCATTGAAATGCAAAATATTATGATAGTTCCAATCTTTTTAGTTGTTTGTGGTTTTTTCTGAGATTTTGTTGGGTGGGTTTTTTTTGTGGTTTTTTTTTTCTTTTTTTTTTTTTTCACATATCTTTGGTACATGTCTGAGGTCTTTTTATTTTAAGTCTGACAGATTTACCAGTCTTACAAAGTCATTACAAACTTCGTCTTCTGGATGCAGGCTCAAAGAGGTCCCTTTCCCAGTCAGCTTTTTCCATTTTCTGGATTGGCCTCTCACAACATTGTTATGCCTCCTTTTGCTTTGAACCCGTACTCTGCTTTGTCCTCATTTGTTTTCTCAGGTAAATCATTGAAGTGTAGGTGTTCCACTGAAATGTGTCTTATTCACTTTGCAAAATATGTATAGCTACAGAGTGAGTAGTAGAGCAAAGGCTGGTCAAGGATGCTGACCAGTAAACGTTCCCTCTGTTTACTCATTCCTGCCTGGGATTTAACCTACACTACGTTTATGGCTCCATTTTACAATATTAGGCCCACAGGAGAGGATGAGTGCTTGGACGTAACATCTACATCCCAAACAAGTGATCTATGAGCAGATTATATCAGCTTTCATGTTAACATCATTATCAGGGCAGAATTAAATTCGAAGAATCATCCGTCTTCCCTGATCTATCTCAATTAAATTAATATGGTTTGGAACAATATGGCTAGTCAAGTACAGCAGATGCAAACAAGCCTTCTAGAGCTTGAATCCCAGTGTAAAAGGTAACCATGCTATCCTGAAAACCTGAGATTGTTCCCCAGTCTTTCAGTATCCAGTGTTCAGAGCCTGGTGGTTAGGAGAGAGTGAGTATTAACAAGTGGACCTCTAAGTGGTATTTGATCAGATTATTATCAGGGCTGCTAGAACCTCACAGACCAGTCTGGATTTAGCATGAGATACGAGTCATCTCTCCAGTTTTCTATAAAGAAAATTTGTGTATTGCACCTATCACCTAAATTTCCTTTATAGTCAAAAGGAAAAATTACATTAGATAGGCTGAATCAATCTGATTATTTTAGAACTACTCAAGCATGAGATAAGTAAGGTGAACTGTTCTTTGTGTATGCCAATTTATCTCTTTTGGTTGTAATGGAAACCTAGAATGAACAACTCAGATGGGTACATTTAGATGACAGATGTCTACATTTGGATAGACAAAAATGACCTTGGCTGCTCATACTGTTCTTTCAAGCAGTCAACATTATCTCTGACCTTAGTTTACCTACAGATGCAAGGCTCTTTTCTGGAAGACAATCCCAGAAGCTGCCTTAGAAGGATCTCAGAAGCTTTGCAGGCAACCAGTGATGGCAAAGGCATATATGTCAGCTGGAGAATACAAAGTATGGCATCATCCACTCACAGAACATGTGTTCTGCATGCAGAGAAAATGCTGGTGGTCAGATCTTGCCCTACTCCAAGCACCTCTGGTGTGCAGGTAGCAGCCATTGCACTGCACATGGCAGGAAAGAGGCAGTCCCACAGGTCTGCATGGTTATCCTTCCATCAGGGTCTAGTGACCTCAGTGTTGTCTCTTTCTCTCCTACTTGTCTCCATTTGCGACCTTCTGTCTGTCTCACCCAGCGAGAGATGTCATATCTGTTGCTCATACAGTGACTCTGTTGAGAGGTGCCAGTACATTTCTCCATTAATACTTTAGCATTTTATACTCATTGGAATAATATCAATAGAAGAGCTTGAGAACATTTTCCTCTGGAACAGCCCACAATGTAGTCATACCATGTATTAAAAGGTGGGATTTGAAGAAAAAAGTAAACTGAATACGTGACTTCCACTCCCTCTATTCTAAGCAGCGAGCTGTTGTTCAAAAGCGTTAGTCCTCCTTTCTGTCCATACTTTATTAAGTTTGTGCTTTGTGTCTTTCATCTCATCACAAGTGTCTGGAAATGAAATATGCTGGAAATGGCAGGAACAGTTGTCTTCAGTATTTCTGAACTATTTCTTTCAACTCAATATGAACTCTATTAAAAAAAATAGAACTGTAAGTTTTCCTTTTGGTTAAAATGATAAGAAGATACTGACCTAAATGTACAGTGATTATTGGTTGTCCCAGAAGTGAGCTCTTCAGTAAAAAAGAGCTCTTCTTGAACAAAATATGATCCAGTTGCCCTGTATCTCTAGCAGTCTGGTACTACGGACAAATGAGCAATATGATCCAATATTTAAACTGAAGGTAAAATTGATTTTTATAGCACTGAAGAAGACCCCAGGGTGGACAGAAAATCAGAACAGACCCTTTTACGGACCTTAATGTTTTGAAAAACCAGAATGCATACTGCAGTGGGTGGTCCACAAAGTCTCATAGAATTATGTGAAGCTCTTTCAGAGGCTAGATCCACTGAACAATTTTTGGAAGCAACAGTTATCTGAAGAAAAAGAGTGTTCAGATACTTGTCAGTTTTCACATTTCATTTCATTTTCATTTCATTTTCATGTACATATTTCATTTTCACATATATTCATACAGTTGTATGTACACTTTTATATGAAGCATGACTAGAAAATTTTGGTTTATGTCATGCGTGCAGTTTTTCTGTTTAGATATATGTATATAAATATATACATATTTATATACATATTTGTATCCATGCATACAAATTTGTACACAAACACATATATAAATGAATATATATAGCATAAGAAATCTGTATATTCTAGTTTAGACCAAATACACTAAATACATATGAAGGCACATGCAACCAGTACAGACTGATCGTATGTATGTTAGAGTGGCCTTTGTATTTTTTTTTTTTTTTTTAATGGTGTTTAAAGGGCAGTCTGATTTCAAGGTTATGACTCAAGAGAGCCTTTTACATAGCAAGACAGAGAAGGGAGGAGTCAGGGGAGACCATGCTCGGATGCTTTCCCAAATGCCTCTAACAGCAGAGGCTGATTTTCTCCACTCTGGGGAGCACTGATGCTGTTACACCTCCAGCTTTTGCTGACAGAGAGACTCCTGTTGCCACTTTGTTGACATGAAATCCAAGATGGTGATCAGGCAGAGAAAAAGATTTAAATATTAATGTTTCATTTTCACTGTGTTTGTGTTAGTTGTTTATATATCAATAGATAACTGAGTAGAAACAGTTAATCAGTTGAATACACGAGTGCATTCCTCAATTTACAATACTCTCTGAATCAAGGTATGAGAGCAACACTGTTAGCGCCATCAAGGCAATTGTCCACTGAGGCTAGGTTACACACCCCAGCAGCAGAACTAAAACAAAAAAATTCCTTTGAAATGGCAGAAGGGTGTCTGTTGGGATATTGCAGTCACAGCAGGCTGCCCAAGCTGTGCAAGATGTAGAGGGATTAACCATTCTGCATATCCCAATTCAGCCTTTACCTAAAGTTTAGTCATTACTGATGTGAGGTGTGAAAGTTTCTCATACTCAAAGTGGTCACTAAAGAGGCTGCTGGACAGGACAAACTGTCAGTGTCTACCCCATATTGACCCTTGCTACTACTACATTTACTGACAAGCCAGGGAACAGCTGAAACTTCTCTACACTCAGAGAGACAGGAAGAATCCTAATCCCTTTCCCCCTCAGAGCTCTTCAGAGAATTGACCCTGTCAAAAACTTCCCCAGTTTGAAATAATGTTTGTAGAATCCCATGTTTTCATAAAAACTTTGCCTGTCTTCTTAGAGTTTTTTCTTCTCTCTCTCTTTCTCTCTCTCTTGTGCAACACTTCTGAAAGTGAATTAAATACTAAATTCTTGCCATAGTATACGTGGAAGCTGACAGATAAACTGAAGCAGCAGTATTGCCAGATACATTACATGCTGGCTATCTCACATTGTGCTGTGAGATATCACAGCACTGTGTATCACTGTGCTGGCAAGTGTACTGTGCCAGCTTCTGACTGCATACGCTATGCCAACTTCTGCAGCTCCTGACCAGGCCAGTTCTGGAATTATAGAAAATAAGGATAGACATGACATTGCAAGTCAAAGACATAGAAGAGATCAGCTGTTTCTGAACCATTCCTGGAACATGGCCATCTCAGTGGTTCCTGAAACCAAGCAGTCATAGTAATTTCACAATCCCAGGACAAATTATTCTAGTAAATAACTACCAGACAGTTATATATATATTTTATAATGACTAATAGAGATATTAGTTGCTAAAATTTTTGCTTATTGCCTCTAGTTCTTTTCTCAGAGAATGAAGAATGCAGTGTATGTTCTTTATCTTTGACAGTTACCTTCAAAATATGAGAAGACCATTGGCTTATCTTCCTTCCCACAATTTGGCCATCTCTTTTATAAACAAAATGAACATAATTCCTCTGGTTCTTCTGCATAGGTCTTATTCTTTAGATTGCAGTTCATTCCAATTGCACACCTCTGGAGATGAGGTTATGAGAGATAAAGTTAAGGATGACCATTAAACAATATGAGCTAATGATTTTTCTGCAATCACAGAATCTAAAATCCAAGTGAAAGGATGAACGGTTATTTCCTTCCAAAGATGTTAAATAGCCTTTTCTTTCATAATTTGCAATTACATCTTTTACTTCTGCTAATCCAAGACAGTTGTCGAGGTGCTTTGAAGGCAGTAACATCTTAGGCTCTATTTTGCTTGTAATTGTCATAGATGCAGTCATAGATAAGCATCTAAAAATATATATCTACCAAACTCTTTCCAATGAATGCAGAGATAATGAGAATGCAGAGAGAATGAGAATGATCTCATTACACTTGGAAGGAAAGCACACACATGGTCTCCTAATCTAGCAATAGATATTGATATGTCATTAATAGTATTTTGCACAGAGGAAATGCATTTCTTTGTGTTTGAAAAGAACATTGTGGGAAACCTCTGTGTAGTTCAAAGGTTGTTTGAGCACACTTGTTTGATTTGGTGCTGAAAGTCTGTGACAAGTTACTTACTGCTTTTCTGCCTTCTTAATTTGGCACTCTTAGAGCCATTTTTAGTCGACTGAGTGGTGATGTCAGCCCATCAGATTGAGATAATTGTCATGTACCAAGAGGTGGAACCTTCAGAGACTGCAACAGGGAAGTGATTTTTTCCACGCAACTATTCAGAATGCTTGCATACACACTCTCATCCCTGGTATCCAACTCTGACTTAAGTGAGCAAATGCAGAGTGTGAAACATGGTCCTGAATCCCTGCCTACACTCTGTTACAACAATAATGCAGATACAAACAAGAGCAGAGCATCTGCTTCATATGGCCCTGTGTTATGTCAGTGTTACAGTTTCAGCATCTCATTGGAATTTCTCCCAAAAAAGCTTGGAGCCAACGCCCAACTCCTGTGAAGATGGTTAACAAAAGGGACTAATGAATATTCAAATCCCGATGTAATGACTTAGGCCAGAGCCTTTTGTTCTGGTGTCCCAGGCTGGGAGGGGGAGAGATGATGACTTGGGTGGGGAAAGCTGCTGGGGTTTCTGCATTTCTGCGCAGCTCAGCGGCTCTTCTGTTGAGCGAGGAGGTGAAGGCGCTGGTCCAGCACCACGGGAGAACCGAGGTTGTGCCTGCCTGCGCCCTTTTCTCTCTAACTCGGCCGATCACCCTTGGGGGCCGGAACCCGCTGCGGGAGCTGCCCTGAGGAAAAGAACACCCCCACTTTCTGCACTATGGAGACGGGGGCCGCACCACTCTTCCATCGATTCTACAGGAACTGCCCTGGGTTGCTGTGCCCGGCATTTTGGTAACCATAATTGCTCTCTGATCAGCGAACTGGGAGAAGTGCTGCCTGTGAGAGGGGCTGCCTGCGAGAGGGGCCAGCCGGCCGAGGTGCGACATCAGCACCCACTGTCCGTAAATATAACTGCACCTCTTTTAGGGTAGCCTGAGGCACGACATCGCCACCTGCTGTCTGTAAAAATAATTGCACCCTTTTTAGGATAGCAGAGAAAATTGACTTTTGCTTCCTCTTGGTTCAAAGTGTTTATTACAAACTGTTTTGTTTGGTCCTTTTCTGGACATATATAGATATATTGTGGTTAAGAACTGTTATCCTTTTCCTATATATTTTTCCTAATTAAAGTTTTGTTCTAAATTTAAAGGAGAGGGGCTATTTCCTTTTTTTTGTCTGGCCTTCTTCAGAGAAGAAGGCCTTTCCTTTTCTCTCTCTAGGCCAACATAGATATCTTTGTTGTCCTCTGAACTCAGACTATCAGCAAGGGGAACAGTGGTTGAAAAAGCACAAAACCTCACAAATCCCATAGATGAAGAAATCCGAATTGTGACCACACATGACTGTGGAACACACTGGAAGTGGCAGAGAACAGACAGTGTATGGGTTCATAGTGACAAGCTTTGCAGGTATGTTTAGTGAAACTGGGTAGGTGTGCCAGAAGCCATTTCTCAGCTGTGGGTTGCCATGCTGATGTCTCCTAACAAGAGAGCCATGATGAGAAGCAGCAGCGGTATATACGCTTTTTTGTCCACCAAGGATAAAAAATAGATCATTTAGGTGCTGAATATGAAATTTGTTTAGCTGTGTTTATTCTGCAGTGCCACAGAAAGGAAACTGGGGGTTCTGGTCAACAACAAGTTGAATCTGAGTCAGCAGTGCCCTGGCAGCCAGGAGGGCCAACCATGTCCTGCAGGGCATCAGGCAAAGCATTGCCAGCCTGTCAAGGGAGGGGATTGTCCAGCTCTGCAGTGGGGTGGCCTCACCTTGAATATTGTATGTGGTTTTGGTCACTGCAATATAAGACAGATACTAAGCCATTAGAAAGTGTCCAAAGGAAGGCAGTGCGAATGATGAAGGGCCTTGAGGAGAAGCTGTATGAGGAGCAGCTGAGGGCACTTGGTGTGTTCAATCTGAAAGAGGCTGAGGGGAGACCTCATTGCAGTCTACAACTTCCTTGAGAGGGTAAGAGGATGGGCAGACACTGATCTCTTCTCTGTGGTGACCAGTGACAGAACCCAAGGAAATGGCCTGAAGTTCTGTCAGTAGAGGCTTAGGTTGGATATTAAAAAGAGGTTCTTCACCCAGAGAGTGATTGGAAGAGGCTCCCCAGGGCAGTGGTAACAGCACCAAGACTGTCAGAGGTCAAGAAATGTTTGGACAATATTCTCAAGCACATCGTGTGACTCTTGGGGATCGTCCTGCACAGGGCCAGAAGTTGAACTCAATGACCCTTGTGAGTCCCTTCTGACTCAGCATATTTTGTTATTCTCCACCAGTCAAGTAATTTGTTGAACAGACATGAACAGCAGTTGCAGTCTTGATATTTCTGCTGCATGAAACAAGGTCAATTGCCATAAAAGCTCCAAAGAATCCTTGTTACATATATTGTCCTGTGCCAAAGCACTGTAATAAAGGACTGATCTGTACATAGAGAGACTTTGCATCTTTAGTTCTATGTGGACAGAAGGTAAAGATCTTTCCTTATTTTTCCACAAAACAAAATGCTTTTTGAGACGTTGCTGTACTTTTAAAACTTTCACATCTTTGAAACCAAAACCATAAAAACAGGAAAGGAAGCAACACAAAATTAAATAAAAAATAAAAATCTTTTATCAAAGGAGCTAGAGCTTGCTTACTTTATACTTTTTAGTTTTATTTTACAATGTATTTCCTTCTCTAGTTCCACACTGGCCAACGTTGCTGTCTGAAATGATTTTTCAGCTAATACAGTTCATTTCTGGATTATTAAGGTCTCTTACAATTATATAACAATAAGGAAGGTAGCTTCTCACTGACACATTTATTCCTTGCAGACATTCTCTGCCACAGTTCATTTTTCAGTTCTGGATGAGATGAATCTTTCTTTCCTCCTCTTCAGTCTGTGTATAGGACCATTATTCGGATGTCTTTGGCACCTGTTTCCTCTTCTTTCTATGTGTGCTGTTGTGTAAGTGATGATCTGGGTGTGTCCATGAGAATTTCATTCCTGTCTTCTCCTTTAAGTCAGAAACACTGGTTTTGTCAGAACACAAAGCAAAGCTTTTCTGTGTTCTGCCTGACCACGATTCCAAGGCATAGTGCCATCGCCTGAAATTCAGGGTGACAGAATGATCTCCAGGATTCAACTTGCAGACAGGAAGTTTACAAGAATGCAATGGACGTAATCCTAGACATTATGCTAGCCTATAAAAGAAAATCTTAACCATCACTGCTGTAAACGACAGCCATATTTGATGAGTTGCTCTGTTGAATTGTGCAGAGACTTACACAAATATGCCTTAAAACTTCTTTTTAGGACACATTTTAGGACATTTATAGAGGAAAATGAGGAAATAACCTACATATTTGTCTCTCACACAAATAACACAAAGCATATCCCTATAGAACCCTTTTCTGACATTGCTAAAATGAATTTGCTTGTTTACTTCATATTTAAATTATTTGCCAAGCTAATAGACACATCCATGACAATTGACACAGATCATAACATTTTTTTATGATGGTAAGTCTTTTCTGCTGAAATGTAAGCCAATCAGTAAAGTAATAGCTAGTAATAGCAGTGCTTTGCAGTCTTTCACATAGATAGAATCATTGGGAAACACAGAGTTTTATACTTAATGAATAACATATTTTAAAAAAGGATTTGCTCTATTTAAGCCAGCTTAGTTGAAAAGAATTCATGGGGAGCAGAATTTCGAAATGTTCGTACACTCAAAATTTTGATAAATATTTTTCAGACCTTCATTCTGCCTCTTGCCTTTTCATGTTTACAAGATGAAAGATCAGTGATGCTGTTAACATCTTAGCTTTTGAGTTAGATCAGACTACAGAAACAGTGTCCTAAATCCTAAATTCCAGCAAAAGAAAAAACACAAACCAAAAAAACACCCCAAAACCCAAACCGAAATAAAACAAAAAAAAACAAACAAAAAACCCCAACCAACCAACCAACCAACCAAACAGAAACCACACAAAAAACCCCACAAAAAACAACAACAACAATAAAACCAAACAAAACATTTCCCACAACTACCCCATGCATAGGTTAAAGAAAACTGAAGGCCTGGACACACAAAAAAAATCACTGGCCAGAGTTTCCTTTTATTCAGGGTGGTTCCAACTTTTGCTGGGAAGCAGCAAAATGCCCATACCCAGCCAAAGCTCTTATTGGTGCATCAGCCGTACTAGAAACAACAAACCATGTGGTTCTGAAGATCATCACATCTCATTCAAAGGAAATTTCACTGAAGGAATTGTACCTCCTGAAAATAAGGGGCCTTCAGAGCTCTCCTTGGACAATGCATTTCGATACCACACTCTGAGGGTTAGGAGAGCTAGGTATAATCCAGTTGGAAGACAGCGTAAATGATTAATAAATAATAATAAACAATAATAAAATAGAGTGAGGAATGACCTTCGGGGACAAAAAAACCCCAAAGCATGCTCCATTCTCCCTTACTGTCAACTCTCCCCCACCTCAAAACCAGCAGAGGTTTTTCTTCTAAGGAGAGATATGGATCCATATCAGGACACTAAAGCAACTCCTTTTAGCTATTCTTGACTATATTATGCTGAAAATTTTTACACACCCATCTTTTACATACATTTTTACTCCTTTGTGATCTAAATAAAGCTGCAGAGGAGTTAGGTGCTGTCTGATTTATAACTCTCTTGTACTTCTTTCCATTCCAGTGGCACAATTTTTTTCAGAAGCTGTGATGCAACAGGAATTCCCTGATATGTTTCCCTTAATTCATTTTTCTTTAGCTTAGAGAAATTCAACAATTCCCTAAATCATCTCCAGATATTGTGACATTTATGATTAAGCACATGATGATGTGGTCAGATGATGTGGCTTTATGTGCAGATGGAGCAATAGGTGCAATAGAAGGGTGATTTCTGCTTGCCCCTCATCTCCAAAGACATGCATCTTCTGGACATCAAGGAAGGAGACTATTAGTACGACACTGTCAATGGGTGGCTCAGCCTTTTGTGCAGCCTGTTTGACCTTTAGTGGCATCTAGTGGCAAATGAGTTTATAGGGAAAATCTTCAAAATTAAATGGGAATTAAACCAGTGAAAATTGATTTCATCTTCTTATGTGAAAGTGTGAGGAATGGAGGTTGCAGTGCATCAGGATGGTGAAAACACATTACTGGCTGCCAGGCTATCTTACTAGTCTAAACCAGTCACCAGGCATTATAAGCTATGTGACCAGGTTAGTTTCAGTGCTAATTTATAGAGCTTCTGATAAGACTTTCTGAATATGATTTGGAACAAGGACTGTAGGTAGTTAAGAAGTTAACATTAGCCTTTTGAAAATCAATGTGTTATTTTTGCTACTTAGTTGATCATAATTTATTTCTTCCATAAAGACATGTGAAACATTCTTTTCTATTACAGTGTGAGTGCCTTTTACTATTACCCTTAGAAATAGTACAACAGATTTAGATATTGCCTTGGCAAAAGAACTGAGCCTCTCTTCCTAAGTGAGGTTCACTAGTGTTTTGATTTTACCAGATGTCACAATACCTTCCTCTCCTGTCTAGTATTAAAATATATATGGAGCAATATGCTGGATAGTTCAGTCAAAAGATATGTCACAAATATATGACTTTCCATATTCAGGCAACATACCGGTAAAAGTTGATAGAGACTTCTAGCTCTGCCAGTCTGCAATACTTAAACTGATGTTTTTTGAGTGCACTAGTTTTACAGAAGAGGCAGCTGCATGAAAACAGAAACAATTTAATAAGCATTGTAAATGAAGTACTCTGTCCAAACGTGGGTTTGTATTTTTTTTTTTAATGAACCCAAATCTTAAAAATTCAAGACAATATATATATATATTAAAATTTCCATAGGAAGTATCTCCACAAATGCAAAATGTCATGCATGAACTACTGCATGACAGTGAGTAGTTATTTGGTAGATATATAAGGGATGATAAAAATGGCTGTGAGTAGAACATTTACAATCCTTAATATTTTCTGAAGAAAATACATATTTACATTATGAATGTCCTTATGTCCATGTAACAAAAAAGAAGGGCTGATGGAAATTTTAGTATTGCTCATCATTTGGATTGACTGAAAAGCTATTGTTTGAGAATGGTTTTCAGTGAAATGCTTTCAACTGAATTCTTTCCTTTACTGAGACACTGTCAGATTAGATCAACTTTACATGGAAGCCTGGTGGGAAATGCAGGAGATATCTGGCCATTGTACAACTGCAAAATACTCTGTAGTCAAATCTCTTAGGACAACTGATATGACAAGAATACTGTAATATGTCATTCTGGGAGTTGTTGATAAAGTCCTTGCTTCTGTATTTTAGAAATGCCTCCTTTTCCCTGGTAACTGCCACTTCCTAAAGGCGTTATAAAACAGTACCCTATAATCTCCTAAGTCAGCTTTTTAAAACACAAAATTAGTGTTATATTAGGACACAGAACATGTCAATGACTCACAATTCACTATTTAAGAAAGAAGCAAGAAATCTTTCCTCAGTGGATTAATGAATGAGGTACATTAATACAGCAAGTCCTTCTTACTTCCTTTACTGAGGGTTATGCTCATATTTTGGCAGCTAATAAAACTCAGGAGGCCAGAAAATGTATTTGGGACAGTTGAGTGTGTCTGTCTGCCAAATTAAATAATAGACCAGAGACACTGGAACAGGACTAGAGGTTGTACAAGACAAGTGAAAGCAGTACCAGCTGAGAGGTCTAATGGTTTTACTGGAAAGTGGCTTGAACAGCTTGCAGCTGAGATGAGACAAAAGTCCATGTGGATAGAGAAGACCATCTGTCTCTGAATACATTTTTCCACTTAGAAAAGATACAGAAATTATTTAGGTTCCTTGATTTGCATTGTGAAAGGAAAATGTGAAAAGATAGTCATGTTCTTTTGACCCTACACTGTAACTTCAGCTTTTACTTTGTTCAAGAGAGAACTGGCTTGAAGAAATATTAAAGCACAGTGCTATAAGCTACGTGTCAAACAGCTCCCTACTGATGAAACTGAATGAATAGTCAGTGCATAACTGATTCTAGCAGCAAAGAAACTATCCAGATTAAACTGATGGGACAAATAAAAGAAATGCTTTCAGACATATTGACTGAATACCTGTGAAGTCCCAGAGAAATGTCTCATCTACAGGAGGTGAGTTTAGGGCAAGAAAACCCTACTGGAGTAACCCAGCATCCTGAAGTCATGAAACTGCTTAAAACAAGAGGTAAGAGCCTCTAGTCATCTTCTAGCACGCAATAAGATGAAGGATGACATCTGACAGCTGATCACAGACTCTACCATTTTCAATGCGGTGGTGGTCTTTAGAAAACTGATAGCTTCTAGCTAAAAGAAGACTGATTGAACAGTTGGGTTTTGATTCCAGCAATCAGTTTGGAGGTTTAGAAATTCTGCTTAAATTGAGGTGGATTTTGTTCTTAAAAGCTTGTGTTTTTGAAGCAGGGTACCCCAGCAGTCTAAGTGTACAGCATGCTTCTCTCCCTCTAGATGCAAGAATAGATGAGATTGAAGGAGAGGTCAGACCAAAGGTGAAATAATTTTTAAAAATTTATAAATTATCACAAGTGTGAGCCACATTTGACTAAAAGATGTGGCAATACAATATATTTACCAAAATGCTTAAAATCTGAAGCAGTTTATATCCAACAGTTAGGTCTAAACATAATGAACTAAACAGTTGTTAAGGTAAACGTAAAAGTCATGGTCAGATTTACATGAAAATGTATTAGAGGAGAAGATATTTGGAACATGAGTACAGAGAAATGTTCTAAATACTAGTGGACAATGGCATATGCTTCAGAGAGAATAGCAGACAAAGAAGGAGCAATCTAATGATTATTGCTCTCCTTATAGGCTCTACTGTGCTAATTCTGAGTCTCAAATAGAAAAAAAAATCATAGATTTCAAAGTAAGTCCTTCCCTGAGGAATTTAACTACCTAATGAGAGAAAAAAAAAACAAAACAGGGATTGAATAAATATGCAGTAAGAAAAAATATCGAAGTATAAAACAAATAATGAACATTCTTGTTTATTTTTATCTTATAAAAGCAGAAGAAGGGAAAAATATGCCTTTGGGATAGCAAAGAACATTTAAGAGAAAGGGAGGAAATAAGAGATAAGTATGGATAACATAGTGTAGGTAAGGGTGAATGTAAGGAGCTTGAATGTGATGTCAAAGAATAAGTGGAGCTGATCAAGGATTCAAATTAGAAATGGTACTGTACGATATGCAAAAGATCAGTTAAGATGGAGAAGCTACAAAAAGTAGCCAAAGAGATGATACAATTACTAACAAAATCAAAGCAACACAGATAGGGAGACTTTTTGTTTTTCAAAACTCAGTTTGATAGCCTCTACAGGCTGTACTCTGTGTGCTGAGCACTCGTACCAGAGACAGCCAAGAACATTAGGAAACAGTTGCTGCTACTCACTTGCAGACAAATCTGCCCTCATCAAGCACTTAATTGTTGAGGTTTATTCTAAGGATGTACTGCATGCTCCAAAGTCTCTGAAAAAATACTTAGAACAAATAAAAAAATTATTAACTATTCAGTTATTAAAGTCTTTAGACAAAGTAAGTCACAGTAGCCTAATCACAGCAGGGCTATTGTCAAAAGTAGATCAGATCAGCCTTGACTTTGTCTAGCTGACTCTCGGAAATCCACAGACATTTTCAAGAATTCTCCAGGGATGGAGATCCTACAACCTCTGTGACTGTCAGTGCTGCACTGTGTTCCCAGAACAGGTGTTTCCTAACGTCCAGTTTGAGCCCATTATTCTCCTTCAGAAATGCCTGTCAAGTATCATAATTCATAATAGAAGTTAAAAAGCTCTTTTTTAAAGACAGTTTCAATGCCATGAGACAAGTTGCATGGATTCAGCTACACTTCTCACATACTCTTTTTGCTGTTAGAGAAAACAAGAGCACTAAACCAGTCAATTACTTAAAGGGGGAATCACACAAACATGCCGAAGTATTTATGCTGCTTTATAGACAATGTGTGCCTTTATTTTACCATTGCCTGTGTTATGAAAAAAATGGCACATGGTTCTTACAACCATGCTTTCCCCCATGGTGCTGAGCAGAGCTTTAACCTAACAACAAAGTCGTATAAAGCTTCTCACTGCATGCAAAAGTAGAAGTCTGAGGTTACACCTTACCCTGCATTCATGCTACAGGCTGCCCCTGTTATGAATGAGGTTTTGGTCATCTGAGCTGGGGAATTGAAAACAGCTGGATATAATGCTTGTCTTATGTGCTGTTGGCTATGGATACTGGTATTCCTTAGCCATGCAAGTTTCCTTTGAGGAACACTTTTTGAGTGCCATAATGCCAGTAGTGCATCCTACTCCTGTCATGTTCCAAGTTGGTCTTCAACCCATTCTTCCCTTTTCCCAGTTGTTTGGGATTTTGCAGTTTGGACAAAACATGTAAAAACACATATGCTGCAAGTCTGTGCTGCTTCTCAGTTCCAACAGGAGCACATGTGTCAATGACAATATTTTGTTTCTTTCTGCTGGTTCAAACAGGAATGTAATTTTTTTCCATATATCTGGGTGAAGAATAGGTACCAAATAGGTTGTTGATCATTTAGTATGGGTCTTGGATATTTCAGTTCTAAAATGCTGATCCCTTGATCTTTCAGTTTTAAAATGTTGATGCCTTAATTAGTAATCTTCATGGTTTTCGTTTTGCCTTTAACAAAATGAGTGCTCTAACTCTGTCATGGAAGCATTCATGCAAATCTGAATAAACCCTTATATTTCCCTTACAAACTGGAGGACCACAGCAATGGAACTACATTTGTGGTTTATTTCTAATTTGTGTTCTCTTGTTAATGTACATTTTAAAGTATAGAAGTAACTTTAAAAAGAGTAATTCTGCCCAAGCATAACCATCTGCAGCAAAAGAGTAAGTGCTTGGCAACGCTAACTAGTTCATAGAAGTTCTTGCTAGATATAAATAACCCCATTTTCTGGCAAAGTAAGTCCTTGCAGTGTGATCTATAGTTGGAAAAAAGAAAAGTTATGTTAGTTGGCACATCTAGCAGCATAATATAGTTATTATTAAAAGAGTGACCATGTGAAAATGGCACCTTGTTAAATAGTGTAACAACTCCCTGTGCATGTTCTAGGGCAGATTGGTTTACACTGTTTGAAACAAAAACAAACTTTCATTGCTTTCTACTCCTATTAACACTGCTGAGCCAACACATCCACACAGAGCAGCAAGAGGCCGGAGTCAAATACTGACTGAAGTGTTTTAGCAGGAGAAAGGTGGACTCTAAATATGTAAGTAATTAATACATATTCAAAAAATGGGGCTACTGTAGACCTAAATTTCTAAAAAAATCCCCTTTCTATCATACGTCTTTACCACAGGGATTTTGCAGAACATGCCTGGTATTTCAAGAGTACTTGTAAGACTGTCAGCATTGATGCTTTCCACTGACAGCTGCATGACCGGGGGTTTCAGACATGCTCTCTTCTTGTGGGTATGGATGAGATTTATGGACATGCAGCTATTAGGTCAGAGATACTCTGCATTTCTTCTCCACACCGATTCTTTTGCTTCAGAGATGCTTCAGGTGGATTAGTGACAAATGCTGCACAGTGCCTGCTTCTAGATTAGTGAATTAGATATTCTCAGAACTGCTCTCTATCACAGAGGCCATTGGAGAGCAATGTGTCTTATCTAGGCTGTTAACTCTATTCTCATCCAGTTCAGAGTGCCTGTATTTCTCTGTGAGAAAATTCAAAACCTGAGCCATGGAAATGTACCCAAGACACATCTTTCTGGCAAGACTGGATGGTGGGTGGCATTAACTCATTTTCTTGGAGCTGGGCTGTTGTATTTCAGCAGACATAAAGAGTATCAAGGCAGTGATATTACAGCTTTGTGACAAGGCCTTTCTTTCATAGACAGAAGTCTCCTGTTCTTGATTTCAAAGTTGTCCATGCATTTCACATTAAGTAGTCCCACTAGAAAGAAGTCCCTCTATCCACAGTCTAGGAGTGGTTCCTAAATCTTTCCACTACAGCTAAAACCACAGGCTATTGAGCAATTTTTATTTTCTTTTTAGGCAGATAGTGTAAAGAAAGCATACAATACCCCTATCCTTGAACAGAGCATATCTGTAGATGTGCTTGGAAACAACTGCTGTATTAGGGACTGATGGAGAAGGATGGTCCATATTCAGCTGCTTAGGTGGTCAGCTGTGTAATGGCTGTGATGTTTTTGTTGATGCTCAGTCAGGAGTTTAATCATCTGGGGAACACTGACATTGAAATCTGAAGTTATGACATCTTATGGACACCCTGTGTACTGAGTGAGTGAAAGGGGAGCTGAAGGTGCAAGTTTTGAAGACAGATGTATGATTGTATTTGAGCTTAATGGATCTGGGTTTTATCCATATTTTGTTTTAGTTAATCCATGCACCAAACTGTTATCTCCCCCAAATCAATGGTTCATTTTTGTCATGGAAGACAATCAAGCATACAATGGGAAGAACTTCACTAGATGTAGATTTGACCCTCTAAAAGGAGGTTAAAAACCCATTCTTTTTTACTTAGAAATTGCATTTGAATGAAAACACACCTGATCTACAGCTACTGACTGCCTGTTGCCTCCAAGACATAGAATTTGTTTTCCTTCAGTACAATAGCAGTACAGCCAAACTTATTGTTTCATTTTCCTACCTTTCTAAAGTTTTCCACTCTGTTGCATTGCAAACATTACAGAATTTTCAGTACCTGATGTCTTTGAGACTTTTAGTCCTGATTTACTAGAAATCTGAAATTCCTCAATTTTCCAGTTATTCTTGGTCCCAGCCATGAATTACTTAAGTGATTCATATTAAGAAATAAATAGAATGAAAAGTAAATAGGATATTTTTATTTGTTATGGAATTACAGGGTTTGTGTGCTCTTATTTGTTCACATAATATTTCTTCTATGGATAAATTGTATTATTCAGTCTATTTGTATGCAATGTGAAACAAATGTTTAACTGCAGATAGTATTGGTATGGCAAAATCTAATAATATTTAACATTACAACTAAAAAGGTACACAGAAAATTACAAAATTGTATCTTTCTCTAACCAAAAAAATGACAAATTGCTACTGTAGCAATAATCAATGGCATCTACCTTTGGGGGATTTATTGTAAACCCTCTACTGTAAATGCACTTTTAGGACGCTTCCAAACATTTTCAAAGGAGCCCTTGCAATAGATTTTGGCCGTTTCAGTTCTAATACCTATTTCCAACTTCAATAAGCTTTAGATTTTTTTATTTTCCCGGAAGAAAACTGCTGTCCTTTGAATCACTGAAATCATCCTTGCAGGTAATTTTGGTTATAAAAAAATGTGCACTATGTAATTTATTTTTAAACACTTTTTAAGGTCTACAGCAGTGACTCAGAGATAATGGTCAGTTGTATGAAATGACATTTAAAACAGCTTTTAGAGGACTGGTATGTAAACCTGAACTTTTGCTCTTATATTCTGGGATGTTTTTCTTACATAGTTAGAATAAATAGCTTTAAGATAGCTAGAGTTAGGTATGAAAGATCCTACCCATGATGTCTGGGGAAGCATCTACCAGCACAGACTAGAAGAACACTACAGTCACACATGTGAAAAGTCCTATGTGAAAGCATATTCTCTTTCCTCAGGCATGGCTTAGTCCTTTCATGCCCCAGGAATATGATCAGTAAGCCACTTTGTAGTTACTTGGCCTCAGTTTATTTGTTTCAATATGATCAAATTTTAAAACTGTGCTTTCCTTTAAATGGGTAAGAATGAACACATGCATGAAAAGTTAAAGCAGTGCCAGTTGAAAAATAAGATACCTAGGGACTGAAGGAGGTTTTTTTCTCTCTGAAGAATGTTGGTCCTACTGAGCCAAAAATGACACTTATCTTTGACTTATCTGGAACCAGATTTCATCAGAGGAACCAAAACGATGACTAGGTAGGCAAATGTAAATCTGGTTCTTGCAGATGTCCAGCTTCCATTAACAGATATGCAAATTCAGCATTTTTAAAAGTCAGCCCTGAGTGATAACCCTGTTTAAGTCTGGAAAGTTCATTTGAAAAGTTGAATGTGGCTACAATAACTAAAAGTACTAAAAGTAAGGTAAAAGTTATTCTTTCTCTTTTTTCAAACAAGAACTTGCAAACCATTTTGGCCTGGTTTTCCAATGCAGCACTGATTTTGCAGCCTTGGGTAAAATTTTTTTCTGCAACATTTGCGGGGCCCAGAGGACCTGTGGGAATCATTTCCAACTGACTGTGTCATGGGTTTCTGTGGCTGGGTTTTGGTAGGGGAGGGCTACAAGGGTGGCTTCTCTTAGAAGCTGCTAGAAGCTTCCCCTGTCCTATGGAGCCAATGATAGCGGGCTCCAGGAGGGACTTCCTGCTGCTGGCCAAGGCCAAGCCAATTAGGAATCATAGTACTGTCTCTGTGATAAGATATTTAAGAATAAAAGGAGTGTTGCACAGAAGAAATTCCAGCCATGAGATAACAACACAGACGCCAAGGTCGGTGCAGCAGGAGGGGGAGGAGGGACCGCATGGAAGCAGGGGAAGGACTCAGAGCTATGGCCCCCCTGCAGCCCTTGGTGAAGACCATGGTGAAGTGGGTTCTACTCCTGCACCCCATGGAGGAGCCCATGCTGGAGCAGGTGGATGCACGAAGGAGGCTGTTATCCCATGGGAGGCCCAGGATGGAGTGCTGTCCTGCAAGAGACTTGTGGCCGTGGCCTGTGGAGAGGGAAATCCACGCTGGAGCAGGTTTTTCCCAGGTAGGACTCGTGGCCCTGTGGGGGACCCACGTTGGTACAGCTTATCTGTGAAGGACTGCACCCCCATGGAGGAGTCTCTCACGGGACAGCAGACTGGGAAGAACTGCTGCCCAGGGAAGGACTCATGTCAGAGAGGTCCATCAAGGACTGTCTCCTGTGGGAGGGACCTAACAGAGGCAGGGGAAGGACTCAGAGCTGTGGCCTCCCCTGTAGTCCATGGTAAGGACCATGGTGATGCAGGTTGTCCCCCTGCAGCCCATGGAGGACCATCGGGGTGCAGAGACCCGACTGCAGCCCATGGAGGAGTAAGAGTAACCCACGGGACAGCAGATTGGGAAGAACTGCTGGGAAGACTGCTGCCCAAGGGGGTGGACTCACGTTTGCAGCAGCAGAAACAACAACCAACTTCAACCCCCCATTCCCTGTTCCCCCGCACTGCTGGGGGGAGGAGGGACAACATGGAAGGAGGGAGGGGCAGGGGGAAAGAGTTTTTAAGACTGTTTTATTTCTCACTCTTTAGTTCTTATTCTGTTAGCAACGAATTTTAGTATTATCCCCACTCTGAGTCTGTTTTGCCTGTGAAGATAATTAGACCTCTCCCAGCTCTTATCTCTACTCAGGAATTCTTAGCTGTTTTTTTTTGTTTGTTTGTTTGGTTGGTTGGTTTTTTTGTCCTTTTTTTCCTTTCCCTCTGGAAAGGGGGGTTTGGAGCAGTTTGGGTGGACACCAGGCATTCAGCCAAGGTCAAAGCACCACAGACTGGTAAAGACTGCAGCTATCGACGTACTGTCTGCCTTCCCAGTCACTTCATGGCATTCGTCAGTGGAGACACTGCCTTAGCTGATGCATTAGTGCCTAGCATTGGCAATAACCTTTAGGTCAGTATTCAGATGCTTCATGAAGAGATGGCATTTTTTATCATTACCATTAAATATTTATAGTTATTATTCCTGAATCACTGCATGCTCCTCTATCTTGGTCTTGTTGCACAGTGATTTTTTTTGACTCCCTGTGTGATTTTGACTATGGTACAAAACTTATCAGATGAGGTAAGGTAAAATTCTCCAAATCTTCAAAGGTACTACCTCATGCTTTTTATATTTATTATGTGTTCTAAGACAAATCTGCAAAACTCCCAGCAAAGTTTTTTACAGACCCAGTTGTGTCATAATTCTGTCTTCAGAACTCCGACTCCCAGATAAAATGAGAATTTTGAAATGTGGATTAATGGCTAGTGCTGACCTCTATCCCTTGACAAGGACATCCGTCTTACAATAGCAGTCTTTCTATTGAACAAATGCTTGAATTCAAGATAGTTACTTTAAAAATAAGATTAGAAAAAACTATATTTAGTGTTACCCACACAGGTTTCTATAGGAATTTCTGAACTTAAAAAATTGCCAGTAAAACCAGGCTTGATTTTAAATTAACTATTGACATTACCCTCTGAAAGGCTGACAACTTTCTGCAAGGTGTTCCTGTTAATATTTGTGTACCTATTCTGTAGTTCAGTAGTCATAAAGGTAAGACTTGTGGCACTAAGCATATTGCCAAATGCTGTTGACTCCTAAAATGGAGATTTTATTCCCGTTAAATCATGTTGGGGAGAACTTACAGATTTGGACTGACCTTGAATGTAGCTCGGGTTTCAAGTGGTAACTCAAACAGCTTTCTTTTACCATGTTTATTACAAAGGAGGGAGAGTCTCCCTGTTCTAGCATATGACCTGAGTGCACTGACAGCTTCAGAAAAGCCAGAATAAAGAATTAATACACCGTCCCTTCTCTGTAAAAATGAGCAAAGTGGCCTGGTCCCCAAGATAGTTCCATATGGAAAACCCCTCTTTTCTTTTTTTTTTTTTTTTTTTCCTAGAACGAGCCTTTATTGCTGTAATCTGTTACTTAGTTTTGCAACAAGTACTGATCCACAAGACAACTTCCTACTTTTCCATGTGACAGCTTAGTTTCTTTGAAAAACATTGCAACAGTTTTTGAAAATCTAAGATGGGTTAGTTGGCAAAACTTCTCTACATGATTGCTTCCTTGAAAGAACTCATACCTCTCAAACCTGAGAGCCATAAACTTACTCTTTGGAGGTTGAATCTCACCAGCTATATTATGTTTGTTTGCTTGATTATTAATACAATTTCTACTAATTGGCCTGGACTGAAAGTTGTATTCCTTCATTTGTGGTCCTCTTGGAAGTACTTTTTTTTTTTTTTTAAATTGTGTTATCATTGTTCCATTCCCTTTGACAGTAGATGGCATGAGAATAAAAAACAAATTGTGAAACATGTAATTCAACACTTTTCTGTCTGGGCTTCTTTGGACCCTTAGGTGAATGTTATTTGGTCATGCTGATTTATATATAATAAAAACTGATTCTAAATTTTTCTCACCAATGCCAGTCTTGCAAGGCAGGTGAGGTAAATGAGGAGTACTGATTCAAGAGATTTCCCTTTATGCCTATATTTGTGTTCCAGAAAAGATTTGTCTCCCCTCCAAACCCGCATAGGATGGTGAACCTCCTGTTTTCCATTACTACCTCTAATCCCTAAGAAATGTGATGTAGCCTGTGGTAGTGAAAATCAGGTTACCATTTCACATAAACCAACAACAGCATCCACACCATGTGTCTGAAAGAAAAGACAAGTGAAAAAGACCCATCCTATTTTATTTAGAATTATTAAGGAAGTAGACCATGCTGAGCATTAAAGTATAATAACTTTAATCTACTTAGCATTTATTAACATATTAACAAAACAGATTTAGGGAAGGCAGGTGGCAATGAGAAGTGTTTGACTTGGTGTTTTCTATAATGTAAAATTTAGATTTTGTTTCTGCATATTTGTTTTTCCAGAGTTTCCAAAAAAAGTTCATCTGTGACAGGCACATGTGATTTTTCTTTGCACTGATGAAAACAACTTTGTTTATGTCCTTTTACCACCTATGCATGCATACATACTTGGGAAAGAAAGGATGCATGAACATTTCTGTTGACATCCCTTGTTGTCTCTCTTCTGACTTTAATCAGCAGAGAAGTGAATTTCGCTAAAAAAGTTCTTAATGAGTCTTTCCATAAAACTAACGTGACGTTACTGATATTGTTATGATTTAATAATAGCAGAGAATGAAAGTCTCTAGAAGGGAGAAGCAAAAGCTCTCTCACAGTGTCTTTAGTATAAAGAAAGAAAGATTGCCTGTTAAAAGAAAATAAAATTGGGTTATGTGCTGTTTAAGCATAAATATGTGGCAGGTTCAAATAGCCATTCGAAAATAGTCTTCAAACAAATTTCCTGGTACTGTGCTCTAACACTTTTTTTCCTAGCTTAACAAAGCCTCTCAGCTAAGAATTTGTAGAAAATTTGAACAAAGCCACAAACTCTTAAATACTGTTAAATATAACCACTGTCTTCAGAAAGTTTTTTGTTACTTTAGCTACAGATGGAATTTGCTTTTCCCTAAAGAACATAAGAAGTAGTGTTCACTTAGAAACAAATCAAAATCACTCTTAAACACAATGCTCATCTAAGCCTAGTATCTTCATTATGCAACATAAGCTGTATTGTTTTCTCTTTATTTTCCTGTTCATGTTTTACAGTTTTTTGTCCTTGTGATTAGGATTATGGCCATGATTGAGAAAATATCCTGGAGACTTTAGACATCTTCTGTGTTTCCTTGCAGTACCTTCTGTTGCTGGAGATATGAATAATTACAGGGAAATTACTGGTGTTTTGAATGGAAATTTGCTACAATTTGACATGTAAATAAGTAAATACGGTGGCAAGCAAAATGTCTGATTGTTGAAACTACATAGTGACAGGTTCTTCAAAAACGCAAGCAGAATTCCAGAATATTTCAAAAGTGGGCATTTAAAGTGAATGCAGAGTTACAACCTTTTGCTAATGACTTTTGCAACAAGGAGTGTATCTTGGTTGCCATAAAATCTTACCAACATTTCCCCCTTCAGAGTAAGCTCCTCGTATAATGAGGAAATATTTCTAAGAAAACAGTAGCTGGTAAAACTATGAATGAGTGCATTAAATTATTCCATTGACACTTTCTTAAGGAATGACTGTATTAAATATCTGATTGTAGTTTAAGACCATTATAGAGCATCGTTACATTTATAATCTACTAATCCTAGTAGCTCTATCTCTTCAACATCTCTTTAACAGAGCTTTAATAAGGTTTTGCATGAGTTAACAGCCTTCATCCAAGTACCACATTAAAGGACAGAGGTCATGACTTGGGTAGTTTTCATTCATCAGGTACTATGTTTTCTTACATGTTTATTAGTGCATAAATAAATCCTTAAAAATAGGTGTAAATGGGACTAACTCCCTCTTATCTTCTCCCTTGTCTTACATTTGTTGCCCTTAATCTTTTCTCATATCTTTTTTTGCCAAGCAGTGGATAAATTTGAGCCTCCACTTGTTGCTACATCAATAATGAGTCAAGCTGATTGATCAGGAGTGCTTACAGGCAATGAATTTGTGAAATGCATCACAAATCACTCTTCAGTTTGATCCCAGAAGATGCGGTCACCTGGCTAATCTTTTCAGTTCCATTATTCAAAAGACATTAGGTGCTAGCCTGAAAAACATCTATGAAATCCTTCCCTTCGTATAGATAAATTGGTGTAATTGTATGCATCACAGTCAACAAGTATTTTTGGAAGAATGCTGATACTAATGCCTTAATGTTTCTTCTCATGTTGTTCTGTCATCTACATGCGTACATTGCAGCTGTGTCTATTCATCCTATCTGTGTCCCATGCATACATCTACAGGGACTTTTGTAGACTTCTCTTAGTTTCTATTTCTTAATACTGTCATAGACTTGTCAGGATAAGAATATGTCATGCAGGTTTATGCTTTGCTTTTTGAGGACATTATAGAGGAAATCACTTCTTAGCTGTCATTCTTTTCTGATGTACTGAAGTCCCTTGAGTCCTCTAAGGGGTACATCTTAGCCTCATAAATGAGCAGCTGCTGAGCAGAGGCACTTTTACCATGTAGCCCAACTTCCGTGCCCAAGGTACGTGTGCAATGCTTGAGGCCATCCTGAAGAAAGAATCTTTTCTCAGGGCCGACAGAAGAAAAACTGCTAATATGAAATCCAGGGTCAGCTGAGACCTGCAATTCCAGGAATGCACTATTTCTGTTGCCTCTCCTTAGGTAACCGAAGGTTCAGACATGTGCTGTACAGTACAGTTAAGGGATTCACCCCGCTTTCCTCCTTCCTTTTATAATCAGGCTGTCCCAAAATAGACAGACAAGTGCTCTTCTTCTTACCTGATACAAATAGCGTTCCTTTGAAGAGGTCAGGGACACACTCTCAGAGCCCTGAACATTGCTGGATGAATACACTTGAAGGGTGGCAACTTTCTGCCAAATTTCTAGGTAAACAGAGTCCTTATGTGGTAGAAGTGGCAATACTCTGTTCTTGTGACAGAAACAACAGAAAAAACAGATTGTGGTTATAAGTCAGCTTTGCAAATTTTTGGTGTAGGGTACAGTCTTTCCTAACCGTATAGAGAAGGAAGTCTGGTGCTGCTACTGACGTGTGCCCAGGCAGCCTGCACACTCCTGAGGCTGTGGGCTTAGCTGCGCTGTTGTAGGAGTGCCTGTGAAAGCCTGTACATGTTAGCCAACACACAGAGCAATACTGTGCAGCACGGCTTGGGGGCATGTAAGTCGTTAGGGTGTTGTGCTTCAGGTTGTACTGGCAGGTGAAAGGATATTCCCACCAAAGGCCTGAGTTTGTATCCTGTAGATCCTTCACATAGGAAGAAAATCGCCTGGCACTTCCTGGGTTTATCAAGCAGCACGCTCCATGACATTCACTCCATGGCAAGATAGCACAGGCTCTTCAGGAATTTGTCTTTGAGGGGAGAGTTGAAGGCATTCATGCAGGACAGTGTGAATACAGCTACTGAGCCTTTTACATTTATTCAGTATATCCACTGATTTCAATTGTGCATAGCTCAAAGTGGTTAAGGCACCCATTAATATTTTACAATGCAATAACTCATATCCCACAGTCAGTGACCTATCTGCCGTACCTTTCAGTACAGCTTAATGTGTGCTCACTCTGGGGGAATGACCTCTTAAAGAAAGAAAAAAGTAGGCTCTCAAATTAATTTTCTCCCTTTGCTTTAGAGCTTCTTAGCTGTTTCCTTCTCTTGTGTCTTCTGATCTTCCTCAAATTTACCAGATGAATTTTTACATTCTCAAGCAGGACTTGTTTTATCATCATGACAGCAACATTTCTTCAACCAGGATTATTTAAATATGTGAAAATGGAATACACATTGTTTGCATGGGAAGATTCTTGGTCTGAAATATCAGCTTTGTTGCACCATTGTACATCAGAGGTATCTTCACTGATGTTGATGCACTTGCAACAAAATAAAAATAGCAAAAACAAGATGTCTTCAAGACCTAGTACTGTGATTCCTTGAGTCATTAGTTTCTCAGCTTAAACTTGTACCAGTCAATCTCAATCAGAAGTGGGAGGAAGAGAGACAGAAAGGGAAATTAAATAGAATGATTATAGACACCTTAGTTTAGTAATCATGTGATATATTACTGTAAACCTTACCAAATTTTTTTACTCTGTGTTTCTTTGTTTATTTTCTTGTGTATCTTTGGACAAAGAAATTGCTTGCTTTTGTCAGGTAAGCTATAAGCACATGTATGAATATTACTAAGCAAAAAAGGAAATGCTGCCTCCTATTTTCAGGCCCATCAAATATTATAACTAATGTTCTTCCTTTTCTTTGCAACACACAGCTATACGAATTTTATATCATCATCTTAGAAACCTGCCATCTTTTGTTTTGATTATACTATGTACTTCTTTTCATCATATCTGAATCCTAAAAAAAGTTTGATTTCCAGCTAACCTTTTCATGCCAAAAGCTTGCTAAATTCCTCTTAATCTGTATGCTGAATAATGTTGTTTTTTTCTGCTTGAAACTGTGAAAATTTTTAGTTCACTATCATCTAGTCTGCCTACCTATTCTCTGTCTGGATAAAGATTTAAATGTATAGATAAATACTTAGTGTATCTAAAAAAAGAGAAGGGACATAACAGTAATCCCTAAATCAGCTTTACATGCTGCCTTGAAAGAGTGGAATACTTTGCATCATTTAAATAGTAAACTCCCAAATGTGTTCTAAGCTCATTGCTCTTCACCCAGGGGAGGAGAAGACCCACAGAGTTATGTTCCAAGTGGTAGGCTAGTGCAGCTGTCTGTTGGTCTAGACAAGGAAAAATAATCAGGAATACAAGTCTTTTAGAATATGACTAACCCACTTGCCAAGTCAGTGACACCAAAGCAGTTTATCTGTTTTCTTGGAAACATGCCTTTACTTCTGTCCTCTTCCTTCTTGAAATGTACTACACACAGAGCAGCTGCCAAGCCAGATGAATCGCACACTAGGAGGAATTGCTGAAAATAAGCAGAATCCAGATTGAAAATAGGACATGGGAACAAGTGTAGCAGAAGAAAACAAGCGTGATTTTCACCCTTGTGGTTTTCTCTTAGCCATTTTACAAATGCTTCATGTACTAGAGAAGAGGTATGGTGGCTTGAGCTGAATCAAGAACTCATTGCTGGACTTTTGACCACAACAGGTTTGGATTAGACCCTCAGTCTCCCAGCATCTTGCATTCAAGGCCTCATGTACTATTGAAAGGTCTAAAAGACTGCACTCCCGTAGAACATGAAGTTTGGTGCCTATGTCCTAAACTGAAATCAAGTCCTGCCCAACTCAGAAGTTACCACACAGTAAGAACATGTTCCTGATTATCCAGGCACATTTCCCTTCTTGTGTCCCTGGGTAGCTCATGGCTATTTCACAAGCCATCCTACAGAGTATCCAACACACAAGTCAAACAGACTCCTGAAAAAAAAATAAAAATAAAATTGACTTTCTTAAAAGGCAGCTAAATAAGAAATTTCTCCTGAGGATACAATTTGAACTCTCATCCTAGAAGCAGGGAAAGGTTTATTTCATGCTCTCATCTACCCAACAGGATACACACCTGTATTTTCTGTTGCTTCCTAACCATTATGGACATTTTAATGCACTATGGGAGAAAGAGGGAACATTTTCAACTCTTCCTGTTGAAGCATTCTTAATGTGAAAAAGAATGTAAGATTTATTGTTCTATAAAGAAGGCAAGACAACACAAAGCAAGGCATCTTTATTTTATCTTAGAAGCAGTTATATAGATTTCTTGTCTTGATCAGAAGCTTTATAAAGATTTAAAGAACAATCACCATGTAAAGGCTGTTTGGAAAAGGATTGTTAGGATTCAGATGTTCTGTTGCCAGTGTCTTAACCATTAAGCTGTGAACCAAATACATATTTCTGCCTTTTTTTATTTTTCATTAATTTTCCAATCCAATTGATCCCAAGTTTTTTATTATTCTACAGCTTGGTTACATCAGAATAGGGTGCAGAATTTTTCTATTTGTCCCCAAATGTCTTTCCAGGTAGATCCAGACACTCTTACAACGTGCTTGTAGCACATAGCATTAAAATATTTTCTTAGTGTGCTTTTGTGCTCCAAAAAAGGAAGTTTCTCATTTTGTTATGAATATTCCAGCAATTGCACAATGATATAAAATGAGACAGTAAAAACACTTACACTTGTCTTTTTGTTGTTCTTATCCAGATGTGCTTAGGGATGCTGGGAGAAAGCTTGTCGAGCTATATCATTTGACAAATGCATATGGCAAAGTACCAGACCCAGCCATACCCTGTGCATCAAGCTTCTCACCTAAGTCAATACAAAGAGCTACAGATCTATCAGGTGGGTATCTGTGGCATTAGAGAGAAACTAAACTGACACAAACAGAATCACTGTTTGTGACTACAGAAAAATTTAGGATTCCAGCTCAGACTAGATAATCAAATCATTCAGTAGCTCTGATCCTAAACTAAATCAATGTGTGCATGCCTCCATCAAAGCATCAGGTCAGGCAGCAGAGAAATGTCTAGTATGTTCTCTAGTATGTTCTCAACTACCATGTATATCTTATTCCTGGGATTACTTAGTAATGTGGAGAAAGACTGAGATCTGATTGCAGATCGTTCCTGACGTAACAGATGATCTCAGGATCCATATTGCATGTCCAGAGCATTTAGTCGCTGCTGGTTCTGCAGCATCACCCCAAAAGGAGCTGCTGTAATTATAATGGTCTGACCTAGTGCCTCCATGGTGTCAATCTTGAGCCTTTAATAAGAGGCAGCACAGTCTCAAATGTTCTTCTCTAACTATGGGTCAAATAAGACATGTACCTAAACGAAAGTATGTATCCTCATGCCCCTAGATGTAAATCACAGTTGGTCTGAGTCCTATTGTTCAACATGACCTTAGTGAATTTGTTCTTCAGTACTTCAAGACAGGCTGCTACAGCATCTTTGGTTAGTGGAAGATTCCTGAAAACATAACAACCAAAACCTGAATAACCAAAAAATATTTCTACTAGTCATCCCTGAGGTTACTTTATTTTTTGGCATTAACACAGCTACTGTAAGAACTGGCCAGTTCTCTTCCAGGACTGTTTATATTACAAAGGAAGCTAGGTCTGATCCTCCAGTTACAAACTGTGCTCCAAACTCAAGTGTTTGCTTGTTCAAATATATGCATTGCATGAATATTTGGCTTTAACACTGCAGTCCTCCTTCAAGCAAAACCCCCCGCTATGGTCAAAAATAGTAGTGTAGTTTGACATCCAGTTGCAATCTATTTTCAAGTTGTACTGTTCTTTTACTGCCACTGTTGCTTCTTGCTTGAATAATTATTGTTCTTCTCTTAGATTTCTCCAGCTTTAATAATTTATTAAATTTTTTAGTTATTTTTCTTTCTTCTTCTATATGAGACAATAAAAATTGCTAAAATTTCAAGTTGAGGAGACAGAATTAATACAATGTTATTATCATATTTCTTGCATATGCTAATAAGACTGTAATGGATAATCTCTTAGTTCCTCTCTTTCCTCTTTTCAGCACAGTCTTAACATGTTAGGTACCTTTTGGAATCCCTGGTAAACATTGAGCACATACTCCAGTGTGGTGATTGCATAAAACCCCCACACCTATGAACAACTTTTTTTTTCATCTATGAAGAACTATAACCTTATTTTGTGGGAAGATGACTTTTATTATATGGAAAGATGGCAAAAGACAAAAAAAAAATATTAGAAATGGATATTTCTTTTCCTTCCATTGTGAAAATGTTTCTAAAATATTGCATAGAGAAACTTTGTATTTCAAATATTTTTTTGAGAGAAAATAGCACCATAGTCATAGATCCTAGACTTTTCTAAGGCCTTATTATTTAGAAAGAAACATGTTTTTTGATTGTGTATGTATACATATATGCAATCATACATGTACATGCCAATAGTAATAGAGTGCCATCTGCTGTCATATGCAACTAGTGTGGTTTCTGTTAAGTTTTCAGGATCAATAAAGCTGTTGTGCCCTTCAAAGGTTTTCTGATTAAGTTGCATGAGCAGACAAAGTACAGTTTAGAACTCAATGAAGAGAAGCGGTGGTTTCTTCCAACCTTTGGATGCATAGAGGCATAAAATGGTTTGGATAGAACCTTGAAGATTATCTAGATTCAAACCCCACTGCCATGGAGGAACACCTTCCACTAGACCAGGTTGCTTAAACCCCCCATCCAACATGACCCCATGAGCTGGGAGGAGGTGATTCTTGAACATTAAATAGCTTTCTTGGGCTTTTCTTCCCTACAGGGTTTTATCGCATGGCACTCTTTCAAGCAGATCCCTGAAGAGCCCAAAGGCTGCTCTCCTGAAGTCCAGAGGAGTGAGCTTGCTGTGCACCCTCCTCACTGCCCTAAGGGTCTTGAACTCCACTATTTCATGGTTACTGCAGTCCAGGCTGCCCTTAAGATTTGCATTCTTCACCAGTCCCTTCTTGGTGGTGAGAAAAAAGTCCAGCATAACACCTCTTCTCTTTGACTCCTCTGTCACATTGAGAAAGAAATTGTCATCAGTGCATTCTGAGAACCTCCTGGGTTAATTTATGCTCTTCTGTGCTGCTCCTCCAACAGATACTGGTGTGGCTGAAGTCCCCCGTGAGGACAGGGCCTTGTGAATGTGAGACTGCTCCTATCTGTCCAAACAGTGCTTGGTCCTCCTGGTCAAGCCTGTAGCAGACAGCCCATATAATGTCCTCCTTTGAATCCTGACCAATAAGTTCTCAGCTGGCTCCTCATTCATTCAAAGACAGAACTCCATGCACTCCAGCTGGCCGCAGACATAAAGGGTGCCCTCTTTTCATGCCCTCTGCCTGTCCTTCCTAAAGAGCCTCTTTTCTTCCATTCCAACACTCCAGTCATAGGAACCACCCCACCACAACTCCATGATAAAAAGATTGTAGCCCTGTATGCATATATCTCTAACTCTGCTTTTTTATTGCCCATTTCATGTGTATTTGCATAAGAGCATTTAAGTTGGACTCTTGCTGGGGTTAATTTGCTGGCTGAAGTGGCAGGAAGTCCTTTGTCTTGCTCTTTAAACACTCTTCTGCTGACCTGCAATCCCTTTCCAGGCTATGAGGATCTCTTGCTGGCACTGATGGAAAACTAGTAGTAGTGGGATGGATTGCGGTTTCCTCTCCCTCAGACACTTTAGTTTAAAGCCCTCTTCACCAGCTTGGCAAACCTATGACTGAAGATGCTCTGCCCCTCCTCTGACACTGGGACACACACGTGGACCCCTCTGTACTGTATTCTGCTCAAATTAATGTAATTGCTTAATCTCCCTGGCTGATCTATTTGTGAAGTCCCTTTATTCTTTTGGTAATAAATAAAAAAATATTTTTGTGGAAGACTTGTGTAAAATATTGTTGATTTTCTTAAAATGTTAGCCTATTAAGACCAACAGGTTCTTTTTTTTCCTGATCTAGAAATAAATTACACAGCATGCAAGCAAATGTAAAGCAGAGGTGGTCACAAGCAACATTCAATCTCCTTTTTGGGACTGAAAATCTAAACTTGTTCTTCAGGAGAAAAGTCTGCCTTAAGAACTGGAGCCATAGAAATATTAAGGCAAAAAATAAACTTTGCCGCTTGTCACAGCTTCCTCGGAGATGCAAATCCAACCCTCTTGCCATATGGCATTTCATTCAAGACTGAAAACTTGCTCAAATGCTGTGTCTCTTAAGAGTGTTCAGTACTTCCCTCTGGTGGTCTGTCCCATAAAACACTTCTCACATAAGAAATTATTTAAATCACTCTCTTGGAAATTAGGATATTTTGCAAAGATGTAGATGCATAGAAATTTGCACCACTTATCACATGGGTTCTGAAGTGGCTTTGACTTGGAGGCTGTCAAAAAAATTTAAAATTATAGAATGTTTTCTAACATGATCTGGGTTTCCAGTTTGGATTAGATATGTTGTATTGGTGAAATTCACCTAAACTTGAAAGCTCAGGAAGATTGCCAGATGATATTTGACTCAGTTTATAAGACAGCAAGAATGAGAGCCAGCTGTGTAGTAATCTGGGCAAGCTGACTTCTTAATCCCTTTAGGAAAGATAGCCAGAGAATCAGGATATTTTCTTGTTTCTGACATCATTGTGCAACTAAACCATCCACTCTACCATAATATCTTTATTTGCTGCCATGATTATTCTTTGTTCCCCATGACACATATTCTTGCAGAAATTATGACATCTTCATAGAGCAACATTATGTACTTTTGCTGCTTGTGTATTTTTAAAACAATCCAAATTTTCACTGTTTCCTTATTTTGGCATTCAAGTATATATACAAATCTGTAAACCCATTTTCAGAGTTACTGTCATCAGTATTTTTACTTTTTTTTTTTTTTTTTGTAATTAGTATCTAAGATAGGTGTTTAATATAGACATACACATAAAAAAAGGGAATGTATAAGGAGATAATAACTATGGGTAACATTTCAAAAGTGGTGCCACATTCTAATTCACTCTCCTTTCTCTAACCCATCTGATTTTAAACATAAATTAACTAGCATTCATATTGCTGTGAATGACATTTTTCTGTGACATATTAGTATTTCTGTTCTTTTCTCATTTTAAACACTACTGTTATCACAGAAATACTTATTCTGTGAAAATTGGCCATTTCTCTAGAAGTTGCTATCCTCTTAATTTTTCATTTTCTTCTACAAGATCATGTTTTAATATTTTTTTCTTTTTTTAATGAATTACTCCTGCAGTGACCTAAACAGCTGTCAAGGTTAAATAGGGGAACAACCGAATCTAAACTGGAAAGCTCATTCTGTTAGCTCTCATGCTGAGTTATTGCTGCTTTTCACAGTTCCCTGGTGCTTTCAAATTTTGGAGGATGCAGGAAAGACAAGGATATTCAAGTACATATCTATGTTGCATGTATGGGAATTTAACCAGAGTTAGATGTAGACCTGTCTGGAAAAGTGTGATTTTGCCTTGAAAAATGGTTTGACAAATAGTAGTTGGTGGAAACTCAACCCATGTGTGTCAGTCTTCAGTTTTCTTATACAAAACCAATTCCTAAGTAGAATATAGTGAGATTCATCTTATCATGCAAACCTGACAAAAATATACACTTTGAAAGCAGTACCTATGAAGGTCACCACTGAGGTGGATAATTGGAATGGATTTCAAATTCCTGTATTTCACTAGGTATAAGGTTTGGCAGAAAAGTAGAGAATGAGATATTCAAACGTCTTACCTAAGATTCTGTGTTAAAAGATTGACTGTTCTATTGGCCTCTCCCATGATGCTGTGTTACCTAGAGCTCACCAGAAACCTGGTCAGAAATTTCACTTTAAGTAATAGTAATAATATTCTTGAATGGAAATAAAAACTTAAAAGTTTGGGTTTATTTTTTGTGTGAAAGAGGAACCGTGATTTTTAAAAAAAATCCATTTAAAAAGAAAAGGAACAACAAACAGAAAATCATCTCATTTTCAGCTTTCTTTTCAGCTAGACACATCTCATAACTGTAAATCCCTGAGGACCCAGCCACATAATGCCACAGGCAGATAGAAATTCAGTAGCTGAAAGAATATGGCATTCTGGCACACCATTCAGGCTGACTGGCAAGCAGACACTAAGAAATTGAGCAGAGAGGCAGACAACTTGTCTTAGTCACTTAATTCATTAGGTAAATTTGAGAGAATCAATATAAAACCATGGAGTATTTTAGTCTGATGTAACTGGCTTTTCAGTCTATCTTAAGAGTAGTTTGTACTGCCAGAATAGCATCCACTGGGGATCTAAAAGCACTTCCCAAATGTTTCTGAATGAACCCTTGTAACACGTCATTCACTTTGGGCAAGAAACAAACATGAAAATGGATGAAAACTTTTTCTTTTACTGGAGGTGATCCCAACGAGCATTGCTGACCACTCCATTTCAAATGGAAATACAAACATAAATTTTAGGCATATCCTCTAAGAGAGGATATGTTCTTTCAAAAATGCAGATATATTCTGGCAAGAAAGATAAGAGAAAAGGAAAATAAATAAATCCTGGTATTATAAATAATTCTTATTTCACTTAAAATTTGCTTAGTTAAGAGCCAGACTCAAGTTCCACAAAAATTAATAGAATGTTTCTTTTCAGAGTTGTGCTTTACCCATAGGCATGAAAATTTGGCAGGAGTTTTGTATGCCTAGTTTAATTAATACACTTTTTAAAACACATGAGTGATTATTATGAGTAAATAATGCTCACTTTAAAAATGTGCTGCTGTAAGTAAAAAAGATGATGACAAAAGCAACTCATATCCACAATTGCTGTTGACAATAGGAAAGTAATGTTGCAAGTATTATTACAGAAAATGTCTGTGAATATATGACGTGACTTAATATATATTCACTAGGTGTTGTTTTTCTTGACTGCAAGCAAAACACATCACTATGTGTTCTCTCTTTATATACAATATTTTCTGGTTTTCTTTTTATTGTGTATGTGTTCATTTATTACCTACCTTTTCCAAGTAAGTTGATCAAGAAATTCCTGTTTTTCTTGTAATGGAAATATAAGCACCTAATGTAATTTTTAAGATCTACAAAGTGACAATGAGGTGTCAAACTGAAATTAATGTCTGTGCAAGACCTTTCTGCAATTTTCCTGCAGTGTCAAATACGAAGGTCAGATCTGATTACATCAATAATACAATAAGAGGAAAAGAAACCCCTGGGTACTTTTTACTCAGTTCCATGGGACCAGGGCTTTCACTAGAGATCATAAATCAGAAGAAAAATGATGTTTCCCACTCCAATGTGAAAGGATTTCTTTCCTCTTTTGAGCCTTTATTATTATACTGTTATTATCACACAGTTATACCTTAATATTATACAGTTACTGTAGTGCATTGGTACCATCAAAACAAAGGGAATCACTTTGAATAAAATAGACCATTATGCCTTCTATAACTACTAGAGTTTTGAGGAAAGCTAACAGTGGTATACCTAGGATTTTTTGGAAAATCTTTGTTTAGCTCTTGAAGATCAGTGCTGTTGTTTAGAATTTTACTGTCTTCTTTCATTACCACTTAAAGAGCTCCCAACAATAAATTGCCATTGACTCCAGAGAAGAATTAAGTTTAATAACATTCCCAGCATAAATATTCAAGATGAAAGCATTATGGTGCATAGAATAACATTGCCTTGCAACAGTAAATATCTTCATACATTTTGGATTCTTATTTATCTCCTGTTTTTCATAGACTTGACATATATTTAGGTAATTTTTTCAAGCTTTTCATTGTAACATGAGTTGAGAAAGAAAATAGTTTTTGTAGTTCTTTTTATTGTTGCTGTTTAATGAAAACCAACTTTCAGTGACAAGAAGTGAAATATAAGAAATTTGCTAGGTAGTAGACAAACCACAAACTATTGGAACTGCCAACCCTAGTACAGCTTCACAAAAATATAATATATTCCACTTGCATAATAACTGCCTGAAACTAAGGCCTAGCTTTAGATTTAGGGGGATGATTATTAGTAAAGCTTTTTCATGTTTTAAGGAGTCCATTTTCAATGTTATGAACATATAGGCAGGAAAGTTTCTAAATGAAAATCTATTCAGCTATTCCAGGGATGGAGAATAGAATTGGAGTTACATTATCAAACACAAAAGACATACAAAGGGAAAATGAAATTCATTTTAAGAAACTGAATTTATTTCTAAAACTAATAGATAAGGAAGATAAAAATCCAGGAATACAGTTCCTTTACCGTTTCAGAAGGTCCAAAAATAGAATTAGAGGGGTATATGGTTTTGAGCAGTCACTTTATATTTAGGCCTTTAGTCTCCTATTTCAAAACAGGGAAAGAGAGAAGGAAATTGCTAGATAATGGTGGTTCACTCAGATTCCTACAGTGGGGTGGGAAGAATTGCTGCATGGAGAAGCCTGTCTTTCTGCTCTGACTACAATCTGCCTTGAGCAATCAGCTTATACTTGATTCCTGACATTTAGAGAGCTAAAATTAGGCAAGATAAATTTCACCTTATGTAAAATACTTCTCCATGATGACAGAAACATGAAAACAACTGTGAGGTGGAAGATAATAGGATTATCTGCATTGCTTGTGCCAGGTGTGCACTGAAGAATCTTTGGTCTTCCGCTGAGCTTCGAGTATGCAATACAGAATGCCAACACAGAACAAGAGAGCACAGCCTGCCCTAGAGAGCTTATTCATTCTCCACTGTCAAAGATACTAATAGTTCTGCCAGAGCAGGAGTATCTTCCCACACTGGTCTGCTACAAAACTATTATCTCAATCATAATTCAGTGATGAGATTTATAACACAAGTACAGAATACGTTAGAAATTAAAAAATGTTAATACATTATATTATCTTCTCTGATTCTTAGGGATAACTTATCCATTAGGCTTCCCCACAATGAAGGGTCTGACTTGCATCATAAGCTGAAGGCATTTAACAAATAGAATTTTCTGAGAACTTAAAAACATTTTTAATCTTCGAGACTTCTATTTTATGTGTGTTGGGTGGTAAGATAAAGGTTTCTATATGGCTATAGGTAGACTATAGTGTTACACTTTGTCATTAAAGTATATGGAAACATTTTCTAAGAGATTTCGTTTAAAGACCCAAGGCTAAAAAACACATAAAATCTTAGGAATTTCAGGGTACTTATCCCAGACCCACTATCCATTCAGTATGACTTGTCTTCTCTATCTTTCAAGTTGTACTCTTATAATTACTGTGCAAACTATCACAGAAGGTACAGTTCATAACACCGGACAAAATCTCTGCAATATTTGTTGTTTTTCCTCATTGCACAGGCCTTATAATTTTTCTTTGGTCAGCTTGGTTTCATCCTTTCTGTGTGACACACACGCAGTACACATACATCAAATCCTGTTCAATATCCTATACAAAATGGTGACCCAGCTAAATACAGAGTCAGTTTATGAGTGGCATGCCAATCTTTGCTAGAGAAGAGGATACCACAATATCTTCTGTATCAGCTCATTCTATAATGAGATATATAAACTGCATCATATTAATGAGTCTTTAAAATCCCAATGACACCTAGAGAAACTAAAAACATTCAAGGTGTGGCATTATGAAACAAGCAGCAGGTCATCCAGAATACATAAGTTGCAATATGAAATTTATTTATTATTGGTTTGCTTTTTAACAAGCTTAATCAGTGTCAATTTTTTAAACATACCTGAATGTTGGGGTTGAAGGCTATTAATTAATTCATTTGCAATTACAAAAATGCTGTAAATTATTTATTTCTGTGAAGCATACACTGTGAAGTCTAGGAGCTGCAATGTAGTTGGACATATGGTAGCATCTAAGATGAAATTTTAGGGGGTAATATATAGCAATAATGAATTAAGATATAATGGAATTTGAAAGCAATTAACCTGTTGAAATTTTTTAGCTGATACATTAGTGTCATAACTAAAAATTGAGAACTTCCACCAGACATTGCTAGATACATCAAGAGATAGACAAACCTATTATTAAAAGGGTTTAGGTAGTTATGGCAGAAAATTAAAAGCTGATGATTCATTTTGCTATTACTGAAGAAATAACATTACATGGAATTTATAAATTATTCTTTTTGTCATAGAATGCATAATGAATCACAATTTTTGTTCATCTCTTGCTTATTATTAATTTAACAGGCATAAAGATGGTATAATATATTTTCTTCTATCCTAATTTTTGTCATTAGAAGACTTTCTTTTCAGATTTAACATGGTGACCAAGAGGAATGTAGTGTTGGGGTAACAAAGGAGCAAAGAAAATAAGTCTCCCTGAATTTCAGTTCTCTTGCTTTTCATAGCAGTCTGCTTAATAGAGAAAATGATTCTATTCCTTGTAACACACACTCCTCATTATGGAAGAGTAGTGCACTCTGCTTTAATGAAGCCACAGACTGCAACACAGGGATTGTGAGGGGCTCTTTTGCGATGCAGCTGCTCATCCAAATGCAGAAACATGCAGGGAATGCATATATTTTATCTTTCCTCCTGCTAATATGTAAACAGTTGTAAGGGTAATTAAATGAATGGTATTGCATCAATGATTACATAGAAAATATTTATTTATATGTATCTATATATAAAATATCAGCTCTCTTTCCATTCAATAACTGCCCTCATTCCAGGACCTATTTTCAACATTTCTCTTTCTCTGGAGAAACAATAAAATAGTTAACAAAACCAGACTAATTTTGCTAAATGTTCATTTTTTAAGATATCAGTGATATATATTAACATATATTAAGGTTCACTTGAAATATATTCCCTTTTTTTCAAGATAAGGCATCTATTGTTTATGTTGCATTTCTCAAACTGAAAGAAGTGCAATTCTCAAAAGTTTTAGAGGAATTCTGCATGGCACAAATACACCAGATAATAGTTGGTCTGTGTTGAGTGGATGTTTGGATATATCAGCAACAGAAGAGCTTCTGGCTTTGTCCCTATTGCACAGCTACAGTATGCCTGAAGCTTCCCTTTGGATTTCAAAGTGAATCCTTGGAGTTCTCACAGTGTCTGATACCAGTAGTGCTCCCCAGAACATCCTGAGCACAGTCTGGCTGGAGGAGGTTGGTAGAGAGGAGCTGCCCTTTCAGACACATCAGCATATCCTAAGGCAGCCTGTGAATCACTCTGACATGGAGTATGCCAAGTGACCAGCAACCCCCAGCACAGGTCTCATCTGAGAAAGAAGAAAGGGAGGACCTGAACATACAGCAACCCATTAGATGGATTTCCATAAGTAGTAACTGTGAGCCATTCAGCAAATTCACGTATTTTCAGTCTCTTCTCACCATAGATGAATTTCTAGGTTTATGTAACAGTCCCATATCATAATTACAGAATGGTTTGGTTCTGAAGGGACCTTAAACATCACCTAGTTCCAACCCCCCCCTGCCATGGGCAAGGACACCTTTCACTAGACCAGGCTTTTCAAAGTCCCATAGAACCTGATATTCAATACTTCCTGGGTTGGGCATCCACAGCTACCCTAGGCAACCTGCTCCAGTGTCTCACCAACCTCACAGTAAAGAATTTATTCCTAATATTTAACCTAAATCTACCCTCTTTCAGTTAAAAGGACTGACCTGCATGCCATGTAGCCCAGGTCAGTAATTTATTGAGTGAACAATGAGTAAGAGGCCACCACACTGCTGAGAAAAAGGCACTACAAATACGGCCTCTCTGTAAACAGTGCAAGCACAAGCTTCTCATCCAGTATCCCGGCCTCCCCCAGACATTCACCTGTCTGCAGGGCTGAAAAATAGCCACTTCTCTGCTTAGAATCAGACCACAAACCTCCATTTGGGCCCAGCCACATCAGTATATCCTAAAAGCAGAGACAAACTGCTCTTTTTGGGCAACATCTTTCCAGTATGGGTCCCAGAATCTTTAGATTTATCTGCTGTTGCTCTTGACATACCACCAGCTCATGTTCCTGGAGGTATGCCCTTGCCTGGCAGTGAGGCCCTTCACATAATATGCCTTATTCTCTTCTTGCATGGTGCTCTCTAGGACCTTTACTTTTCCACTATCTTCCAGCCTCATTTATGATATCTTGTGACACACACTAGTGGAGTAAGTCCATTATAGGGACTGATGATGGTACATTTGGAGTAAGATGGTATTTCATGTCATAGACAATAGACAGTGGGTAAACACTTAGACTGTCTTGCTAGACATGCTGTGAGAACCTGTGGAATGCCTTGATGAGAAAATCTTATGCAGTTTGGTTGTGTCTAAGCTGCTTCAAAAATGTCTTGGGAATTTGGTGCATTGACAGTATGTATGAATCCAAAGTGTTCTTGCTGGCATGGTCTTTAGAGTGAGTGGCTGAAAAGAGTAGTGGAGGAAGCACCAGTGAGAATGAGTATTGCCAATTAAACCTTCAGCTTGCCAAAACCAGAGTTTCTATGGGGTGACCGTAAGGAAGGGGATGGGTATGTGTGGCACACAGCTAATATAGAAATGCAATAAATTATGTTTCTCTATTGTTTCTGCTTGCCAAAACCTCCTACCAAAAAATCCTGTCAGCTATCTTGACAGAAGTTCTCATAAAAGCTTCCTACTGGAGTTTTTCCTGCCAGAAGTTCTCACAAGAGCTTCCTGTTGTAGTCTTTCTGCCAAAAGAGCTGCTATCACTATATCTGCAAAACATCTGAATAGAGCTGCATGCCAAGAGACCTCTACCACCTCCGTTAAACACTATAAAAACTTAGAAAGAGACTTTGGAAAATTAGGGAGAGCAAAGAGAGAGAGAACTGGTTGCCATAATAAAAAAATCTCTCCCTACTTCTCCCCCTCAACTTCTCTCATCTCTTCTTCGCAACCACCTGCCTGCCTGCTTGCTGCCGGGGACTGAAACTCTGCCAGTCTGGAGAGAACCAAAATCCACCATACCACATGTGTGGGTTATATCTTCTTCTTCTACTCTCACCATATTTTTGAGGGCCAAAAGGGTGCTGAGCTGGCCACGCTTGGCCCAAAAACGGCCTGCAACACTCCTCATCCACACCTCCTGCCTGCATTCCAGAGAACAAAAGCTGATAAACCCGACACTCCCCCAGCTCCCCGCTCCCCCTGCTGCTAGGTGAGATAACATTGAGGAAAAAAAAGGGCAGAAACTGTTTTTCTCCCCTCCCTGCAACACCAACTTGGCAAAAGGTAGTTTTAAAGGTAAGCTTTTCTTTGCTTCTAAAAGTAATCTTAGCTTTTCCCAACCTTTTCTTATTTCTTCTTTTTGCATCTCTTAGCAATTAATAAAATCAGTTTTTTGGTATCAAAAGATGACTTGTGTGAGTTTTAATTTTGCTCAGGAAAAATATTCGAATCTAAAGTTCTTTCTGCAGCATTTAAGCACATTGTAACAGTGAGGCAAAGAAGTCATCAGTTCCAAATTACCTCCAGATCTGACATTACAGATAATGTTCACAAAGTTTAGCTTTTATTTTCAAGCTATCTATGTTTCTAAAAGCAAAAGTGCAGGTAATTTGCAGTTCTGGGGAAAGTGGAAGGTCTGTACAGACTTGTTCTAAATTTCCTGCCACCAAAAGAAAGTTCAGGTGTCTGGATGAGGGAGAGCCATGTGCTAATTTCTCAGGGCTTGCTGCCCTGAGCCCTGTGACCTTTGCTAATGGACTCATTCCTCAGGACTCCCATCTTTTCAGTTTCAGAGTTGTTCTGAGCCCTTTTAGCTCATCCCTTTGCCATCCATCACTGAACTCTTCCTATCTCAAAGTATTTCCTGCCCCCTGCCCAACTATTTTCCAATCCCTTCCTGACTTAATGGCCCAGGCTCATGTTCCCTGACACTTCCCCATCAACTCTTCCTACTCAGATCTGTCTCCAACAGCTTTGGCCATTGAAGTTGCCGTGCTCCTCTACCACTGCACTGTCTGCACTGAGAGGGTAGATGCTGCCACACTGTTGAAGGCATCTCCTGGTACCCTTCAGATTATCTCCCCTCATGGCCTTCCAGCAGCAGTTGTGTTTCTCATTCTGGCAGGAATTTAAATATCCTGCTGAGGCATTACATTTATAAAACTTTGCTCTAGATGCATTTCAGAGGAAATGTTCAGTAAAATGGGGGAAAAGAAAGTCCTCCCTGCAGGAGCACTCTCTCCTCCACCAGCAATGGAGGTTTTATGGGAGGATCTATGAGGGTTTATTTAGTTTTCTCTCTTAAAAGGATTGAGAAATGTTTTTTAGGAGACTTTGGCTCTGCCTCAAAACCTTACTATACCATTAAGGAGAATTACATAATTTAAAGGCAGCAAAGGCCAAGTAGGTTGTCCAGTACAACCTCTCAGCAATGCAATCTGGCATTATTCAGCACATTTTGTGGTGTTTTTGTCCAGTTGAGATCTGATTTACAAGGGATAAGACTTCCTATAGTCTTTGGGACTTTTTCTGATAATTTACATAATTTTAATCTTCAAAAGTTTGCAGCATAAGAAGTTTGATATATGTGACTTTCATTTAGACTGAAGAAACTTCCATTTTACTTATGTGCAAAAGTCAAAATATACTTTTATAGCTCAGTAGCAACCTAATAAAAGTGGAAAAAAGCTACTCAGTCATTCTCTCTTTTCTGTTCATTCACAGGGAAAAAGAGCTCTGACTATGCAAGATCTCTTTCTTCCTATAATTATCAGTGCACCTCACCTGTTTTCAACCCTTACATCTGCTCTTCTGGACGTGTGTCTTTTTTTCCCTTCTCTTATTTCAGTTTTTAGTTTTGACCTTTTTAGTTATTTCCCAACACCTTTTCTCAGAGGCTTTGGAGGATTTTATGAAATACTTCAGAGTGTTCTGCAAAGCTAAAGGATGCCTGAAGTTCAAAGTAAGCCTCACTGATTTACTGTAGTGCATGGAGGAACTGCTGTTCCACTGAAACAAACAAGGACTTTGATACAGTTTTCTCTGGGGTTCAAACGCCACCTCATTTCTGTTGTTTTTCAACTTCACTTTTCACTTCCAACATGGACAAGAGTGATTTGATCCCAAGTTTTAGAGCCGCAAATAACATGTGCCAGCTTGAGTTTTAACACTTGTGTCAAACAGGATTTTGTTTTAGCAGGCCATGGTACTACAAATTTGCATGCTTAGTTGTGCAGATAAGAAATATTAGATTGATTTGAGCAGAACTACACAGAGGCACGAATTCATCATGGGTGATTGTGTGATGAAGAGTGTCGTTACTGCATGACACAATGAGAACAGTTAGGCTTATGTTAGTGCTGAAAAAGAAACTTCAGAGGATTTGAATTCTGTGCACAAACTGTATTAAGGCCATTTATAGACCTGTAGAATCATAGAATACCCTAAGCTGGAAGGGCCATACAAGGGTCATTGAAGCTCAGCTCCTGATCCCGCACAGGGCAGCCCCAAGAATCACACTTTGTGCCTGAGACTGTTGTCCAAATGCTTCTTTGAACTCTGACAGTCTTGGTGCTGTGACCACTTCTCTGGGGAGCCTGTTCCCGTGTCCAAACACCCTCTTGATGAAGAACCTTTTCCTAATATCTAACCCAAATCTCCCCTGACTCAGCTTCATGCCATTTCTTTGAGTTCTGTCACTGGTCACCACAGAGAAGAGATCAGTGCCTGCCTCTCAGCTCCCCCTCATGAAGAAATTGTAGACTGTGATGCGGTACCTCAGACACCTCTTCTCCAGGCTAAACAAGCCAAGTGACCCCAGCCACTTCTCGTATGGCCTTCCATCAAGATCCTTCACCATCTTTGTAGCCCTCCACTCTATGCTTTCTAATAGCTTTATATCTTATGTTGTACCACCCAAAACTGCACACAAAACTCAAGATGAGGCCGCCTCAGTGCAGATGAGAGCAGGACAATTACTTTCTTCGACCAGCTGGCGATGCTTTGCTTGATGCCCCGCAGGACGTGGTTGGCACTCCTGGCTGCCAGGGCACTGGTAACTCAGATTAGACTTCCCGTGGACCAGAACCTTCAGGTCCCTTTCTGCAGCGCTGCTTTCCAGCCTGTCATTCCCCAGCCTGCATGTATATCCAGAGTTGCCCCATCCCAGGTGCAGAATCTGGCACCAGCAATGTTTCTGTGTGCAATGAAGGAAAGTAAGAACTGTACTAAAAATGACATTGAAATAAAGAGATAGCATAAATATTTTTACTCTCAAGTGCTTGGGGTGCCATTTGAGTTATGAAGTCCTATTATATGGAGTATCATCCACACCTATCATGTGTTGCTGAAAGACAATTCTAATGCTTTGCCAATACATTTTTGGACAAAGTAAAACATTTCTTGTTATGACAGTGAATTATAAGCTTTACAATTTCATTTGGAGGAAAGTATTTGCAGAGAATTTAAGTTGAAATGAGCAAGATGTGGCTTGAATGTGAAAGTGCAGGAGATATGGTATTATCTGTCATACAATAGGCTGCAATTATTTTTATCTATGTGTTCTACATGTATTTGAAATAAATCTGGATAGAATGTTCCCTGTTATGTAATGAGTAATCTACCTGGGCAATCCATACAAAACTCATACAAGTTTTACCTCATTGTAATTTTATGTGCTTGGTTTTGAAAAGGCACTATTTTTTCCCCATTGGGCTGAAATATTCATAAGGAAAAAAATAAATTTGCAAAAACTCAATTTTTCCACAAATCAAAGAAAGTGAAAACCTTGTAAAAGTTTCAAGTTATAGACTATTAATCACATTGATAATTGAACATTACATTGCTATGAAAATTACAGTTTTGAGTCACCTTAAGTGACTTGATCCTCCTGGACTAAACCACTGAATTTCCATGTTATAATATTCTTTCTAGTGATCTGAATGCTGAATAAGATAATTGTGATTAATGACTATAATAATTAATGTAGACTGAATTAAAATAATTTTTGATTTTGCAGTGAAATGCTGAACAGGTATTTTCTTTGATATACTTACTCTATATTTACAAGACATACCATTAAACCATGTAAAACCATTATCCTTAGTTTTCTTTGGGAACAAATATATTGCAGCTTACTGTTGATCAGGTGGTAAAAGCTCATTAAATTAGATTTATTTAGAGGAAATGTATAGGTTATGTCCTTAAAGATACAGTAAATTTTTGGACATGGAACACTTATAATGAGGTATAGCAAATAGTCATCAGACTCAGATTGAACTGCAACAACAAATATTGTTATATGAATAATAATAATTAGCTCCGTATTTCCTTTTGAAAACAGGGCTTTCAAAAACCAATTAGGGAATTGTATACTGAAAAAATGTAGTAAATAATTATCCAGTATCACCAGATACACATTGATAGTCAAACTGTCTTCTTGGAAAAATACGTGATGGATATACCAAAAGACATTTAATTTTACTCCTGAGAATATAAATGTCTGAGACAGGCTAAAGGCAACAAAAAATAAATAATGGTGGCTTGAGACTTTAATCATCCTTCCTATTTTTAATTTTGTTGTGATACCAAAAATTAAATATTGCTGGTTCTATCTTTGTGCTCATGTAAAAGTCTGTGAGAGAACTTAGAGTTAGTGGCACTTGAGAGATTTGACTTTCACATGCAGTGGGTAAACTGCGAAGATTAGTAAAATAGGCAATAATGTTAATTAACTGGGACTGAAAATGTCTGTCCCAAAATTTTGTTTCACATTAAATCAGTACTTTTTTTTTTGTTCTTGGGGGTTTCTTTCCTCTAGATTTTTGTGTAGCTCCAGATTATTTGGTTTTGAAATGGGTTTTCCAAATTGCCCTCAAACTGCACATTTTTTGTCAGAATCATGGGGAAATGATATTATAATTTTTTATGTATATATCTTTGATTCCTCCTAAATGTTATTCTGCTATGAAATGGGTTTAGAAAGTGTTTTCCTGCAAAAGCTCCAAGTCTATAGTGAATTCTGAATTCAGTATATTTCTGAATTAAAATAACATCTGAATTTTCTCTGTGAAATACAACAGGAGTTTCCCATACAGCAGACAGCACCTTTGGAGTTCCCTAACTATGCTCTCCTCTCACTGTGCAGATGTTTCAGCCCAAAATTCTTTTGGCATAAACCAGAAAATTCTAAGGCTTCTTTAAGAGGATGGCTTTTGGGCAGCTTTACAAATGAAAGCTACCCTATTGGGACAGAGAATTTGACACAGATTTTTTTTTGCTGTTGCTAGTTTAAAGTATTACAAAATGCATACATCAATTAACTAAAAAAGAGAAGAGTGAGGCAGCCTAAACCCAAGATTCAATCTCCTCCTGCCATCAGTCTATGTACATTGAGAAAGAGGGAGGAAACCAGCTCTTTAGACTGTACCTTGCTTTAAGTGAAATGACAATATTCAAGCTGAATGTCTTGCAACCTAATCCCAATGTGCTTGCTCACATACCTTTTCATATAGAACCACCATGTTCCAACACCTAAAAGTAGAAACAACTTTAAATGTCACATCTTTTCACTGTTTGCTGTTAAAAGAGTAGAGGTCAGTTAGAGATGCTGAATAGCATTGTAAAAAATAACAGCAGGGAGCGAGGAGATCTGTAAGGCAAAAAGGTTCACATGTTTGCCTTCAGCCTGAGGCTTCATACATGGTTGTGCTTATTTGCAAAGCTGTGGAAAAATCCTGTCCATTCACCATGAGAAAAGTATAATTTCTTTTTAAAATTTGTTCTATCTCCTTTCTTATGTTTATTTTGTAATGAAGGGCCCTCTGGGCCTGAACACATCTCATACTGTCTGGCTATTTTGAGAAAGAAGAGTAGACGTGGTGTGGGAGCAGTGCACCCACAGACACTGCTCCTGTCATTGATGGGCCTCTGGGACAGCCATGTAGGCTCAGCTCTTCGTGGTTAATTCCTACTGAAACTCTCAGGCTCTGGGACAGGTTCATCTTTAGTTTTGATCAACTGAAGAATTGGCTGGATTAGAAAACTTCCTGGGCCATTTTCTGAAAAGTCTCCTGAAGCTAAATGCTGAGCTCCACTCTGAAACACTGGGGCACAAGGTTAGTTTCCTCCTTCTGGAGTTATCATAGAAAAGTGGAGCCTTTATTTTCACAAGTCCCTCTTGCTACACTGAGTAAAACAATCAATCTCTTAGGCTTTCACCTTTTGTTACTTATAAAAATGTTGCTCTGCATTAATTTTTAAAAAGTACATGCAATTTATCCCCCTCACACAGTCAAGTTTTTTCACCAGCTAAGCAGGGCAGTTTACTTCATCATGATTCAATTGATTATTTTTGCCTACTGGGAGCAAAAGTAATAAAAAGCAACCTTATTTAAAGATCACTGCAGTGGGCTTTCAATAGTTGTTCAATAGTTTCAATGCTATTGTAACCTTTGTTTGATGGCTATACAGGTTCCTACTAGGTCTGAACATATCAAAGATCTGAGGAAGGCCATTTTCCTTCTTAACAGGAGAATCAATTGGACTGAACACATAGATTCAGGCTGATAAAATTACATTATATGTGCTTAGTACTTTGATTTGAAATATGTTCAGCTGTTTCCCATTGGTTTACAAAGGCAGAAAAGTTGATGAAAATGTGAATTAGAAATTGTCGTGCTCTAGCTTGTCTTTTTAGAACTGGTTGGAAGTTTCCAGTGAACTGGATCTTAACTGGTAAATGGTGATTCGACAGAGCTGAAGCTTTCTGTGGGACTGTGATGATTGCATGACAACTGTGGAAATGTGGGAGGTAGATAAGTTCTAAACTACCTTCAGACCTACCTGGGTGAATAATGTAATACATGCTTCTTACACTTTTTCTTTTACTGCAATGGCCTGAATTACTTGCCATCTCACTGGCTTGGAGCTTTCTTCAAAGAAATCCGTGCTATATTATGCATTTCCAGTTTTCTATTTCATTGGTAATTTCCAGTATTTCCATAGGTTGATCATACTGATTCCTGTGTAACTTTATCCACCTGTGTGTGGAAATTCAAACTCAATATAATTCCCAACCTGCCACGACCAATAACTTGGCACTCATTACAGTTGCTCAAGTGTTTTCCATATGCCATTTGTAAATAGTAAGGGCCAGATTTGAATGTGGTGAATCAAATTCCAACGCCAGTGGCATCAACGGAATGATGTGAATTGACATCAATTATTGACTACAATGCTTTCCTGCTAAAGTCTTTGACATTGAACTACTAACCACTCGCAGGCACTGATAACCTCTATCAGATGTCAGAGGTGTATATATTAGAAGAGTTCATTTCCATTTTAAAGGTGCTAAAGTATTCCAAAAGCTGTGTCCTATAATCTCCAGTAATCATATTGCTATTTTAGTCAATATTATTGCTGTTACTATTACTGCTACTGCAGCTAGTTTTATTCTCTAATCTGTTGCAAAGTCATGAACAGATATAACAGAATTCATTATTTCCTTTGTTTTGCCATTATTTCTAAGACTGACAGTGACTTATTTTAAATGACTGAGGCCCAAGAACACCCATTTTCTTTTGAGAGCTTTTCAAATATTGTAAACTATGATTAGTGAATGTTAATCATTTGTATTCACTGGAGAAACCGATGTTTAATCAAGTTAATGTCATTGTCTATAAACAAGTCTTTGACATCATTTAAAGAAGCAATTGCATCTTCTTTTAGGACATTTTATCACTCAGGCTGCCAGATAACAAGCAGGAAAACTTGCTTCTCTCTGAAGGTTGAAAATATTGCATTCTGGTACTTAAATTTATTTGTCTAGTCACAGAGAGACACATTTTTGTTGCTAGTCTTTGAACTGTTTTTTGTGGAACTGATAATGGACCTCAGAACCCACGCTTAAGACTAGGCATACTTATCTGCAGTACATCCAAAGGGTGAAGACAGATGGAGAGATGGGATAAGAAGGAAGTGAAGAAAGCTTGAAACTGAAATAGCCCATTTGTGCGTATTGTAACAGTCATTTATCCCCACTGCAGATAGTCAGTCACAGCGTCCATAACCTGACAACATCAGGTATTATAGAGACAAAATTTAATTTCCTAAATAAAGCTTTCTGATGCCATTGTGGCTTCTTGCTGTCACCCTAGAAGGGCAGGAGCCTTTTTCATGTCTTCTATCATATGTCTTAACCTCATGCATAAACGTTTGAAACTTTAGGAGAGCACTAAACGCGCGTTTAAAAGAACGTTGTTGTTGCCTGATATATTGTCTGATATTTTGACAATTGAAATGAAACTTCCCAGGGAAACTGCCCAAGGAAATGGTTCAGTCACCATCTCTAGAAGCATTTAAAAGACATCTAGATGTGATTCTTAGTTTAGTGGTGAACTTGGCAGCCTTATGTTTACTCAGTGATCCTAAGGGGCTTTTCCAACCTCGGTGATTCTATGATATTATCTAATATAAACCAGGAATTAAGAAGGATAAAAAGCATTTTGAAGGTCTCTTAGGAAAGGATGAAAACTGATGCAGAATCATCAAATCTATCAAAAGCAGAAAGACACCTACAGAAGTGACAGGACAACTTGATGACTGAGATGTAGGAGCAGCATGGAGGACAGATAAACCCACAACAGGAAAGCCCAATGACTTCTCTCCATTGGTCTTTACTGCTGAAGAAAATAAATAACTTCTGATAGGTGATAAATCCTTAGTAGAAGACAGGTCAGAAGTGTGAGGTGAGTTTGAGACAAATATACAGGAAGTATTAGACCAAATAATAAAGTTAAACGTTAATAAACCACCAGGACCAAAAGTTATTTGCATGTGAAACCACAAGACTGCTAGCCAATCTGCATAATTTGCTATTATAAGAAGCACCTACATTGGAGTTGGATGGAAAATGTAACTCCTGCCTATAGAAAGATATAAAATAAACCTGAGGATATTGAGAGATCATTTATTTTATTTTTTGTTTCCTTCCCTTTCAATTAAAGGCTGAAGAATGCTAATAATCCCAGTTCTTTACCTGTCCCACCCTGGGACCATCTACCCAGTAGAAAAATGGAAGTTAGACATAATCAGTCTAGAAACATTGCTTTTCAGTCCATTTCACTCTCATTCAATAATTATCATCAGAAGGCTGTTAATGACCTTTAATTTGTTTTAGAAACTTAAAAACCAAGTAATTTTGTTCCCCCTGGGTATACATAAATGAGGGAAAGCAAGTACCACACATATTTAACTGATCATAAAACAGAGATTGATTCATCAGTATCTAGCAAATACTTATTCAATTCAGAGTTCAGAGGATTCAAAGCAGCCAAGATAAGAACAGTGAAAAGTGCAGAGAACTGCGGTCTTCTGGCTCAGAGGTGGGAAGCAGGTTGTCTCTATTCTCCTTCTGGAATTCATGGTGATTGAAACAAGCCACTGAATATTTCTGGTATTCACATGAGAAAAGTTTTACCAGATTTAGAAAAGGATATATAACAAAGGAGAACAATTGTTCCACACAAGTAGTGGGAATATTGATTAAGAAGGATGATTAAGAGTAAGAATATTAAAAGAAAGAATGAAATCGAAATGTAAGAAAAAATAATAAAAAATACATTATCTATTGTGATGCATGCAACAATCTTGCAAGATAAATGATAAAAACCTTTTTCTTTAAAAAACAGGATGATAAATAGAAATACAGTAAATAACCAAGAATTTGTAAACACTGCAAACATGTAGTAAAAACAGTTCAGTGTAAATTAAGGACAACTGCTGAGCTGTCAGCAGTTATATAAATGTAAAATCAGCACAAGTGAGGTCAGACCAGGGTCTAGGAATGCTAATATATTTGACCTGGAATGTTATTACATCTGAACAGGAATACCAGGTACAACTTTATAATTCAGTGTCTGGAATTAATATTCAGCACACTTTGGCTCTAATAGACTTTGGTATTGTGGGAAATACAAGAAGCAAAATAAAGAAAAACTCATGAATTTGCCAAAACCACAATCAGCAAAGCAAACTATGAGATGATAAACAGCTGGTTTTCATTCTGGTGTAATAGGAACAGAAAAGAAATAGAGAGTTTGGAAGGTTGCATATGAGGTTGCTTCACTTCCCGTACAACTCTCTAATGTCCCAAGGAACAAACAACATCTGAGTTTTGGGTGTCCTTCTCTGGCATTGACTTTTTTTGCTGTTTCAAAGGTCTTCAGTGCTCACTTGTATCTGACAAGTGAATGCTGACATGAGTCATGTATGTAACAAGAAATCAGTCATTCAAAAATGGAGAACAATTATTTTGTGTCATTGTAAAGAAAGCTCTCTCTTGAAGCCACACATCTAGTTGAAGAAAAAGACCTCCCCCATCCCAAAGACATCAGGAAACAACACAGCGATGAAAAAAAGTCATTCAAGATGAGCACAAAATAAACAGAATGAGAAAGAAAGAGGGTTAGCCTGAGTGATCTAGGATGGGGATGATTCAGTGTTGAGAGCCAGGCAATTGTAAGCTGAAGTCAGATCACAGTGAACTTGTCTCATTGTCTTGCTTGATTATTTTTTTGGGCTTGAAGCTTTTTGCAGAAAATACTATGAAGTAGATAAGAGATGTGCATTTCACAGCATTTTAACTTTTGACATTTCATGCACAAAAATACCATTCTGGAGAAACTTGTGCCACTAACTTAGCAAACATGGAGATTTATTGAAAGATTGAGAGATAAACAACACAAGATAATAAGAGATAAAAAAAAAAAAAAAGACAAAAAACACACAGAAAAAGGAGTGACCCTCCTTACCATTCCTTTAAAAAATACTGCTGAAGTTATTGTGAGTAGTTGCCAAGTCCCCTTTTTGGCGAGATCCATTTCTCATAAAGCAGCAAGAAGTGCAAGATTAAAGGAAAGAAAAAAATGATGGGATGCCATGCATTCAAACCTACCTTTGACCTTGCCTTCTGTTAATATGAGACAAACCATTCCTCTAACTGGCAGGACCCGGGAGGCCTTGAAATTAAATCAAGTCCCTGCCTCAAGGTATTTAAATTAAGTAGCTCTCTTAGTTGGGGCAATACAAGCCAGCTGCCTGTTTGACTGGACTGTCTGTTCTGGCATAGCTCCAGATGTGCAGTTACCTTCAAACCCAGCAACATCATTTCCAGCACAGAGCAGAGACATAGATGTAAAACACTTCTCCCCAAGACATCATCATCCTATTCATATCTACTCAATGAATCCCAGCTGAAGGGCTAGTAAGCAGGGAAGATTGGTTGTTTTTTTTTTTTTTGGGCTGAGCAAGCTTGACCTCTCCTGTTGCAGAGAAGGACATTTATCTGCTTCCATAGCTGTCCGGCTGTGAGGCATATGGTTGCTCTGTCCATTCACTGCTGTGTGCATCAACAGCTGGGAGCAACATCAGCTGTGTTCACATGCTGTTTTCTGGAGATGATATCATCCTAAAAGGGGGCAACAAAACACTGCTGGTCTCCACCTCCATGAATTTAGGAAGGTGTGGCACTGCACTTCCCAGCTGCAGATGCCTGTACTGCTGCTGGGGATCATCTAAGATGCCAAATATGTACTTTCCTGAAGGATTTGTTCTTCCCATAACCAGAAGCCCCACTTCCATGTTTTTCCAGTGTTGTTTTTTTTTTTTTTTTTTTTTTTTTTTTTTTTTTCCTATTTTTTTCTTTTTCCTCCTGAGCACTGTACCCTCACATGCATGCCTCATAAGAGGGAAATCCAGTTATGCTCCTGCTGCTGTAAAGGCATTTTCAGAGCAGCTAATGAATTGTCTTGTTCCTCAGTGGATATTAATCACATCCATATTTAGGCAATAAACCAAGTTAGCTTCTAAAGTTTCAGAACGACATACAAGGAAAGCAACACAGTAGTGGTACATCATCATCTGAAAAAGTCAAAATGAGGCATAAAGATATTAGTGGTGAGAGTTGTAACCTCCATCACATAAGAAATCCAGGCTTTTGTTTGTGGAAGGGGAGTAGAAGCAATACAGAACAGGAATTGATCAGCAGACTTTGATTTTTTCTCTCAATAAGGTGCTTTGGAGCAGATAGAGCTAAGAAAATCTCTTGAGAAGATACAAGGGAAGTGAATAGATGATGGAGAGAACTTGGTATCGTAACTGGGGAATTCCAAGTTTTTCAGGATTTGAAAAGACAAACTGCAGCATGTTTTCTGCTTTTTGCATGCCAGATAAATGTCCTGTTGGAAATACATAGCTGTACAGATCCTCTGACAGGTGGAGAGAGTTGATTTATTCTGGTCTGACAGACTTTACAGCGGGGCCACACCTTCGGAAAACAGAAGAAAAAGTTCATTTTCTGTCTAAAAGGAGGATGTTGCATGCCATTTAGTATGATTTGCTCCTTTAATATGTGTATGGTTTTGTCTACCCTGTGCTAATTTACTTAAGTGTTTGCAAGGAGGGGCCAAGGAGAAAAAGCTTTCATTAGAGCTACAGAATTGCTGAGTTGTTTGACAGTAATTCTATTTGGAATTCATTTACTTAAGTACAGACAAGGTGGGGTTGAGGAGTGACTTTTTTCCTTGATGCAGATAGGATAAATAGTTGAATGGAAATACGTGCATTGATGAGTGGAATTGCTAAAAGCTCATCCTTAACAAAGTTACTCACTGGGCCTTGTTGCTGTGCCTGGCACACTCGTTCCTACTGCAGACAAAAACCAGGCAGATACACATGTACATGCATGTACATAATCAGGCAAGGCCACAGTGAAAGCTTTACCTGAAATTTCCTCTCAGGACTCCTGGGAGAATGATTTATTAGAAACAGTATTTCATTCCCCAGGATTATTTTCTGTCCCCCTTGCAGAGGCTGTGGAGATGACAGCTGTGATGCTCGTTACTAAGATGCACTGACACAGAGCACTGACATTGTACTGAAATGACCAACTGGCTTTTCACTTGAGCAGCGGTCTCTTGGGAACAAATTTCAGTCATTATTAACCTAAGCTGGGTTTAAATCATTGACATAGAAATTAAAAGCTTCATATCTTGTTATCAATTCTTCAAGTCACCTGCTCCTGGGTTTTATTGAATAAAGTAGAACCAACTGGATTTGAATTGTGGTGTTGGTTGTTGGTGTGGGATTTGTTTGTTTATTGGTTGTTTTTGGTTTTGGTTTTGTATTTTTTTTGTTTGTTTTTTTTGTGAGGGTGGGCTTTTTTTTTTTTTTTTCTCCCTATAAAGGGGAAAAGTGAAGGCGATGTAATGCTAAAAATTTGATGTTAGCAGCCTCTCTGTACAGACTGGTTGTGATGTGTATGTGCCCTTCTACGCTATTCCTAGTGACAAGGAATATTGTGCTGTCATGTCTGGCTGGTGTTACTCTGCTTAGTAAAAGAAACAGAGACAAAAGACCCTAAATATGAAATCTGAAGGAAAAGATGACCTTGTTAAAAATGTAGGATTGTATAACATAATAGTGAATATCCTACTAAATGCTAGCATTTAAAATCAAATAACTGTTTAAAAATGCAAAAGAATTAATAACAAAAAATTTTACTAACTTTAATTTTTCCATCATGATATAATATAAAAGAAATTATAAAAATGTCTTTTCAAAATATATTCCTTTTGAAGTGATAGCCTGACTTGCAAAAAAAAAGAATCTTAGCATGTACTAGTAGTTTAAACTTGAAGAATGTTTTAATTTTAAACTTTAAATTAATATAGATTTTAAATGAAATTTTTTCATTGCCTAGTATACAAGTAAATGGAAATGAATGTACTTGAAATAACAGAAATTCTGTAAATATCGAACATTTTTTAAAAACATTTATAATTTGTTTATTTTGTTAAAACTTAAGCACTTAATGACATCAGTAAAAGACAGAGTCAGTGTTAAAGAATTGCTAAATTAAATAAATGAAAGCAGTAACTGAAGAGGTAGCTACCTCTCTTAATGTATTTGTCCAGCTATAGATAAGAATTACAATCCCTTTCAGATTATTAAGAAAATATCAGTCTGTAATTCACATATACACCTTGTTTTCATGGATTCCTTATTTCCTTCAGGAACAGCACCCATTAATCTTTTATGCCATTAGCTCTCTCTTGAAGACTTTGAAGTATATTTTCCACATCTGGCTGTGTGGAAGGTCAGGATATTCCCAGCTTTACTTAACTAAAACCAGATTCAGATAACTGTTTTCTAAACCATCTCATTTTTATGTTGTCTGTCATTTTCCATCACTCCCATACCAATATTAAAACGAAAATTGAAATGTTGTTGGTGATTTGATTTACATATCAAATTAAAATACAATAACATGATTCATTTCCATATTGTTCCTAACAATAGTCGACTATTTTAGTATTCAATCAATACTGATATGTGTATTAAGCAGAAATTTCTTCAAATTTTAACACAAAAAATAGCATTACTTGAGGAAATGTACATGGTGAATGTCAATCTTTTCCTCAAATAACTTTTAATGAAAGACAGGATAGAGAATTACTGTATCTGTATTAGCCCTGACCAATGAACATGCACTACAGCCCTCAACCCTCACCCATGACATCCCATGTTTAAATGAGGAATGACTCTCTAATGCACCATGATACCATTGGAGTCAGTGGAAAAAATTTCAACATTTCATCTGCAATGGTTTTTCAACTCTGTTCTTATATAATGCTCTATAGCAAGAGGGGTTTATATTTGGCTATATTAAAATTCATATATGAAGTACTAAAAGTGACTCATGTTGTTCTTGTGGTTCAGGTCTGAGTTTTCTTTCCATGTCTCTCCAGCTCCTTTCTATCCCTCTTTTATAATAAAGTGCATAGACACTAGTCACAATTTTGGGAAACTCACTTTTTGGAAATTCCTTTCTTCCCATACAAAACCATCGCAGGCACTTCAAGTCTTGCAGGGAGGTTATGTGGACATTTATAATCAGCCATTTATTTGACCCAGCTCTTTTACATTGTTCTTTTAGAATGTGCTCACAGCACACTTCTTTGGCTGTTTAGATGAACTGCATTACTAAAGTAAGTTTGTCTCTTCAGTGTCTCCAATATCTGCAGCAGTTATTCTTAATGACTTTTCATGGCTTACAGTTTATCTCAAATTTCTTTTTCCATGACCTAATAAATCCTTTCTCTTAACTCAAGGCTTGTGCCATCTATTCCAAACAAAGCTTTTGTTTATTCAATTTTTATCCTATATATCTTTATATTTCATCTTACTCCCAAATTAGTTTCATATGAATTGTAACTGTAAATATCCAAAGCTTTTATATGCTTTCTTTGCAACTTTGTGTCTCACAAAATATTTTATAGCTTACCCAGCTCATGTACAAATTATTTGCAGGAGTTATTCGTCCACTGCAAAAAAGTAGGGTGAAATAAAGAAGTCTTTAACAGCACTTTTCAGCATTATGGAATGATTTAAGACAAGAAATGAGGAATGTCATAGCAATTGAGTCCATGGAGGAATGTGGAAAGGCAAAATGCTGTTAACCTAGTTATAGTTTGGGAGAGACATATCCATTACAGTATTTTCTCGAAGGGATATAAAATAGCAATGACTCATAACTCTCCCAAAGCTCCATAAGATCTGTTCCTTCCAGGCTTACTACACCAACCATATGCTAATAATGTTTACTGAGGAAAATTTCTAGATACTATGTTGTTCATGAAGTCAATGAAATTTAGTGGGTTTAAAGTATTGTATACTCTGTGTGTTAAAATGCTTAGTCATACAGAAAGCAACATTTTTAACAAATTCTTCACCAGTGGCTAGGATTAAGTGAGGTAACTCTGGCAGAGTCATCTTTAGCCCCTTAGCTGAATGGGAGGAGGCTGAATCTCTGAAAAGGCATGCATCAGAAGTTGACTTCTGCCTTTTGGAAAATTTCTTTGGCATAGGGAAAAGAGATCAGTGCACAAACACTCCTCAGAGGAAGTTAGAAACAGGTCTGGGAGAAGTCACAGAAATCACAGACATCACAGAATAGTCTGAGTTGGAAGGGACACACAAGGACCATCAAGTCCAACTCTTAAGGGAATGGCCCATGCAGGGAATTAACGCACAACCTTGCCATTTCTAGCACCTTGCTCTAACAAGCTTAGCTAAGTTGTGGTTATTGGACACAGTGACTGAGCTGCAGGTTTCATAGGAAAACAGGAGAATAAAGAAAAAGCAGGGCAGGAAGGTGCCAACTAGATGTGCCTCTAAACTCACACCTACAAGCCCTTGTTCATGGGTAGTGGACACTGGCTGGAGTCTACCCAGGGTCTTCTTCTGTCTGTCCCATGGCAATGCTCCTTCATTTAGTCAAGTGCCAAATATGTACTTGAAACCCACCCTGTCAAATTCACCTGATGATTAATCTTTAAAGCATCTTAGCACACTTAGCTACCGTAACAGCAGCTTTTACACATGCAGCCTGTCTGTGAGCATAGTCTGAACTGAAGCTTAATGGGATGACAAACTAAAGCAGTCCATGTGTGTTCAGGAAATGCTGCACTTTGGAGCATGAAAATGGAAGCCCTCGGTCTCCCATCTGTAACAGCACCACTGTCTGTGGCAGATCATTCACACAGGGGCTCACTGAGACTACAGCAGAAGAGATGGTGTCTTGCCATTTTAAAAAATAATTTCTTATGAATCACCCACCGAGTTGTGCAAAATATTGCACTTCAATCTGCTGGAATTTGGCTTTGGATTTTTCTATGATCATTAAACTCTGATCATGTTATCAAAATTCCTCCAAACTTGTCTGAACTGGAAAACCAGTGAATCTCCTTCATCTGGGAACACACCAAAGGAAGATGGTGGACAACAGCAGTGTTTCAGTACAACTTTCCTGGAGGCTACAAGGAGGCTTGTTCCTCATTATATAAGAGGTGTTAAACTATAGAAGCAAAAGATCATTACCCCACATATACAAGCTCTCAAAGCTTCAGAAGTGCCTGCAAGTGTGTTTTCTGTAGACTTTTGCTTTTTTCACACATCCATGTCTGTCTCCACTGTGTACCCAGTAACCTGTCTTAAGGTGCACTGTACAACGTTGTCTTCCCTCAGTAGTTTCACACCTCTGCCATTCCTTTAAATCAACCTGTCAGAGAAATATTTCCTCATTCTCCCTCCAAATGCAGGCTCTCTCTCTCCCTCTTCACCAAATCATCCTGGCATAAGGCCCAGAATGGGCAACATTCACTTCTGGACAAATGACAATTTTTCTATACAGATGAAAATGTGTCTGTGTTTAGCATTTTCCATCCCAGCCTCACAAAGGTGGGAGCAAGAGTTTTGTGTTCTTGTAGAAATTGTTCCTGCTTCTCAATATTCCAGGTCCTAGAGGGTCTCTGATTATCAGATTTCAAAGTTTTGTCAGTTTTCTGAACAAAAGAGTAATTATTTAGTAATTCGGTTTGTGTTTATTCAATTTAATTTGCCTTTCCTTCTGAGGCATGTGCTGTCAAAGACAGGAAATGAGACTAAGAGTGGAGTAAGAGGAAAGAGGGAACAACTTGAGGGAATGTTTTAGTAAGATGGGAAAAACGGCATGGGAAACGTTGCATGGAAATGAACAAAGGCATAGAGAGCTAGAAAACGGTGTGTTGTGGCTGGGAGACTGTGGAGAAGGAACAGGTATCTACTTGATTTACGGAGAGAGAACAAGGCTCAAAGTCTAGAGGGCAGTAGAAAAAGAAGAAGAAGATAAAAAAAGGAATACTGAGGTTCTTGGCTGTATTATTATGAACTTTGTGCCTATGAGTCTTTCCTGAGGTTCAAAATAAAAATGTGCCACAATTTCTATTTGCTTAGCCACTTCACTGACAGCCACGTCTTAAAATCCTCTGTTGATACAAAGGAGTTTTCCTTTTAGTGGGAGTTACCACCTGATTCCTTCAAGAAACTCCTAGATTTTACTCCCATGTCCATACTTCTAATTATGGGCTGCTTTGATGTTGTCTTCAGCATATTTTCTTCACTTTCCTGTAAAGCTGTCTATAAAGAGACTTTTTGTCAGTGCTCTCTCTCGACTGCTCTTGAGATTTAGCTGCCTCTCAACACTGCCAGCTTCAATCAAACACAGAATCTGATGCATTTAAGTCACCTTCTGGCCAGAGTGTGTCAGAGAAAACTCTTATCATCTTCTCAATATTCATAAAGAATTCACAGTGACACATTCGATGACATGTCCCTGTTATGATTCCTCCCGGGGTTTCAGAAGGACTGGTCTTCACCCAGAAAAGTGTTTGGGTAACTGCCTAGAAGAATCACCTTGTGTCTGGGGGATCTGCTGGCAAAAGGTCATCCAAAAAGACTCCTAGGTATTGCTGCTTCCTTGTCCATTCACCCATTCACAGACGGCAAATGGTTGCAGCCTGCCAAGCACTCACAGAGTATAGTCTCACTCACATAACTGGTAAATTCTCTCTCTGGGAAAAGTTCTTGTACTGTTAAGGATCTCCTTTCACCAACTGCAACACAAGCTTACAGTAATCAAGTGATTCAGTGGGGCACTACAAATATCAACATTGGCAAAGAGTTGCCATTACTTCCACTTTCTTCTGGGCGTTCCTCATGGTTACCACTACATAAGTAGCATGCACAGTCCTCGCTTTCCTTTAGGTCTTTGATTTAATTACACACTGCACGAACACATTACATAAAGCAGTATGAAAACTTAATGCCAAGGTGCAGCACTGCCTGCTGGTGACAGTGCTGTCTCTGGGCACGATGATGCATTTGTATGGGTACTTACTGAATTACATTAAGTCAACTAAAGATTGCCAAAAGAAACATTAAAGGAATAACATTGCAATGCATTTTTCCAAGCTAGGCTTAATAGGGTTAATCAATTTTGCATGTATGTAACAAACTGTTTAGTAGATCTATGCAGTAATTGTGTCAGCATGAAAAGTTTTGGACTTCTAATCTTCAATGAGAAAAATCACATGGAGAATGCAAACTTAGTTTCCAAACTACAGAAGTGAATGCAACGTAAACAAATCTTATTTTAAAGTCTTGTAATATCCTCTCCAAATTTATATCTGTTATACAATAAACCATAACAACAGTGTTTATATGACCATTGTTATACAAGAAATAGGGATCATTCTGGCAAATAAGTGAGAGAGAGGGAGGGAGACAGAGAGAGACGGAGAGAGACAGAGAGAGAGAGAATTGGAGGATTTTTCATATCTTTTGTATTAAAATTAAGATCTTCATTTTGCACCTCCCATGCAGATCATATTTTCTCAACAAAGAACAAGGTGCTTCATTTGCTCATTTTCTACTTGTGAATTTCATTTGCTGCTTCTTCCTATTAAGCACATCAACTCCCAGATCATGTAATATTCAAAAAAGAAAACAGTTTTAATGAAAGTTATCAAGGACTTGGAAGAAAAGCATGCAGAATGAGCTTCTCAACCATGAGGGGAATAAAAAAGATGAGTTCTCAAATACTGTGTGGTCCTGGCAGCATTAGGATTACAAAATTAACTCTTAAAAGTGCAGTCAGAAACATACATGAATTTATTGGAGAAAGCTGAATTTGAAAAGAATAGATAAAATATTAACATCTTACTATTAAAGTATGTATTTCACAGATATTGTATTCACACAGATAGATATTTCACATATTTTTACTACAGGTTAAATAATTAGTTTGAATCTAAACTTTACCCCAACACACTATTCTAGAATATAAGGTTTTGTAACCAAGGTAACTTCTATTGCAGTTCAAGGAAAAACATAGTGCAAGTCAATAAATAAACTCTAGTTTTATTGACGTCAACAGCAAAACTTGCATTAATTTTCATAGCACTGTTTTTCACTTTTGTGGATTTGGCAAAAAAGTACAGAAAAAGAGAGAAGTAGAGAAGGAGATGGCTGTTTTATGAAAAAAAAAATAAATTCTGTTACTCTATTCTATTTTGGAGGAAGAAGGATTAGTAAAGCAATGAAAAGGAAACACATTTGTCTTCTACCTCTCCATAAAAGTTTTCTTTGAACAGATATTATTAAAGAGAAATAAGAGATTAGAGAAAGAAACTGAGTTTAGATCAGAGGCAATTGTATAGATATCATATTCACTGAAATGGTTGCTGAGGAGCAACTGGGCCACGTCCTTCAAGAACTGGACATCAATATATGAAGTCAATCATCAAAAGAGACTATTTTTGACAGTAAAGAATAAGTACTTCTCCCCTCTTTATTACACTGGAGCTGCTGGAAAATTGATGGTGTTTGAGAGTTTAAAAAAAAAAAAATCATATAGAACATTATGCCTTGAACGTGATGAATTTACAGGGTCTGCTCTTCATCTGTGAATGGGTTAATGTATAAAGAAAACCATTTCCCAGGAAAGTGCAGAGGCCACCATTAAACCATATGCACAAGTTTTTATTCTCAGAAAATCCTTGAGATATAATACGCTACTGCAAGAGAAGCCACAGTATGCTTTTTTGTAAAACACTGTCATGACTGTTTCTTGTTGTTTAAGTTGGATTCATCACTTGTTTGGATTTCTAGTTCCAAGGGTCAAACATTTTTAACATTTATTCTTGTTTTTATGATGTTGTTTTTCGAGGTTTGATCCAAACTTGTTTTGTAGTCACTAAATACTAAATAGTTTACTAGAAAACAGTTAAGGGATAATATTTTATACAAGCCTTATGAATAGAACAGAAAGGATGGTCCAGTCCTATTCCAATTAGATATGGAAGTGGAATAAGAAGCTTGAGCTTCCTGCCATGTTTTTCTTGAATCAACATTAAATTAAGGTACTATTACCTTTATATTATGTTGCTATGTAATTCGTTCATTATTAACAAATGTCAAAAAATATAAGAAATATCTGAAAAGAATGTTAATGCAAATATGAGATGTTATTAAGTGCTTTGTGTACATCTGCTTCTCAGACACAAAAAAAAATAAAAATAAATGTAGATATATAGAAATTATAGAAATTATACCTCAAATATAATATGCCTCATAACATGTGACATTTCTCTACTTGAATATTTGATGTAAATTTTCCTCAAGTCAGAAACTGTTATGTCCTCATATACCCATTACCTTGCATTTCCTACATACCAAGAACACACATGGAGAAAAAGACAGCTTTTAAAAACAATTCCAGGAATGCAATGGCCCTGCAGTCCCATCCCTCATTTCTGCCTTTATCCTGTGTTAGACAAAAGCTAGGAGACAGGCATCTCAAAATTTTTCCGTAGACATTTGTTCTTGTGAGGCTGCAGGCACAGGAAGCTGCACATACAGTCTGGTTGTCCAGAGGGTTTGACAACAGAAGTAAGGACCTCTAAGATGATTGAAGTGTAGTGTAACTGTATGGTGAGGATGGTCTCCATCATGGGAGCAAACTTCTCCACAGATGAAGTGGCAAACTCATAGAAATGAATTTCAGCCTCTAATACCTGTACACCACTATGAGACTTAAGTATATATTGTCAAGAGAGGCCAGAATATGCATCCCCTATCTCATAAAGTAGGTTTAATCCCAACTGATTCCAAGTGTTGTGGAACCATGAACATCTCAACACACATTAAAAATAGAGTAAACAACACCACATACACTGTTTTTCACGTGAGAGGAGTCTCCAGATGAGGTCTGAGATTTAGGAACTCTTAGTAAAATCACCCTAAAAAGTAAAGGGATTATTAGCTTTTAAAAGTAATAATAAAAGAGATTTTTCAGTCCACAGCTTCATATTTTCATAATGTGCTTTGCTACATCAAAATTGCTGTATAAAATATTCCAAAGGCACAGGTGAAGTCTGGAAATATCATAGTTCTCCTAACACTCCTTTTCTGCCCAAAATAAACACTTGTGGTATTTAAGGTTCAAGAGAAAACTAAGGAGGCAAAAGATCTAAGTCACAGATACAAACTGACAGTCAGTGGCAAGAGCAAGTGATAATAGCCCTCATAGTAGCTCTATTGCTGCTTTGGCACTAACTCCATCAGGACAAGTTATGCTTTTTATATGATTGGGTTTTTTGATCTGAGCAGGTTATCATCTTTCAGGGCTCCTTGTGTTGTTTCCAAATGATAAGAAAAGCTGATTATGTCTCAGACATCTTAGGAGCAGTCACAGCTATTCACCAAGAGTAAACAAACAGTCTTGATTTTCTTAATGCAACAAAACCCAAACAATAGTACAGAGCTTCTTTGCTTTAAGTCCCTTTCATTCCAATGGTCTTTATGTTTCCTCACCAAGTGACTGCTTCAGTTCTTGATCAGCTCTGGTCTATGTTTCTGCTCCTTTGTGTTTCTTCTGCTCCTGTGGTGCTTCTTACACATACAGGCTTCTAACTAAAATTATATTCAATCAAGCCCTGCTCACCAGCTAGTTTAAACTCTAGTACAGCCTCACATCTTTTTTGGGCTGGTACAATGATATATGCTTGCAATTTTTTTCTGGAGACTGATCTCACTTCAGCAACCTATTTATCTCTTATGGATAGCTTAGGTGGTGGACAGGCTTTACTCCTCAGTTTCACTGCACCTTTCGATCTATCTCCAAAATACACAGAATTGTCAGTCTAACTGTGGCCCTCTGACTCTAACATAATTAAATTGTGAAGAGTTGTAATTTGTGTGATATGTCTGAGTTTGCAGCAATACAGGCTGTGATCTCTGAAGAAAGCTTGCTATGTTTCATGTTCACAAGGACAGGTGACATCTGTGTGACCCCACCTGTGTTTCAGCTCAAGCCCTGAAGCTCCATACCTGCATTCACATGGAGATGAGCCAGCAGGGTTTATTTGCCTGGGTTTGGCACCCCAGCATGGCTTCAGAGCATCTACACCAGCATCTAGCCAGCCTTGCAGTGCTGGTTCATCCAGACAAGTAACTATTTCCACCAGCTGAGCAATGAGACAACCGGTGCAGACCTAGCAGTGATCCACTCACGGCTTTCCATGTCACAGGGTCACAGTGTATGGGCCAGCCCCATAAACAACAGGACATAAAATCAGTTTTTATGACAGTAAAAAGACAATGATGATACACCAACCCCTTCAAAAAGCCAATCAGATTGTTTGCTTTTTGAAGACAATTTTGTTATGTGCAATCTTTGGCCGGAAGGAGAGGGAAAAAGAGGAAAAAAGCATGAGTTCCTTCAGGCTCATTAAATAGTGATTGGCTTTGTTTTGCTGAGAGCTGCTGTCTGGTGGCAGTTGTGGGCTTACACACGTTTAGTTTCTATGCTTCAGATTTTTGCAAAGCAAATACAAGGAAATGGGGAGGTTAACATGAGTGATCTCAATGTGTTTTCTCCTGTTGGAACATTGAATTTTCTTTGGCTTTGGAAAGAGGGAAGAAGGAACTGGGCACAATAGATGAGGAACAGTGAGAAGATACAAAGTTGTTTGCTTGAAGCATTAGAGAAGGGTAAAAAATCTGATAAGATTTCCTGTCACACATGAGGGCTACTGCTGACAAATTGGAGTAGAATGAAGCACACTAATTATAGCATTAAACTTAACATTTCATTTACTCTTCTGGTCAGTGACAAAACCAAAAAGACAGGGAGAATAATGAAGCATAGTAATGAGGACTACAGTATGTTATTATTACTTTTAGAAAACACTGTGTTGAGTCATCCAATTCTCTGAGTTCAGTTTGCTCTCTTTTAGCATGTTTATTTATTATGTATTGTGTTTTGAGTACAGAGCAGTTGGATGTTGTTCCACAGGATTTCTCCTTTTGTATGGTGAAACTCTGCTGTTGTAAAGCATCCTACAGACAATACTTCCTGTCCTGAACCTGCATTGCCTCATTTAAGGTCAGCCATGGGGTGAAAAGAAAAAGAGGTGAGGAAGGGCATGTTTCACCCAGGCTTTTCTGTGACCAAGTTCCCAGGGGAATTCTGTTGCTGAGGGAGTTTGGAGAGGCCAGAACCAGCACTGATCCTCTTCATCTGTAGTCAGACAGTGGATGTCACAGGAGCAAAGTGAAACACATGCTTGGAAAATGCTTTGAAATTCAGCCATATTCAGGGAATAAAGGGTGATTTATAGCTGGGTTTTCAATGTGGAATATATATCTGCTAGTCAAGTTTCAGGTTAAGTTTTTCTTTCCAGAAAAACAAGGTTTCTCAGACTAGAAGACTAAAGATCTCCCATAGAAAGGGAACACTACCACATTCAGGAGTGTGTTACATTTTTATTTTAGGTGTTGTTAACTTTATTATCCATGTTCTTGAAACTGACGATTAAACTAATAGTTCTAAACCAGGGTCGATTACAGTACTCTTGTGCTTCATAAGAATTTTCATTCCTTTACTAAAGCAGTGTTAGAATTGTGTCTTCTAATCCACTGCAATTGGAGTTGCTATCCCACACATAAAGGATCATTAGTAGATGCTCTCTTTTTCATCTTTCCCTGACTCTTTTGAGCAGTTTCCCTTCCAGATTAAATTGAAAATTTTCAAGCTTTTAGGCAGGCTATACTTAAAAAACCCAACAGCAACAACTACAAAACCCCTCTACACTTGATTTCCTGAAACACACTTTTTCTATTACAATATTTTCCTGATCTATGGGTCTGAAAAAAGACCCAAAAAGACATGCCAATAAATTACTGGAATGCAGCTTATGCATTAGTTATATGGCAGACTTGATTCTCTGAAGAAAGCACATGGTCTACGTGTGAAGTTATTTATAAGTACTGCCAACGCTGAACATGAAAAGTCAATAAATTTGATACTGTTAGAGACAAAGATTATCTTTGAAATTTCTGTCCTTCCAGGTGAAGGTAGTAGAAGATTCTCATTCTCATTTC
>JAWWTY010000037.1:43154634-43188122 GCA_035222235.1 Margarornis squamiger
ACTGTTAGAGACAAAGATTATCTTTGAAATTTCTGTCCTTCCAGGTGAAGGTAGTAGAAGATTCTCATTCTCATTTCTTGAAGGTATATATAATTGCCTGAGTTCTAGCTTTGTTTGTGTGCAGTCAAAATTACTATGATTGTTCATTAGTTGCATTAAAACATAAAGGTCATGATTACCATACCTTACCAGGAGGAAAAGAACTTTCTGGGAAGAAAACAAAAAACAATCCAGGGTTTCAACTATTTCTCAGCCTCCTGCCATGATGAAAAGATAATATCTGCTTATTTTTATTCAGCAAATTTTAACCATGTCATCTCCATTTATAGATGAATGGATTTCAGTCTTGAAATTTTTATTCTAGTCCTCTCTCACTGGATGATTTTATCCTTAGGTAGTCTGGTGCAAAGAGATGGTGTTTCCATTACAGTTCTGAATGAAGTGATGAAGAAAAAGTTGTAAAGGATTGAGACTGAACTGCAGCTTTGGGTGCCATCCAAGTTAGCTTTTATGGATTTTTAGGATTGCATTATACCCCACTATGAGGAAGGTAAGGTGCATGATGTAAAATATAACTTCTATTTACTCTAAATAGTTGAAAGCAGCAAAGTGCAAAACTGAGGAGTCAAGAAGTGTGACACAGATATATTTGGTGAATTATTTTCCAAAAAAGGTAATTAGAGACAAATTTTTAAACACTGTAAACAGTGCAAATGAGTAGAAATTTCTTCATGTAGGCAAGTATAAATACCTGTTTCTAGACAAAACGTATCCAGTGAAGAAAGAATGAAAATTAAAATAATGTGAAGGTAAAAATAACATGTTTGAGTAAGATTAGTGAGGATCACTTCAATATGTCCATATACAAAGAAATATAATACAAAATAAGATGACTGATATTAAAATAAGGAGCAAATGGGACCTAACAGTAAAGGAAGAGTCTCACTCAGAGATTCCTTCATTTTAATCTTGATTCTCTCTCTTAACTATCATGGATCAAAGAACAGACTCCTTTAACTCCTTTAACTCCTCCCTGCATCACTTTTCCAAAATGATATAAAACAGTAAAAATGAAGGCTTGTTCACCTATTCTCTTGCTCATTGCTGTACCAAAACTAAGAACATTGTTGCATTTGTGTAACCTTGCAGTTGAAATTTTATCTCCATTTGTGACCACTGTCAAAACTCTTACCGACTTTTCAATCAATTCTGTCTTCTACAGTCCATGAGCAGAATGACAGCTAGCACCACCATCTGCATCCCTTGCTCTTTTTGATTTCTCTTTCTTTTACATTGTTCAACACTTTACATAATTTCAAGCTTTACAGTTAGGTCAAAATGGAAGCTAAAGGCCTTCAGGAACTGCCTACTGCCTGCCTTGCCTGTGCCAGGTCTCTGCAGAATGCTTTTTCGTTTTTACCAGTCATGATGATTGGGTCCCTCTGCAATAACAAGGCCATGGATAGGGCAAGGCAGGGGACTCGCAGAAATGGCAGTCTCTGCTGTGAAAACAAACCATCCCCTCTCCTTGTGAACACAAATTTAGCAAATTTGTCTCCCCAGGGCTGGCTAATTTTATCTGTATCCTTGAGACAGTAGGATTCAGTTTTGACTGCCCTCCTAAGATGCTGTGAGCAGAGTTTGCTCTGGGCTGTTGTTCTGTGCCCAGAGTCACTAGAGGTTAGACAGCAATTACTGTTCAGCTCAAAGCCTTCTGAATTCAATAGAAACAAAACCTTTTCCTAAATTGCTGTTTGGTTTTTACTGTGTTATGCTGAGTATGTGACCACAAAATGGTGGTCAGGGATCACGAAGGGAAGACAGTGGGAGTGCTTTTGGAATAAAGGTGTTTGAAGTAGGCTGAAGAGTAAGCCGTCAGTAGTTCCCAGCAGCAGCACACAGAGATTGAGACCAGAGCAGTAGTGAGGCCAGAGGGATGCTGGAAAGGTCCTTCAAAGCAGGAAAATATCTCAGGGTCCCAAGAGACGAGCTGCATCTTCAAGGCAGAGGCTGAAATTCTACCTGGAGGGAAGAGCATACGGAAGGAAATGGACTGTGTGGGATATTCCCTGGGCACCAATATGTTTGAAGCATATCCTTCAGTGCTTCTCAAAAAAGAGTATATGAACCTGAATGCTCCAAAACAAGGGAAGCAGTACAAAAAGATAATGAACAGAAACAGTTCAGTAAAAATGGATAAAAAATGATAAGGAGATGTATGAAATTGAGAATGAGATAAGTTATTAGAATTTGCTCTTTGGTGCCAGTGATTATGTCCTTACCAAGGACCTGCTAAAAGTGTGGAATCAGATGGCAGAGCTTTGATGTTTATTTATAATTGGCACTGTTACTGTAAATAAACAAACACATGCAAACTCACTCTTGCAACAGTTATGATTCTCTTTATTTTTACAAAAAGTTGCTTTTCTAAACTAGTCCCAAGAAACTGTATCTTTATTTGAAGATTTAGCATAGACAAATTACTGATCTCAGTCACATGTACTGCCTATGTGTCCTGTAGCAGGAGTGCTTCTACTGAAGTATCTTTTTCCTGTTGTTTTGTTGTATTTTACATTAAAAGATTATTTTCCAAATTCTTCAAAGAAAAATAAATATCAATCTTGAGATTTCAGTTTAAAAAAAGTCGTATTTCAATGCTTAATTTAAATGAAGTTCAAAAATATATATTTTTTCAAATTCCTCCAAAAATTAGTGCACTTTGATTGACCCAAAGTAAAGTTTTAGTTTACTCTTAATGTTTTTAAAAAACTGGAGAAAGATTCACTTTGATTCATATAAAAATATTTTTCAAAGTTCATTTGATCTGCAGGCACACCATTTAAATAATTGTTTTGTTCAGTGCTAGACTAAAGCTCATCACAGGACTTTTTTACCCCAAACACATTAACATCTTAAATGTGAAAGGGTTTATGGATCATTATGATCTTTTTTTTTCTAATCCTCCTCCTCGAGTGTTGTTAGTTAGAACTAGCTTTTGTTATGCCAGGTGCTGCTGCCTGGGAAGGAGTCTGGCTCACTGCAGGGCTGCCATTGTGGCAGAGCAGGCTGGCCTTAAAATTAGCACAATTTTATGCTTATTTCACTATTTCAAGCCCAAAGAAGAATAATTTCTATATATTCAATATTCTATATTATCCATACTTGTTAGTTTAATAAAAAAGATTTCTTCTCCCACAAAACTGTTTTTGCTTATTTTACCATCACAGTTAAAACGGCAAAAACACTAAGAGTCAGGCCTTTCTGAGATACACGTACTTTTCCGTCTGGGCGGGTCCACCAAGATACAGGCCTATGGACCTGTGTCTCTGCTTTACACCTTAATTCTTTTGAAATCTGTGCAACAATTTACCTGTGATTCAAGGTTGTTCTAGACTGACCTCAAAGGAACAAAAACATTTTGCTCTGTCCCTCTTATGAAGTGTACAGTATGGTCCCATTCTCAGCATTAAGAGGTTGTAGAGGCTGTCAGACACTTCACATAAACTGGATACAATGGCATTTTAAAGCTAACAGCAGTGATCCGTTTGGTTGTGACAAGAAGTAGAGTAAACAAGGTATGTGACTCATTCTGAACAGTCATTCTAATGGAAACATGAGAAACAATCAACCAAATATCAGGCATTTCTACTGAAAAGCTCTAAGGGTTTGTATCAATCAAATGTAATAAGCATATTAAATTAATATTGGGTATTCTGCCTTGAAGCATTTCAGTAAAAGTGCATTCATTTTTATCTGAGTGTGTACTGAAATAACCCAAGGGTCTGAAGTATCAAGACAACAAAAAAAAAAATATAGAGAAAAATCACTGCATATAATATAAAGGTGAAAGTTGAATAGTTTGAGACTGAGAGAACTCAAACTACCGAACTCAGATCAGCCTACATGTGCTTGTGTACCCTGAGCACTCGTTTCTGTCTCCCTCTCTCCAACTGACCTCATATATCTCTTGTCATTTTCTGCAATAAAACCATTTAACATTGCAGTTCATTTCATGACTAGACCTCCCCCCAAGGAAGGGGCTGGACTGATGAAGGATGCGCTCCAGTGTGTTTCCTGATGGCCAGCACAGAGGACTTTGGGACTTCTCCACTGTGGCCCCCCCACCCCTTCACATAACCAGTGCAGAGGCTTGCATGTGCTTTGAGGCTTTACACCAGAAAGCCTAAAAAAACGACAGATTAGGTTGCTTAGCTTATTGGTGCCTCTGCTCATTATTGACTCAAGGCAGAGCTGCCTGAAAAAAGTCACAACAGTTAACCTCAGTAAATGTTTGTTGCATGCAGTGAAACCACATAATTTATTTCTATGAAATCAAAATTGTAAAATCTTTATTTCTTTTTTGGAAGCAGACCCAGAGAGCAAGTGAATATTTATAATTGAGGAGCAAATAATCTTTTTGTCACTCTTCACATCTGCCATTTACAAGGAATGATTGTCTAGGAGATTTCAGTTAATTGCAACAAAATCACTTTGTACATTATAGGTTTCTCTAGGCATCACATACATGAAGAGGAGTGAGAGCTCCTACAATTCAGAAAAAAGATGAGATTATGGAAACTAAAACCTGCCATATGAAATTAATGTTATTAATAATATTTTTTAAAATTAGTATTCATGTACACTATTCTGAATATACTGTGGAAGAGTTTTCTAAACCAGAGTACATTTGGGTTCATATGGAATTTTTGGTATTAATTTCTATATCTCATGACATCTTCTGGGTTTTACTTTTGAATGATGTCACTATATGTGCAAAGACTGATAAATGGCTTTGCCTTTTCTATAGTTCCATGTAATTTAAGTCTGATGGATTTTCTGAGATAGCTTTCCCCTGTGCCTCTATTAAATGGGCTATTGATCCCTACAGTTGTAAATACCCACAACATGTTCATTTAGTAGGAATGCAGTTTAGTTAGAAAAATTAAAATGGTATAAATGATCCATCTGGAAATTACTGCCTTCTTGCCAAAACACCATTTGGGATGCATTTTATCCAGCCTTGCCCAAGTCACTGACACTATAAAAACAGTCTTAGGAGTGTATTCATTTTAATATGTTATATATTATGCCACCAAATTAGTCATAAAATCATTCATCTCCAAACACATATTTGGGAGCCATGAAATGTAACTGTACCATGGACCAGCTGGATAGCTGAGGAATCTTTCCACAGAGTGAGAATAGCTATAATCCAGCATTCAAGGCAGGCTGCTTGACTCCAGTCAAGGACCCACACCTGGGTTTTCTGAACTTCAAGGGTGCCAGCTGCCCCAATAATCTCTGACTGTTCTTGTGCAGAACTGTTTGTGTATATTTAATACTCGTAAAATGTTTGCATGATTCTACAATAAAAAGTACTGGGAGACATAGTCTGGCACTGTTATAATAAATATTGCTGTTATTAATATCTGTGAAGTCTAATTTTCTTTCTCCTTCAGTCAGGTTTTGATTTTATTGCAATGTACCATAAGGTACCTTAAAGTTTACACCAAACCCCAGTGTATCTGTTTGAAGTAAATTTTGAAATGTTTAATTAATGAAAGCTGAATGTTTTGCCACATGAGAGTTACAGCTATAAAGTTAAGCCAGTTTGCCAGGTCACTTTACAAGGCCTTGACAGCTAGCTAGAAATTTGGGAGCTCCCAATCAATCATTCATTAAACCTTTTAAACAGTTTATCAGAACTGTTCAGAAGCTGCCTGGAATGAAAACATGCTTCTGTTAACGTGCCCATCAGGAAAAAACAGAAGTTTTTGGTTAAAACTCTGTGTTGCTTGTATTTTTGGGATAGTCCTGGCTCTGCTTTGCAAACCTCACTCTGGGAACGCAGCTGGCTGGGAGCAATCTTTCTTACGTGTGGGAGGAGAAAGTTTTGGTGGGGCAGCATTTTCAGAGGGTGTAGGAGGTATTCCTCCCAAGTGATATTAAAGATTCCTTAGAAACAACACAGGTGGAAAGCTTGGGTTCTTGGGAAAAAGATTCAGGGACAGATTCAAGGAACTAGTGGTTACATGCAAGGTGGTGTGAACTAAAGAAAGAGATGTCTCTTGCACACAAAGCTGGAATTGATGCTGTAGCCACAAATTTTACAAAGCACTGGAGATAAAGAGCTGGAGTGACTGTTTAAGGTTCCTGAGACACTACAGAACTCACTTCACTTTGTGATTAGACACAGGTTTGGGCTCGTGAGCTGTAATAATATTTTGCACTACAATCAAGCAGAGTCAAAAAAGCAGTGCACTCCCAGTTACCTACAGGAATTCTTTATGTTCATTATATTTTAACACAGTGGGTTGCTGGTTCAGTCTTTCATTCATGTTCTGAGCTGCAGTCAAACCAAAAATTTGAGAAGGAAAGTTTATGTATTGAAAATACTGTTTATTTCAAAGACAAAATTAAAAGCAAACTTAGAAACACTGTGAGTTTTAGGTAGTACTTCAAATGATACTGCAGAATTACCTAATTTCCCTTTCCAGGTGCTTTTTTTTCTGTAGGACACCTAGCTGTAAGGCATCTTTAACTGTGAAAAATAAATCTTTTTATTATGTTTTGAAGCGATCAAAGTTATAGAGAATGTTCAGTACTTTTCAAAGACTTTATGCTCACGAGACTAAACAATCTTAAAGTAATTTCTCCCCAAAAACATGCACCATTTATCTCTGTTTGGAATAGTTCATAGTCCTTAGAAATAGCAACACAGATACCTTAATCTGACAAAACATATACATTTTTTTGTACAAGCTCAGGAAAATTGAGATAGCTAGTAGGCTGAGAAGTACTGGGGAGGACTGGAGTGAATGACAAAGAGATTTTCTCTCTTGATTGAAAGTAGAGAAAGAAAGGATCAAAAGACTGACAGGAAGTGGGTAAATATCTGGTCTATGTTAACTCAATCATTACAAAATGCCTTTTTTTTTTTTTTTTTTTTGACAGGATTAAATATTTCCTTTCCTATGCAATGACCTACTGCAACTCTTTGGGTTGGGTTTTGAATATGAACTTGCCCAGCAGAAGGCTGTCTTTGGCCACTGAAGTGAATGGCCAAACTTCAGAAATTATTTGAAAGGAAAAAGATAAAGGAAAATAAAAACTTAAAGTGAAATTTAGTTTCAATAAGATACTTTTATAATATTTAAGCATAATTTGAATTATTAATTCTATTTTATTTAGTATAAATTAATTCAATTAATTTTATTATCACATTATACATTATGAATAATTATGAATTATACATATAAATTATGAGTGCAAACTTTGCTGAACTACTTGGGATTTGTATCAGCTTTGCTGGACACGGGTATTCACAATACTTTCTTTTAAAAAAATGTTGAGAAAAAGTGCATCACTGAGAAAACAAAATTAAAGCTTGCTGTGCATTAAGAAACATAGAATCATAGAATTGCTGGGAAAAAGCCATCTAAGATCATCAAGTCTAACCATTAACTAAACACTGTCAAGCCCACCAGTGAACTGTGTCCCTAAGTAGGTGACTCAAGAACTTCCCTGGAGTTGTATGGTCTGGCCATTCATCATTCTTATATTCTCTTTTCAGATCACTTCCTCTTCCTGTTTGTAGAAGTTAGCACCATGATTTGTGCTAGGCATACAAATTTGTCAGGTGAGAACACTCCAATGAAAAAGGTGAAATACATATTCCTCTGTGAGGGAGGAAATCATGCTAAATGCCACTTCTTATTATAGCCATTATGTTCAGCAGTTAGTAAAATGTGCAAAACATTAGTGGGATGAAGTATATTTTAATTCTTAATAAAGCCTGTAAATCTCTATTACACTGAGAATCATAAATAAAGATTATCTATAAAACTGGCAGATTTTTATTCAGGAAATGTATTTAGTAAGCTTTAAATCTAATTTAAACCCATGGAGCACATGTAATGCCAAATTGGGTCTTCCAGCAGTTATGAAGGGTATGGCCAAATCCCTTTCTGAAGTGAAATGCCTTACCCAAACACTTTCCAAGAAAATGAGATTAAATAAATATGATTGACAGACTTCTACCAAGTATTTAGCTACACAAAACAAAAATGAGAGTGGAGTTAGATTTAGATTTAAAACATTGATTCAGCAATACAAATATTTAACTTTCATATTCTTACAGCTGAACTGACTTTGCAACCTTGCAATATGGAATTACAAGCTGAGGTTTGTAATGCAAAGCATAATTAGTATCTTAACAAGGAAATTAAAGATCCAAAGAAATGAGCAGCTCAGGTGTGGGTAGACCAAAGACAGTGAGAAGGGAATTCTCTCTCCTTGTCTGTTCGTTTGAGTGCTCACTGTCTGCATGAGACAATGGCACTCATGTTAATGATGGCACCAACAAGGTTCTGAGACCTGTACAGGAAAGTTTTGGACTACACTGTTGAAGATATCACACTTGACACAAAAGAACAGAACGCTACAGCATTTTCTTGACACAAAAGAACAGACAGCAGACAGAATTAAAGCCAAGTCACTTTAGAGAAAGAGATTTTGGCATTCAACCATTCAGACCTTTCCCTGGTGTAAGGAATGCCTAAGGGTTTCAGCAGCATCAAAAGGACTTCAACATCGAAAGTGAATTTTTGGGGTATACTATTTCTCAGTGCACTCCTGACAGATGAGAGCATGAGATGGGTTTCCTTTCGCAAAGTCACAAGCAGTTCATAGGCAGATGGGTAAAGGAAGGAGAAAGATCTATTACATTTCCTTCTCTCTTTTTGTAAGAAATGCCTTACATACCTTGTTTCGTATCTTCAGCTGTGAGTGGAGAGTGCCACATGCATGAACACTGTTACAGAGGTGTGGTATAAAGACTAACTTTCCCTGCACTACCAAGGCTAAGGATGTCCTTCCTACTGGTGTGGTGAGGTGCTGCCTGAGGAAAGGCCTCTTGGATGTAACCTTGGGCCAGTGTACCCGAGGAGGAGATGGATGCCTACTCTGCTTGGCAAATGGTGCCTGGCATAAGTGATGAATGGCTGTGGGTGGCGTTTGTATTTCTTTTAGTCTGGCTTTAAGTGTTTAATATTTAGTAGGAATATGTCAGTTTTAAGGATCAAGTCAGCAAAGTTTTTATTCAACACTGGGACTGATTTCTCTGTAACTCTGATGACTGATTCCCATATATAAGCATTTTGTCTGTAGTAAGGAAGAAGTGTTTTAAATGGATGTATGGTCCTAAGGGTGTGTCATGTGTCAGGTCAATTTATTTTGGACCAATAAATAGAAAAGAAGCATGATGCTATTTCACAGTTTCCTCTTTCTTTATGAATCTTTGCTGTATAATTGTTAGGCAGAGGAGACCAGATTTCTTGGCTTTACAAAGGCAACCATTTTTTAAGACCCTATTTTATGCCTCAACAATTTGTACTGCAATGCTAAAACTCCTTTTTTCTTTTTCTTTTTTTTTTTTTTTTTTAAAAATTATTAAGCAACTCCCACCCTGATGTACCATCTGCTGAGAAACACTGTATGGCTTTTCCATTTGTCAATATTTAAATGTATTTATATAAAGAGAGAGAAATTGGTGCTTAGTGCCATGATCTAGTAATCATAGTGGTGTTGGATTAAAGGTTGGACTCGATGATGTTGGAGGTCTCTTCCAACCCAGCTGATTTTATGATAAGTATATGTCTGTGTGAGAATGTATGTGGAGACTGCATGAGAGAAGAGGTGACTTATTTTTATATTACTTGATAAATGTCACTTAATTATATAATCATTTTAAGGGAGACTGAACTACTTGGAAAGAGAGGAAAAATAGTATAAAGTACACTATTGGTGAATGTTATTCAGTCTGTCTACCAATTATATTTGTGAATGCATTACTGATATGAATTAATGAATAGATTCAATAAGTGAAATTTCAAGAGAGGAAGAAGACTCTTTCTCAGCTAAGTCACAATTTCTTATATTCTTCTTCGAGAAAATTTTCCATGTTTCCTCACTTTTTCAAAGCTTGAAAGTTCTTAAATTTTACTCTTTGCATTATTGCTTGACAACATTTGTGATATCACAAATGTTCAAAACTTCAAAATATTTTTTTCTAAATTTCAGCAGTCACAAATAAGTAATAACAGCACATCTATCCATCTGGCCCAGTAAGGAATTTAAAGTCGCACCATACTGTGCAGAGAAAAAATATGATTACTCATAGAATCTGAGGATCTGCTCACCCAAAGAGACAGTAAAGAGAGAACAAGATTATCACTACTATCGATTTATTTCATGACACCTGGCAAATCCTGTAATTCAAAATATGCAATTTTGATGATTAAATATGTAAATTAAGAGCATTAATAAAAAAGTAAAAGGAAACTTATTGAGCACATACAGCATTTGCTGAATTCTCAGAAATTGTTATCTGTTTATCTGCTTTGATTCTATTGCTTAAATTCATCTGCTCTATGTATGAAAAAAGTCAAAAGTCTGTCTTGTCCCAATCCTCTTATGACTGTTTTTTCATATATCTCTGCACCAGCACACTGTGTCTCTCTAATTTTAATTAGATTCTAGGTACTAGTAAAAGTCAACAAAAATAAGCATTTTAAATATATATATACACAAAAACATGTCTGTACTAATAATGGTTTTGTATGAAATTATAAATATCAGATACAGTTTTTTTGAAGCCTTCCCAGATGAAGAATAATAACCAAAATATTAATTTTATATAGAAAATAGAAAGGAAGTATCCATCACTGTTAATGTACTTAGAGTCAAATTTGATACATTAGCCAGGAAAGTTTACCACCATAGGCTAGCTAACATTTTTATGCAAGAACACAATAGACATCTGACAATTTACTCTGAATGGTGTCCTTAAAATGATGAATATCAATTGTCTTAATATCAAAACATAAAGACAGCATTTATCATAAAAAGTGGAAAATAATTTGCAATTCCTCTGTTTTCCTCTAGCATGCTATTATTCCTGCTGATTTCTTTCCGTTTACCATAGGGCTTTAACCAGTGGTTACAAAACGGCTCAAAAGGGATAAATGCTGTTGTTGCAAGTGTCAGATGAGCTGGTTTTTTTTTTTGTTTTTTTTTTTTTTCCCAATGCTTTTGTGAAACACACAAACAATTCCATGATGAGCAGGACTGCTAGGAAGAAGTGGATTTTGATTAAGTGCTGATATAGATTTGTATGTATTACCCTTTAAATCCTTTCTATGCTAACTAGTGGAGTTGAAGTGTTCTATTGCTAGAATGACTTGGAATGCCTTTGATAACATTTAGTATTTCTGAAAATTGCAGTTGAACTTACTGTCTTCATTGCTAAGTGAAAACTGTAACCTTTTAATTGAGGCTTGAGTTCAAATTCTTTTTGTGCCATTTTCTCCTCAGTAATGCAGGGCTAGATGGACTTTTTAATCCTGTTTGGATGTAATTAATCCCTAGCTTTATTGCTCAGGAAATGCCAGACAGTGCTTGGCTCTCACATTGTGCCAGCTGCAGGGAGGTGGACACCTGGGACTGAATGCAGTTGCCAAGGACTAAAGCAGATTGTGAGGTAAAAAGAGATGCTGTGGAGAGAAGAGACAGGGACAGCAGAAGTGACAGAGACACATTTCAGAGACAACCAGCAGCACTGCTTCCCTCTTGCAGTCTCCCCTAAATTAAATGCTATATTCACAGTGGTTACTCTATCACACCTCCCACTACTGGTCCAAACCTGAAATCAAAACACAAGTCAATTCAAACTGTGTTTAGCTATTCCTGAATAATGTATTTATTTAGCAACTGCTAACCTCGAGAAAGGTGAAGGTCAAAGAGTGGTACAACTTTTTCCAGAACAGTTTTTCCATCTCTTGCTTTTAGCAGTTTTAAGTAACACCTTTTTTGTATTCAGTGAATGCCAGTTCAGTTCAGTGGGTAAATTCTGAAAAATTAATTTTCCAAAACTGGGTCCTTAATGTCATCTATGGGGATCAGTTTATCTTGAAATGTAAGAATGCAATCTGTATATTGTTTATTCTAACCTTATTCACAAATTAATGTTTTTTTTGGTTTTTTTTGTTTTTTTTTTCTGTTTTGAAAGAATCAAGAAGGTTTGAGGGCTTCTTTTTATTTTGTTGGTTTTGTGTTTTTGGGACTGAACAATTTCATTATCCCTAATTATATAATGAGCTGCTCAGAAAATAAAAGCCTCATTGAAAAATAGCTTGAAAAGAACAAAAATAGCTCTACAGTTAATTATGGTAAAAATACCAAACACTTGCCAGCATTTCATTAACATCTTAATAAGAGGGAAATAACCCTCATCTGTCTTACAAAAAAAAAAAAAAAAAAAAAAAAAAACAAAGAAGAAAAGTTGCTTTTGAAAAAAAATCCCAACCAGTTTGTAAATTTTACACTCTGAAAGATATGGATAATTTCTCCTCATTAAAGCCCTGCTAACTGGGGCCTAAGAGTTACCAAGTGTGAAGAGACCAGTAAGGCTATAACTCTGGTTGTTATTATTCTGCTAATGTCCTGGAGGAAGATTAATTAGATTGCAAGATCTTATATTAATAGGACTCATTAGAGCAATAGATCTGTAAAGGAAGGGAATGGAGGCTGGACAGCTATGATTTGTGGGGTGATTTGTCCCTCACAACATAGAAATTGCTCTTCTTCATTCTGTGATGAGGTTAAATCCTGGGCTAAGCAGGTAAGAATAATGAGTCCCGGACCAGATCCCTTCTTTGATCATGAAGGGTTGCTGAGCCATGCTCTTGCTAACAGTGATGAGAAAATGTTTCCCCAGGGCTCTTGCAGGGATTGACAGCACAATGAGGAAAGCAGTGTAGCTGCACTACAAATGGTCTAGCAAATGGCAATACCTGCACTGAGAGAGTAAAAAGATTATAAGATATTTTTATTCAGATATTGTAGTGCTGACATGTTAGTTGTTTTTTTTTCATAGTCCTTCAAAAGTTAACATTCCTCCTAATTCTTAAAACATAATTAAAATGTTACAGTTCTTTCCCTACAGTGTCAATGGTATTTAGCTAAGAAAAACATTTTGGAAGTTCAAATGGGAAAAAATGGAAAAAATCCATTTTGAAAAATTTAAAGGTTATGAGTTCTGAGTTACATCAGTTCCCTACAGAGAGAAATAGATTCTCTAAAAAAAAAATAAATTCCATTATGTGTATATATATGCTCACAATAGCTAATTAACAGTTCTAAATATTCTTATGTCTCAAGAAGAAAAGTTACTAGAGTAACTTCTTTCTTCCACCAATGTCTGTCATTATCTGCCTGAGGAACAGATTTGGCTAAATTGTCCTTCCCATGCTTTGAATAAAAAAACCCCATAAATTCTTATTTCCAGAGCATATTCATTTATGAATACCTAAGAGTCAAAAATGTTTTTGTTAAGGAAAAGAAAAAAAAAAAAAGAAAAAGAAAAAAAGAACTGAAATCTTTGTTCCTTTAGGATATTAAATGATTTCTAGGCAGTCCAAGCATGTTTTGAGGGAAAGTCCACTTCACCCTGGACTTTAGTTATGCCATCAGATATCAGTAGACTTTCTTAGGAATTTAATCCTGCAACTTCAAAAATTCATCTGAATAACCTCTCATAGACACTTTTCCATTTTTGTTCTTGAAAAGTATATTATCCTGCTGCAAGCTTGTGACTTGTTAGGTCTTATTTGACTGAAGTATTACAAGTTCATCATAGTAGGTGTCTGCAGACTTTTTCAATAGAACTAGTATGATGTTGTCACTAATTTATAAATTAACACTTGATAAGTTACTGTTTTCAGTGTATAGGGAAGAAAAACAGGTGATGACAAGGCTTTTCATTTTACTTCAACAAAATAGAAATAAATTCATGGGAAAATGAATGCAAAACCAAAACATGTTAATAATGTTCAGTTATATATCCTTTGCTTAGAGGGCACATTTTTACATCAGTAGTTTTAGATTTAGTATGTTCTTGCACTTCTTGAGGTTTTATGCTTTTATCCCGGCCTGGTTATTCAGATTTTTTTTTTTTTTTTTTTTTTTAAATTGAGTGGTTGCAGACAGTTTATCTATACAAAACATTCCACCATTAAAAAGACACAAGTTTTCTCTGTTGCATTCTAAAGTGATACTGATAAAACAACCTACACCTGCTAATTTTAAAAGTCCATGAGGTGCCCTGACTGGGGTACTTGCCTGAGCCTTCTCTGTGCTGCTCTGCCATGTGCTGATGAATCAATGGATCAAGTAGAGAGGTGTGCCTACTGCCTAGTTGCTGTGACTATTGATTACCAAATGAAAATAAGCTTCATACATATTTGAGGAAGGTCTCCACAGCCCAAAAGAACATCTGCTGATGATCGATATTTTTATTATGCTTTGAACACCAAAATAATCAGGACATTTTTGAAAAATTTGGGGTTTGTGATATACTAAGTCTGTGCCCTGTAGGATTGCCACATTTCAGAGGCTCACACTCAAAATGGTACATCTTACAGATGATGGAGACAGCTGTGACTGTATGGTGCCAGCCACTAAAAATCAGCAGTTAATGTATCACTCTGTGCAAGATGTCACAATTATTCTCTCTACTATGTAATTGAAAATTACATCTACTAGCTTTTCAGTTTTGACCATCATAGCCATAAAAAGACCATTCATTTCACATATATAACAGTCTAAAAGTGTATTATGAATAATACTCATGCATTAGTGTCCAATAATTAACACTTTGCTCTGTCTGTGTATCTTTACAAAGACTTTCTTTTCTACAGCTTTTGCAGCACCCTACTGATACAATCATAGCTACCATTTAGACAAGGAACAAATTGGGCCTTTATTACTTTACTTTTTCAGACACATTGCATGATGGTAAATTGCAGCACATGGAAATTTTTTTTTTTGAAAGATGCAAAGAGAGACAGACTTTATAATTTGATGAAATGAGCTACCTAGATTTCCAAATGAAAGACTTGTTTTATGCTTCTATGTAAGCTTATTGTTCGCTTTAACTGCTTACATATGTTTCCTGAATTTGAATTTATACAATATACAGCTATATTCAAACCACAGGATGCACAAATTAAACTGGTAAATATCATACTGAACTTAGAATGATAGTCACAGGCATTTATAATCTTTAGCAGCGAGTTTCCCAGCCTGCCAAATCTTTTTGCTTTAAACTGAATATCAAAGATTTATCTATATTTGTTCTTGAACACACTGCAAGAATGCAATGAATTCTTTATTTGCAAACGGTAGGAAATATTTCTGAGTAAATACATAAATTGGTACAAACTATCTTAATGGAAAAGCTATTATTTTAATTACTAGGGGGTCATGTACACTTTTGCTTTGGATTTTTGGAATTTGTATTAATGGCTTCCTCACAAAAAGCATTTATTTCTTTCATTTCAGGGAATTAAAATGATGATAACTCATTTTAGAGAATGTTCAGTATTACCCCAGTGTTATCAGAACGACAAACAGTACAATATGGGAGTGAGGGGGCAGCATGAAGGTTTAGGAACAGCTGCAGCCAGAGAAAACTTAAATGTGAAATACGATACACAAACATTTCTGATTATTGGTATTAATGACTGTTTATCTTGCAAATTGTGTGTTGTCAAGAAGTAGAGGTTACCTTCACCAGAAAATCAGTTTCGCACCGGTAAACTTGTAACAAGTAAACTTGTTCACTAGAGGAAAAAAAAAAAAAAAGAAACCCAGCACAATAGTATAAGGAATCTGATTAAGAGACACATCAAGCCCTAGATATTGTCATAAAGAAATTGTTCAGTTTTCCTTTAGAGATACCAAAATTTTTTTCAGTGAACTTATTTTAGAGCTCTTCTTTTTCCACTGCATACCCCTACTCCAAATACATCAGAGCATACTCCAGTAAAAATTTTTTTCCCTTAATTGGATGTTGGTGTAACTGGTCCTTGGACTGACTCAAATCATTACAGCTCTTTAGACTCTTAAAATTATTTTGGGTAGCTGGCACTTGGATTTGCTTTCTCTCAAGAGATGGGAAAGGCAATTACATTTTATCAAATCCACTGAATTCACTTTAAATACTACTGAAGCTTTAAATCTGAACAGAAAGTTTAATCCTTAACAAGCAAAGGGGTACAATCAGGATTACAAACTGGAAACTATATATATGAAAGAGCAGCATTAAAGTCAAAAAGAAGAGAGTGGGAAAAAAAAGCCCTCAAAATCTACCTGAAATCAGTCTATTCCTATAACCGGCTCATGTTTTGTTGAGGTCTTTCTTAACCAAGTATTTAAGGAACCAATTCAAAATTCTTCTGCCTTTACAGCAGTTGGTGTTAAGGTTTTATGATGTATGGACTGCCATGAATTTTTCAACACATAAGCAGCTTTTTTGAACCACACTGAGTAGGGCTGCATTTTGGTTACTTTTGCAGTCCCGTTAGGAATAGTTCATGCAAATTATTCACTAAAGCGTTGTCTTTTAAAGTGGACTCCTGCCTTGGGGTTTCATTTCCTTATTTGAACCTCAAGGTTTTCTTGTAACTACTCAAGTGCAGTCAGGTCTTAGTGTCCTGAAACCTTTCTGTTGTGGGTGGATTTAGATTTTTTTCCTTTTGTTTTGAAATGTTATATATATATAAATTTAGGATCCCATCTTGTGCTTCACTGTTGCTTTATTTGAGTATTATATTTTTAATAATCCCCTGAAGATCTTTGAAGTACTGACCCTGTTACATGTTTTGACCTTTTTCATCATTAAAAGTCAGCTCTTTATTTAACATTATAGACTTTTTCTTTTTTTCCAAACCATTGTCCTATTTTTCTTTTAAGTTTGAGGGGATGTTTTTTGTATTTTGTCTGGTTGGTGGTTTTTTTTTAGCATTCTTTTTTAGAAGACTATTCGTATAGGTTGCTAATTTTAGGATGTCCCTGGTGACATTACATTAATTGTAATGGCTGTCCAAACAACTGTTTCACCCTTGTACCTTGTAGTGAGGGTGGTAATTTTCCATCAGTATAGTGCAAAGGTAGACATGCATTTAAGACAATATTTTTTTCTCTTTTCTTGATTCATAAAATGGTTTGAAACTTTGTTCTGCTACTTCTCCAACAGAAGGTAAATCAGTTTGGTTTTTGATTTGTTTTGGTTGCTTTTTTAATCTGTGAAATGACAGATGTTGAACTCTTTCAGTTCAAAAAGAAGGAACAACACCTTGGTGTTTTAAGCAGAAGTCACCACATACAAAGTAGAGAAGCCTGGAAGTAGAGATAGAAGTTAGAAAATAAGACAAACACTTTTTGCAGAGAGAACAGGAGCAGGGACTCCTTTCTGTTCCTGACAGCTTAATTTTCCAAGCTAGTGTAGCAGAAGCTATGATTGTACTTATGTTTCTTGTCTTGTCTATGTCCTTAATTTGTCATGACTCTAGCACTAAATTATGGAAGACAAGTATGTTCCATAAAGGCAAGAAATGTAGACATGGTACAGAAAAGGCAGGATTTAACAAGTGGCTGAGATGTGTTAGAGAAACAAGTCTTTGAGCTCACTTATTAGTATTCTATACCAGAAAATGAAAATTCTTTTTACTGCCTAATTAAGGATGAGTGCAGTATGCGGATATTATTTTATGACTGCCATGCTCTTGTACTGTCGTGAAATATTTTGCTTTCATTGCTGATATGTCTCAGGTGCAAAGTCAAAAAAACTGGTTTTGCCATATGTATCCAAAAATCTAGGTTTTATGACTCTACTTTGTGAATTTTGTGTCAAAATTATGCTTCATTCAAATCAGCCAGTTAGGCTCCAAAGGATATCTTCGTACGCTATTATGGTACTGCAATAATTTTTGCTGGGTTCAGAGATAAATTTTTCTCTAAAGGGTTTTTAAAAAATGTGTCCTAAGCAGTGCATCAATTCACGTCTCTCTTGCAATGATGTATTAATTCCCAAGATTATTTGTAATGACAGATAGTATGGAATATATTAATTGTTCAACCTCTATCTGCATTTTTTTGCCTGGTCTCCAAATTCTGGTGTTCCAAATTTCTAGGCAGGTAGTCTGCATGGATGGCCTGGCTTGAGTCATCAAGGAGCATGTGGTGAGGTAAACTACAGTTCTGAATGTAGGATATAATAGACCCTACCAGCCATATTCACATTACTTTTGGCAAAAACAACATTGTTAGATCAACTGGAATATCTTCTAATTACTGATAATGTTAATTTGATGAGGATCCACTGTAATTTAAACATATGCCTGGTGATTAAGAAATATAATAATTTGATAGGTTTGCATTAAACTTTTCTGATACCGTACTTCTGTGTTGCAGTTTTTATTTTTTGCAAACAATATGCAAGCAAAAATATATTAGTTATGCAACAATTAAATTAGATACTTTATGTGGTTGGAAGTATCTAGATGCAAGAAAAAAGTGTGTAAATTTTTCCATGTGAATATTTGTGAGATTTTTTTAATTGAGTACCTACTTAATTAAAGGCATGTATTATCTTAATTACTACAGCTAACAAAGAGTCTAAATTCAAATATCTTGAGTTAATCAATCTTCATACACTGAATATTTGAACAGATTTTCTTAACATGGCTGTATTTTTAAATGGAATGAATCAGGTGCTGCAACAAACTGCTCAGGTTCAGTCTAGAGAACAAAAGGGTAGAATGACACCTCCCAGATGCTGAGTCATACTAGTTCTTGAGTGGTTTGCTATGTGGGGTTTCTAAATGAATCCTGAGAACATTATTACTACCTTAATTACTCCTGTGCATGAATTGAAAAAGACACCTGGAATCTAAACAATCACAAGTTCATTCTGCAAGGTAGTTGCTGGCCTCAGGATACATGGATGGCTTGTAACCCATCACATTAGGTGCAGCTGCTTTTTCTAATGTCCTCATGGACTCTTTTGCTTTTAGGAACCAAGAAGGAAGACTGAGTATGACTTTTTTTCTGTTGTCTTTCTTTCTTTTATTTTTTTTTTTCTTTTTTTGGGCTCCCCAAAGGTATAAAGGAATTCTTGCTGTGAAAAGGACACACTTAATTAGAAACTAATCTACATCCAAAATCTAATTTTTCTTCTGAGTAAATGAAAAACTGAGTTAAGACAATGAAAAGTACATCCAATTAATATCAAATAGGATGACATTTTATAGCAATCATAAGTGTCATCAAATATGTACTGCTCTACCTCCAACTGGTAACAACAGCTTTTCTAAATTATGCTCTCTCTCCTAGTAGAAGTATCTTGAGTAGTGATGTATTATGCATATAGCATTTGTAATGAAAGCAAAAATGCATTTTCTCTGTATTTGAAATTGAGATGTGTATGTATTCCGCATGATTTTGCTGATTAAACTCAACAAGGGAGGGAAATCTTCAGGGCATATTAGTTTGTGGACCTTAAAAATATTAAAAAAATGGACCTGCTGCCAGCCAGTAACTTAGTGACAGTGATGTCACATCTCTAGTGAGAAGTAGGAGGGAGATCTGTGGCTCATGACATCCATGAAGACTGTCCACACTAGAAATGCCTGTCTGGACTCAAGATGCTGTCAAGCTCTGTGCACTGCACTGGAGCATTGTTTTCTGCTTGGGTTTGCACTATTTTGTCTTTGTGGTCTCTGGCTCCTGGGGCACCACAAATTCCACTTTTTGTAAGAGATTATGGAGAAAAAAAGCAGGCAGGATCTACGCACAACATTCTTGCAGTGTAAAGAAATACTATAATCATACTTTTTTTCTTTTTTTTTTTTTCCCCTCTTGAAAATGTAGTGCAGTAATTCATTTTTATTCTTTTTTCATGTTGAAAAAGCTCAGTCACACTCTCTTAAACAATAAATTAAGAATCTGTTTAAATATGGGATCTGGCATTATTCATAAAATTACCGTGGTAGTGAAAGTAACAGCCTGATCAAAAGAGTAAGGAGAAGGAATATCACATAATGAAAAACCCATTGTAGAGTATCAACTGAAAAGGTTTGCTACTATGAAGAAATTCTATTTGCTTTCTTCTAATACTGCTTATTCAGAACTTGCATCTGTTGATAATTCAGACTGCCAGATATTCCCTTTTGTATTGCATTTCTTTGGAGCTTTAAAAGGTATAAAATACCACAAAATTTTCTAGGTTGTTTTCACAAGACTCAGTTAATCCTCTTGCAGTTCCTTTAGTATATGACAAAAAAAAAATATTGGTATATATCTAGTTTGTATTCTAACTGAATAACAAATGTCATCATTAATGATAATCAACGACATTTAGTAGTTCTGATACACAAGAAACAAAATCCTTAGTTAGCTAGTAACAAGTTATGTTTGAGTTATGTTTGTCAAGAAAGCCTTATACTTCAGTTTACAGAATAAAAAAATCATGAAAGACAATCCTCAGGCTGTTTATAGATCAGCTACTTCACAATAATATTTATATTAGTGACAGTTTTCCTGTGAGAATTGAGCAGGGGAAACTGAGAGAAAGCACCCAATGTCAATATAGAGGTGTTGGGGAGCAAACCAGGGAAGTTGAAAGGATCCACAGTGTAGACATAGGTGCCAGGTGAGACAGTGCCTTGTAATGGCTGATGTTGACCCGGTTACATCTGTGTTTACTTGTTCAGGAAAATACCTTAGCCCTGATTACTGAAATGTATTGAAAACTGAAGTCAGAATCTATTATTTTTGTGTAGATGAAGAGTAGAGAGAAAAACATGCTACTCCGGAGGTTTTCATTTACATTTAATTACAGGTCTGGAAGACAGTATGCCTTCTAAAAGGTAGAAAAAGCTCACGAACACTGGCCTAAACTGCCTTAAGTTACACTTCTCTACCACATGAGGAGAGACTACTTTGCTATCTGAGCTGCTTTTAGCCCAAAGCCAGGCCTAGCCCTTAGCAGAGCACTACCGAAATTCTGCTGAAAAGAAGACCTAGAAGAAGCTGATGAAGGGTCTAGAGAACAAATCTTGTGAGGGGTGGCTGAAGGAGCTGGGGTTGTTTAACTGCAGAAAAGGAGGCTCAGAGGAGACCTTATCACTCTCTACAGCTGCCTGAAAAGGGGTTGTAACCAGGTGGGGGTTGTTATCCCAAGAAGCAAATGATAAGATGAAGGGAAGCAGCCTCAAAATGCTCTAGGGGAGATTTAATATTGAGATTGAATATTAAGAAGAGCTCTTCATGGAAAAGGGTTCTCAAGTATTGGAACAGGCTGTCCAGGCAAGTGGTTGAGTCACCATCCCTGAAGGTATTTAGAAGATGTGTAGGCGTGACACTTAGGAACATGGTTTAGTGGTGGACTTGGCAGTACTTGCTTAATGTCTAGACTCGATGATCTTAAGGGTTTTTCCCAAAATGTACAATTCTAAGGTTCCAAGAGACTCTGAAAATGTGTTTTCCCTATCTGCTTTTGCTCCTATTGTTTTTGAAGACCTGGGTTTTGTTCCTGAGTTTACATTGGTCACCAGTGCATGCAGCTATCAGCACAGAAAGATTTAGGCTGCTCTGAGCAGTTGCAAGTGCTTTTCCTCGGTAGACCATCAGTGACCAGAGGCTTCTGCCAGCACTTTGCTAGCATTACACCTGGATCAATCTTTTCTTGTCTATGTAGGGGTGTAAATGGCAACATAAAAATTGGTCAATATACCTGTAGTTTGCTCTAGACAAATGAAGAACCTAAAAGCACGTATAACCCTGAGTGGCAGACCTTGGTACGTGCAGCTGAAGTTGAATTGCTTATGACAAGTGAATCTTCAAATGACCTGATTGTGTGTGACAACAGCAAGGGGAAGGACAAATAAGTTTGCTCATCTGTGTCCAAACTCATGGCAAGGCATATATGGGCTACTGAGAACTCAGCTAGCTGAGACTGTTGAAAGAGCGTATCAATGTTATTTCTGGTGTTCTCATATCCGAAACTGATGTAAACTGACAAGCCCTGTGTTTGCCTGTAAGGGCTGATATCTCCAGCTTAAGTGAGCTTTTCTTCCTATGTTTGCATCACTGTCTTACATTTTACTTAGAGAGTATTGGGACACAAATTAAAGAGGTGGGTTTATTAGTGATAGTTATCTCTAGTGCTTTGAGGAAACTTACACTTGCAGAATGTGAAAAGTGAGATGTTGTTCTCAGAATAGCAGATGATGCCATTACTTGACGTCTTGACAATGACTGCTAATGTGTTTATAATTATGGGAACCAGAAGAGATGCCTCTGGCAGTAAGATTGCAGTGTAGGTGTGGTGTACAGTGGTCTTCACAGCCCTGACCCAGTACACACCCTAACCAATACTGTAAAGGTAAAAACTTTACTAGGGCTACTTTTCTTCTGTGACATTCACATAAAAAAATGAAAGATGGCAAAATTAGAAAAGCAAAGCTAAGCTGGTCCCTGGCAATGGTGACCCTACAGAAAGGTTTCCACATTCATTGCATTTTCCAGGTAGGGAGTTGCAGTGCTACCGATTGAATATCAGTGTAATGATCAATTATATACCATAATTAGATGTATCTACTTGTTCAACCCTAATAACAAAGGCTGCAGCAGTCTAATTCATCAGACTAGTGAAACTGGCCATAACATGAGTGAATAGTAAAACTCCAGTTCATCTCCTGCTCTTTGAGGAGAAAATCAATTCCAGTCACCTGTCAAAGTGTTCATGGTTTGCTTTGATTGCCATTTTGTCTCTAAATGTTGTACATTTCTAAAGCCATTATCTAATAGTTTTGAGGATTCAGCTCCAGATCCTGTCCTGACAGAATTTAGGAAGAATTGTCCCAGGCACCAGTTTATCTGAAACTCAAAGTAAGTTTGTTATTATTTATTCCCCAAATTGAAATAGTTTTTATAAATATTTCCTTTTGTAATTGGTTTATTTTTTGTGGTTGAAATTGTTATTTGAAATCAAATCATTATATATTTCCCTCATTCCTGTGTAATTCAACCTCTGTTCTCAGACTTCATCAAAAGCAGTATATATATATATATAACATATATAACATTTTGATGATCATGGCATTTAAAATTTGCTTTTTCCTTGTCATATAGAAGAAGTCTTTAGTGTACACAGGGAAAAGTAGGCATATATTTCACATTGGAATAAAAAAACCACATTTTTTTTAATGTGAATTGTTGTTGAATAAAAATAGAAAGTCACATAGGAGATAAAATTATGCATTTAGATACCAACATCAAACTATCAGAAAAGCTGTTATTCATGAAAAGTCAGGAAAAAAATAATCCTTCTTTTTCCTTATGACAGAAACACATCTAGTTCACCATAGGAATGAAATAGAATGTATTTTCTTGAGGATTTCACACTAATTTCCAGGGACATGATCAATTGAAACAAGATTTTATGCAGCTTCTCAAAGAGGTTTGGGTTAAATCCTTCTAGTAATGTTATCTAAAAGCAAAGCAAAATATTCAGACTTAGTAAGTTTATATTCTTGTTTTATCTAACACAAACAAGGGAGAAAGACTTTTTAACTAGAAAGGGAAAAATAGTGAAACTAATGATGGATAACACTTAACAAACCAAATATTGTAGAAACCACTCTTTTAGTAAACTCAGCTACTCGTCATTGTAGATATTATTGGTAATAGTAGGTACTTTTTATACATGGTCGAAAGAGCTGACATTTTTTTAAGCAGTTCTTAAAACTCCCTTATTTCATTTTATTTTTAGACTAGGCAAATAAACAACATTAGCAGACAATAATTTACTAGCAGGTACCACAGCCACAGGACATCATGGGTGTCTTCAGGTCATCCAGGATCTCCTGCCCCACTTCTGATTGCTGTTAACTCTCCATGTGTCTGGAACGCTTATCACATCTCATGCGTGACTGCGCTCTGTCTTTGGGGAATCCTTTACTGAAATCTTATCCTTTAAATCTCCAGTGTTACTCTGCCCACATGCCTTTTACTTCTGTTGTCCTCTGTCATACTACCTGGTTTTCCTAATTCTCTGTACTTCTTTATGTCTACCTAATTTACCCTTTTCTTTTTTTTTTTCTTTCTCTTTTTTTTTCACATTAAGCATTAACTGAGTGTTCTGAGTGCTGTTATATTTGCTGAAATTCAGGTTCAAGGCACAGGCCTACCATTGCCCGAGTCAAGTCTTCTCAATAGGTGAAATTTCAGGCATGGAGACCTTGGAGTAATTCCTCCCGATTTCAAAGGGACTAAGATTTCCTTCATAAGCTGTGGGAATAAAGCATCAGGCACCTACAATAAACATTAACTGAATGGAAAAAAAAAATAAAAAAAATAAAAAAATCTAAAAAATAAAAAAATAAAAATAAAAATAAAAAATAAAAAAAAATAATGGAAACATTTCATTTTCCTTCTTTGACCTTTTTCTTGTAGGCCAGTGCCATAGTCAGTTGGAAGCAGAGTATTCATGGTGGGGAAAAAAAGCTGTGTCTTACTATGAAGAGAGAGGTATTCTGCCTTGTAGCATAGTTCAGTCTGAATAGATGTCTGTATCCAGCACGTGTCTGGCAAGGATTGTGTTGATCAGTTCACAGCACTGTCCGTACTAGTATGTGTTCTGGACATTCAGGGAAGAAAATTTCTCTCTGTACCAAGGACTAATTCAATATTTACCAAAGAAAGAAGTCTCATTTAAGATCTATTTACAGGTCATGAACTTCATCCTGAGGCTGTGGTTTGGCAATACATTAAGTCTGACTTTATAACCCCTAGCATGAGATCAAAAATTCGGAGTTGAAGTATTGATCCATCATCTTAATGTGACAGTTCAAATGTAATAAAAAAAGGTAATGTTCTGGCAGGCTTACTGTGAGATCAGTCACATCTGTCCCTAACATCCTAACTTGCAAATCTATCTATCCCAGGCAGGTAGCAAACCCTGGTGCCGCAAGAGTGTGACATTATGATACCTCACCATGGCTTGTGGATAACTAGGCAAAACCACAGTGCTGTGATGGATCTGATTAAGGTTAGGATCTGATTAACTAGGACAAGTCCTAGTTTCTGTTTTAATGACTGTGGAAATGTTGCCTAAGTAAAAGATTTGAAGGGTTAACAGCACTTGTAAGACTGAACACCTTCTCCAACAACTGAAAGAAAAAGAAGAAAATATAACTCATTTATGGGTACAAGACAGAATTATATGATTTATAAGCTAATAACAAATATCTGTTCTACCCCTTCCCCTGACTCTTTGTGGAAAGGTATGGTCAAGCAGAAAAAGAGGTTTTTGTTTAGGAACACTTTCACCATTTTTAATTGAAAAGAAAATCCTGGGTTGTGCCCAGCTAGAATTTTTTCACAGAAAAAAAAGTGAAACACAGAGTCCTTCCTTTCAATTTTCTTCAAGGTAGAAATGATGTCATCTACTAAATTCTGTGGCAGCTGATGCTGGAGGCAGAGTAGGAAAATCCTTTTTCATTCATTCACCAGCCATTTTCAGGCACTTCTGCTCAGAAAGAGAGAAGGAAATTGGCTATAAATAAGGGTAAACAATCTGTGCTTCATTTCTAGTGATCACAGTATTACTATTTAGGTAGCAAAACATCTTCAATGATGGTTAAGGCACGTAGCTTATTCAGAGATACATAAGAACAATTGAATGATAGATCAATATAGAGTATTTTACCTATTTACAGGAGGTGTCTTAATGATCCCATTCTGTCTCCACTGAATGATTTTCATTGTGTGGTAGTATTAGCCATTTTTTTTACATAAAGAATTTCTCTAAATCTTGAAAGTTAAATGAATTTTGAATTCCACCACTCTTCAGAACTTTTATCTCTAGTTTTTCTTGTTGTTTTTCTGATCTGTTGAGGTTTTCTAAAGATAATACAAAATTCAGATTTAAATCCAAACTTTGCCATGGTTCATTCACAGCTGGGGTCCACATTAAAACCTTCTTCTTCTCTCTCATATTTCTACACATTTCTTTCACAGTACTATAAGCAAAATGTGAATAAAACATTCTGCAATGAATCCAGTGATGTTATTCTATTGACCTAAGTGGAAGTAATTGTTGGGACAATTTGGTAGTCTTTGAACTCCTAAATGTGACAATGGAGTTACCAGCACACATTGGATCCATTATACAGTGTCCCCACAATGTGAGATTTCCAGCTACTGGCACCTTCCCCAAGCCACATTTTGTCAGAGATTGCCCTGTTAACAGCTGACCTGTTGAAGCCAGACCCTTTGCCTCAAACAGCAAACGACTGAAACAGCACCTAACATAATGAGTCAGGTTTCAACACACACCTCTAATATCTTGCTAAAACAACACAAACTAGTAGAGCTTCTTCTTTCTGTTGTAACATAGCATATGTATGCCTAATGTTAGGTGAATGTCAAAAGGAACTTAAAGTCCACTGGAAATGTTTAGTCACTATCTTCCAGGGCTTTGGTGACATGGAAATTCAATGCCACTTAGGGTGCCATCTCAGCTGTGCTGTGAGCTGGGAAGAGACACATACCCAGATCACCATCAACTGTTTTACCTTATTGTATTTAGGTGAAATAAAACTGATGGCATGCATCTGCATTTTTAAATCTCAGTATAAATTAATTTATATTTATTTAAAATGTTATTTCTCATGAAAAAAATGAACTATCCATTTTGAGAGATCAAGATATGGTACTCCGAACTTTCCTCAAACCCTTGTTTTAACATTTAGAACTGACATAAATGTATTGGTTTGTTGTTGTTTTATAATGAAGGATTTTCTTTTTCTGTGGACAAAAATTCTGATTTTTTACCTGTAGGAACACAAGATCAAATCCTGGAGTATCCAGTGTGTCAAAACCAGCCCATGCATTGTGAATCTGAATTGTAAGCACTTTTTCATCTAAAACCTCAGATCTTTTAGGACAGAACAACACGAGAGTACTGATAGAGTGGAGAGCTATCTAGAGAACAATTGGCATATTTATGTTACAGAAGCACACCTGGAACAAAATCCTTTCCCCCCCCCCCACTTCTCCCTCTTCTGGAGAGTTTCTTCATCACTGTAATAAGACTCGTGACACTTTAAATGTCTTGTCGTTCTTGACTGAAAGACCCTCTGGCTACATCTGTGTTATCTTCCCAGAGTAGTTCTGTGGCTGGAATGATGGATAGCCATTAGTGATGGATGACTTGGTAATTCATGATTTCCCCTGTTGACATTAAAGAGGACCACTGAAGGTGGATTTAACATTGATCAGCTTTTACACAAAGATTTGGAGCTGAGGCAATATGTAATTTATAACTGGCATTGCAGAAGAGGTGTTAACTGAATTTCATACTGATTCTTGGCCTGAAGAGATTCCAGTATTATTTTTATTGGACTCACCCCCATTTAGGTCCATATAAATACAGGTGATCTGCCATCTCAGTACTGGCTCATCACAAGTGAAAATGGTGAGATGGGTAAGTCCACACAGACCTTGGTTTATAATATGAATGTCCACTGAGCCATAACCACAGTCATGTGAGAAAACCCCATAGAAAGCTTTTTCTTCTCCAGTAATGATGAACCGTGTTAAAGTTAGTTCTCTTGGTTATGAAAGACTATATTGCACTAAATCAATATACTCTTATTGTCATCATATCTCAAAACCCAGGCACACAACATTGACACAGACAAATTCTTATTTTAATAACCTAGAAAAGAATTGTAGATGGAAACTAAAAATATCACATATGCCAGTGAAAGCAAAAGTAAAGGACATTTCTAATTTTTTAGTGTTGGACTTTAAGGCAAGAAATTATCTCTCTCTCTGTTTATTGTACCCATGACAGAAGTAGTGCATCTCCCATTCTAACTAGAGTCTCAAAAATTTGAGAGTATTAGTGTATTTATAGAACTAATTGACAAGAGATGAATTGCTACCATTAACAACATGACTGTCTGACAAAGATCATTCTCATTCTTACTTCTTAATCTAAAACTTATTCTTTTCTTTTTAGTGGAGCTGAATTCACCTTATTTGACTGAATATTAAATAAGTAACAGAAATTAAGCTGCATATACTCTTTAGGCTTTGTATTAATTCAAAGTGAATAATGAATATATATATCCTTGACCATAAAGAATTCTGTCAATTTAGGCTTTCATAGAAAAAAAGAAAAAGATAAAAATACCAGAAATGGCCATTTAAAAACATTAAAGCATGGGGTTTATAGGTGTGTGAAATACATAAAATACTTCCACAGTATACTTGTAGAGAAAGCATTTGATATAACGAACTTGTAGGTGAGAGTTGGTTGACCTTGTAAAAATAGCTTTTGCTTTCAGAAGGCAAAAGTAACTTATTTAGTACTCTTCTGATGAAGAGTAGGATTAATAAGATGATTATGAGCAGTAATGCACCTTGATTTACAGATCAACTCAAAACATTCTGCAGTCAATTACTATTTGAAAATTAGCATCTGAACATCCAAAAAAACAACACATAAGTTGCCTGCACTCAGTCTTTAAACTCTCCTCAGGACATGCTGGATATCACAAAACAAATGAAGATGTTAATACAATTTAGAGTTGCAGTCATTTCTGACTGCTATTGGCTATTCATGATCTCACTGCACTTCTTGCAGTTAATTAAACACTTGTATTTGAGTCAGACTTTCCATTGTCAGCTCCATTTCATGCACCCTGTTTTCCAGTGTCTGTTAGCTGCCTGTGATATTCTTTTTGTTTGGTGATTTTTTTTTTTCCCCCACTGGAAACAATCTAAACAGTCTATGGTCTGTCTCTTTTTATTCCAGAAGCAGAGACTTATTGGGAATGGATAAGGCTGTCACCTCAGTACTTTTTTAATGCACCACAGACCTGCAGGTTCCTCCTTGGAACTGTAAATACACTAGATTAACACAGTCAAATCTGGTTTTGTGTTGCCTTTAATCTACTTTGCTCTAGCTCCTTCCAAAATGGACAAGATAAATACAGTGAGGAAGATGAAGCAGACCCTGAGTGTAGTATAAGAGCTCCAAATTTAGAATGGGAACTGAAGCATCCCTGGGTGGTCTTTCAGCTCCTTAAGGTACATTTCATCCATGCCTCAAAATAGCTGCAAGTCTAGATACCTTGATGCAAAACTGGCAAGTTTTAAGCATGGTTATAAATTGTTTACAGACTTTCCAGATCCCATTATCATCAAAATGTCCATAATACAGGCAATACCACCTCTGCCTTGCACATACTTAGCACAGCTCAGGAGAGACAACAAACTTTTATATTCTTGATAATTGCTCACTATTTTCCATAGACCCTGCTCTGTAGAAATCCTTTCCATTTGCTACAGGCAGCTTAGAGCAGTTTTGATCCCTTATTCTCCTTTCAACCTCTGTCAGAACAGATATTATCATTTTACCCTAGACTTACTTCAGCTCAGTCCTGACCTTTCTAACCAAGTGGCACATCTCTAACCCTGAAACCAAATAGTGGAACATAGTGGCTGGTTAGACTTCCAACAAATAGATTGGCTTCATCCATACCTGTTACGGGTCCCCACATTGTCCCTCTGATTATGCTCCTAAACTGTGTAGGAATATGCTATCTGGCTCAAGCCAAGTAACCTGCAAATAATTGAGTGCTGCAGTTGATCACAGGGCATGCTTGAGCCTGACCCCACTTGGTTTCTTTCTGAAGATATAGCCAGTGATTGCACAAGCAGCAACCACCCTGAGTAAAAAAGAGAAACAAGAACAACTGAATTCCTCTTGCAAAAACCCATGATAGCTTATTCATGAAAAAAGATTAACTACTTCAATCATGTTTGCTTTTTTGAGAATCATGGTTTTAGAATTCAGAAAGAACTGCAGTGTTACTAATTATTGATACATAAAACAAAGCAGAAATGCAAAGTAGCAAAGAATCACTCATGCTAATGGTACACAGATATCTGACCATTATGAAACTGCACATGAAATAATTCCAGTTAACACATTAATGTGAGACAGACAGCAAAGACCCTCAAATATTTACTCATTTCATAATCCATATATTTACTAACATGGTTAAAGGTGGTTGACTTAAAAAACAGCTCTTACTGAAGAAAATTACTTCCTAAAATTTGTTGCAATGACTATTTTTAATATAGTAAACCTGATCTGGTTTAGGAAGAAAATGCTCTAAGTATACAGGTCTCTGATGAATAAGGCCCATGCTAGTGGGTCTTCTAATGTAATTATTTTGGTGGTGCCAAATGTGCCAACCACTTCTTTAGAACACAATAAACTTTCTTTGTCAGTACTAATCGTTGTAAATATCTGCTGCTTGGAATTGATCATCAGTGGCTAATTAACAGATAGGAATGTCAAGCTGCTTGTTTTGACTAACACTACAGTAAGGAATGTTTATTTATTTATTTATTTATTTTTTATTCTGCGAGAACATTTAGCAATAAAGTCACCAATAAAACAAAAGCAAAAGCCACACACAGAAGCAGAGGAAGAGAAAAAAAAAATATTCTCTGCTTCCCATCAACAGGTGATGTTAAGCCACCTCCTGAGAAGCAGAGCTTCATTATGTGTAACAATCACTGCAGAAAACAAACGCCCTAATAATTAATACCACCCCTCATCCCACCCCTGCTCCCATTTCCCTTGGAATTTATTGCTGAGCAGACATCATAGTATATGTATAGTGTGGAATATCCCCTTCCTCAGTTAGGATCGGCTGTCCTGGCTGTGTCACCTCCTGAGATCTTGCCCAGTCCCAGCCTATTGGTGAGGGAGGCATGTTGGAGAAGCACTGCTGGTGCCGTGCCAGCACCACTCAGCAGTGGCCAAACACTGACTTGTTATCAGCACCTTTCTAGCCCCAGCTCACAGCACTGTGAGAGCTGCCATGGGGAAAAGCAACTCCATCCCAGACCTAATACACCAATGTATGGTTACAGCTGCAGAAATCAGGTCACTTATTTCTGTGTTTAACTTTCTTCTAAAACAGTAAAGATTTAATATGACCTTTATTTTAAACATGTGCCAAAGTTATCTAGTGAAAGAAGATGAAACGGAGTAAAAGTTGAAGATTTGGCATATGTTAACTGATTTACAGAATCAAAACTCCAGATTCCTGGGAAAAAAACCCCAACATTTAAATCCTGACGGCCATAGAAATATTAACTACTTCCTTTGTTACACTGAAGAATATCTGTACTTATTCATTTCATAATTTAGCTAGATAGTTAGGTGATTAGGACAGTATAAATGTGGCTTTAATTAATATAATTACATAAACTAAAGTAAAAGGGTGCATTAATGTTCCATGGATTATCAAGCTAAATAAAATTTTTAACCTCACTAGTGAAGTTCACTGAAAATGGCAGGAAAAGACATGCCTTACAATGAAAGTACAGTAGCCTAGACTCAGCCAAGTGGTCTAATCACTGGGCTACAGAGCCAGACCTCATCTGGCTCACTTTTCTCCCCCAAAATGTTGAATTTTGCTGGACTAATGTGCATAAAAAAATGTTTCAGTAAAAGTAATGAAGGATGTCCCAAACCACAGAGTTTCATTTGAACTGATCCTCCCTTTTGATCCTGTACCTATGTAGCTAGTACACACTTCCCCAATAGGTGAGTTCTAAATTGAAATTTCTACATTTAATGAAGTGGATGGATTCAGGTCTAGCATTTTCTAAGTGACTGATATGCCCAGATATAATAATGAAGTTATATACTACTATGCACCTCTTCCTTGAAGCCAGGTCTTTGAATGACAGAGACTGAGATTGTCCATTTCTGTGCATAAATTAGGTGGGTGAGGTGTATTTTAGAACACCTACTCCTAAATCAGGGCCTGCTGTCAATTTAGATGATGATTTTTTGTAAATCTGCATTGGTGGTTAGCAACAGAATTTAGGTGTGAAAGGGGTTATCAAACTTTTCAAAATGGAGTGTCTTGTCTAGATTTCTATATTTGTGTATCTAGAAAATATCATGATCCAAAGTGTTGATGCCAGAAGAGCAGAAAGCTCTCAAGCATTTGGTAGCCTTATGAAGGGCTTTTCGGGATCACAACAGACTTTTTCATTGCCTAAAATGTTTTCAGTGCTTCCTGAAGAGTCTTTGAATCTACACTTTGTGTTACACTGACTTGGAAGTAGTTTCCCACCTTCACAGAACTGCTCTGAGACTGAGTGCACTGCCATGAAGCTTCACAGAATATATTTGTTTCTGCCTTTGAAGTATAACCAATGACAAAACAGGTTTACCTTTCAAAGACATCCAGAGTTTTATACAAGTTTCTTTTTATATTGGCCAAAAAACTGGCAACATTTTGGTTTGCAAAGAAAAGTAAAGCATCACATAAAACCCAAGAATTTTCTTTTAAATTTTCTTTTAACTCTCACAAATACTAAAAAAGAGAACAAAACAAAATGAACAAAACAAAACAAAACTAACCAAACTTAAAGTAATTATACTGGGTTAATAGAGCCACAGAAAATAATGATAACATAGGGAAACCATTTTCTTGTATTTTAGTCTCCTTAGTACAAATTTTCTGCTGGTAATACAGATAAAAATATACACACTTGTCTGCAGAATTTATTAATTCTATGTCTTCATCTTGTCTCCATCCACCCAAAATCAAAACTCCTTGGGCTTCAGTTTGAAGGACCAGCTACCATTTCCCTTTGTTCCCTCAGGGAAGTTCTAGATGGGTTTTTCCTATTTTTATTTTCTATGTATATTTTTACATACAGCCTATTTTCCTAACCTTGGTTTCCTAACCTGTTTTCACTGTTCATATGTGTAGGTAGGCACATTAGTGTCACTGTCTAACAATTTTTGAAGCACATGACAACTTAGTTTGATAAAAACAGAAAGAATCACAGAGATATAAAGTTCCTAACAGTTCTGTGGAACTGACTGAGTAGGTTGAGGAAAAAAAAAAAAATCACCATTCTTTAGAGAGGACAGTCAGACAGGAAGAGAGTCAGTACATACTCATTCTGTCTGCCAAAACATGCCAAACTTTCAAAATGTGTTCTTTGACTAGTTAAAGAGCACAGTCCTGACCCACAGCCAGCCATGGTATATATTACCTTTTATCCAGTCAACTGGATTGATGACAATTAATTGAAGCAGGAATATTGTAGAGGGTATGGACGGAACTGGAGGTCAGATTTGGCTCTAGGCATAGGGAAAGCTATTAAAGATGGCAAAATGGTCCTCTAACTTCTTAGTCTCCCTATGTTGGTATTATACAAATGAAGGGAAAATGGTATTGATAAAGGAGGACCAATTTAAGGAGTGACAGCTGTTCCTGGTGAGAGACAGCCTTTCCTTTGATTGCAAAAAAAGGTAAGGAATCCAGTATCTAGGACTGTCTCCCTCTTTTATTTTTTTTTTGTTTGTTTGTTTAGGTTTGGGTTTGCTTTTTTTCTTTTTGTGTGTGTGTCTGTGTGTGTTTTTTGTCGGGTTTTGTTTTGTTTAGTGGGTCTTTTTGTGTTTTTTTTTGTGGTTTTTTTTTGTTTGTTTTTTTTTTTTTTTTTTTTTTTTTTTTTTTTTTTTTTTT
>JAWWTY010000037.1:43190233-43253889 GCA_035222235.1 Margarornis squamiger
GCTTCTAAAGAAGAAAATTTCATTTTTTTATTTTTATTTGTTTGTTTGTGGGGGTCTCGTTTTATGTTTGTTGTTGGTTTTTTTTTGTTTGTCTGTGTTTTTTTTTGTTTTTTTTTTTTTTTTTTTTTTTTTTTTTTTTTTTTTTTTTTGCTTGCAGCTTCACACCTTAATTTCTTTCCTTCCCATTTTTGGAGTGTGCCAAAACAACATCAAAATCATCCAAACAACAGCAAAATCCAGGACAGGCTACTTTGCTTGAAAGCTTTGGGCTAAAGTTATGGCATTGTGGAGGACTGAGAAAGAGGGGAAGGATTTAAATGTACTGGTAATGTTAGGAGGTTCCAGTAGAACCTCAAGAATTATATATTAAGGGTACTGGGAGAGTGGTTTTTACACCCCAAAAGAATTCTTCAGGAATAAATCAGAGACGAGACTTGTAATTGTTAAAAGAGAATAGCAGGGGAAGACATTAATGGCCACCATGAAAACTTGATAGCCTCCATTCCCAGATGGCAAGAGACAATTATTTTCAACACTCTGTGCAGGATAAAAACTTTAAAACCTTATCCCACTAAAGCTATATTAACATTTATTATAGGAGAGTCATTTAACTCATTTAGAAAATGTTCCAGAGGTTTATATTAATACCCGTTTCCTTACTTACTACCTTTTTAAACTAGTTTTTAACATATTCATCCATTTCAGCAACCAAGCGAGGCTGAGACTATGTCATTATTCATTTTTTCATGTCTGTTCCTGCTGAGGTTTACCTAAGCATGAATGGCTTTTTTTGGTTTTACCACCACTTCCCATTACTTCAGATGTTGTATTCCAGATCTGCAGTTTTGCAATAACTGTATTTCCTCCATATATTGCTATTCTTGACATCTCTACCTGAGCAATGTGAAGGCTTGACTTGTTGGACAAATGAAAATGAATAAAACAATGACAGTGATTCTCATGTATAGGGATGTGTATATCCTAGAATGTTACTTCTCAGTCCCAAAAGTATAAATCTAAATAGAATGCAAGATATTATTAATCAGATAGTTCTTTCTCCTTTCTTTAACTGAACAACCCACTTATAATAAAATCATTGAATAATTAATATTGGAAAGGACTGCAGGAGATTGTCTAGACCAACCTCCTGCTCAAAACCAGGTCCACTTCAAAGTTTGACAAAGTCTCTTAGGAACTAGTTAAGTTCTTAATTTCTCCAGAGACAACTTTTCTGGGAAACCTGTTCCTGAGCTTTAGTACATTATTTGTTATTTTTCTTGTGTATGTTCAGCTAGAAATTCCAATAAGTAGTTTATGATCATTGTATCCTGTTCTTTTGCTGTACATATTTGAGAAGATTCTGTCTTCCCTAGAAAAATCTATTAGGCCGTTGAAGACAGAGACTAAACTCATCTCTTTTTTTTTTTTTCCCCCTGGAGAAATATCTCCTAAATATTTCTCCAGACTGACGAATTAAACTCTTTCAGTCCTTTCCACGTGCATCATGTAGTTCCATCTCCTAACCCTATTTGTGGCCTTCCAGCAAAATCATTTGAGTTTACAAATGTGCTATTCTTGTACCAAGGGTCCACAACTGTACATGGTACTGCAGCCTCACCAGTGAAGAAGAGTGGGGAATAATCACTTACCTTGGTCAGCTGTTTCTGTTCTTGCTAATGCAACACAATATGTGTTTTGCATAAATTGCTTTAATGGGGGATTCCTGACTCATATTAATTGTGTTTTCCACCAAGAAAACTTTGTTGATGGTAATATTTGGAGGTAAAAAAAAATAAAATTCAGACTAGTTACATTTTAATAGAAACATGTTAATATTTCAATTATTAATTGGTGTCACCATGATCAGGATGACATGACAGAGTAAATTCATTTTACCACAGCCAGTAGAAATGCAATGGTAAATCCAAAGGGGAAGATTAACATGAGGTTCAGATTCATACTTTATCTTTTAAAAGCTAGTGTTTTTTTTCTGTGATCAGCAACAGTGAAAGTTACTATCCTGTTCATGCAGCAGAAAATTTACAAAATTTGGAAGTGGTCAGAAAAGGATTGGAACAATGCTGAATTTTGCTATCAGTGAGAATCAATACCTTATCCAAGATGAGGTGAAGAAGTGACAAGTTCATGACCTATAAGAATTTACAGAAGGAAGATACCATCAAAAGAAGGAAAAAAAAAAAAAAGAAGAATTGTTCTAGATCTGAAAAATGAAGTTGAACAAATTCAGACTAGAAATACAGTGCACCATTTTGGCACTAAGTGTAAAAGATCAATCACAATAAAGTAGAATGTTCAGTAACAGAAATCTAAAAAACCCAAAAGTTGTTCTCCTTTAAAGGAGAAAATGTTATTGTGAATGAAGCCATGAACATGACACAAGTAACCTGGTGAAATTCTACAGATATTACACAATGTTTGAATAGGAGAAATTCAGCTCCAGGTGCATATTTGAGAGCCTCATATTTTTCTACATGGTGTCCACTAAGAATATTTTGATTTTTTAGCATAATCATCTGCATTGTCTCATCTAAAATAAACTTTTTAGACCTTATGCATTTAAACTATGGAATTATGAATTATTCAAAGAGGTATGTCAGTTTTAATAGTTTTCCTGGTCTAGTGCATTTCTATGCGTAATAATTAATCCACTTATAATCTAATTTACACCTTTTTCATTAAAATAGAGCTGTCTCTTTCTTTGTACTGTCTGGATAAAAGAATCCTGATGACGAAACTGTGTAAGTCCTGCTTTTTCATTTAAGGTAAATTTTTACCCTAACCTCTGTCATCTCAGCCAAGGGGATGTTTCAGTCAGTTATTAAAAACAGCCTCTAAGGGAAAATTCTCTGGCAGAATAAAAAGAAACAAACAAAAATCACCAGAAAAGAAGAAAAATTGCAATCATTTGCATATTAAGTATCTCTTTTTTTATTTTTTTTTTCTCTGACACCAGTAAAATTGGGCTATTTTTTATAGAAGTAAATGCAGCTAAATGCTTGTAACATGTTCATAAGACTTTTTGATTTAGTTGGTGTGTGTATATGTATGGATGATTAAATTTATGTGTGTGAAGGATTTTACACTTCATTGTTACCCTTCAAGATTGCTTATATTTAGATCAAAAGATAAAGCCCAATATTTGTGTTCCAGGATTTGTAGGAGGTCAATACTTTAGCTTCATTTATTTTCACTTCATTGCTTTGCGTTTTGGTTTATTGACTAGCAACGCACGGAGTTGTATTATGCTGTGCGATGAGACTCTTGCTGGACAAACACATTTTGTGACAGTTGACTGAAATGCAGGAATATCTTCTTCCCTGTCTGCAGCTCATTAATGAGCTTCCAGATGGATTTTGAATTATTTTTGACCCAGTGTCTTGAGATACTATTGATAACTTAATTCAAAGCAAATCAGAGCTGTCTTTGAAGATATCAGAGGACAGCATCAGATAGAATAAGATAACACTTTTTTCCCCATACATTTTAAAGCCTTTCATTATATTCCTCCCATTCATTTTGGCACTGTATTACAATCAGTCTCAATCAATCTTTAGCATTTTTTGAAAGAGAGAAAAATAGAGTGGAGGGCTCTGCTTTATGTATGCAATAATAACAGCTGCAGAACTTTGAAAAATACAAACACACAGAAAGTTAGAAAAAGACCAAGGTGGTGTAGGTATGAATGAAGATCAGCTATGGGACAATGGACGCACTGGCTTAAATATTTTGTGATTTGAGAAAATGCTGCACATCTGCTGTTTGAATTTCATTTTTGTCAAGTTCTATTAACAGATAACAATAAATCAAAAGGCACAACTGTACTGAAAGTCTGCTACAAAGAATTTCCATTATTAATCTTTTTGTCAAAATTGTTTAAAACAGAAGAGCTAAAAGTAAGATGGGCTTATCTGTTGTTTTGTGTTTGTTAGTTTTTTGTTTTTTTTTTTTAAATTACAGAACATTGTTAAATGTCTTAGAGTTGCAGCTTGTAGATAGCAATAAAACTACTACTGCAAATATCACTGATTTTTTACACTAGAACTGAAGAAGTGTCATCATCTATGTTTTTTCTTAGATTTCCTCTTTTGCTGTGAGCTAGAAATTCTAGTAACAACACCATTAAGGGCTGTTGCTGATCTGTGTCTATACAAACTTACTTGATAAGAGATCTGATCCAGGAACAGTTTATTTTTCAACATAAGTGCAGAGTTGCAACATATTTATTGAAGGTAATGAGGAACCTTCTTGCAGTCTTATGTCAAGCTTATTATAAACCCATTGTAGCTTGTTCTTGCTGGTGCCAGTCTACATCACTTATAATTGTCAGCAGTTTGAATCAGTGCCATTGATTTAGCATCACTGGCCTTTGCAAAGATAATGTGTAGAATTTATAGAAACAATTTCTGGACAATTTTAAGTAACGGATATGCATTTTGTTGTTGTTGTTTTTTGGTATTTTGTTGTTGTTGTTGTTTTTTGGGGTTTTTTGAGAAATACATCCCATAAGATGAAGGATTTCTCTCAGGCATCCAATTCAAACAGCTAGAAATACTTTCCATGATGTTCTGTATCATCAGTTCTTACTGTTAGAAGTGTTCAGTTTATAAATTTTAGCTAATTATATATTAGATACTGCCCAGTTGTACTAACTATACAAGATTGATGGAAAGCATTATTTTTCTCCTCCAAATCTCTTCAATGATTACAATTCAGCTTTTCCATTTCATTTTACTTTAGAATTAGCATTTAATCAATGCTCAGTTGACTGATATTTTGCTTCATAATTAGAAGACTTCTTAAAAGTAATCATTCTGTTACATTTGCCTGGTAACAAGGGGGAATGATGTATATAAACTGTATAATTGAAGACAATATACTGCTTTAAACTTTAGATAATTAGTCACACTGAAGATGATAAAAAATTACTGTCTTTTTGGTATCCCTAAGAATTTGATTTCTGGAAAGGTTTCATTTACAGAGTAAATAATTCCAAAACTCTATTTGAAATGCAAAAATACTGCATAATGAGTCAAATTCATTAATAACACCATCAGTAAAGTTATAAAGTTTCTCATTCTTTATTTTACTTTTTGACAGGCATAAAATAATTTTGATTCTCACATCCCTATTTTCGAATTGCTAGTAAATGTCCTCAATTATCAATTTAAAAGAAATAAAATTCAGCATTTTGTCAGTGAGAAAAAGTCCATTAAGATTTTACCTTCTCCAAGTGACCATTTTGTGTATATCAGTTTAATCCACAATCCTTAGTTTTATCCAGTTTATCTACTTGATCTTTTAAATCATGTATCAGAATGCATGACTAACTGAAGTCATCCCTTTACTTCCCCTATGAATCTCCCAAAATGAGAGTCGAAGCCTATGTATTGCCTTTAAACTTCTGTGAAACCACCTTGGATTTTCAGTATTGAAATGACAGGGTTTGAGATATTCAAAGCTAATTATAAAGTCATTCCAAGGGAGAACAGAGACCACCAAACCAGATGGAATCCATTACCAATCACACTCCTGAGACTGTGTGACATCATTAAAATGTATAATATTTCCATGTAGTGGTGTTTGTTTTCATCAGTTTCTGTCTAGGTAGTAACACTAAAACTACTTCTATAAGCTTTATGTAGAGGTTACCTCCACTCATTACAGCAATAAGTTCTGTCCTACTTGGCTCTTTCATCTTAATTACATGGACAAGTCCAAAATAAATTTGGATGCCTAAAGAACAAAAGAAAAAAAAAAACTCTCAGAAAAAAATAGTTTCAGATGTACTGAAAGGAAAAGAAATATGAAAAGCATGTTTAACAGCTGATGGACAAGACAATGCTATTTTGGATGGACCAGGAAAGAAATTGTTTTCCATTTGGAAGCTCCAAGGAAAAATCTGGAATAAAAAAACCATTTCTTGTTAGCATGCCTGCCCTCACTTCCCCTGCTTCCTTTGTCCTAAGGTAGAGAAGGAGTAGGGAAGCAGGACATTAAATGCCGCATAGGTTTTGAACTTCTGGTGAGCTTTAAAAATTCATTTGTCCAGACTGAAAGGTATTTCTTAATCAGACAGAAGTGTTCTTAACAATCTGTACTCCAAACTAGTCCACAGACATTATCAGGTTGTGAGTGCAACCTAATAAATCTTGCCTCTCATAGTGGCAATATGAATATTACCTTAATTACTGCTTGTCACTTACAGTGCAGAGCTGGCTTGGGTCCACAGGTCCTAAGGCTTGTGGAGGGGTTTATCTGCAAAACTCTGCATCGACATAACAGCACAGGAATAGGACTAGATGTCTATGTAAAAGAGAAATTTCATCAGTATGAAATAACTTCTATAAGTTTGAAAAATTACCAGCATCAGATATGAAACTAAGCATAAAATTGTAAGTTTAATCATCTTAGTAGGAAACATAGTCATCGTGTTTACAGGGTTACTGATTATTCTCATTTATTATTTTAGGTTTCACAGCTGAAGAACAGACTCATGGGACTGAAGATGTGGAAAACAAGATTTATAATTTATAAATTAAGATAATGATGTCTTAAATTTCCTGTCTCAATGTTATGTTACTCTTCACTGTACATCACGCACACTTGAGCAAGTTCCTGCTGTCACTTTCTTGGAGAAAGTAAGAAGAGCTCTAAGTTGCTCATTTTGATCTATAGTCCAATTTTTTTTCCAAAATTCATACTGCATACTTTCCAAATTAGATCATTAGTTAAAGAAATTGAGAAGCAATTTATGAAATACTGTAAGATAACACAGTAAATTCTTCATGATTATTTGTTAAAAAAATCACTAGGAAAAGGGCATAAATGGCACTAGAAACTGACCCCATTTAAGCAGAGAGTTGGAGATTAGCCCCTTTTCTTGAAGAATAAGAACAGTGGACTCCAGAGTGCTGAGGCTCATATTTGATTTAAATGTGAAGGCTCTATTTCTGGGTGTCTTCTCACCATGTGGACCTAGTACAGAAAAATCTGCTGCCTGCTCTGGTGTGCAGTGCCTGCCCTCAGGAAAGGATTTAAAGTTCTGAACAAGTGGAGATGTTCACTGTTGTGTTCTGTGTTGAACCTACTTGTTTAGACCCCATCTGATACTTTCTGCAAACTAACCAGAAGCAACATATTCTAGCTGCTGAGTTGCAGTGCAACAACTTCTAGCCATTGTGAGGGAAGAAAATGTGCTTCATTTAGAAGTCCTAATCCAAGGTGCACCTGCAAACCTGACTAACTTCCATTCATGTGGGATCATTTCAGGACAAAACCCCTCACATGTGAAATCATGGGGGGAAAGTCCCAGCTCTAAAATTTGTCCTTATGGAGGAAATTTTCTAAGAGTGTAGTTTTTTTTCCAAATTATATCTAGGAAAGTGTGTTACAGCTGTCACTAAAAAAGACTGCAACAGCACGCAGGATGAGTTGCTTCATGTTATCAATTCTTCAAAGTATTAGCTCTTCATTCATCCAAGATGAGGACTAGTAAGAGTGTAATACTACCCAGGAATCCCATACTTATGGGTTTCAGTTTACTTTGAAGTACTGCAAGTGAAATGATTCACCAGCTCAAGTTGCTTCTGCACCCACTGACCATAGCAGGAATCTAGATGACTAGCTCATTAGTTCATTTACATAGCAAACTTAGGCAAGATAAATCCCAAATTGTCTGCACTGCGGCATATCTAGAAATTTCTTATAGATCTAACTATGGATATGATAACACAAAGAGTGAGGAAAAAATATTTTAGCAGCAAGTATGAATCAAACTATGTTCCATAAAGCCTAAAATTATTCTTAAAAATAAGAAGCCTTTCTGTGTTTTACCAAGACAAAAATAATTATTTAGCTGAAATGGCATGAAAGCCAGCTGGTTTCTCTAGTTGCATATTATTAGATTTCTCATTTATGAACTTTAAAATGAATGTATGCAATAAGGCAGACCAACTGAGCAGAGTTCAATATGAAGCCTATGACAAACATCTTACCTGCCCTTCTTAAAAAGCAGATGGAAGACAGGTAGCACAAAAAAAATTACTAAAAGGAGAAACAAACTGATTAATATGGTAAAAATTTCTGTACTTGCAGCACTAATGTGTTCATTGGCAGAGATGCAAATATGCATGTAGCCTACTTTCATTTTCCCAGAGCTCAACTGAATTAATGCTGTCATGTTGCTCAGAGTAACAGACTCCCACCTAAGAGTCCTCCCACGTCACAAGATCAATGGAAGTTACAGCAGAAAGAAATTATAATGTGCAAGAAATTGTTGGAGCTGATAAAGAAAACACATTTGCCCTTCATGTATATTTAAAGAAGTTCTTTTTCATTATGACTTGTAAATGGCTCCTCTGTGAACTGCACAGATAAAATTAAAAGAGGCTGTTTTCCCCCCAGCTTTTGGAAGTCTGCATGGCTCCTGTCCCAAGGATGTTAATATTTCAGGATTATAGATTAAACTAATCCACTTTCTTGCTTTGAGTCAAGGTCAAGTATAACTGAACAGCCCCTGACAGATATTTCTCTCCTATGTTAAACCTAAAAACATTCAGAACAGAGATTCAAGAGCTTTCCAAACTAGGCTGATCTTCTGTTTGACAATCCTTACAGTGATCCTTGTTTTCTAATATCTTTTTAACTGCTGAAGCAAATTTAAACTGTTTTTTTGTTTTTTTGTTATCCCCCCTAGTCCTGTGCTCTCCAACTGTGTCATGTTAGTCATTACTGTTTTCTTTACTAACATTTTGCATATTTGAACTTCTTTATGGTCCTTGCTCTGATTTCCTTCCTGACACTGTTATCATACCTTTTCCTCTGCAGCCTGAACAATCTCATTCCTTGATACAGATTATTTCCAAATTTCTTACTGATTTTCCCTGAGTTCCACTTAAGTCATTGAAAAATGCTTGAAACTGTCCTTATATACCAGAAAGACCTTGGAATAGATCAATCATTGTCTTAACAGTATTGTGTCTTACAATGGCATCTGGCTTTAATGGGAAAGCTACTAAGCTGGAAATACAGACTTTGTATTTCCCCACTTTAAGTTTCTGCAGCATTGTGTGCAGCTAGTTAACCCTCAGCCTGTGATTATGCATTTGATTTTCTTTCCTGGATGTGATATCTCCACTTGATTACTAAGAAAAATCATCTTACTGGTATCACCATTTCTTCAGTTTGGCCACATCATTTGAATTAAAATCTGATCCCTTGTGGGAAACTGCAGCAGGACTGCAGGCCCCTTGACGGAGCGAGAGGAGTTTGACCTTGGCCAGATTGTTGTATACCCGTGAAGATAAACAACTTGCAGAGTCTGAGAGAACCCATGAGAAGCAGAAGATAAGAAACCTCAGAGACAGTAATTTGTACAAAGACAGTAGTTTGTAACTGTGGCCAATAGGTGATTGTTTGTGTATAATGAACACCAATAATGTTAGTGCACGTACACTTAGGAAATATAGAAAAGTAGCTGTGTGAAATAATAAAGTAGAAGTTTCACTTTTATCTGTTCGGGATCTTCGCCTGCTTTTTATCAGCCGTCCCAACAACAACAACAATAACGACAATCCCTCAGAGCATTTTAAACTTTTCTGTTCTGGGCCTGTTCTGTGTTATTGTTGTCAGTTGAAAACATCTTTTCTTCCTTTTCCTGGACTGAAGAAAAGTGTTTTGATATTGATGTGACAAACCAAAAGACTTGCAACCTGCTGAGACAATCTTAAACATAAGACTTCTTGGGTTCCAGACATGGAGAGCTGCACACACTACTCACAAAACAAACAAAAAAACCCTACAAAAACCAGTATACAAAAAAACCCAAAACAACAAAACAAACCAAACAAAAAAACACCAAAAACAAACAACCCCCCCAAACCAAAAAAAAACAAACAAACAAACAAAGAAACTTGGTTTATATGTAGAAATCTTTGTTTAGGTGTCTTAATCTACCTGAATCCAACTGAATTCCATTCAGCTTCTGCATATACATAAATTAAGTAACATTTCTTTCCTTGAGGATGATCTTCAAAATAAATCAATATTCTCAATTGACCCATGATTTATTTTCCTTATTAACCTTATACCTCTATCACTTCACTGTTGTAAAACCATTTTTCATGTGCTATATATTCTTCACTGTTGGGTTTTTTTATTATTATTTTTAATTTTAGTGGAACTATAAATGAAAAAAACTGTTATTATCCACTACTGTGAGAACCTAGGTATCTTCGGCAAAATTCCTGAAATTGTATTGATTCTCAACTCTGGGAATCAGAACTTAACTCCCCTTAAAAAAAAACCAACAAAAAACAACAAAACCAAACGAAAACAAAAACAACCAAAAAACCAAAACCAACCAAAAAATCCTAACAAAACAGAACACAAAAACACAAGTTTGCAACCACATGATGTTGGCATGGCAAACAATCCCAGGATGACCACCTTTTTTTAACTCATTCTCTGAGCCTGGCTTGAAACCTTAATTGCTCCAGACAAACATGAAATCATGTAGTAAATGAGCTGATTTCTGCTAACTGTTTACAGAAACAGTTCTCTAAGGTATCCACAACAAGGCAGTTTAAATTAGTGTCTCTTTCTTTAACTTCCTAATATACTGTTTATTCTTGCAATCTTAATAACTAAGTTCAATCTTATCTATATACATGTGTGTGTTACTGCATATGCAATGATAGAGCACCTAAAACTAGATCCTTATCAACAGTTAAAATGTGATGCCTCACAGCATAAAACTCTATTTCTAGTTTCTTCAAAAATCATATATATATATATTATATATATAATTATTAAGCATTTATATATTTTATATAAAATATAATTCATGTCTAAAAATAAAATTTAAAGTTTTGATTTTCATGCGGAAATTTTCCAAGACAACATTTGGGAACAGACTCAGTTTTGATCAAAATTTTCATCTAGAAGAGGAAACATTAGAATCTAATCAGGAAACAGGAAACTATTATCAGACATTATGTACCCCTCTTACAGAAAATGTCATTATACACTCTGCTACCTACATACTTTGAAAGGTAGAAATGAGATGATCTTAGAGTCACAGATATACTTTCCTAATGGTATGAAAATGTAACCAAATACATAATTTACTCAAAAAAAAAAAAATAAAAAAAATCTCTGTTCATGTTCAGCCATGTGGCTAATGGCCACCTCTGAGCACTGGCTTCTTATTCACTATATTGAATTGTTACAGCTGCAGGTCTTTAATAGATGGAAAGAGTAAATTTGACTTTTTCTTCAGTCACTCCCTTTAGCTGTCTTGAGATCATGATTCTGCTTGTAAGTATAGTGAAAATGTTTCATAAGAGAATTGACTGGTTTTCATTTCCATGGTAGTGTTTTTCCTCTGTTCTGCTAACCTGTTCTATGACCATTACTTCATTAACAATTTCTATCTGCTCTCTCTTGGAAGAGTGACCTTTACAGTAATCATAAAACCCATCACAAGGCTATCTCACCTTGTAAGTGGTTCATGGTAGATATGTCAGAATAAGGTAGTATTTAATCTGTGATTTACATTTCTTCAAGTTTTAAATAACTTTCTGTTGAATAGGCATATTATTTTCCAAAATTTAAAGGAACACTATCACAATCTCCCAGAACATGGTGTATTTCTGTCTATACATTACTCATTAATACTCCAATTTGGTTTATGGAAGATGTTAAACATTTTTCAGACAAAATACTTAAAGTATGGATCAGGTTTTCTTCCCCTTACTTCTTAATTATTTTTTATATTTTTAGCATCCTTACTCTGGATGTCCTATTCTGGAATCCAGACAACTAGAGCAGTGAAGAGAAAGAGGTTCTGTTAGGCTTATTTATGTGTAAGAAACCATCAAGCCTTAGTTGGCTACTGCATTGTAGAATTCCATACCTGGAGGAACTTTAGGAAAATTAAGATAGCTGTGATCTCTCTCTCTCTCAAACATATGGACATCCACACTTTCTCATTTTGCTCCTGCCAGGCTGCCCTGAGTTCTCCTGATATGTCAGATTAGATAACATTTGCAGAGTGTTTTATCCGAGTAAAGGGAGTTTATGATGTCCTTTGTGTCTCCCTGTCAGGTTCACTCTAGTGAAAAGATACCTTTTCTTTCAATAAATGTGCAATATTTTGTCACAACACAAATTGTCTCCTTGAAACAATATGTGATAATTCCCATATCTTTTAATTATAAAATTTGAATGTAATTTTAGGTTATGAAACATACTCTAAATTGGCATCTTCTACTTCCAAAATTCTGGATTTTACTTGTTGTTTCTGTGGGGTTTTTTTAATAAATGCCTCTATAGAAGGGCACTTTGCTAATATAAAGTTAGGTCTAATTGTGACCTATAGTTGTAAATAAAAGTAAAGGGCATAGCATTAAGTTCCCTAAGATGAATGAGAGACAATGGATGATTCATGGTGTGAAAAGGAACACATCACACAATCAAACTGCTAACCCTTCTCTTTTATGCCCAACTTTATTTATTTTTTTTTTTGTATTTTTAAGAGGAGATGGCATTTGGGTATGTGAGTTTTGCCTTGTGATTGTTTGATAATCACAGACAAATATCATGCTTTTAACATCCATGCACATACAAATATCCCATGACAAGACAACTGCATAAACACTACAGGACAGAGAAAACAATTGAGGGAGTCCCACAGGAACTTACAGAATCACAGCTATGTCAATATTAGAAAGGTATACATTCTTAATAGGGGAATAGTGTAACATTTTTAGTTTCTCTTGATCTATGCTACAGATTTACATTTGGTTGTTATGTTCAGTCGGCTAACAGCTTCTTAGACAACATGACAAGCAAGTAAATGATGTTTAGTAAACACTTGCATTTTGGCACACAAAGGGATCATCAGCAAGCTTTTCTCTATTTAGTAATAAAAGAAGCATAGCTTCTAGTAAAATATCAGTGAGCTCATGGCAATAGTATGTATCTTGAATATAACTGGAGTTTCAGATTTTTTTGCTAGCATCAATTATAGTAAACTAAAGAAAAACAAACAAGGACCAGTTGAACTGATGCAGTCATATGTTAGAGCAAGCCATGTAAGAGCGAACATCCCAAAGTTTAACTCTAAAGATTAATATGTATTATGTATTAATCATAAATCTGCACTTAACAGTTAATCAAATTCTTAGTCATTGTATGAGGTTGATCTTTCACCCTGTTAAGTGGAATGTATGTATTTTGTTCTGCATTGTCAATTGAAAAAATATGTAACAAGGGATTACTTTCATTTCTCTCCTCCATGTACATAGATGTCCGCCATGTGTACAAAGATACATTCCCTTGCAGATGTGCACATACCGATATATTTCTGAGTTGAGAGCAAATATGTCTTCAAAAAATTTTCTTAAGTTATTTTTGAAGTCTAAAGAGTGAATTTGAAAATGTAACCTCAGTTCTTGTCTGAACTACTTTGTTTACTAACATGGATTGTTTCTAAGTATACCCATCTACAAGAGACTCTAAACAGCTCTTCATTCAGACGTAATGTTAATGTTTCATGTGTTCCCGTTGCTGTTTCTGTATTGTACTCTGCTATTCTGAATAACAAAAATAGTAAGACAGACTGGCACTCATCAATAACCAAGGGAGGAAAGGTTTGGGGAAAAGTACTCTTGCTAGAGATTTAGGCAGATTTGATATAGAAGCAAGTCGGGTAAGAAAAACAGAAAATGGAAAATTACTTCTGCAGAAGTAACCTAGGCACAAGGGAAGACAGTGGTCCAGCTGCCTGTTTTTGCTAAAACCAAAGAGAACTGTAAATTGATTGAGTTTTTAGATGCATTCAGGTAAAGGCTATTGCTAATTCTGTGATAATTTCTTCTCAGTTTTAATGTTCTACTGTGACATACAGTGTTAATTATTTCTTGAAGTGTGACATTTTCCTGAGAATAAGGTTTATGCAGACCAGAAAAATAGGCACCTGCTGCTTCCATCAAATCCTGCAGTTATTTGTCAACCACTTCTGCAAATTTATCATATATGCAACAGAAAGCACAACCAACAGAACAAAATAGCAGTCTAAAAAGAGAAACAAAGGTACCATTTTGACAGTGCAACAGCATTCATTTATTTCCCATTTATCAACACATAGCTTGACTCCAAGTGCTCAGCAAAAGAAGCAAACCCAAACTGAGCCATAATGTAAAATCCTATTCCTATATATTTATAGGAATTATATATACATTTAGAAATATGTACAACACTACTATTTCTTTTCTCCAGCAACATCAGCAGCAGCAGCTTTCACACTTTATGACCTCATTATGACATCATATAACTTGCATTTAACCTACTTCTATTAACTCTCTCACCATTTTCAAAAGTGTACTTCCTTTCCAAACTGCTTTGACAATGTGGAGAATGGACACATCAAGCCTGACAAAAACCTGTGGTAGTTTTATATTATGAACAAAAGTCTGTTAGTTCAGAAAGATGAGCTCATAAATGTTATGAAGCAAATCTCAATAAACCAATTTGCACATTTTCTCTAGAGTACTTGTTTCAGTATGACTGCCCTACAGTGAAAGAGAGATTACCATTTGCTTTTATAATTTTTATAGGTTTCCTCTGTAGAGCAGTTTAGACTGATACTTCAAACAAGTGATGAAAATGTGGAATATCTGCTGCAGAGTTTACAAACTGGTATTGTGTGTTCACTTAATACATGGAACACAAGCTGTAAAACATTTTGTGAATTTATAATTATACTACATAGCAAGAGATTTAATTAAAAATATTCTCAGCTCTTAGTTAAGGTTTACCAAGCCTGCATCTTATGGTACCATCCATTTTTTTGCTTCCTTTTTAGCATATGCTATCTGGATTTCTTTGCCATTCAGTGTTACACACTTGTGTGTCATATCTCTTGTGTACTATCAACACAGGAAGTCTTCTGAACTCTGGTCTTCCCTTCTTTTTCAATTTTTCACCTTTTTATTTCTCCTGCAGCTGTATTTTTTTGTAGCTGTTTCATGGGCTACTGTCCTTGAACCTATTCTTTCACATCATTTCAGGTTAATGTCTCCAAATGAGAACTATCTGTGAGATCAACTAGTAGCTGAATTTTGTCCAAAACCATCTTGGCTGCCTTCTGGCATAATTTTGTATAAATTTGCTGTCGTCTGAAGCTCTACTATGCTAAAATCTCTCCCACATGAATCTTTCCGTCTTAACTTTCTCAATTGTGATGTCATCCTTCTGCTGACATCTCTCAGTCTCAGAGAGCTTTCTGGGTTTTCATGACTGAGATATGTTTTTATTTCTTCTTCTGTAAAATTTCTTACTCCTTTCTAGCCAGATTCTTTCTGTTGCCAGTCTCTGATGGTACAGATGTCCTTTCTCTGGACCCAGCAATGCCTTATTCTCTTCCTCACCCCATGTTCAGAATCCTGTTCTCATACTCTCTCATGTTCAGAACAGAAACTGGCACTCCAGGCATCACAAGAGGTAGATGCATATTTCCTTTTAAAGAGCAGATTTGATCACCAAACCTACAAGCAAATTCAAATGTGAGATTTGGAAACACAGCAGTTATTCAGCTGCTTATTGTGTTTGACTGCATGTTACTTGGTCAGGTGGGCAATTCCATGTCAGGTAACTAGGAAAAAGTATATCTCAGGGTTTGCAGGAGACATATGATGGTCACTAAACAGTGGCAGTCCAAATTTTAGTCACAGGAAGCCTTTGCGACTGATTATCAGCTTTTTCCACTAGCCTTTTATTTTCTGCTACTGCTAATCTTGCCAACAGTAAAATGAGAGCTTCAGACAAAGCTTATCAGGGACACTCTTCCACTGAATCACCAGGTGCAGAAAGGACCCCCTTGCTTTCTAAACTATTTCCTAGAAAGGAATCTAGGTGCAATTGGATCCAGTCTTAAACCCAGACTTATGCCAATGGTTTATGTCTAAAGGATTATATAGGTGTAATTGAACACTTATACACCTTTGTCCCACAGGATTAAGGACAGCAAACCAAATAAATCTATATAAATTACCTATCTATCTATCACAGTGCACCATTTTTGAAGTAACATTGAACTAATTATATTAAAACTAACAAAAATCACTTATTAAAAAGAGGTTGAGGTTACTCACCCAAACTAACAACTGTGGACAAATCTCTTTCATCTGACCTCAAGAAGTAACCTTGAAGAACATCCCCACTGCCCAACCACTAAAACATGAGACTGAGCATTTATAATATAAAGTGATTGACAGTCAGATGACTCCAGGCCAGCTGTGATAGCTCAGCAGCTTTAGTTAAATTATCAGTAGTATCACATGTTGGTTTGTTAATCAGGTACTTTGTTCTGCCACATTCTCAGCTGTGTCAGTTTCTATCAGGATGTTTAACTTCGGGATTTAGTGAGGCTTGTCTTGGCATTATTCATCACCAAAAACAGCATGACACCTCCTTGTCCATTTACCACTGGTAGCTCTACAAATTGGGTACTTGAATTCTTTTACCCCCACTCAAGGTAGAGCATCCAGTTACACGTGGTGGCTTGGCCTAAGACATTTTAGAGACAACTTCTTGTAACAAAAGGTTTTGGGGTTTTGTCTTTATGCGTTTAATTCCCACAGAAAATTCCAAATGTAATGCCTTTTAGAACATCGTATTCCAGTCAGTTTTTTCTTCTGTTCATGAAAAAAAGTAAAATTATTCTTATCTGTGCCTCAGTGTGTTGTTATCATGTTGCTGGACTTCAAATACTGCTACAGCTATAAGATTCATTATTTTCTTTTCCATTCATCTTTGAACTCTTCTTTTCTATGATTCATTTCACTAGCTCAAAAAAACAAATCAAAACCAGCAGAACTGTTAGGTCATTGAAGTGAGATTTGTCTCATCTAACTGTAAATATCTACAATGTGGAAAAGTATAGGTGAGCTATAATGGCCCTGTTGTTGTTAACAGAGCAATGGAGAGACTTTTGGGGTGGGATTGATCCAAATTACGTTACTCATCTACTTTATATTCAATAAATTATATTGTGGACAGTGGAGGCATCTATGGTACCATTTGCCTGCCAGAGGACTTGCCCCAGTGTTGTTCCAGTCCTCTCATGGAGGCTGTGCACATGCAGTTTGATTGCTGGGAGCGTTTTAAATTCATAAGTTACATTGTTAAAATCTCCTGTCCTGTGCTTGTTGTTAGGAAACATTTTATTGTGGAGGATGTGGCAAGGACATTAAGAGTTTTCATCATACAGGGGCTCATGTTAAAAACCAAACAAACAAAGCAACAAAAAGCTGAAATAGGCCAATGTAAAACAAACCTAGCAAGCAAACACCCTGCAGTGCCTGAGAGATGGTGAAAGCTTCTTCTCCCAGAAAAAAAATCACAGAGATGTTAGCCCAAGTAATTAAATAAAAAAAAAAAAAAAAAAAAAAGGCAAAAAATTGACTTGACATACTGCTTCAAGCTGTAGTTATCTTAAATACTATAGAGCATATGCTTTTGCTGTGATTTCATCTCAGCTGGCAACTAAGTACCACAGAAGAGTTTATTCATTCCCCCTCCCCGCAACAGGGATAGGGAGAATTGGAAAAAGGTAAAACTCATGGATTGAAATACAGAGAGTTTAATAATTGAAATAAAGCAAAATAACATTAATATATATTATAATATATAATAATAACAGTAATAGTAATGAAAAAGAAAGAGAGGGAGGAATAAAACCCAAAAAAACAAGTGATGCACAATACACTTGCTCACCACCCACTAACAAATGCCCAGCCAGTATCTGAGCAGTGATCAGCTATCAGCAGACTCTCCTCACTTTACATACTTAACATGACATTCTATGATACAGAATACTATGGTAGCCTCTGGCTAGTTCAGGTCAGAGGTCCTGGCCATGCTCCCTCTCAGCACCTGCTTACTGGCAGAACTTGGGAAACTGAAAAATGATTGGACTTTGAGCAAGAACTGCTTAGCAATAGTAAAACATCGATGTAATATCAAAAGAGGCCTTTGAAGGCAATGTTCTTGCCCTAGCTAACAGATAATACCATAAACAAAAATGCAAGTGTTCCCTCTTTCACTCAGGATCTTCCTGGTCTGTTCTAGCTAAAAGCAGAAACAGGCAAGAGAGTCTGTGTTTTCTGCTGCAATGCTATGAGCCAGAAAAGAACATTTAAGGAAGTGACTATACATCTTTTAGTCCAACTATTTGTCAGACGAATGAGGGATGACTGACTCAGTCATTCTACCAATACTTTCTGCATGAACACTAAAAAATATAATTGTTGAATGAACTTTGTTTTCAGCATAAATTTCGCCTTGAAGAAACCTTTTTTTTTCCCCAAAACAAAGTGCAAAATTCTCTTCTTGCACATTCTTAAGAGTGCACTAAGCAACATGCTGGAAACAAAAGCTATGGGTATAGCTTACTCTTTGATATTTTGGTTGCTGAAAAGGGATATTCCCTCTAACTTTATGTTATAACCCAGTTCAGGAAGTGGTACCCCTAAGGGAAAAAGAACTTTTGCTGAATTTTATCTATAGCTGCATAAAGCTTAAATATTACTAGATATGAGTTTTCCTGTTTTCCTATATAAATTCAATGATTCCTTTCTGCTTGAAAAGGATTCAAAATATGTCTTAAAGCAGCTTATTCTAAGAGGCCATGAACAGCCGTAACCAGCTTCTGTAATTTCTTATCCAGGCTCCAGAGCCCATTAAGGGAAACAATGCTTCACTGAATGCATTTCTAATTTCTCATCAGAAGAAGAATTCAGAACCCTATGAAAAACACTGAAACAGACTTTGAAGTTAGGACAAGGAATGGATTCCTCAATTCTGATTTGAGTAAGAAGTCATCTATCAGTTCCTCAAGGTGACCACCACTTGAAGGCTGAAGAGCTATACCAGAATTCAGGCAAAGTGAGAATGATGGAGAAAACTCTTGGGAATGTTCCCTCACTTCTGACTTCTGAGCAACTGAAACTGAGATACCATTACTTATGGTTGTCTCACTCCTGTATACAACTCTGAAGCACATTTAAAACTATAATGCCTATCTCTCTTTATAGATTTCATATTTATCTGTTATATATCATAAAATATACATACTTCATTTCAATATTCGTCTAAGTCTATACCTATTTAGAATTCTCCCCTTCCAAAGGAGAAGACAAAATAACAACAGTAAGAAGTTAGGAATACCTTTGTCAGCATTTTTTCAGTCCAAGGAAGTAGTGCAGAAGTAAATTTTTCTGTGGCATTTTAATAATCTGCCTCTCTTTCTGAGTAAGATACTGACGTGAGTTAAGAATTCTGATACAAGCCTATGTTATTCCACTGTCCCATCTTTAAGAGACAATTGAATTTCCAGGACACAAGCAGAGTGATATTTTCTTGGTGTTGATTTAAGCTTTTACTACAGTATGGAAGCTTAATCCAACAAGATTTGGTACATCATCTGAGAAAAGGATTTCAAAGCAATCTTTTTGCTGTGAAATCTGAACAGATATTTACAGGCTCTCACTGACAATTATTGTGATTATAAGTTTATGACAAGGCTAGTAAACAGATTCTTGTATAAACTCAAAAGAAACTTCATCATCTGACTCAAGGCCACATAATTGGAGAGATCTCCCTCACAGCCTTATTTTAGGATGATCAATAAAAAGAAACTTAAAAATGCAGCTCAACAATCTGGAACAGTTTGAAAAGGCCAAAAAGGAAACATTTTCTTCAAGGTTATTAAAGATAAATGAATGTTGCATATGGTCATTAGAATTTATTTAAAATTAGCACAGAATTTAATGAGACACACAGGAAAAGTATTAAATAAAAAACCCTTATTTTTAGCATCTTAGCATTCAGAAGCATTTAAAATTATTTCCTCTGACTTTTCCCAGGTATGTAATTTCAGAAAACTTGAACCCCTCAGGAAACACTTCACATTTTCATGTATTCTGCAAATAAACATGTAGCTGTTTTTCTTTTTTTCTATGCCCACAATACTCTATCATTTAGTAGTTTATTTTAGCCACTTAGGACACATAGTCATCTGGAAGCTTTAAACTTTAAAACTGTATTGTGAAGATAAACTTCAAAGCATAAAAATTGCAGTTCAACCTGAATGAACTTACAAAGTCTAGGCCATAGGGCCTCTCTCCTCAGAGATGTCTTACCAAGAAATTCTCTGAATATTCCACTTTACAAATGTATGTTTCCTAGCTAAAAGTGCCATTACTGGACTGCACACTAAGGCAAATTATTGCCTCTCAGGCAGAGAAATCAAACAGCTGTCAGAGATGATATTCAAATGTGGTTTTAAATCAGTTGTCCCTGTAAGAACAAACAATATTTTCTTTTCTTATGCTAGTTTTTTTAATGTAATATTAAGGCAGATTAAGAATGTTATATATTTTTTTTTCTCTCTTTTGAGTGATGCTTATGCTGCTGTCTGTGTGTGATGGGAAGTAACACCTTTTGGTAATGGAACCTATAAAAGAGTACAATAATGAAGATATAGTAGTCTACAGTTTACCAAGGAGCATATGGTGTGGGGATAGAGTTCTTGTCCTGACACCCAGCAGTCACAGGACTCTGAAGATCAAAGTCTCCGTCTTTCTAGTTGGACTTTTTATGAAATAGGGGCATATAGACACCTAAATTCAATGTCTTATTTTGAAATACAGTTCACTTTAGCCACAAGAAGATTTGAAAATCTAATATTATCTGCATATTTGTGTAGCTTTCTTGTGAACTTCAGGCTTTTAAGTCAATTTCTAGAAAAATTGCAATGTTGGGATTTGTTCTCTTTTCCTTTTCTCCAAAGTTTTGTAGATTAGAGCTTGTATTACATTGTAAGTGTTGGTAGAAGCACTCCCATTCACACAGGTACAAGTTCTTTCTGGGTGACTGAGGAACAGAACTCTGCTTCAGAACTATGGAAGAAAATACAGTAGGGATGATACCATTACACAACTTACTTCAGAAGCTTTAAGGAAGTATTGTGATTTAGATCTTGTGTAGATATTTAGGAGAGTAAAGGAGTCTAGTATCAACAGTTACAATGTGGGAAATGCTTTAATGTTGAGAAGAGAAAAAAACCCCATATTTCTCCTTGATTGTGGAGGTTCTACTACACAGCAAGTTCTCACATCAGCAGGAACTTTCTTAGTCTTCAACAGGAGATAAAAAAAATAAATCATATAAAGAACCCCTTAAGCTCTTTGAAGAAAAAAAAAAATACAGAAAACCACAACCTGCTGAAACCAGTTGCCTTGAATGAAAATTAAGTTTTAAAACATTAATAGATTTTTTTTTTTTGCTATTCTCCTTACACGGAAACTGTCTTTTCTGACTACACTTAATCTATGCCATCTGGATCACCATCTTTTGTCACAGCTTTGGCCCATTCTGTGTGTAAATGAGATGAACCATGAAAGTATTTTGCTGCTCCAGAATTTTCTTACTTTAGAAGAACCCTAGCTCCCTATTAAGGTTAGTGGCTCCGCATTTTGCATTATTTTCAAAGTACAAGGGAAAGACAGGTGGGAGTAGGGTAACCAGTAAGGGATATGAAATATCCAATAAAGCATAAAAGAATATATTATTTTAGAGAAATACAATTCCTTTATGTTCATGTTAGACTTTATTAGTACACATTGAACCGCAGGTAAGAGCTGCTCAGCCTTTGTACGCAGAGTTGGTCCAGTACTTTACTTCAGTTAAGAGAACATTACAAATGTTTCTGTTTCCATGCATTTTTAAAATGGCCTTATGTTTGGTTCTATTCTTGCCCTTCTCCTCCCTGTTTCAGCCGTTTCAGCCTGTCAGCCTTTTACTGTTTGTTTTTAACCATGTCAATGGGGTACAGTTTTCAGGCTGTGAAATGCAAAGCTCCTTCAGTTTTCCTTTCTATCAGCATGGGCTGAGCCAGTGCACCTTAGAGGCTGCATGTACATACCTGTCAACATTTGACATGTAAAAAAGACATAGCCTCCATATTTCTCAGTGGCCAAGATATTTGTGTGTAATGCATCAAAAAAACAAAGATGCAACAACCTATCACTTGTGAGTACAACGTGTATGCGATCAGTCATGTTGGAATCTCTTCTCTAATGCTCATAATGTGGTACAAGTCTGATCTCAGACTAAACTGGACCTGCTACCCAAGTACATCCACCCCAGTTTGTCATACAAGCATGTCCATCACTTCACCTGCCACACAGTGGAGCATGAGTCTGTGCATGCACAATTTGTATGGTCTGTGATTCCCAGATGTCTCTAGCCCCTAATGGTCCTGTCGTGACCATTGCCATTATGCATACTAAGCTGCCCAGACCCTGTAAATCCCATACAGATGGACAAAGAAGCCTTATAGTGGTAAATGATAGCTTAGAAAATGTGCAGGTAGGGACACTGCCTTGGAAACATATTCATGGCAACCTTTCTACCTGGTCGGTAAGCATTTTCAGCTATGCATCAGCTACTAAGCATTTTTGATCTACAGCCAGTTTTCTTCAGCTTGTTATTCACCTCCTGTAGAGTACACTGCTGCATATATATTTTTACAAAGCCCTGTCTTGACTACAGTTACTGCCATTACGTGGTAGAACTCCTTCCAAATCACAGACAAAACTACAAACAGCCTTGAGGAACAGTCAATTGTATCTCAAGGGAAATTAAAAAATCCCCAGTCTTTTATTACCTATATTTAACATATTTTGTATGTGGATTTTATGTCATTAAGCACAGGTGAAATAGTGCTGCCAATATTTCAGGCCCTCAGGCTTCCATCAGAAATGGGCTGCTTCAAAAAATGTATTTGACAGTATTTCAACTGTAGTTAGATCTTTATATCAGTATCATAAAATTCTCTCGAAGTGGAAGTCTGAGATTTTTCACCTGAAGAGGGAACCACTCCACACTTCATTAGCTTCTTGTTGCTATAGACAAAAAAAAAAAAAAAAAAGCTATTAGCTAATTTTAAGTGTCATGAAATGGATTACATAAGATGGCTGGTGCACAATAGTTGTAAAATATATACATTTAATAAGCATTGAAAAGAAATTCTAATTATTTTGCTCAGCAAGCAGAAAGTCATACATTTCAGAAGTGTTCTTTACCTGTGGATAGCCTACTTTATAGAGTGAGAGAAGAACATTTCCAAGCATTACCTAACCTTTTTGAAACCCTTGTTTGAAAAAAACCATTATGCTGGAGCCTTATGTACTAGGCAAATTGACCCAAAAGGCATACCCACCATAGCTGTTGCCAGTAAAAAACAGCCAGCAGTTTGAAATTCATCCTGTTCTTTTCTGCCACCCCTGAAAACGTACTCTCTTCAAAAGGCTTCATGCTGAGAGGTGTGCAGCAGAGTTTCTGTGGCTGATTAGCTGCAAAGCATTATCTGTTTGTTATGAACTCACAAAGCAATGAGGATGCAGCAAAAAAGTATATGTCCAGTGCCTTGTGTTCGCTAATGCTGCCCCATTAGTGAGGGAAGGAGAAATGTGTGTAACATCACACGTCTTACAAAAGTTGTGTACTGACTTCACTTTTGTAGCACTCCCTAAAACATGGGCCTGTTTCCTGCTAGCAATGATAATTTGGTGCCAATTTTGGTAATAGGATCATTTTTAAATGCCTTAATGAAAGCATTCAGTAGTGTACATTAAGCTCCCGCATGGACAACATCATTAATGATTTGACTTTTTCCTCCTGAGGAAGCAGTAGGCTGGATAGTAAAATTAGGAATTAGTCATGTTGCTAGGAAATAAGTTTTATATATGCAGCATAATCTGTTCTGATATATACTGTTCTGCAGTATTTAATTGCAAAGTTTGTGAAATGAAAACTTCTGAATGAAGGGTAAAAAGAATTTTCAAGAAAACCATCTTCTAGATACTGCTTTAGATTTATAAACTAATTGACAATTACTATCTGCAAACTTGTTATAATTTTCTTGACATTAAAAGCTCATTTTACATAAAAGTACATTATATTGCATGTCATTAGTGTTTCTTATGACCATGTACTTTTGTTCTTCATGAGGAAATTTTCACAAGTAAACATGTGAGGAAAGAGTATCATTTAGACAAATAGCATTCAGTTGACTAAAGAACTATCACCTGAATGAATTTTAACTGTATTTTATTATATACCTCCAATAAATAGGCCTGAATATAAACCTTAGATCTGAACTTTATATTCAGGACCTACACATCATCTTCCTTTTTACTGGCAGAACCCAAGTACTCTGTTCTAAACTCGTGTGTATAGCTTTGGAGACCAAACTCATCTCAGAAGCATTTTTAAATAGGTTCAACCTGTAAACTGGGGCCTTGGTCAGGGCTGGTTCATCAAAAATTAATTAGTCTTCTTTTCCACTGCTTTCAAAGTGTTTGTGCCATTTGTTGTGTGTGGCTGTAAAGCACAACAATCTGGGTTGAGCAGGGAGATCAGGCTCTCTGGCCATTTCTCCCATGCTGGAGAAAAAGCATTACAGAGCAAAGGAAGAACAGACTTGTTTTGAACATTGATCTCCTACTGAACCTTCATTCAGGAGGGGATTCAAGCACTAAACAATTAGAAGAAAGATTATTCATTAAATCCTTATTGATTTAATCTTGCACATACTGTTCAAATTCATCTGAATCTCCCAAAATCCCATTGCAGATATTTTCCAGACCATCTTTCTTCTGGGCCTGTAGCTTACAGTAGTTTTTTGACCAATTTATCCTGTTGCTGCTCCTATTGAATTCTATCTGAAATGTTTAGCAGGTTCAAAATCTCCCTATGCCTGTTGTTAAAGCTGTGATAATATTTCAATATTTGCTGCTAGTTGCATCCATATCTCCATAGTCTATACTATGATTTACAGATTTCAGTTTAAAGAATCACATCTTTGGTTTAATGCATAATTGATGTTCAAGGGCACTGAAAACTTCAACATTTTGGGGCAGCTAGTTAAAAACTGGTTTCATATAAACAGGAAGCAAGCAAGCTGGCTTCTCTTTCTTTGTTTTATAACACTTGTATGGATATCAAATAGACAGGGATGTAAAAGGCTCTAATTTGTCTCTGTGTACTAAACATGAAAAGAAGAAGAAAGCGTCTACAATTCAGAGCAATTCTGTCAAAAGATTACTTTATACAGGTACTCATTCCACTTCACTTCTCATTTGCATATGAAATCCTTCTTGACAGATCTCTATGTGCAGAGTAAATTAGAAAAATTAACCTCTCTTTATCCACTATTTATATGCTGCATAATCAAAAATTACCAAGTTTTCCTTACATACAATGTGCTAATGTACAAAATTTGTATAAAACCTAGATCTAGATCATTTTTTTGTGTGTTTTCTAGAAATAAGAGCATAAAAACATTAGCCATGATTTTCTTTTTAATTAACCACTGGCAGTTTAAATGTCAAAATGTATGCTGCAATAGAGAGCTTTGGAAACTATCTGAAGAGAAAAGGTAAATTATTACCAAAAAGTTAATGAACTGAATTCTGTAATGGACTGAGTATAGCTAATTGATATGAAGTAATAAGAAAATCTGGCAAAAGCTGAAAGGGAAAATCTTCAAACTGATGTGGAATGACCAGGGAAAACTGACGACAGAGAACAAATAAGCAGCAAGGCCTGTAATCTAGAGTAAACTAAAGTTCCTGATGAATGATGTTGCACTGAAGAATTGTTGTCCAGTATAAAAAGTGGATTCCTGATAGCAAAAAGCAACATCTTATCTCAGTCCATAGAAAAATCAAAGAAGAAAGAATGATGTTTCAGACATTGTGTTTCTAAATATCTACTATATCGGCTTCAAGAAGACCCAGTAGACTACATTTTGGCCTTATTTTCTACAGTATACCCTCTCTAACAATTTGGCTGACATGGGTAGAATTTTCACACAGTCAGAACTACCATTGGCAAGATAATCAGAGATATCATTGTGTCTATACTTTTTCTGAAAAATCTGAATTACCTTCTCAGATGCAATTCCACTTTGCAAGTCCTTCACCTGAAGAGAATTTTTAAAGAAGCTCCCAATCCCTTCTGCCCAGAGTCATTTTTTAATGACATCCTCTCACTCATTATTCACGGAATTATAGGATCATTGAATGGTATGAGTTGTAAGGGAACTCTAAAGGTCATCTATGCTGACCCTGCAATGAGGAGATACATCTTCAATTAGATCAGGTTGCTCAGAGCCCAGTTCAACTCAATCTTGAATGTTTCCAGCGATGGGGCATCTACCACAACTCAGGGCACCTGTGCCAGTGTTTCACGAACCCCACTGTAAAAAATTTCTTCCTTGTAACTGGTTAGAACCTATGCCCTTTTAGCTCAAAAGCATTACTCCTTGTTCCATTTGTACAGGTCCTGCTAAAAAGCCTGTACCCATCTTTCTTTTATGTTTCCTTTAAGTATTGAAAGGCCACAATAAGGTCCCTCTGGACCTTTCTTTCCTTCAGGCTAAACAACTTTTTCAGCCTTTCCTCATAGAAGAGGTACTCTATCGATTTTTGTTGCCCTCCTCTGGACCCACTCCAAGAGGTCCATGTCTTTCCTGTACTGGGGACCCCAGAGCTGGATGCAATATTTTAGTGGGTCTCACCAAAGCAGAGTAGAGGGACAGAATCACCTTTTTGACATGTTGGTCACATTCCATTTTGACATAGCCCAGCATCCTCATCTGTCCTAATGCAACTCCTTGCATATCCATCCAGTAAAATGGACCAGTGAAACTGTTCAATTTAAAATAAAGCTTGTCCTCAAAGTCTAATTCTTAAATTTAAAATGAACCATTAGAGTGAACAGTCAGATAAACAACTGATCTAGCAGAGTAAGGAGCAGAGCAGCCTCCAGTGAGAAGGAGAAAAAAGATCCAGAGGAGGATGGGATGGCAGTTTTTTTGGTATGGTGCCCTTAAAGCGGGTGATGAAAAGAAGGTTCAGCAGCTGTATGATGAGCGCTCTCCCAGAAAGTGAGATGAGTTATTTAGCCTGAAACAATGTACATCACAGCTCCCAACTCCTGTGTTAGCATCCTAATTACCTGCATAAAGTATATTCAGGAGGACTGGGGTATATAATTCATTGCTTGTCTTGCTGAAGACAGTTCAGAGGCTTGCAGGGCTATTGAGCAAGAAAGACGACTCAAATGTCTGTAGCTTCGTTGTTCAAGTAGTTGTCTGGGAGAAGGGCACTCACCTTTCAAGGATTTCAAATGTATTTCATATTAAGCTGTAGTGAATAAAATCAATTATTGGTCTTAATGAACTAAAAGGATTTTTATCTGTGAATTTCAATAAGACATTTGTCTTATTGCAGTCTAAAGATAAGTATTTAGGCATACAGCAATGGTAGGATTTAAAACTCACACTTATGCTCAGCATTTTCTCTTGGCCAAGATTGGTAACTCCCAATCTGACACACTGGCTGTTTTGATCCTGTGTGAAGTCCCACGTGCTTCCCCAGTTTAGGAGGAGGGTTGAGATTTACCACTGACTGCAGATTCCAGTCTCAGAGTGTATGCTTCTAAATTAGGCATTGTAATGCTATGCAACACAGTGCGTAAATTACCTTGTGAAAATACTCCTAAATGCTTAGGGTGTTTAGTAACTGTAAAAACGGGACAGGATAGCCAGATTTCTACTCTCCATTGCTTCTAATTGATTGTCCAAATTCTGACTTCAGACACAAGTAATTGATCCTGAAACAGTTTAATAAAAATCTTTATATATTCTGTTTTAAGTAAAATATATACAAGGCATCTTTTTCTGAGGTGAGGATAAATGCTTGACTTTCTGTGGCTGGAAAGGTCCCCTATGTCTGAGTCATGTTTCTGGTACAAGCTCACCACAACCTGGGAAATCTGCTAGATTGCAAACAGAGTGGAATTTTCCATAAACTGGTGTCACCATAATATGTACTGTGAAAAGTTCAGTTTATAAACATTTAGAAAAAAACCCATGAAAAACAGAAGTCTGTAACTGGATGAGATATTTGAAATGTTTTTAAAGATGCTTTTGGCAAAGTACAAAAGTAGATATTCAGTCATGGTTTATCTCCTGAGTTTAGCTGACTTACATAGATTTCAAAGAAGAACTTTATTATTATCAGTGACATAGGAAGAATTTCAAACAAATAATGGAAATTTCATACATGTGGTGTATTACAGTGATGACAAACAACAGGGCAGGGATTTTTTTGTTTTGGTTTGGTTTTTGTTTGTTTGTTGGTTTGGAGGTTTTTTTGCTTGATTATTTAGGTGCCTGAAATTCAGGGTTTTGTTTTCAGAACGGTGATAGACCTGAAATGGATCATTCATCCTAGGCACACTTGTACATAGGCAAGTTTTAGTCTTAGGAAAAAGGGCTGCAAAGAGCCTACTCCTTTCCCAACTTGTTCCTTCAAGGCAGTGAGACCTGTCCCACCACCTGCCCATGGGTGTTTGAGCTCTAGACGGAAATAAAGCTTTGCACCTCTGATGAACCATTTCTAGAAACCAAGTGGTTTTGCATGTTGAGAGCTGAACATGAGACTGGCATTTTGTGAGCAGCAGTTGGCTCACAAATGATGAGTTCAGACTTGGGCCTAGAGCAGTAACCCATGCATGCATCTAACGTGGTCTCAGGTCTTGAGTTATCTAGCCCAAGGGTATATGTCAGCTAGGAGAGTAAGGAGTTTAACCTCAAGTTTGGTAGGCAAACACAACCCACCTTGCAGTATACAGTCCTAACAGTTTTGATTGCAAAACAAAACTGCATTTAATTTATAGTTGAGCAGGACATGGTAGTAGTCTGATATCAGATAGAGCCATAACTAAGTTAGTAGCAGTTTAAAACCTGAATGCTCAGACCCTGAATGAACTGTCCCAAACTTAGTGTTTGAAACACTGCCCTAACTGTTCTGTTTTCCTTATTTTGACTTTCAAAGGAATTCATAAACAAAACAGATATATGAGCTCACTCTACTAAGATGAGAGCATCTGTTAGTCTACGACAAAACTCTTGTCTCCTGCTTTGAATCAGAATCAATATGGGCTCAAAGTCATGTGTATGTATAAGCAGTATGGTGATCTGAAGTAATAATGAGAATTATATCATTTAACAAGAAATTCTGCATGCTCTTAAATATAACTTTAAATTTAAATAAGTTAAATAAGTAGCAAATTACTTCTCAATGTTCAGTGACACACAGAAGAGCAACCAAAAATAGAATAAATATACTAGTGATTAGCATAAAAATCATACCAAGAAAGAATGTGCTATGGTTAGAAAGACAAAAATGACTATCCAGTGAGAACAGTGGGAAATAATGTAGTTTTTGTGTGAATTATTTCCATGTGTAGACACTGGATATTTTAAAGAAAAGCCAAGTATGCTTCTGAACAATTTCACATCTGCATAGTTCAAAAACTGGTGAAATATTACTATTTAAAATCTGATTGTAATAAGCACAGAGAAGGCTTTGCCAAAGTAGGTATTGACAAAGAGCAGCCAAGGGATTACTTAAAATAGGTGAACAGAAGCAAATCAGTCATCTGCATCTTAAGGGAAATGGGAAAACAAACTCACAGAAACCCCTGGCAGTGTAGTTTTTAAAAATTATGACAATTGAAGTTATATGGGAATAAAGCAGAAAGGAAAATATATTAACTCTGCCTCCAAGATTTTAGGCAAAAATTTCTGCCTCTTGCTTTCCTGGTTTAATCCGTAATTCTTCCATGAAGGGCTACAATGTTCTCAGCTGTAACCTTATATATCATATTACAAAGCATCAGGTACCCACAACCAATCAGTCACTTCCAGTATGACATTTTATAAAAAGAAAAATGTGACCCTTCAATATATGGGTTTTTTTCAGATAATTTTAATATTGGTTTTTGGTGCTGAATTAAGAACACTTTTTCTTGTTTCTTTGACAATTTAACAGCTTACCATGCAAACAGCATGTATTGCTGACCTGTGGGTCATTCAGTTACATGATAATTCATGGCGCGGGAGAAACTCAAAGTAGTAGGTACCCAGGGCTAAATTCTGAAAGATGCAGAATAGTCTGACTCTCAGCCAGTAAAGCTCTGAAGCACATATTTACAGTTTGAGTGATAGAATTTTTGTCAAGAGAGGCATTGAAATAAAGCACATGATTAAGGCTTTTGCTGAAGCAATCCAAAACACTCAGGGTCACCTATTTCTGATTAAGTTGTATGTTTGCTCACAAAGTTGTTTGCAGGAACAGGTCTGCTTCTAATACCAGGTTTTGCTTTAATTTTATTCTACCATAAGTGAGAAAGCTTCTCTATAGTAATTTTGAAACTTATTATCTCTGACTTAGCATCAATGTACTCTTTCCTTACTTGCAAGATGTTGATATTGATGTGAGGCCACATATAGCTATGCCTTCTACCATCATCCCTTCTCTTTTCCCATTCTCTCCTCCACTTTTCCTCCAAAGCTATTATATATATGTATATATGTAAAAAACCCTTTCTATTCCAGTGAAACTACTATTTGCTGGACAAAGAAAAAGATTTACTACTCTAATTGTAAGTGCTGTGTTTGAATGCTTTCCCAGATGAGAAACTGAAATTATGTATCATGTACCTAATAAAGTCTCTTTAAATTGAGAATCAGAAAGAGATTTAAGGAAAATGAACTCCACACCTACAACTGTAATAGAATACTTGTACTTTGACAACTTAATGGACTTTTTTTGAAGACAGTTTTCTATTAAGGATAGACAAAATGAAAAAATGTGTATCCCAAGCAGGTTGGATATTTGTAGAGCAGCTCATATTACAAAAGCATGTTACATTCACCTGTTCTTGGGTAAATGAAGCAAGAAAAATAAGTATAATTTCAGTTAAGAAACATCACCCCCATTCTCTTCTGATGCAGATTTACTCCATCTTGTCCCTAGACTGTCCTGATCTAGATATCAGCAGAGGCTGTTAGATATCCAAAATATCCTGATAACTTTTTGCCTTCCCTTGTATTACTTAGAATGTCTTCTTTTTGTTGTCTTCAGAATGAAGAACATGTAGGGGATTAATAAATGTGAGATGCAAGGGTGAGGAATCACAAGGGCATTTAACAAAACATTTTTGCTGTTCAACTTGGGCCCTGCTACAGAAAGCCTCACTCAGCCCAGCGGCTTGTGAAGAGAATGCTTCAACTGGCCACAGAGGAAGCCTTCTGAGAAGTGGCTTGTGCTTGTCATGCTGCTGTCAGACATAAGTGGGCCAATAGGAAGGACAGCCACCATATTTTCATGGGCACTTCAAAATATTAAAGAGCCTGGAGGGCTCAGAGAAGCTATTTAGTACAAGTAAATTTCTTTCTGTGCCATTTGCCTACTTTTCTTAACTCTCATCTCAATTGTTCTGCCTCTCTGAATGATAATGAACTGGCACCAGGCAGAACAGGGAATAAGTGGGTAGGCTGCACTGGTAAGAAGGGCAGAGAAAGGCTGTGCATAATTTTCTCCAGAGTTTGAAACAGCTTCCAGTCATCCTGAACTATGTGCCAAAAGACCTTACAGAGGATCCAAGATGTTTCCTCTGAGCTCAGTATGCAATCTGGAAGCATCCTATCTAACTTTACTGGTCCTCATTCACACAAAGAATTAACCTATCATGATGTCGTGTGAGTGCTACATATAAAGGGCTTGCCAAAATGGGTAGATTTGGGAGTTGGACTCCTTTCCTTGTTAGAACTTATAAGGCCTGAAATTAGATATTGCCAAGTACCACAAAAGTCATGTTTTGTTATTTTTCCCTTTACTTTCTTTTTTTCTTTCCTTCCTGTACTCTTATGTCTTTCACAGAATGAGTGCCACATTCCAGCACCAGACAGAGGAGTAATTCTGTGTTTGAGTCTGCCTTCAGTGGAACTACACATTGATAAGTCAAACTTTGGAGCTGAAATGTTGTTCCAGATTTGTTCTAGAAACCTCACCGTCTGTGACTCTGACTTGGCAAAGCATTTAAACATATGCATGATGCTCAGCTTTTACTTCCCCTGTACAAATGTGGTAAAAAGCATTAACAATTAAGCATACACATCACTGTTTTGCTGGGTGAAGCCACAAATGCCTTCTCTTAAACTATTTATAATAAGCCCCAATCCTGCAGGTTTACAGCCAGTGCTTTGGCTTTTCAGTTGCATTCCGTTGCATTTCAGTCCCTTTCCATATTCAAATGCCTTTCAAATTAATTTCTAGTCTCTGGACTAAAATGAACACTTATAAGAATACAGTAATTAAACACAATTACAAAAATATGCACATTCCATGCTGAACAACTACAGGCCCCTTTCCAGCAATCTTTTTATTATTTCCTTATCATCTGTAATTTTCCTAGTTTCTTATTTGCACTCCTTAGCTATCAAATTGGTTTTGTGCAATCCTGGTAAATTCTTCATAATTTGGCTGTTGTTGCAGACTCCCACTGCTCTTCTCTGATGTGCAAAAAAAATATAAACTCAGCGAGGTGAGAAGCTTCAGCAATCTGTGGAATCAGCTCTGAATTACAGCTTCCATTGGCTTTGCCAGCTTTTACTCAAGGCAGGGTTTATAAAATAGCCTAAGCAGCCACAAAAAATGAGACTGAACTGCTCATGGTCCATAGTAAGTTTATGATGAATTTGTGGGGATAACCTTATGAAATAAAGGCCACATTTGGCCTGTCAGCATTGATAGATGTTGGCTTCTAGATCACCTGTACTTTCAACATCATAGAACTTAATATTTTCTAAAAGATTTTGTGAAATATGTTTGTGTCTTTTTTTTTTTTAAAAAAAAAAAGTCAAACCCGTAAGTCAGTTGAATAGATATGGGGAGATTTTTTGACAAAAAATATGCTATTTTCATGTCAAATTTTTTTAATGCCATCTAACAGAATCATTTTCAAAATGCAAATATTTTGTGATCTCCTACTACATGTAGCTTTTTCTACCTGTTTTCAAGTAGCATCAAGTTCCAGATCTCTTAGCCATCCAGAGGATAGATACAACAAACACTACATGGTATGTGCCAAATGTAAGCATAGAATGGTCTAAACCTTGTGAATCACTACAGAACCCTGAAATATTTATTTGAAACAGCAGTCATGGTGAAAAACATCCCCTGCTACATAGTTAAATTAATGGGGTTTTTTTATGGTTAGAAAGAGGCTGTCTTTATAGCACTGCTGTACTGTAGTTCTTCAAGTGCTATGAAGTTTGGCTTCCTGATCCCAGCTAAGAGCAAAGGTCTGATGCTTGTCAAAAAAAAAAAAAAAAAAAGGAGGGGAAAGAGAAGAAAAGCACCAATGGTTGCTTTCTGTTATTAATGGGAACTTTATGAAATTATTTATTTGGCAGAGATTATAATATTATTATTGGGTTTGCATCTCATGGGCCCATTGTCAATGTGGTGGGCTTTTGTGCTCTTTTTTTTTTTTAAACAATGTAATCCTAATTCAGCCCCATAAATTCCACTGTCAACAAGATCTCAGGACCTCACACTCAGATTTTCTGAAGAGAGGCCCCAAATCAGAAAATTAAGTAATAACAGATCATGACTGTGGACCATAGTACTGTTTGGGACAGGCTGTCACATGCTGATCACTGACTAGTGTCCAAGTCTAGAAGCACAGATGTGCATACCAAACATGGTGAGAGAAATCAGAACCAGAAGAGACAGGAAAAAGGAAATGAAAATAAAACACATCAATAATAAAAAGAAGGAAAACATGTTACATATCCTCCTATACTTTTAAGATTGCATTAGATTGTAATATATTACTACCTTTTCTGCTTTCTAGAAGTTTTAATACTTGCTCTTGTTATTTCATCATGTATAAGAAAGTGCATGGCTGCAAAGTTTAAATGCCTGTGCCTGGCTTTATACTGCAGTGCACTGTAACTATTTTTCATAAGCCAAGCATCCTGTGAAATGGCAAAAGACTTTAAAAATTATGTTTAAGATAATACCAATTGCCTTTTGCCATCCATGAATTTGTTGATAGATAGTGCATGCTAACAGGTAATGCAAAGATTGCTAAAGCATTTTTTTGAAAACAAAAACTGATCTGGAGCTACAGGAAAAGGAACTAAATCTATTTGCTTATAGGTCTCACTTAGCTGTGACAAAATAGTTAAAACATAATGCTGAAGAGAAATTTCCAGAGAAGCTTCTCAGCAAAAGCAAGCATTCAGGTGTTGTCTCCGGCCTTGAATCACTTACTAAGAACTTTGTCTCCTCTGCTCACTTCAAGTGCTGCCAGCAAAAGCTTTACTGAAGCCATCATGGTGACTCATAATTTAAAGATTTTCTCAGTACAAATAAAAGTAGCTCTTTACTTCAGCTGTTTTTGTAGCTACCTAGAGGGAGCAGTATTTCTTTAGTCTTCAGTTATTATTGATTAGTTTACTAAAACTTCAGTCTCTGAATGACATCAGTAAAAATCATCTCTAATACATGATCTTATACATACTTCCATTTAATCTAAAATCACTGACTTCAGTGAAATTATCTACACAAAGTGGAGATCATATATAAGTGTCTAGAATGAGGGTCTATTTGGAGGAAATTTAAAAGATATAAATAAAAAGATATAAATAAAAAATCACTGTGAATGATTTCTATCTGTTCAAAACCACTGGAATGAAAAGGAAGAAAGAGAAAAGTTGGTTTATGTAGAGATTCTTGGCATAAACATAGTGCTCCTTCAGAAATGCAGCAACAGGTAATTTCAGACTTCCAAAAATCAAAATGTCAAAAATAATTTACTTGCTAAATTCATTGTATCACATTTTTCATCCAGAAGAGACTCTAAGTCCTGCTCTCAGGGAATCATTAAGCAGTAAGAAGTAAAATCACTATAGACAGTTATTATATTAATAAGCACACCAGACTTTACAATGTGTTTTCATTTAACTTTAAATTGCCTTGTTTTGCTAGAAGATATTACATACATTATTCAAAATCAGGGATTTTTTCTAAGGTTTTCTGTAGTTTCTTTTTTTTTTTTTTTCTCTCCCCCCCCTCCCCTCAAAGTTTAATTAATAAAATTCAAAAGCACGCATTTCTTGGAATACTCAGCCCTGAAAATTAGTTGAATATGTTTGTGTCAGCAGTTCCTATTTCTTTAAGGTGATCAAGACCGTATTACATGCACTGAGAACATCTCGGTCACTTAAACAGACTCTGAAGTAGACAATGCCAAAAAACTGCAAAAGCAACTAGATATTTAAACAATATTTGGGGTCAGCCCAGCATTATATAGAATTTATATAATGCTGTTATGTATATGTTTATATACAGTGTTTTGCAACTGTACAAAGTAGCTTTTAGGTGATAAATTGGAGTACAAAAAAGGAAATTTAGGGTTGAGTTGACCTGAGTCAAATATTTTTTATCTGCTCAACAAACCAAAATATAGCAATTTGGAAATCAAAAGTATTTTTTGTCAAGAATACCAATGCAAATGCCATCATGATTTTTCAAAATCATCTCAAAAACCCTGAAAACTATTTCAGCTTTTTTTTTTTTTTTTTTTAACTTTTAATAAAAACAATAACTTTTCATCCGTGGCAAGAATAATAAAGTTCACTAAATCCTGGTAAAAATTATAACAGACTGCTGTGTTGGCAGTACATGATAACATAGCTAAACAGATAAAAGGTAGCATAGCTTAATGATAACCCTCCTTTGGAATATGAAGTATTGATTAAGAATCCTACCTCCTTTATTACCTTTTCAATTACCTTTTCACAAGCTATGAGTTGTTTAAACACAGTGCATCCTTAAGAATTTAGATTATTGCACCAGGGAAATGATTACAATCTATTTATTTATTTAACTTGTAAAATAAAAAATAGAATTTAAGATGTCAAAATGATGAATAATAATGAAAAATAGTTGTAATGAAAGGAAGCATCTGAAGACAGACAAGAGAAATATGTTATTTTTGTCTAATAAAATAAGTAGGAAGGAAAGATCCAATAGCCTTAGTTCTTTTGGTTTGTTTGTTTTCTAGTGGGTTTTGTTGTTGTTGTTTTGGGGGTTTTTTGTCTTTTTTTTTTTTTCAATTTTGAAAATATAAAATAAGGCTAGCATTTTCTTTCTTCTGTTTCCCCTCATTTTCTATCTTCTGTTTTGCCTCGTTTTCTTTCTTCTGTTCTGCTTTGTTCCATGGATGATTGTCTGTGCATTATTACCCACTTGAGGGCCTAGAAAACCTTTAAAAGTGGGATATCACACTATAATTTTTTCTTTTAAATAAGAGTTAATATGCACTCATGTTTACAGGGGAACCAACAGGGGTGCTGCCACTTACAGTGACAAGATGCTGCCATACTGCCGCTGTGGTTTGCCTTCCCTCAGTATGAGACTGAAGCTCCTCCAGTTTGTGATTCTCTCCTAAATCTGCTACATGCTTGTGTGTCTGTACCATTGTTGTCAAAAGTATCCATTCTGTAAGCAGTAACTTAATAAAGACCCACCTTAGGTGCAGAAATTCTTGCTTCAGGGTATACGCACTACACTTCAATGCAAATGCATAATTTTATAGCAAAATAAGGTGAAAAAATCTACTGTAAGTAGATTTCATTTATCCTTATTTGAAATATGATAAATGTGTAATGGAGTAAATAAATCTTTTGATTATGTTCTATTTTTTTGCCAAATTTACTATTTTATAACACTTTATAAATAATTACTTCAGTGTAATGGAGCCTTGAAATCATTATTCTCACATTCCTCTATGTTTTCTGGGCTACTAACCAGTATAAATCTGGTGTTGAATCTATATAGGTATTGTCAAGAGCTTCTGTGATAGGACTTCCAGTCAGCCAAATTTTTGAGAGGAAACTCTTCAAATTTTGTTTTTAAAGTGAGTACTTTGAAGAACTGAAACTAATACCATTGTCACCAGTCTCGTTTTCCTCTGGTCTTGCTCTCCAAGCCATTGACTTTTCAGCAGTTTCCAGCTGAAGTAAACTGTACACAGTTCATTTAGCTTCCTTTACAATGTTTCATTCTTTCCTCTTAAGATTTAAGCGTCTTACTGCAGCATGAAGGACTTGATTTGCATGGATGTCTCATTACACTGAGAGTACCAGAGTTGTCGGGATGTGTTTAAGCAAAAAACCCATTAATACTTAAACCAACATTTCTGGGAGGGTATCATCAGCCAAATCTGACAAACTGAGTAATTCAAATTCCTGCCAAGCATGGAATGTAATACCACTGATTAGATTTTGATGACATTCTCCATGTCCTGCTCTGCTGAGGAATGTCCCTGTGCTCCTGCTCTAAAGACATAAACATCACATTTGTTATCAGTGAAGAAATGTAGAAGACCTTTGCCTTAAACCTTTGTTCTTTAGCATCCTATAAGATCTGTGTTCTAGTTTCCCATTTGTATTATCTATGTTAATAGCATCATAATTTTTTTCCAATTTTCTATCAGAACATGCAGCATGGATTCATGACAAATTTTTACTGTGAGGGTGGTGAGGCACTTGAACAGGTTGCCCAGGGAAGTTGTGTTTGCCACAGCCCTGGAAGTGTTCAAGGCCAGGTTGGATGGGGGTCTGAGCAACCTGGCCTATTGGAGGATGTCTTTGCCCATGGCAGGGAGGTTGGAACTAAATGAACACTAAGGACCCTTCCAAACCAAACCCTTCTATGATTCTATGATTCAGGAAATTTTAGTGAGTTGCATAGTAAAATGAATACACCTGCTCTGTAAGTGATGGTCTGTCTTGGCATCAAGACATGACTATTCAATGGTTTTACTATAAGCAGACACTGAACTAGATATCTGTACAAATTCCTAAAATTTGTTCTTCACTAAAGTACAGAAAAATCTAAATAGTTTGCTGAAATTAAAATGTTTCACTAAAGAAAGCAAAATCTGTGTACTGTATTTATTTCAAAGTTATTTAATTATTCATCCCTAATTTAAAAAAAAGAGTATGTACAGAAGCATTGATCAGAGGACAAGGTTCTCTCAGTAAAAGGTTCTGGGCAAGATTTCAAAGTTACTGCTTGCAGACCACTCAAAAAAAAATCAAACATACCCCCCTATATTTATAAATTTAAGTGCTCAGCATTTTCTGATGATTATTTTGAGGTGCTTCAAATTAGCTCCTCAATTATTTTTGAAAGTATTGCTTCTAAGGAGCACAAAAAAATGCCCTGTAATTAAATGATACGTTGCAATTGCTTAGTATGATAATAAATGTTTAAATACTTCTTGCAAAAGACAACTCTGAACTCTTGGATGGTATTAGTACATCATTTTCTTGCTAGGATCAAAATAATAATGAAAGTAATGGTTTGGGACAACCATTAGGGAATTAGAACTCCAAGTCGTTCTCCTTTCCCCCCATTCCCCGCCCCCTCACTCCCTCCAATAATGAAGGGGCAATATGGAGATATATAGGTAAAAATTACAATTTACTAAAGGAAATAGTTGTAACTACAAAGATACAGAGGAAATGCTTCAAATCAACAAAGGCAAAAAGTGTTACCTGGTACCCCACTCTCAGTCCCTTGACCTTCCCTGGACCATGGGGCTGATAGAACAAAGAAACACAATGTAGCAAACAAAGTTCTTTGAGAACACCCTCCCCAGCAAAACAAAAGAAAAAATAGAAGATTATTTTGTTTGAAAAAGAGGTTGTGTTACCACAATACTGCCCCGCGGTGGCAGTGGGAGGCATATAGTCTGCTTTACTCTGTCTCTTTCTCTGTGTCTCCCCCACTCCCTCTCTCAATCTCTCTCTCTCTCAGGCTCCCTCTGGTGCCCAGGTAGCCATGGTGGCAACATTAACAACATAACTGGCAGCTGCCACAACGCCCCCAGAAACAGTAGGGGCAGCGAAATTCGTGGAGCAGCTCCAACCTGCAGCCGGGCAGCTGCAACCACTGCCTGCTTTGCAAAAGCGATGGGGTTCGGGGTTTTTTTGGGGTTCGGGGCAGATCCTCTTTTGGCTGGTACTCACGGACCGACCCTGACTTTTGGCAAAACAGCTCTTTCCCTCCCTGGGGAAACTACAATGGTGGTGCTTCTGCTCTTCAAAGGGGCCCACTCGCTCGCTTCTGCAACTCAGGCCAGGAAAAGACAGTTCTGCTCTCCTGTGCTTAAAGAGACAGCCCATCAAAAATGACAAAATGGGATAGAATACATAATTGGTCACATCCACCCAATGCAAAACCCCTCCTCCTTTCCCTAGAACTAGGGCAATTACTTATGCAGAATCCCCTTTTAAAGTTGTAAATGTTCAGTATGATGAAGGAAGCAACTGTGTATGTCAGTGTTGCCATTTTCCCTGATTCCAGAATCTTAGAGAAAAATATCACACTAACTGAGTTATTTTAAAAACTCTTTTACACTAGGCTTGCATTAGACTTTCAAAAACTCAAATTTATTTAAGCAAACTTGGTTTCCTTCACATTCCATCTTTCAGAAACAAGTACCTAGCCAATCTGCCATGAAGACTTTACAGACATATTTAGGTTAGAACTTACTGGTGACCTCATTAAATGAACAGCTATGTTAGTTCTTGCAGCTGAACAAAACTTTCACAATGACATTCTCAACTTCATTATAGATCTCTAGAGAGGTTCAAACTGATGTGACTCACCCCAGACAGGGCTAGGCTCATCAGCTCCTCCCTATCACCCCATTTTTAAATGAAGATCCTCAAGCAGGTCCTCTTTCCTTAGCACATACATAATTGAGTTCTTTGTATACTCCCAAATCCAAGATTTTGAGTTTCCAGAATTGCATAGTGGGAGACTCTGAATGAGAAAAAGTGTTATTTTAATACTGGGTCAGAACCAACTCATGTGTGTTGGGGGGAAGGGTGGCCTTGGAACCCATGTGCCAAGGCTCACAGAGCCCATATGGAGGAGCTGTCAGTCAAAAGGACAGCCAAGGATCTTCCAACACCATGCCTTCTAGAACTCCTAACCCAGCCTCTGCTTGGCTGCACCACTGTGGCCTGGAGGCACTGAGTGGTCAGTGAGCCAGACATCCCACCTGGGAGGGATGGCCTTGGTGGCCAAAGCACATAAATACAGGAGCACAAGGGCTCCATCTTGCCTTTCTTCTCCAGAACCTGCCATCATCACATGGGGCCAGACTTCCACAGGACTCTTCAGTGGCAGCTATTTAATAATCTGTTTCTTCTCTTAATCTCTTTCTTCTTGCTTTCTCTTCTATTAATATCTTTTCTCTCTATCTTTACTCACTTTCCTTCTTTTAATCTCTTTCTTTCTTTACTCTTTTCTTACATTATATTTTGGGTAACTTAAAACGAGTGGGTTGGATTTTGCTAAATTGTGTGGGTTGATGTGGGCTGGGTCAGTGTTTTGTGGAATGCTCTACTTGATTACATGTTACCCCCTCTAAACTTTGGCCAAGATCCTTATTTCCTCCTAAAATTAAAAGCATTTCCTGAGAAAAGTGTTTAGCTTCTTCTCTTTAGGCTGTCTCAAGATATTAAGAACTAAAGGCTCTGAAAAGTTTGTTGGGTGAAACTTGGAGTCTTGTATATTTTTTAAAAGTAATACTCCCAGCTTGTGGCTTCAGGACTGCAGTTTACACATAGCAACAAAGCTCTTTGCCCTCCTCCTTCTTGCACATCTACTGGAATATAGCTTCAATCCCTATGGAAGTTATTACAAAACCAGTTATTACAAAACTAAAATACAAAAGCTTTTTCATACATCCATTCTAATGGGTGAATACATAAAAACGGTTTTTATTTGTTGACATGTAGGCTTGCTTTAAAAGAATAACAGAAGCCAGAATTAAATTGACATGTAGCCTTCATCATTCCGAACCTTTACCTGTCTGTCACTTTCTTTACTTCAGCTGTTTACAGATTTTGAGCATTCAAAAAGATTTATATCTTACCAAGCATTTGCTGCAAACAGGAAACAGAAACATAAATCTTTGTATGGTTCTGTGGATACTACCTCAAAAGAATCAATAATGCAGACATGTTATTTGATGACTCCTACAAATAAAATCTGTTTTTCTGCAATACTGTCTTACTTTGATTATTATGTAGGCTCCTTTCTTCCACAAATCAGTTTCCTGTCACATGAATGGAGCATGATCCATAATTAGAAAAAGTAATAAACTAAAACTGTATAAATCTAATAGAAATCTCTTTTCTCAGTTCAAAATGATCCACTGAATGTCATAATTTAAAAATGGATAAATATAAAGCTGGATATTCTGTCTGAAGCCCCATGAACAATAGACTAAACAACCTCAATGTCAAGACCAACCTATCTTTATCTTGCTTTTAAAAAAAATATACACACTGAGATAAATGGACCAGAAAAAATGTTTTCACTGGAGTTTATTGTCTTGAAATTTACAGGGGAAAATATTTCATTTTTTAGTCCTTCTAATATTGGCTAAATAAACAAGGGACTAAATTCACAGAATAAGAGCAGATTTGACCAGTCCTTATTGACATTCACAGCTGTGAAATCTTAAACCTACCTGTGAATACTGGAGTCCAAGCTTGGTATTTCTTAACCAAGGGATTAATGCATCTGTGGATGGGTCTCTCTCAGCCTTGTTAAACATTTAGAGGTATATTAGAGAACAGACTGGAGCATACATTTCTTTACCTGCCTTAAAAGGGTTCTGAAAACTAAGGTAGAGAAATATTCTCTGTGGGTTCATGCAAAGTGGAAAAGCTGTGGAAGAACACAGTGAGACCAAATAAATTTTTGTTTTGAAAGGTGGGAGGCTGAGCTGGGTCTCTCAGATGGTGAATGAGGTCTCTTGGAATGGACCTACTAGTTAAAGACCATGTCCTGCTGTGGGACTTTTGAGAGGAGAAAAATACTTCCCCATAATTTCACAATTCCAACTGCAGCCAGATTCTGGGGCAAATATCTTGTACTTGCATTCTCCTATACAACATTTACTACTTACCATCTCTTATTTTCAAAGGGAAACATTTTTTAAAGATCTATTAAATGAGGTACAGTCTCTCAGTATAAGCTATTAACCAAGGAAAATGGGTGTGCTTAGGTAGAGAATAATCCAGCTGACTGTATATATGCCAATACTGGTTTTAGAAAGAAATGTGAATTGCATGTGATTGCAAATTCAAAGCAATATTTGAGCAAGAAAGAATACAATTATGACAGCTTGCAATTTGCTATGATTAGCAATGGTTCTGCTTATTTGAAAAAGGGTGTGGACTTCTTAGTGACTACAAGTTATGAGGGCCATGGCTTTGGATACCACCTGAGAGACGGCATTTCCATCAGGGAATGTTGTCTCCTGCCATGCTGGAATAGTCTTCTATCAGCAGTTTCATAGAGATAAGAGTGACACCTAGTGAATTATTAACACTTTGAGCATTTTTTCTGTGGATGAAAATGGTGGAGAAGGCCCCCTTATTAACCTCTCAACCAATACCAATCCTGCTAAATATCTGAGGAAATTTCAGCCTTAAATAGTTTAACAGTATTACATGACAAGATCAAATATTAAATAATTATATTAAGTGTGCCTGGTTTGTCTAACTTTTTTAATTTTGATAATGCATCTGGTATAAGGGTACAATAAAATACAAGGCTTCTCCAACAAAATACAAGCTCTTCATTCCCTTTCAATAACACCATGATGTAAAGAAAGTGCTGGACCTGAATTCTTTTCTTTTTCACATTGTTTTCACCTTATTGAACAATTGAAAAACAAACCCCTTAGGTCATACTAAATATTTATGTTGTCTTTACTTTCATGAAACTATAATCAACACATTCTAACCATAGAAGAGAATGAAAGAGATATTTCTGATTATTTAGAAATTATTCTTTGGTAAGACAGGTTGAAAAGCGACTGCAGTTCTTCCATTTTAACAGGCTTTGTATACCATTTCATGACTCTCGTAGCAATTTAAGGCTTAAATGAACACAATGTTCCTTCACTATCTATTATTCTAACATCATCAGAAAGTGTTGGCACTGAAATACTTTTTGCTGTAATGTACTTTCTTTTACCTATTTGTTGTTCAAATAAAACAAGGCAGCCAAAATCTATAACTACGCAAGAATAGAGACCTGTAGTTTTAATATCTACTGATATTTAGCACTCAAAGATGGGTGGATTTTACTGAAAAAAATATATCACTTTTTCCAAGGTAATAAAGATGTCCAACAAGTCACAAAGGAACACAGAGTAACTTTATTAATTCATAGTATAAGGAAAGTAAATTTTCCAAGTCTTTAAATAAAAGGCATGTTTTAGTTGTGGTTTGGTGAAGACTGCCATTTAAAAATATATTACAGTTATCAGAATAAAATACTACATTCTTTCAGGAGAGCTGTGTTCAGCTTACAATGATGTTGTAATTGCATGTTAAATTCATCAAAAGCATTATATTTCCACAGCGTACTAGATATTAGCAGGTCAAGACACTATACCTATCATAAAACAGAACTTGCAATCAGGAGATAGCTGTGTTACAAAAATTAAAAATAAGCTATCACTTAAGATCTGTGATTTAGTTTTATTAAAATTCATTATATGCTGACTGGGATAATATCTGTGTGGAATTTTCAAGATCCATCGAGATGAAAAAGATGGTTAGATTTGTCTGAACTTTACTGAAAGCAAAGCAGGAAACTTTCTTAGGATTCTGCATTCTGCCTAGTTGCGAGCCAGGACAATCTTAGGTATCGGTGATAGCTCTCCTTTTGACACTGTTGGAAAAGTGGGGGCATGTGTGTGTTGGGGACACAGCAGTGCATCACTGCCTTTATTCCACCTCAAACACTGGTGATACTCAGTCTTCACGTACAAAGTGAGAGCCTCTTGCCCCAAAAGTAGTGAAGGCCTTAATATTCTTCAGAGGGCAAAAAGAGATTCTTACTGCCCTTGCCTTCCTATTCCAGATCTAGATGTGGTCAGTGGTAGAGTGACAGTTGAATTTATTCTGCCCAGCATCAGTAAGGAAGGACTTCTTAATGACAGGACTTTAAAACTGTAATTAGTTTTCCAAAAGAGCCTATCTTGTTTATCCAGATTTCCCCGGGTCTGAAGTTCATCTTGAATGTTTCTAAATATACACTGATTTACATAAGTGCTGTAGCATAACATAGGCTCCAGCACAATGCAACACTCACTGCTTACAAAATAACCCTGTAGTCACGAAAGGAGAGAAAAGAGGTTAACAGTAAGCCGAAGTGTGCTGCTCAAATATATCAGAGTAAAAACATCAGTTCAACTTCTTCAGAAACAGAAAAAAAAATCACAAAGAAGAAATTTCCTAAGGAAGTTTTAATGTTGAAACCTTCAAAAACTTGACTTTTGTGAAATATTGTCACATAACTGATACATATTCTCTTCAAAAGAGCAGACACTCTTCACCCCAAACAATCCCAAATACAATTGTGTTTCAACAGGTAATTGCTGACTTTAACATTTGTCAGGAATTCTTCAGTTTTTGTTTTCATGAAGATACATTAATTTAAGCATCCAGGGGCTAGTTTTCATGAAAATTTTGCCATGTATTTTTCAGACTCCACTGCGCCTAGCTTCCAAGATATGGTTTACAGTAGGATCAAACTCCAACATGGTAATTGTGTGTGGGTATATCTGCCTCAGACATTCCCTTCAGACAATCTCTGAGCACTGAAAGAGTATGTAACCTCTAACACAGCATTGTGCAAACCCTGCTAATTAGCCACTTCAACAGTCCTGCTTCCTGTCTCATCAATATTACTGGAGGGTTTGCACTTGTCCATGAGGAGATCTCTCACATATCTCATGTGTGGGAAGATAGCTAAAATACCATAAAAGCTGTGTCTGAAATCCTGCACAGTTCCAGTACTTGGGTAAGACAGAGGTAGACACTTTTATGTCATTCAATTTTGGAACCCAAAACCTGTTTCTGAAGGTAGAGACAATTATTATGTGAAATACGAAGCAGTATTCACTGTTTTCTCTTTCAAAAGTTCTATATTTGTAAGTTCCATAGCATCTCCTTTTTTTTTTTTTTGACTTCTAGTTATTCTTTCTACATAATAATTTGACAGAAATGGTTCTTCTCTTTGAAATTCTTCTCATCTGAAGTATCTGATTTCTTCTAACACTTCTGCAGAGAGAAATTTAAGTTTGCCTAAATGCATGAGGAAAGATAAATATAAAATTTAAATTTTGATTTTTTTGTGGGCTTACTATATCACTCATTACAGTCATTTCAAAGTTTATTTATTCATATTCCCAGAATCCTTAGAGGGTAGACAAGTATTCTAATCCTTTTTATAGATGAGAAACTTTGCTGCTGTCAAGCAAGTTAGTTACTCAACCTAGAAGCTTTACAGACTTATGAATATAATCTGGACACCTTGAGCTGCAGCTAAGGTTTTTACTTAAGTGTTATCTCCTCTTTCTTAGAGTCAAAAAAAATGAAAAAGAGGAGACAAATTTAAAATGACTAGAAGAAAGTATATGAATGTCTGGCAATATTTTCTCAGCTGTATTGCATATTGCTGAATAAGAAAGTAAATCAGAGGGTAAAGTAAAACAAAAGTCTTCCTATCAAACTACAGGGCAGGTCCAGATGGTTTCTTATTATTACAGATTTCTTTAAGAAGTATTGGGGACTTATCTGCAGAGATCGTGCTGGGGACCTTATGTCCAAACTGTATGTGTTTCACAATGCTTTGCTTTGGACTCTTTGCAGCCTGGTCTCATGCACTGAGTGTTCTCAGATGTTGGAGTTCTTTAGATGTAATTTGGGAATGCATCTTTTGGCTTCTCTTACCCAAATGAAACTCAGTTTGCTTGCTCTGATTGCTCTGAGTCATCCATACAATAAGGACTGATGCCCAGTAAATGGAAGCATCCAGGATATTTGCTTTAGTGTGCTCCAGATTCCAGTGAAAATGCTGAAGGGGACATATCCTTTGTATTTGTTGTACTATATCTGTATTGCTTTGTAACAGCCTGACCTTGAAATTGGAAGAGATTTTGGGAACTCCCTGTTCCCTCTCCACTCTTTCTCCACTAGCTGCGAGTAAGACAGCTCTGGGATTCCGAGCAGCAAATTGTACCCCTCTCTTGCTCTTCTGTGCTGGTATCTCTGAACTCTACAGGACCTGCATCCTAAATACTCCTCTCCAAAGGAAAAAGAAGCAGCAACTTGGCCTTTAGACTGTATCTGGAAGGAGTTATATAGGCAGCTTTTTAATTGGTAAAAGCAGAATAAAAAAACCAAACCAAACCAAACAAACAAAAAAAAAACCAAAAAACAAAAAACACCCCACAAAAATCTCCCACCAAAAAACAAAAAACAATCCAAACCCCCAGACTGTTAGTACAATTTATATTCAGAAAAAGGACAATTTTTTGTTATGAAGGAACAAATGAGAAGTAGATGAAGAGAAGCACTGTTCTGAACACAGTATGCGCAGTAGCATCTGAGTTGTAGCACTATGCACACACTCTAATGGCAAACACAATACCTCTACTTCTTCAATCCCATGATTAGGGAATTGAGGGATCTGTGGGCTTTAGTGCCATACATGGAGAACAGTCTGGATGCTACCTCCTAGAAATGCACATGGGCATACAACATCAAGCAAGTATAAGGAGCATGAGGTTTCCTCCAGTCATATTTCCTCCTCCTACCAGACACGAATACCCAGACTATTATGAGGGGAGCAAGTGGGGCATTTTTTGTTACCATGTAAAACAAAATAAGACAGTGACATATTCATTCATTACTTTTATTTCTTCTAGAACAGACAAGGGTTAAACAATACAGGAATTTTCTGCAGTAAAGAGATGTCCCAGACTTTAAAATTATTCTCTTTGCATAGGTTAACACTGCTGCTTCATCGCTGTTGAAGGAGGTTAAGAAACTATAAACTGAGTAAGAACCTAGAATTCAACTCTTCTTGGTACTTTTTCCTTTTGTTAACCTGGTATAAAATGGCATAAGGAACAGGATGCTAGTCTCAACTAGGTGGGGGTTCTTCACTCGTTCAACTAATGGTAGTGGCTCACATTGCTTAATTTTGTACTGGGTAGGAAAACCCTTTTGGAGACCTTCAGAAAAAGTAAAGGCATAAGATGAACACTGACATAATCCAGTAAAACAATGATCTAACCAAGTTGAACAGAAAGCAAACAAAAAAACCCCAACAACAGCAACAACAACAACAACAAACCAACAAAAAAACCCCAAACAAACAAACAAACAAACAAAAAAAACCAAAAAACAAAAAAAAACAAACAACAGAAAAACATGCAGCATAACAGAGTAAGTCAATAATCTCAATGTTGCTCTTACAGTATTAACTCTGTTGTCTATAGAGGCTAAGTTGGGGCTAAGTCTGAGAAAGTCTGTACTATTAATTTTGACAGGAACTTGCCCAACTCAGACTTCAGAAGTCTTGCCTAACTCATCTAGAGAAAGCTCTGCTCTTTGGGGGTAGGCTTAGGAAGTGGTTAAAGAAAATGGACAATCACAATCACTATTTATATAGCTCTTTAAGTTTATTTGGAACTGCACAGTATGGTGTTATGACAGCCTCTGGTCAGGAAATCTTACAGTTAAACAGCATGAGCCTGAAACAATATGTTTGATTATGCAAATAAACACAGAGTGGCTCAAAGGGCCAGATGGTGTGAATCAGCCAAGTCTTGCCCACTTAAGTGGTACCCAGGCAATTTACAGGAGTTAAAAATCTTTACTGAGATCCATTCAGATGGGAGGCTTGGCAGAACATCTGCATTTACAGTTGTTTTGTAACTGGCATGAGAAGTCACTGGGAGAATGTTGTCCAGGCACCCAATGAAGAACAAAAGAAATCATTAAAAGCAAAGAAAATAAAAAGAGTTCACATAGTGGAGAGGCGAAACTCACATAGCATGATTTGGGATGCAGTTACAATGATGCTTAGTAACTTTAGATGAGCTGACACATCACAGATTTCTTGCCAAGTGGTAGCCTATTTCAGAATCTTTTAGAAGGAAAATAATTATAAACTGTCGTAGTTTATACAGTAGATTTTGTTTGGTTTTGTTTTCCTAGGATATATACAAACTTTTATCTTCAAATGTTTGACAGCTGACTTACTGCTGGTAAAATTAATAATAAATGTGCTAAATGACCAGACCTTTTGAAAAATTCAAATGAACACTTCTTGGGCATGTGTATGCTCTTTCTTTTTCTCTATGGAGATGCTCCCTACTATGTACTAATGCCAGAAAGCACCCCAGTGGTACACATATGTACCTCTGGGCGTGGGTCCCTCATTTTCTCACCCGTCCTGTTGGTCAACTGGCTGGAATGATGCCCACGGAGCCTGGCAGGGATGAAGCCCTGTCCGGTGTAGACAGGATGAAATGGTGTTGGGGTCACTTCTGTCAGCACCAGGGTTTGACTAGTGCCATTGACACTGTAAGGTCTCTCTCTGCTGTTAAAAAGATTTTGGGCCTCCTTTACAGCTCCTTTCCAAGCCTTTTCTTGCAAAAGCTTCTTGGTAATTCCCTGATTACTTTTTATTCTGTTTTGTGATTATCCTGCTCTTCGGTGTAAGCTGTTTTGGGCAAACAACCCCCCCTTCCAGTTCTACATATTTCATTCACACACACACTGGTATTCCCTTGTTGCCAGGCACTGCTATCCACATAATTTTTGCAAGCGTAGGCTATAAGAGGATCCCCACAGACTGTCCAGGAAACATCTTGGGACAGTTCATAGTTATCTGAATATGAGCTCCCAATGAAATGCAAGAACAAAAGGGCTCAGCTAAATCTTGAATTTATAGGCAGTTACTAACATGAAGAAACTATTTTGCTTTTGGAGTAGTCTAGAAGTCTGTGTTCAGCTCTACGCTGCATCACAAATTCAAGAAAAGTGATGAAAAAACTATTGGTTGTTCAGATCTTAACCACAAGAATGACAATTGCATTGAAATGCATGACCTGAAGGTAGAGACATCTGGAGTCCGTCTGCTTAGACAAGACTGATCTCAAAGTTTAAAGATGTGTACAGAGCAAAAAGGAAAATCTAGATATAAAGACTTCAGTTCAGCAGCAGGAAGCTGAAGTTAGATAAGTTGAAATTACAGAAACGGTAAATATTTCAGGTGAGTCTCACAACCCTTTCTCTTTAAACAGTTTTATTCTAAAACGCTGCCTATGTCTTTTACAATCCAAATTTAAGCATCAAAGTAAAAGAATATCCTGAGAACTGAGCATTAAAAAAGCCCACAAAGCCCAGAACACTGCATATAAAATTGCATTTAATGTTTCTTCAAATCTTGATCTTAAAATTCAGCAGTATAAGTTTTCCATGATACAAATATATGCACATAGTAGCTTAAATCACAGAAATAAAATTATTTTGTCATGTGCAAGTTCAGATGTTGCAGTTACTAGAGCTGGATGGAAAATGAAAATAGAGTCTGCTTTATTACAAAAGCATATTACAAAAAAAAATAAAAAATCGAACCCCACAAAGAAACCCACTGTTAAACTTTAGTGACTCCTTTTTTTTTCATTAAATGTGAAAGCTGTTGCACTCAGCAACATGTCATCCACAGACCTTAGACAAGGAACTGTTAATTAGGAACATAGCTGGTGAATAGAAGTGTAATTGCTTTTAGCCTACTACAAAAATCCTTTTAATTGAAAAAAAATATTAAAAATTAAAAGGAGTTCAGAGGAAAATATAAAGAATTGATAAATAATTGGCATATGGGCTGATTTGATTAAAAATAAATTATCATTTAAGAACTGAAATGACTAGGTGAATGTCACTAAATAGACAGCAAATGGAGGCGGCACTAAATACCTGTAGGTAGCAAAAAAGTAGTGGGAGGAAGAGATTCTTGTTCTGAAATCAGCTCACTGAAGAAGCTGGCTGTAGGCCTGGCTGCCATACAACCTACATATTTCTTGAAGATCAAGAAGGGTTATCCATCTCTCTTTCTGAAAGACAAAAGTCTAGGAGTTGTGGAGGTGTTTTTTTTTTTTTGTTTTTTTTTTTTTTTTTGGTTTTTTTTTTTTTGTTTTTTTTTTTTTTTTTTTTTTTTTTTTTTTTTTGGTTTTTGTTTTTTTTTTTTTTTTACACTATATGTCAATTAACAGGACTCAAAGCCTTATTATTTTTTCATAATGTTGACAGGCTCACTCTATCCCACTCCCCTCCCATTTCAGTATTTGTGGTTTGTATGAAAGAGCCATGGCCTGCAATTGTAGATTCCCTTGTGCTGGAAAGAGGAAAGAGCTGGCCAGCTGCAGTGTGAGTAGTCATAACTTCCAGGAAGTTTCTTGCAGCAGTAATGGTCCCCTTCAGGTCATTTTCAGACTGAAAAGGGTGAAGGTATGGGGGTCACCCAGAACAGCCACCTGCCATTGCAATATTGAGGTCAATACTGACAATTTCAAAGAGAATGATAAAGGCAATTTTTGAATGAAGGAATGAAGCTCATTGTTAATTGTTTGTTTTCATGTTACTGGGGCTGACTCCATGACATTCAAAACCCTTATCCTGGAAATATGACTTCTTTGGACAGTTGGATTTCCATATGTTTATTTTAGTAGTGCCTCATGCATACTTTCTAAACATAACTAAAAGTGGGGTCAGCAGTTGTCTTAGTTCTCTTGTGTTACCCATTATTGTCAATGAAAGCATTCATTAAGATTCTGTCCCCTTTACTGCAAATATAAATAATATCTGACAAAATTGTAAGTAAACCCTTTAGTGCTGCAAGCTGATGGAATATGGAAAAAGTTGTATGCGTGAAAAATCTCATTAAGCAGATGCATGGAAATAAAAGCAATTGGCATCAGAGACACAGTATATGTTCACCTCTTTGTCATTGCAGCCATTCAGCCCAGTCCATTCATGGTGCTTATGGGAGCCATGCTCTCCTTTATGGGATCTGTGTTAGTCTACCTGGACAACACAAAGGTAAATAGGATCTGAGGGAAAAACATTAGGCTTTTTTCATGTCATCAGAAAGTTAATAGAGATCAGCTGAAACAGCATAATTTTCTGAACCACTTTTTCCCCCCTGATATGTAGTAGTATCCCCTAGAACTACAAGGACAAGCCAGGGAAGACTCAGAGAGGTCATTTAGGACTCATAAAAACCATTAACTGAAGTGTACAAAGCATTGCTTATAACTAAATTGTATTTCACAAAATAAGCAAATACAAAATCCTTCAAGATGCAATTGCAAGGCATTGGCTCCTCTTCTCAGAACACTTCAGTTTCTAATTTTAACAGCAGGGAATGTCCTCAAGGTATGGAGGGGAGATAATCAAGTGAAGTGGGTGATTTGAAAAGGCCAGAAGAAGCACTTGCTAATTCCTCTACATTAAATGTGGAGGAGCTATGTGGCTCATTCAGCTTTATGGAAATACAAATATTACTGCTTTTTCTTTTGGGCCAGAAATGAGTAATTTTGATTAATAAGGATGCCTAATTGCTGCATTTTCTGTGGTTGATTCTAGTAGTTTTAACATCACTGAACCCTACAGAATTACCTTTTAAAAATAGTTACATCATATCATAAAGAGGGATTTCATCTCTCTTATGCATAATCAATATTATGAATTCCTATTGATTTTGGTTTTCTATGATGTGCCAGGTATGATTAATATTTTATCAAGGAATAGTTGTCTCCCCTGCAATCATTTGTATAAGTATGTATCTGACTAGCTCAGTAATTAGAATCTTCAATTTTTAATGAAGAAGAAACTAGTAATGCTGGTAAATAGATGTGAATTATCATGATAAGAATGTAATACTTCTTTTTTGATAACAAACAGGCATTGTATTCACATGTACACACTGAATGGTACCACATAGTGACATCAGAAAGGGAGGACTCCATCTTATGCTCTGGCTCTAAAGCAAGAATGACGTGGCTTGGTACAACTCTAAAAATATTGTCTCCACCTGTTCTCTCCACCTTCAGGGTCAGACATCTAGATCTTTGTGCAGATCCCAAAGCACTGTAGTGACCAGGACAGTGTTTTAACACAAAGTGGTGCTTCAACCTGAAGGGTTGTGGTGCAACTTTCTCCAGATCCTCAGCCGAGTCATTAGAGGCTCAGCAGTCACCGTAAGGAGGCTGAGACAGGTGATTATGGCAGTAACCTGAACCCCCATTTTAGTCTGTATCATCTGTACCTCATGTTGATGAGGTACATGATAGCTGATGGCTAATATCTGAAGAAATGGTAAGGCTTGTTTTTAGGTCTTTTGCAGCATCTCAGAAATCCTCAGTTATCTCTAGGTATGAGAAAATAATTAGAACAGTGATAGATTGAAGTTCTTTCACAGTGTCTCTATCACTTTTAATATCTCTTTATCCAGATTGGGATACCCTTTGGATTTCTCTATCCACTCCTTCTTAATGATAAGACCCTTATATTTTGGGTCATGTTCTGGATTTGTCCTTTGTTTTGTTTAAGACTAGAAGAGATAATTTCTTGGCTATTAATGCCGCATCTGGGTCTGTCAGGGAGGCCATCTAACTAGCTATTATGCATATAACTCATTAGGGATTAGCTATTTATGTATTAGTGAAGTGATTTTGTTATGTATTGAAATCTAATAATCCACTGATATGGGTGTGCTCTCTTCATGAAAAAAAATTGCTGACAATATAGTCAAAAGAAAAATATGAAGATGTTACTCATACATTTTTAGAAATTCACATAGTAGGTTATTTCTTATTTTGGTTCTTTGATAAGCTAGTTTCTCCACTCCATTCAAATGACTACACCAGATGAGGAAAGCATGCCAGTAATTTAACATCCTTAATTAAGGAGTATTAGGCTGAGTTTGTTGTATTTTGTCACATGATTTGAGTTAGAAATTGCACATTTATCAACCACTGGAAATTGATTGGCCAGTTTTAAGAGTGGTTTCAAATTTGCCTACAAAAGAGTTTCAGAATGAATCCTCATTCTGTGTGTATGTTTATTTTCACTTGAAAATGACCAATATAACATACACTGTAATTAAGGGAACAAGCATTAGACATTAATAATGCTCTCTGCAAAATGCATTATTAAAAAATTCTAAAGGCTCAGTGGCTTTTTCTAGACACAATTCACAGAATTATTTCTACATGTTCAAGGTACAAAGGAGAGAAAGGTCCAGTAGACAAACTTCATGATTCCATTAGGTCTATTATTTTTCCCTACTTTGCATAAATGCAGTTTTAATGGTTTGAGCAAAAGGGAAAAAATATATGAACCTGCATTTTCTGACAAAATCATTTTTTTATTATTATTATTTGAAATCTAAAGCCATAATGATCATTTAGCCAGAACCCGTTCAGGATAAAAGGCTCATTAAAAGCTTCAGGTATGAAAATTCTCCTTTGTGAGACTGAGTCTTGCAGAGAAAAACCTAGTACTGCTCCTAATAGCTCTGCTGTGTTGTCAGATATTTCTCCTTTACTCAGTGTGCTTTGCGGCCTCTTGCAGACCGTGGGGACCCCAATTTGTGTTCCTTCTCCAAAGCTGTGATTGTCACACTTGCAGCAAGTGCAGACACAGAATGTGGGACTGTGGTAATTGGTTGTCAGCCTAGAGCGTATATTCTCTTGTCAGCAGACACTCCCAGCCTAGCCTTTAAGCAGCAGCACAGACATATATATTAATCTTTTATTTGCTTATTCATCATGATTTCCTCAATTAACATGTGCAGCAGGCCCCACCAGCTGTGACTGGAGTTTGCCATCATAGTAATTTCCCACACTAGAAAAATATGATTACAAATGTTTCTGTTGTTTGGCTTCATACAGTTGAAAAATCCTTAAGTATCTGTAGTAACAGTAAGACTTGCATCCAAACACTTTTATGTTCTAGAAGGGAAAAACTGTAAGAATTTAAAGGTAATACCTCCATGACAGTTGTGGAAGTTAAAAATCTTCCTTCCACATTTTTGTTCTTCCACTATAGTGCTTCTTTCAGTTCTGTGTGACAAATGCCTGACTGTTTAACTCTGCTTGCAGCCACTGGTCATGTCCTCTTCAGCCTTGGGAACTTACCACATACAAAGGTAAAAGAGATGCATAACAAGTTATGGGTAAAAGAGCAAAAAGGTTAATTCAGTTACCAGGATCTCCATCTGACCACAGGAGGGCAGGATTTAGGAAGAAACTGTGGTGTCAAGATCGGAGAAGATGGAGTGAGAAAATATTCTGATCCTACACTGTGATTCAAATATTATTTTGACTGAAATAATGGAAAATATCCCAATACAAATATTTTCAAATATTCACAGCATGTCTGCCTGGCCTCATCAGGCCACAAGAAAATGCATTTGAAGTTCAACACACCAGCATTAGAGAACACGCAGGAGCAGAGTAGTGCTCTTCATGCTGCCTTTGACAGCACATTACACAGATCTTTGTAGTAGGGTTGTGTGTATTTCCCGAAACCAGTCTTCTCATTCCTACCATTTCAAGGTCAAGGAAATAATGCAAGAGGTTTTGTCTTGTAGATGTAAATCTCCAAATGGGTTAATAACAGATGGTGCATTTCTACTCCTTTTCAGATCAACCAGATAACACCGGTATCTCCATCTCCAATGTGAGAAACAAGATCTGCCTGTTTCCCCCAACGACTAGTGACCTGACTGCGTGAGTGCTCTTCCTCTATTCCCCTTTCCAGTAGTGTTGAAAAAACTATTTTAGCCACTGGCTTAAGGTCATCCATGTATTCAAGCACTGGCTGAAGCCGTCAAACCAGGCTTATTACCTGCCACATCCTGTGTGAGAGCAGTGCCTCTGTGTCTCTCCTGCCAGGAAAGACAGGCACAGAAGCTGCCTTCCCTCAGACCCAGAGGTATATGAGTGCTCCTTCTTCCTTTCATTCTCTGTGAAGAGGTGAACAGCTTATCTTAAAGTCACAGTGTTTCGGTCAGAGATAGAGGGAAGACCTCTGTCCTGTTTGCTGCTAAGGGGTGGTGATTAACAGCAACAAAGCTGCGTGCTCCAGTATATCACAAAATACAGCTTATTTGAAGTTAACATGCCCGAACACGCACTGAAAGAGAGAGAAGCAGGAGAAGCACTCACAGCTGGAGACAGCTGAGAGGCAGCTTAAGGAACTACTTCCCCTCCGTTCAGCTCCTGGCTTCTGCTGCTGGTGCCAGGCTGCAGCAGCACGAACTGATTTTCAGAGGCTTGCACTTCTAGTGTGAGAGTGAATTTGGTGTGCCCACAAGTAAACTGTGGATAAGACTGTGACCTCAGCTGTCTTCCTGTGCAGGCACAGCTCCAGAATATTCACCCTCCAGCCTTCTGGTATGTGCAGTGCTGCTCATGACTGAACTTTCTTCTAATCCAGGCACGTGCTTGCTGGATGTTGCTGTTGCATCTTCCAGTCCTCTTTAGTAGAAGAACAGCAAAAGGGGGACAGAAAATATAACATGACAAAACTAGGAGGGTCTGGATTGGAACTCATGCTCTGAAAGACCACCTCTGCTATAAACAACTTTCTTAGGAGGAAAGCAAAAGATCTTATTAGTGACCAGAAATTATTTTCTGTAGGAGAGAGACCAAAAAGGAACATTATAGTTTTTTGACTCCTTCTTTTTTATGCTTTAGCACTGAACAGGGAGTCAGACGTGAGTTATCTTCTGCCAGCTTGTGAAATCTAAACAAAAATCCCAGTTCAAACCCAAGTAATAGCCTATGGTCTATCTGCCAGTTTCCTGCCTCTGAACATGAATTTAAGACACAAATTAGAAGTTAAAGATATCTAGTTTTCTCGTGGTGAACTAAAGAAATAGTAAAAGGTTTGGACAAAAAAAGCCACTTTAAACTGAGAGTGGTCATGTTATTACTTAAAATGCATAACAGTTACTAGAGTACTCAGCAGTATTTTGGCAAGAAGATTTTTCTAATCTATGTACCACTTTGAAAGCTTCAAAACTGTAGTCTAATGCAAAATCTGATAAAATAATCAATGAGTATACATTACCAAACTACACAGAGTGATTAACCTGAAGTTTTTCAGTCTTTGCAGCAAACTAATATACGGCAAAAAAATGACTGGGAAACTGAATACAGAACCTTGCTGAGAACACTCAGTCCACAGTAACTTTGCCAAAACCTAGAGAGATTTTAAACCCAGTAGCTAGTGCAGAGCTGGACAAGTAACTCTTCAAAGAGAACAGAAAAAAGTATGAAAAGGGAAGAAAAAAAAAGGATAAAAACTACTCTGGCAAGGCAAGTGTGCAAACACAAGACAAAAGAGACAAATAAAATCATAGAATCAGAGAATCATTTAGATTGGAAAAGACTCTTAAGATCAAGCCCAACTCTGAACCTAACACTGCCAAGTCCACTGTTGAGCTATGCCCCTAATTAAACACCACATCTACATCTCCCAGATTGGTGACTGGACCACTTCCCTGGCCAGCCTGTTCCAATGCTTGCAGCCCTTTCAGTGAAGAAATGTTCCATAATACTCAGTCTAAAGCTTTCACAGAGGAAAATTGGAAAAATGCCATTGTATTCAATAGTTATCTCAAGAAAAATAAAGACATGAAGATCCCAGAACAGAAAGAAAAATAAACCAGTGACTGAGAAGACAAAATCTTGTGTGTCTGTGGCATAAATACAGCACAGAAATATGAGAGTAAATTATAAAACTCAGATGAAGGCTAGATGCAAGGACAGAATTTTAAAATATTGAATGGTAAATAGTTTTTAAGGATACAAGGTTAAGGTCTACAGACATTTTCTTTGATCTTTACAAATTCAATTTCTTTTCATATAAGAGGAATCAACTTTTGTAATAGCACAGTCTCACATCCACATTGTAACTTCTGTAGAGTAATGTAGAAAAATATGTGGGATTAACTTATGATGGCACTAGAAACACAAAATCCACTGCTTTCAGCTAAATCAGAAGAATTCAAGAATCTAGTTCCATTAATATTTGAGCAAATGATTCATATGGTATCACAGATGATAGAATGGTTGGAAGTGACCTCTGGCAGTCATTTTGTCCAACCTTCCCTGCTTCAGTATCCAAGTGCAGACAGGCTGGAGGGGTCTGCAAAGAAGGGCCGCAAAAATAACCAAAGAAATGGACACGTGCTACAAGGAAAGATTGAAAGAAAGCTTGGGAGAGCCTCACTCCAGTGTTCTAGTACTTGAGGGGCAGCTACAAAAAGAACAGGGGTTTTCTTTTCACAAAGAGCCTCACAAGTTGCACTGAGACAGGTTTCACCTTGATATAAGAGAGAATTTTTTTCCACTGAGAATAATTGTTCACTGGAACAACTTCCCTGGGGCTGTGGTCGAGTTGCCACAGTTGAAGGTTTTCAAGACATACTTCGACAGGGTACCAGATAATCTCATCTAGACTGTCTTTCCCATGAAAGGTTGGATCAGATGATTTTTCAAGATGCCTTCCAATCTGGACTGCTTTTAATTAATGATTCTATGATAGTATTGCAAATGCAATGTAGGCCTGCATACCCAGTAAAAGAAATAAAATCAGAAGTACAGCATGGTATTATGTCCATCTGATGAAATTTGGTTAGTGGGACAAAAAAGGAATGTGGTTAAGGGTTGGGTAAATAGTGTTACACTGAACCTTAAAAATACCGTATCATGAGGTCAGTCAACATTAGGAGAACTGCGGTTTTTTACAAAAAACTCATGTCCATCAGTTTAGAAACATAAATTGTCTACAAGATAAATAAGACACCAGGCACTGTAAGGCAAAAGAGCATTCCTTTAAAAGGAAAATGGAAAAATAACTTACTAGTTAAGATGTATCTAATAACATTAAAACAAAAATATAAATGTAATTATAGAATCTGAAGTACACATGTAAGTTATTATAATAATATTGAATTTTGTTATCTTGTACAAATATGGTAGAAGGCAAGTGAAGAGTAATAGCTTTTCAGTCAAGGTAAATACCAGGTCTGGAATGAAAAGCAGTTTCACAGGTCACTAGCTAGAAATGGTATCCCAGGACAGGGAATAATAGGTTCAATGTTGCACTGCCCGGGCTTCCACTTCCTTTTGATGTTTATACACCAAGTAAGGAATCCTCTTGTAGCAGGTCAGATTTGTACCCCAGTCAATCTGAAATTGTAACTTTCTATTGAAAACCAAAAAAAACCCAAAAAACAAAGGAGTGTAGTGTACTTTATAGAAAATGACAACTCTAGAGCCAACAATGGTGCCATAACAAGAAGATGCAATTCAGGGAGAAAATGCTGGCAGTGCAGAAAACTTACTCAATACAAAAAGATGATTTTGCAGAATATAATCTAGAATTGACTGTTTTACAAGTATCAGGTAAGTTATGTTAAAGTTTTCTCTCCTGAGGTTTCTGATCTTTCTTGCAGGACCTTCTAGAGGAGACATTATATAACATCCCTTCCCTTCCCCTATGTAATTTATTTAGTAAACATATTACGCTTAAAATAAGTAATGTATCTTGTTGTACTTATTATCTACTACTTAGAAAATGGATTAAGACATAGAGTTTACAGCAGGCCCGAGAAGCAACAGTTGCTTGCTAATAATTTTTTTCTGTATGTTTTAAACAATTTTAAGCAAGGAAAAACACAAGCCTGAGGGCCCTATACTGAATGCTTTTTATTATTTTTTCTTTTTTTAATAAAACAGTGTATGTCTTTATATTGGCAAAATACCCCATCTTACAATTCACCCCAAAGCACAGCAAAAATTTTACGTTTTCACCAGACAAAACTTGACATAATGAACAGCTGTTGTGCTGGTTCTTCATAATGAGAAGGATTCTTTTACTCACAAATGATGATTTTTAAATATGTAAATGTTCTTTACTTCTGAAAATCGTCTAAGACACAAATCTGTCTGTGTTCCTCATAGGAAGAATTCTGATATTGTCCCAGGTCAAGCTCCAAATGCCCTCTCTTAGTTTCTTCTAAACCTGCTTGTTTGATCTGTTTGGACTTTAATCAGGGAATGCCTGGATAACAGCGTATTTGAAAGGTTTTCTCATTGCAAAGCAGTATTACTTACTTAGAAACTTGGATACAAAGTTATCCTTCCAGTTGTTTTCCATTGTATAGGGACCAGGCAGACAACAAGCTTACTGATGAGCATAACCTACTCTCTTTGTGATAGGAATCATACGATTGAGATAAACTAATCCTACAAGGAGTTGATTGTAAACTTAACATTTCATAAAGGCTGAGTTAGCACTGCATTAATGGCAGAGACACCACTAAGATAATTTCAGTAAATGGCCCTTGTCACTTGTCACTTTGTTTATACATCTTTCTGAAGACAATCCTGGCAGCTGGTAATATCTCCTAGGGAGTAGCACCAACAACACAACAGGGAGCTCTTGGTATTAAGATATTAATTCTTTATTTAAAACCATAACTTGTGTGTCATGCTGGAAATATGTTGGGGTTTATTGCCACATGCATTGTAATTCTCTTCAAAGTAACCTGTGGAGAATACTCCACAATCAAATGCAAACATATAAATGGCCAGGAATCAGACTTTTCCTATAGGAACTCATAGTGGAAAATTGCCTTTAAATTTCAAGATGATATTCTGTCTAGTATATGAAGTCCACTCTTCAATGCTTGTCATGGAATGAGAGCTAACCAAAAAAGCAAAAAAAAAAATCCAAAACAACAACAACAACCAAACAAAACTCAAACCAACCAACCAACCAGAAACAAACCCAAATAAAAACCCAAACAAAACGAAAACAAGCAAACAACAAAAAAAACCCAAAAAAACCCAAAAGAAAATCCAAACGAACAAACAAAAAAAACCAAACAAACAACAAAAAAAAAAAAGAAAAAAAAAAAAAAAAAAAAAAAAAAAAAAAAAAAAAAAAAAAAAAAAAAAAAAAAAAACAAAAAAACAGAAAAAACCACACAGTTTTTTACCCACCATTTTTATTCAGCTAATTCTTAACCGCAATTGGAGCACAAGTGTATCTAGACTTTAGTGAATATAGCTACAGTAGCATGATCCTGAAGAGCAAGGCTAAGTACAAGGGTTAGCCAACTTTTATGTTTGATGTTATGAAGGCTGCAGGGAGATCACTCCCAAGGGAATCACTGCTTCCTCTAAGAAAGTCAGGAAACCTTCCTTGAACTGGTTGGTATTATTCTCCTGGAAGGTAAATATGGCAATAGTTTCCTGAACAGTTGGTTTAGCTGTAGGACTGAAACCACAGGTAATGAGGGTCATTGTTCTGAAAGATAAACTATCTCAGATCAATAAAGGTACTTCCTCAGGATTTAATCAATAAAAAAATACACATTCTTCCTACAAATGAACAAGCTTAGCCTGCTTTCATGGAAACTATCAGATTTTTATCTGGGCTCAAGATCAATCACAGCCTGTAAGCTGGGGCAGTTCCATTGTGGTTTCATGTGTTGGCAGAAGCCAGGTTCACCACATCTGAGCTCATTAAACAACACTTGCCTGTTGGCTGCAGAAATTAAAACATCTGTTTAGTGTAAACTTTGTAGCTAATTATTTTGCACCACTGAGGACTTATGTGCTACTTTGGTCTGGTGAGTCATGAAAGCATCCAAACATCACACTGCATAGGTATCTGGCAGAGGAAAGAAGCACCTGAGCACTGCACATCTAAAAATCCACTAGAGTTCTGGTGAATATTTACATTTTAAAGACAAATTTCTAAGTGTAGGCAAGAAACACTTGATCCTTTTGTTCACTTACTAGACAGCTTATAAATAAAATCTTTGTAGGAACAAGAAATGTTGGTCACTAGATTAATTTTTATTTGTCATATGGTTATGACTTCTGAATTTTGGCATATTTGTTATTTGTTTCTATTTTATGTTTGTACATTTTCATTTTGGTGTTCATACAACTTTTTAGTTAATGTTTGTTGATGCTACAGAAAAATGAAGGTTAATGATGAATGTAAATTTCCCTGTTCAATATGGCAAAATTTGGGCTACACCTACATTTCTCCCAACCTTTACAAGGTCTGAATCTCATGACACTTAAATTGAATTATATTGCTGTTACAAAATACGTATATAATTGTTTTGTCACAGTTTTAGGTTTGCTAAAGTGAAAACTGAACCTTTGTGCCAGGGAAAATAATAGTCAGCTTTAACACTACTTTTATATCTGTTTTTTTGTGTCATGTTCTCTGGTCCCATTATTCTTTTTTGACACACTACAGACAGATATCTGTTGGTGAGTAGCACCTTCCAAATTACCAGGAATTTCACATCAGCTCAATCATTTGCTGCCTAAATTCTGAATTGAAATGGCATTCACATGCATGCCTGCTTTTTTTCGAGCACTACTGCCCCAAGATGCCTCAAATCAATCACTGTCCCTACTAACTTTAGGATGGCCAGTTGCTCAGGCTCTGAAATATTCCACTGATTAAGTGGGACCGTATCTCTCTGTGCAAAAAGAACAAGGGGACATCAAAATCTCTAAAGGTGCTTAATCTGCTAAATATATTCAGGACAATATGTTATGCACAGGGTTCTGGGCATCAAATAGAGCAGCCACCATAATTTTCACAGCTGGAAGAAGAGTCTGGATTCCTCTGATTTTACTAAAATACTACAATAATCTAGTCAGAGCCCTCTGTCACCTTCATGTGGGAGGGTAAGGAAGGAATTTACCTCTGAACCTCTGTAATATTTTGTACACCAGCCTCTGGGCTGTACTACCATTAGGCTGAGGCACTCAGCAGAAAGGCATACGTGAATCATGGGGTTCAGTGACAAATGAGCAAAGATTTCTGACCCTTTGCCCTTTGTCTAAGGAGTCCCTAGGCTTGGGATTTTTGGGATTTGACACACAATGTCACTGCTGTTTTCTCAAGATTTTTATTACAAGACTGTAAGATTTTCCCCAGAAAAGGAAGCAGTTTCTCTTACTCTTTTTACTAGTCAGCAGTGTCAGAGGGTTTCCAGCTTTCCTGGTGCTTATTGCACTGCCACCTTCTTCCAAGTTTAAGGAGACTCTTTTCACAGAGTACATTTAGTCAGCCTCATCTTGCTTTGCTTTCTTCCAATGTCAAAGTATCCTTAGCCTTCATATGTATTGACCAAATGTTAACTCAGTTTTTAAAGCTTTATTTGAGAGAAATATAATTAGTTTAATGATTTATCAGTATATGAGAGAGAATAAAGAAAAGACATCAATCAAAAGGGTTATAAATTCATACTATTGCTAAATGAGTAGTGTGAAAAGAAACCATTTACAGATTGACATTACCCTGAATTAGTGGAATCTCTCCTTAAATTTTATCTGGAAATATGCTGTGTTTGATTCTGGTCTCAACGACAAGAGGCTCTTCAAGTGAGATACTGAGTTTTAGCACATGCATATCCCCAAAGAAGTTGGACATCTAATTTAGTGTCTCAAGGAAAAAGACCCATCTCTTCATAGAATCTTACCGGCAATTTCATGACAAATTTCACATTAATGTAGTTACATGTTGCCACTCACAAAGTTCACATTTTGCCATATAAAAAATGTAGACAAATTTTAAAATACAGTCATGTTTTTCTGTTACCAATGCATGAAGTAAAGAAATAATATGCGGTCTCCCAAATACCCAAGTTTAGAGGCAGATTGAGTAATCATTAATAGTAAAGTACAATACAATGCCTCATTGAAACAAGCCATTCCAGGTAAATGCTGTATTTTGTTAGGTATCTGATTGTTGTAGAATTGTAGAGAAGTTTGGATTGAAGAGACCTTTAAAATTCATCAAATCCAACACCCTGCCATGAGCAAAGACATCTTCAACCAGATCACATTGCTCAGAGTCCTGTCCAATCTGACCTTGAATGTCTCTAGGGATTTCACAGTTAATTTCATAATTAATTTTCACAGAATATTCTGAGTTGGAAGGGACCCACAAGGATCACCAAGTCCAGCTCATAAGTAAATGGCCCATTTGGGGATTGAACCCATAATCTTGGTGTTATTAACATCATGCTCTCCTGCCTCATCTCTGGGCAATCTGTGCCAGTGTTTCCCCACCTACACAGTAAAAAAATGTCTTCCTTATATTTAACCTGAATCTACCCACTTTTAGCTTAAAACCATTTCTCCTTGTCCTGTCACAACAGGTCTTGCTAAAGAGTTTGTTCCCATCTGTCTTGTAAGCCCTCTTGATGTACTAAAAGGGCTATGGAAAGTCCATTATGGAATGTGCAGAGCAATCCTGTACTTCACTTTCAACTCATAGGCAGTTCTTCTAACTACTGCAGAGAAGGAATGGCCCTCTTTATAATCCTACCCTGCTTCTGTATTTTATTGCCCAGTGAATGCTAGAGGAGTTTTGATAGGAATACTAACAGTCCTTTTTATAAGAAGCTTATGAATCTTCTTCTCCCCACTGAAACCACATTGAATAGTGATAAAACCAGGTATAATCCAGCCATCAATTTCTACATTCACTCTCTCCCTCTTCTCTGGGCAAGACTACACATTTCTGTTGGTATATGCCTTTGATGTTATGATTTCATTTTTCATCACCCTTAGTAGCTTTGACTAATTCAGTTAAGGTCCATTGTCCCAGGAAA
>JAWWTY010000037.1:43253989-43269389 GCA_035222235.1 Margarornis squamiger
GCTGTAGGCCTGGCTGCCATACAACCTACATATTTCTTGAAGATCAAGAAGGGTTATCCATCTCTCTTTCTGAAAGATAAAAGTCTAGGAGTTGTGGAGGTGTTTTTGTTTTTTTCTTTTTTTTTTTTGTTTTTTTTTGTTTTTTTTTTTCATTTTTTTTTTTCGTTTTTGTTTTTTTTTTTTTTTCTTTTCCATTTTAAATAGTGCTTTGGTTACTTTTCCACTTATTTTTTCTCAATTAACTAACAAAATTATCTTCATAAATTATTTTCATATGTGAATAATTGAGTTCATTCTAACAAGTGAATGATGTGAACAGGGAATGTTGAGGCTTTTTAAGAGCTTTTATGAGAAGTAGGCTGTAAAAGGGACCAACCATTTTTTACTCTGCAGATTAAGGACACGATGCCACTGAACACAGGCACAGGAATTCCACTTGTTCAAATCAATAACTGTATGTTTTCTCAGATCCTTCACCTTTGAACATTTCCTTATTTTCACAACAAAGGATTTTAATATTCTATTCCACCATTCCACATCAGGGATACAAATAGTGAAATATCTGCTATGACAAAAACAGTCATTTCCCAGTCCACTTTGTATTAATGTTAACAAAAAATCTACCTTTGCCCTTAGCATGAGCAGTGAAGCAGATTAAATATAATTTAAAACAACAACCAAACAAATAAACTTGAAGTTTAAAATTTTGCAGTTAAAACCAGCACTATAATTTAATAATGGTTGTATTCATTTTTTAGTCAACATTTAGGTCACAGTAAAGGGCAATGACAGACTCTTAGTACGTACTCATAGAACTCCAACTGCCTGGTTATGGAGTGGAAGGAAGAGCAATAAGAAAGCACTCAGACTGAATGAAAGCTTAAGTCCTCTGTGCCAGCACACTATTAGTCAGCATATCTCAGAAGTAATAACAACCTAGAGGAGGACCTCTATACCACTATTTTATTTTTATTTTCTCATGAACCTATCTAGAATTCCACCTTCCAATGAATATGTTCCCAGATAGCTCTGATCTTCAGCTCATGAGAAGTCCTCTCCAAGATATGGATTATTCTCACAGAATTTTCAGTCTGTACAACAAAAAGATCTACAGGATGACAAAATTATTTTAAAATCACAGGGAGGCTGAGAACAGTAACAGACACTATCAAATTTGAAGTCATACTTTTAAGACTTAATTTTCATGTGCAAACATCACAGAACGTCATTGTGTATCTGTTTGGTTCTTTTCTTCTAGAAGAAATTCCTTTCTCTTTTTTGGGCACAGGCACAAATTTATTCATGAGTGGGCATAAAAGTATGGGATCAATATAGAAATTTGCTTGGAAATCAGGATAAAAATTTGCAGAGGGTGAGGCACAGGAAGGTGTAGAAGAGGTACGCTTGGTCATGTGAGGAGAGGTAAAGACCATAGGTCTTCAGCTCACTTTCCAAACGTGACGGGTGAAGTCTATCCCTCTGCTTCTCTGTGTCTCTTTCTGTCTGTCTGTCTCTCCCTGTGTAGTGAATGGTGTCTAACAGAGTGCCCAAGCTAGGATAGCCTGCTGCCAATAAGTCTCTGGCAGATCATTCTGTCATCTAAAATGAAGGAATATTGTTTCAAGACAATATTAGTACAAGGAAAGTATAGGAAAAGTAGAGAATAGTTCTTTAATGAAAGCTTTCTGGTGCACAAAGTATATAGATGTGCACACAGTGTAGGGTTCTTACAAATGTATAACACTACTTAATTATCATATGTAATGGGTACATCCAACCAGAGAACCTTTAGCCCCTGGTACCACCCTCAGAACTTCCCGGTTGGAGCACCTCCAAGGGTTCTGGGCCTTCTGTCTTGTTTTGCCTTCTTATTCTGGTCCAGGTGCATGTGTCCCAAACACGATGTCCTTGCTGCTATCTTGCCCATTGAAAAGACAGTTAAACAAAATTGAGGAATGTGGCACAAACTGTGAGAAACTGTTAGCTGCCACCTCGAGTGTGAGAAACTATATAAAAATCTACAAATATATAAAAATCCTAAGGCATCATTTCCCCCTTAGAGACTTGACAATATTAGTGTAGACAAAGTGCCATGTGAGTGGCTGCTTAATTAACTAGGCAAAAGGAATAAATTCACAGCTACGTGTCTGGAGAAGCAATGCTTGCTTACTTTCACAAAAGTACTGCAGCAAGTTAAATACCCAGGAGAGAAAATTAATGTGCCTCAGGAACAATATTGGCATAACAAATGCCAATAAGCAGATTTGGAAAGAAGAGTGAAGCTAAAGATGAGACAAGTTTTCCAATAACTTTAAAACAGAGAAGTATCCCTGCTCCAGAGTATCTCCTCGTTTCAAGGTGAAGCTTGCCATATTCATTTGTGGGATTACATGACACCTGTGACAATGGCAAATCAGACCAGATGCTGTCTAGTAGACTCTGTGAGTCCTATACAGAACTGTTTTAGCAGAGGACTTTGAATATAATGGGGGACTTGCTAGAATTAATTTTCATTTGACTATATAATAGTACCAAATTTAAGTTGGGGAAATGCATTTCCTTATTGCATTAAAAATACAGCTGGATAAAGCTCTGGGAATTATCCTCTGGGTATATTGGTGTATCCAAATGTATTGGATACATAGGAGTAATCCATTTTTTTAAGATGCATATCTGCTCAAAAGAAATTTCTTCAGTTAGAAAAAGTTGTTCCTTTGAATTTCATATCAGTCTCTACTTTTAATGTGCGTTTTTTCTGTGTGTTGCTTGTACTTTGTTCTTGAATACCACACAGTTCGCTTGACCTTGCCAAAATGAACTGTTAATCAGTTTCTTTCTCTTTTTTTGGCATCCTTCCCTTCAGGTCAAAGGTTAAACTTACTGAAATCTTATTGAGGCATGAGTTATGGAAAAAAAGGATTGGCTTTTTTCTGGAGCAAGGACCTTAAAATCTGACACAGATATGAGTCAGTATAATGGCAAAAATGTAAAATGTATGACATTTAATTCTAATTGTTCTTGATAGAAAAGGAATGTAAAAAGATTAGATTTAATATAGCATTTTGGTGACTATTGCACAAATTATGCATAAGCAGGGATGTGAGATTCTGTTATGGAAAAGAAGAGGTAACATCAGAGAAGAGTGATATCGCTTTAGGTGCTGCTGCCTGTTAAAAAGAAAATAATAATAATAATGTGTTAAATAGGACTTATGAAAACCAGATTATAAGGCTTTCAAGTTAGGCAGCTTTCCAGAGGTGCAAAAAACAATGTCCCTCTTTATATCAAAGTAATCAGCTTTTGAACTTACAGAGAGTCCATTTACTGACTCTTGTAGGAAATCTCCTGTTTTGTTGCCCAACTCAGCTAATTACTTTAAAGTTAAAGGAGCAGATTAGTGGAAGATAATCATTCTAATGCCTACTAACTTGCTTGAGCTTTGGTAGAGATGCAAACTGTCCATCAATAGGTAATAAAATACATCATCATAGCATAAAAATTCTCTTTGAAATCTCTGAAATAAAACAATGGTAGCAATGTAAAGCTGTTTGAGGCCCTGATGAAACATATGTCAATTCAAATAGCTAAGAATCAAAGACTGTAATTTTTCATTGTCAAGTGCTAGATATAATGGCATATCAGCATCTCTGAAGATTAGTGTTGCCATGCCTCTGAGCAGAATCCCAGTCCCTGAACTAAATGCCCAGGACATTTAACATAAAGAGAATCAGGAGAGCTGGATTCTGAAAATGGTGGTCCACGTATCTCACACTCTAAAAGGGAAGCCTCCCAGAGTAAAGCACTGGGAAATGCTAATTGTTGTTGAAATCTTGCCTTTCACAACTGAGGCAGAACTAAAGTTAAATGCTAACTCCTGATGGGGATCCTAAACTTTGCTTTTCCACCTCATATTTTCATTCTTTACTCTTCAGTGGTACTGTTTCAAACAAAAATGGGGGTACAAGGCAATAGTTTGAAATGGTTTTTTTTTCCAGTCTCCCTTCAGCTATTTGAAAGTTAGCATACAGTCCAAGGCAGCTGACTAGGATCCCTCTAAACCCAAGGCAGAAGGATAGCACTTTCTTTCCACCTGGCTTAGACACCATCTTGGAGATAATCAACATTCTGCTGAAGGAGACCTCCAGCAACTAGACCTAATTTCAGTGCCAATCCTGTTTTGAGCACCCAGCTAGATGAATTCTGCAGGTCCTTTTCAACCTACATTACCATTTGAGTCTATGACCCTAAGATGGGATAGCTCACAGAATATCCTCAAGATAAGGATCTGGATAGAACTTCTGGAATGACTTACATCAGTTCTACTCAAAGTTAGTCAAGACAGTGTCTTAGGCCAAATATATGGCAAAAAAAAAAAAAAAGAATTTGGAGATAGTCTGAAGCCTCACAAAAGAGTAAGTCATGCCAACTGATTAATAGTGAGCTCTCTGTACCCAGGAAGCACAAGAGAATGGAGGAAGGAAACAGCAGTCTGCAGATTCAGGAGTGGAGAAGGGAAGACAATTTCTTCTGCTCTTGGAAGGTGCTTCTCTCACCTCTTCCAGAGCTATTGCCTGGGCATATATGCTGACTGCTCCCTCAGTTGTGGCAACAGCTTGGTTTTCCAGGACCCAAAATATATATGGTTATTTGCCATGCATAGTTTCTACAACCATAACCACTGCCTTTCTGCTCTGAGCTGGCCACACTAAAATTAAGTCCACCCTTAAAATCAACTTAAGATCTATTTTTCTCTATTGAAACTGGGTCAAGAAAAAGGATGTATGTAAATTCACTCACTAAAACACAGAGGGATGGCTATAAGACCAGAATCTGAGCTGTCCTACAGAGAGATTTTAATCCAGGAAAGCACAGAGGTACAAGCTGTGTCTATTGTGTACTAAAACATTTCAATCCAAACTGTGTAAGAATGATACAAAACCAGATTTCTTTTCCAGAGTGGGTTGTGATGTTGCCCTCCCTCTGGGCAGTCTAGTTTTTTTTTTTTTTGTTTTTTTTTTGTGAGACCCCTGTCTATGAATAACTTTTACAAGGACTGTGACACTATTTTTTTAGTCTCAGCCCAGTTCCTTTGCCTGCAGCCTGAATCCTAAGCTCTGCCATCTCAGGCTGCTGGAGCGAGGGATTGAATCAATTGTTTTTGGTCAAATGCAAAATCTTTCAGTGCTGAGAGCAAGAAATAGGATGTTTGTGGTGTCCATGAGCTCTACTGGCAGAGCCTGCATTGAGAGCTGCATTGCTCTGTCTCTGTCACATGTGGATGCAAAAATAGGCACCCATGCAGCATTTGTAAAATCCTGAATATACACCTACAGCATGAAATATAGTGCTATCTAAAGTGCAATCTTTGGTCCCTCAAATTCTCCTTTTGAAGGGGATGCTGATGAAGTCTTAAAGTCTTAAAATAGGCCTGGCCAAGTCACAAGAGGGTTCTGTGGTTTTGGGCCCTTCCATGGTTTATCCAAAACTCAGCCTGCAAATGTCAAGGGGAATGTAAGCTATAATTAGTCCTGAAGGACAATAACAATCATGACATAAAAGCTCTAGATACTCAAAGTGCCTCCCTTATTTGTTTATCTGCAGAGGTCACCTACTCTCGCAAGATGAACACTACTCTGAAGGGCAGCTTAGTGGCTTAGTAAAAATGGAGATTTTCCTGAAGTCTTGGTCATGAGTGTTCTATTAATAACTTAGAGTTTGAACTAGCACTTTGCTTTCTTCTATTTTTTTTTTTAATCATTCTAATGACATTTTAAACTTTTTGTTCTTCTTTGCAATAGTTTGATGTCACTTTCCTGAGTGTTTCTGCATTAGCTTTTGTAGATTCTCCCTCATTACTCCCTACAGATTTGTAATGGTTCGTGACATTAACTTTGCATCCCTTGGGTTTGTTTCTTATTATGCATTCTAATATTTGCTTAGCTTGTACAAATAACTCTGTTATTTGCCTTGAAAACTCCTCATGCTAAACTAAAATGGCCTGCTGATTCTTTATTTCACATTAAAAGCTTTTGAAGGAATTACCACCTGGCCTAGAAAAAGCAACAAAGTTAACATAAAAGTAACCCCAAACCTTTCCAGAAGTTAGGGAAACTTGGTTTGGTTTTGAGTTTTTATTTATTTGTCATTTAGGTATGTTTGCAGTGCTTTCTGCTTTTAGCAAAAAGCCACAACCAAGCATTCAAAGGAAATGGTTCTGTCATTGAATTTTCTAGGCTTATTAATCCAGGAAAAATAGAAACAGAGCCTGTTATTGTAAGGCATCCAGGAGGATCTGTTTGACAAAGTTATTTCTTATGTGAACTTTTTTTTTTTTTTTTTTTTTAAGGATAATCAGAATTATTAGGTAATCTAAGAGTCTCTTGAGCTTTTGAAGTTTAGCATCTATATATAGTAACTTCACTTTATTCTATTCAGGCCACAAAAGTACATGTTCCTTGCAGGCTCTAAGTGCTCAGAAATCTGTTTCAAATATATATATATATATTCTGCATCAACAGCAGTAATTCAGAAGACAGATTTTGAAGTTGTATAAACAAAACGACCAAGATTATGGGATCATAATCACTCAAAAGTACAGCTTTTTTTTGACTATTTTTTTTCTTTCTGAGTTCAATTTAAATTTTAGCTTAATCCATAGTCTGATCTGGCTTACTTTATGGGGCCCTGAGGGCACAACCACCACTGATTGATCCCATCTAGACCTTGCAGTCCCTGCACATTATCATTTAAACAAGAGATATCACACTGACAAGAAGGAAAAATGTAACCAGTTACAAAGGTCATGTAACCAGTGCCTTACTGTAAACACTTTTTTTTTATCATTTACATGTATTTATGATCTTTCAGCTTGACTGCTTTCCATCAGTTTATATTATCACTGAATCTGACTCTGATAAATGACAGGTGGATAGAAGGAAATAGTGCAGTGTCATAAAAGAAAATATTATTGGATAATGAAAATATAAGTTTCTATTAACTAGTGACCAGAAGAATAAATATGTGGGTTTGTTTCTTTATTTTATATTTGAATTGAGTGAAGTGTTTTCTATGGTTCTGCAGACAGGGAAGGAAGGTTGCAAAAACAACCACCAGGATGAGATTTATATGATGCCATTATTTCCTAAATAACTGTGGCTGAAATGGAGTAACAAGAAGACAGGCTGGTTTTACTGTAAAGAAAATTAAGACAACCCTAAAATGAAAGAGGGGTCTTTGGTGTCTGCCCAAAGCTTAAGGGCTTTGTTATTTTCTCTTGGGCTAAGCTTCTGCTTTTCTTTCTAAATTAATGTTTCTTTTGTTGTGCTTTGCTTTAAAGATATGTGGCTGCTTTGTTTTGTCCAAATCCTCATTGAGCAGCCTTTATTGATCATTCAGGAGTCTGTTTGGCTCCCTTTTCAACAGAACATGTGATTTTGAGTCTTTTGAGTCTCAGTAAAGTCCAGTTACTGAGTCTGTCTTCAGACTTTTAAATATGATGTCTTGAAGGTTCTTTGCTTAACATCAGTCTTGAGGACTAGGAATTTCTAATCCGACTGCCAAGTCCTAGGACTAATGTCTCTCTTGCAGACATATACCCTGAGGACACTCATTTTCCATAAGTCCAGGCATGCGATTACTATGATTTACAATAAACCTCTACAAGGATACAGAATGACTGAAGCTCATGAAAGCCAAGGGTCTCAATAATTTTTACTACTATTTTCACAATTACAGACAGAACAAAATACAGAGTAGAAAAACTACACACAGCCCCCTTTATATTCTTCACCATCAGAAGTGTATGGGGCTTTGTCAAGAGGTCTTCTGAGATGTATAGGATCACCCTCAGCTGTGTCTTGCTCTTCCCTTATTTTCCCTTCTTGTTACCAGTGACCTTCTAGTCTCTCTAAAGTAGCTAGTGAAACCTCTTTCCTTTCACGTCAGTTTTTCAGATGAGTTTGATCAATCCCAACAGCTGATGAAACTGTGTAATTGCTTTATCTTCATTGACTCCTTCTTTTCCATTTTGACAGTATAGCTTTTGAAGACTTATTAAAAATGCATGAATGAATCTCAGCTGTTAACCCATCTGATTCTTATTTATACACATGAAATAAACACGCTACCCTGTTATTTATCTGTGCCTCACTCCTAGGGAGAGTATCTTGGGAAAGGTGCTAAAACTTTGAGGACAGATAATAAACAGACCAAGGTCACAAAGATAAATGTCAATGTTACACCAGAAGGGTAAATTATAAACTATCACCCTTTATATTCTGTTAAAAAAATACAAAACCCTCTCTTTCCCTCTTTGTGTTGTGAAAGTGAGCAGAAAACAACCTTCTACAGTGGTCAAGTTTACTACTTATTGGTGATGATTAATGAAACACTGAACTGAAGCTTTTCACAATGACAAATATTTACTATACCATAAGAAAAGTTAACAAACATGAGAAGAAATACTTTGGAAGGGATCAGGAGAGAAACATTCTACTTCAGGCTGCTATCACTAATGAATTAACTACTGATCTTGACTGATATCCTCCGATGCAGTTCTGTTGAAACAAGACTTTTAAGGAATCAATTACCCAGACAGTGATCATCAGCTGAGGAAAAGGGAAGTTCATTTCTTCCTACTGAACAAACCACTGATTTTCTAGTTGTGGGTTTGGGGGTTTTTCCACATCCTGGCTCCACAGAAGAAAATGAGTGTTATTAGCATCTTTGCTGCAAATAGGGTTTCTCACTGAAATGTTAGAAATTTACTGGGACAAAATATTTTGGAATATGGGGAAAGTAACTCTATTCAGGGCACTCAGTGGGTCTCAGATATCTCCCAGCTTGCAAGAGGGATAAAAAGTGCTCCCCCTTCTGTGATACATAAGCAATAGTAGTTACACAGGGTCATTTTCCAGCCTTAGCAGTTACTATGAAGGAGAAGTGGGATACACAATTCCTAAGGGAGGCAAGGATTCTTTCCTGTGAATCACCTAGGAATGTGTATGAGGGGGCATGGACCCATGCTGTGATCTCTAAATCTTGAGCAATTAATTTTCATAGAAATTATATGTTGCCCATATATTCTTATATCAATTTCTTTCAAGAGATGGAGCCCATCAACACTTATAATAAGCTAGTGCTGCCACCTATAGCAAAATAGACCTTGCTTTTTAGCCTATGTCAAGCACAGCAGAAATTGAATTATATCAGGAAGAAAAGAATTTACAGATTTACAATTGGGAAGTAGAAAATGGATGAAAATGGATGACAATTCACTGAAAATGGTCTACTACATCTATGTGTAACAAGACTACTTTTCTACGTGCCTCTTGCCCAATTAATTTCCTATCTGTGTCACAAAAGCAATAGTTAGCAAAGTCATGTAAATTACATTCCTCAAAACAGTGGGGTTTTTAAAATCATATGTATTCCAATCTGATCATGATGACATCAAAAATATCCCTAAGACTGAGCTAAACCTTACATTTTAAACTACATATTTCAGATGTTCTCTTGCAAGCTATCTGAATCTGAGTTGAGAAAAATAATATTTTCCATGTTTCACATATTCTATTTACACAAAAGTGACTTCTGTCATGGCCAGTTCTTCAAATTGGCAGGCGCCAGGCAGTGTTTTGTAACTTATCACATGATGCCACAATTTATTGGTTGGACATTTCCTTCAGAGATGTGGCTTCTCTTCACCCAAAGAAACAGAAAAAGAGGGATGAAAGCTCATGTTAATGCTCCAGTACCTGTAGCTAATGCCAACGAGAAGACTAAGAAATAGCATTTCTTACTGCAGAGTCATAATAAGGGATACAGGCTGGAGCTGAGAGGAATCAGTCTCCAATGCAGTAAGAGTATGTTTATGCTTTATAGGCAAGATGCAAATGGCTAGGCTGGAGTTAAGTGACATTATTTCAAAGCCCACAATATTTTTTTATGAGGCTTTAAATGAATTATATAATTTCTGAATTTTATAACAAATAAAAGAAAAATATCCAGAAAACACACAGGTTAATAATCAGTGCTCACTAATTACTATATATGTCTTTTGTAGGGTAAATATTTATTTATACAGTTGGAATAGATCACTATATTTCATATCCAAGTAATTATGTATTGACAATTAGCAATGTTCCCTGTTCCAATGCTCATGCTTATTTTAAAAATAAGGATTCTTGCAGTAAAAGCAAATGGAATGATGATTGATTAACAGTAGTAATAACAGCAGTACTAGCATTTGATGCATATTAGTTTTTCTTTATATTTCCATGAAGAGAATGACAATCATAGGAGCAGATTTTTTAGTCCAATTATGAATCTTTACCATTTCAAGTCTTTAAAAAGAAGCTAGATAAACATCTGTCAACACTGTCTTATGCTGAAGAAAGGAATAGACTCTGTAACATTTCTAGGTTTTCTGTAGGTTTAGTTTGTGATTTCACAAAATTACAAGCTGCAATATAACCTCAATACTTTTCTGTTCTGCTCCTCTACCCTTCCTTTCTCCTTCCTGTTCCTTACCCCCAGCTTACTCTGCACAAGTCTTTGTATGATCATACTCTGAACAAACACAGAAAACACTGAAACAAAAATAAATCTAAAAAATGTAATTATTTTTAAAGCAGAAACAGTTTAGACTGCTGCTGTTATTGAACACTTTATCTTTCAAAATCCAGGCCTTATTTTCTGTGATACTGTGATTTTCTATAACAATTTCATAGGAGTATAGACATTCTGAATTTTTACAATGCACTCTGATGCACCACGTTGCCCTAGCACAAGGTTTACGTACAGCTGTTTACTCAGAAAGCATCATGATCAGTGACGACAAAATTCAGTCTATATCCAGCCTATAAAACAGAAACTATAGTTTGCAAACCAGCTGTACAAAGAACATTTCTTATATACTTCTCACAAACTGAAAAAATAAGCAAAATGAGACAGCAAGTCTTGTTCAACAAGACCTTTCAGCAGATGTCTAATTTAAAGCATATGAGCAATTCCAAAGTCAAAGCACCTGCTTGTATGCATAAGGATTTTGGTGAATCTTCTGCAGTAGTGGGAATGAAGTAAGTGAACGATGCCATAGCAACAGTAACTCAGAAAGCTCTTTCTGAAGAAGGGGGAATTCACAGCACTTTTCCATATTTAATGCACATCTCTATGTTCACTTTGCAAATAAAATTCACATGAAATTGACTAAGTCGTTTAATTAGGGTATTCACAAGTAGTGTTCCCCAACAGTCCAGAGTGCTTAGTGTGGAAACAGCAGGTCATAATCATTTGATTTCATGTATTAGTTATAAAGCAAGTGAATAAAGAGGGTTTTTTTTCTAAGTAAGTAAGGTACATCAACTCACCAGTAACTGCCATAATAATAGGTTTTTAAGGTTGCCATCAGTTATAAGAAGAAATAGCACAGGAAATTCCTTAGAAATTTGCAAAATCTGGGAAGGCAAGATGCTCAGTGTATGTTTTAACTGTGACTGAAAGAACACCATGCCTAGATATCATTACTATAATTTTCTGTATATTTGTGTGGAAATAGAAAGATACTTAGCATGTCCATTTGTTCACTATAACATTCTTATTACTCTTTAAGTTAGTAACAGATGTTTTTACTTTATTCACTTTTGGTAAAAGCACAGAAGAAAAAATGTTAATCTTTGATATGTATTGCTGGTGATACACTGAACTTAAATCATCTCTCTAAAATAAGGAGAGAGGGATTGGAAATTTCAATCCATCCATATATAAGAGGCTCAGATGGGATGACATCTTCTATGTATTCTGCACAGACTGTTGAAGAAAACTAGATGACTGCCTAAAAACAGATCATGAAATTTTAGGCCTAAACAAAACATGCAGACACCAAATTTGACATTGCCTTGGTCATCATTTACCCTTTACAATTGTATTGCCATACTTGCGCAACAAAATCCTTTGACCTGACAGGAACTTTTATGCACAAGGTAAGGTCTACACAAATTACATTTTTATCTCTGGCATTTTCTTGAATACTTTAGAAACAGTATTTTGGTAGGTATTGCATATACATGAAGGCAGATTTGTGCTCAAATAGGATATTCACTAGAAAAAAATGGATCTAAATGAACAAGAACATCTTAATAAATAAACAGCAAGGATCATGAGGTATAACATTGTCTTCACTAACAAAGAGCTATCAATGCACCTATGTGAAACAAGATGTTATTTATCTGTGAACATCTGAGTGAATTGAAGGCATGAAAACAGCACTACTACTTTTCAAAACACTAATGGAAGAAAGCTCTCACAATGTAATTTTGTTTCTTTTTGCACTTCAACCAATGTGTTATTTTCAAGATTTATTTCCTCTTGCAGCAGTTATTCACACAATGAAGTAAGAAATACAAGTGAAAAGGTGTTAATTTACTAACAATGAGATGTGAAGTTCAAATAAGAACTACGTTCCCTTGAAATCTACACTGGAATTTGTAGACAATATGACAAAATGATTTTAATGGCAATATACTGAAGGGGAAAGGAGGAAAAAACCCAAAGTAGCTACATTAGTGACATTTAGCTGAATGTAACTAAACCCACACCTGCAGAGATTTGCGTGCCCACTTCTCTTCTGACGTGTGGGAGTACTTTGACTGTCCATGTGAGTTCAGTGAGCCTACAAGTAGCTATTCGTTCCTTCAGAGCATTAAAGAGTGCCTTTGTTCAATATTTACAAATGCTGTTCACTTCTCAAGGGGACTGGCACCATTTGAGTCTTCAAATTCTATCTCAAATGCTGTGTAGAGCTAGGCAGGATTTTATTTGAGAAGAGCTGGAATTTAGCTTTTTTTCTTCTGCACTAGTATCAGACAATGATTTCCCCAGCATTTCATACAATGGGCATTGCCATGCCATTTCCATTTCCACTGGAGAAGAATTTTCTTCTAAAGTCTCCTCCACTAGTTCCTTGCAAGTTTTGTGGAATTTATTTGATGTGGCTAAGTGAACATATTCTAATCTTCTCTGTATATCCAGTGAGCAACATTTTTCTTCTGAAAAAGGAAAAATAGGAGACTGTAATGGTTTAGTGTCTTAAAACCCTCTTTTCTGCAAACTTGGCTTTAATTTTCATATCAACACAGAGTGAAAACAAAATATGAATCACATTACTCTTAGCAGACCTATCTTATAATCATAGAATCACCATGTAAACCATTTGTTAGGAAAGATCTGATAAAGCAGGGGTCAGAAATACACAGAGGACAACTTGCAGCACCATCCAGCCTAAATGTTAGTGATAATTCTCTGTGTAATAAGATTTACTATTTATACTTCTTAGCAAACTCTATGAATCCACTATACAATAAAATTAAAAAAAAAAAAAATATGTGAGGAAACCTCACATTTTGTTTCTTGCTCACAAATACTGAGAATGTTCTTCAAAATGTTGTTTACCATGTTGATATTTCTAAGATTCTGTGCATTTGTTATGAACACGATACAATATTTTTGTGTACATCTTACTTTTTTGACTGGTTTCTATCTATTAGCTTGTGAATGTGGACATCAGTTTCAAATCTGCTGCCTAGTTTGAGTCCAGATTAGCACTCATTCTAATAATTAGGTTGATATATGACAATATATCACAACATATAGGACACAAAATATATGATATATATGAAAATTGAATGTTCAGCATTTGTATGCTACATACATACATGAAGTATAGCATACATTTTAACAATACATTATTTTATCCTTAGGTTAATTTAATTTAACAAAAATAGCAAAATAAAATTAACAAGACATACAACTATCATTGAGATACATCCAAACTCAATTGTGCAAACATTGTTTTCATAGCATTTAACTTAACCCTCATATAATGTCATCAAGATGTGAGCTCAAAAGTAGCTGACAAGGTAAGTTAAGAACTGTTTCATGCAAGTTTGAAGACTGGAACATGGTGTGTTGGTAGGGTCAAGCATGGTACTTTCACTGTGTAGAGCTGTGACTATATGCCATTGACTATGTCTCAAAAACATAGATTTTCCAGTCAGAACACTATTAAAACCAACAAAAATATCCATGATCATTAACATATAATAGCTAATGAACTCCATTCTAAAAACACAAATGAAAGAATATCAAAATAAAAAGCAAACAATCTTTTACTCTACTTCATTGGTCTTCTCTGGTCTGCTCTTCTTGTGAAACCCCATCTGGAGCGCTCCATCCAGATACGGTGTCCTGAGAACAGGAAAGACATGGACCTGTTGAAGAAGGGCCAGAGAGATGGAACACCTTGCCTATGATGAAAGTGTGAGAGATTTGGGGTTGCACAGCCTGGAGAAGAGAAGGCACTGTGGAAGACTTTAAAGCAGCTTTTGAATGCTTAAAGGGGTTTGTAAGAAAGATAGGAACAGAATTTTTAGTGGTAGGACAAGGGGTAATGGATTTAAACTAAAAGAAGGTCAATTCAAATTACATATGAGGAAGACATTTTTTACACTGAGGGTTATGAAACACTAGCACAGGTTGCACAAAGCGGTGGTAGATGTCCCATCCCTGGAAACATTCAAGGTCAGTTTGAATGGGGCTCTGAGCCACCTGATCTAGTTGAAGACATTCCAGTTCATGGCAGGGGGGTGGACTAACGACCTTTTCAGGTCCCTTTCAACACAAATTATTTTATGATTCTATAATTCTATGATGCAGCATCCAGCAAATGCAGTGACTTTGAAACACATGGCAACACATTCTTGAATAAATCTCATTGGTATATTTGTGTGAATTTAAATCAAACTAGAATGTTAATTTCCAGAATAATTGACATAAACCATGGTTCATTGTCTAGAGTAAAGATACATGTTCTCTAGGGATTCCTGGGAACATTTATTGCTTAGTACTTCAGCTTCAAAATAAGATTTGCGCACTCACACCGCCATTTCAACCTAGTCACTTATTTTTACTCACGGTTTAAGGTAAGTAGACATATTTTCAATGCATCAATTCCAGAAAAGACTAAGTTTTACAGCTGGTGCATTGGTAACTTCTCTGTCAAGCAGATGCCAGTTCCATAAGCCTATCTTAATCCTCTAGTGAGACAAGGAAGGGATTTTTCTTTTTTTTAAAGCAGCATTAGACATTGTAGCTTAAGGGTAAAAGTGTCAGTTATGTGACCTTCAATGTATGTTTCTGCAGTATTTCCAAACAGGTAGGAAATATGAGTTACAATTCCCCAAATGTAAGGGTATACAGGAAAAATGTTTCACGGAATCACAGAATATGCAGAGTTGGAAGGGACTTACAAGGATCATCGAGTCCAGTCCTTAACCCTGAACAGGACCATCCCCAAGAGTCACACCGTGTGCCTGAGAGTATCATCCAAATGCTTCTTGAACTC
>JAWWTY010000037.1:43270035-43300081 GCA_035222235.1 Margarornis squamiger
CATACGGCTTCCCCTCAAGGCCCTTCACCATCTTTGTTGCCCTTCGTTGGACACTCTCTAACAGCTTTATATCTTTCCTATATTGCAGTGACCAAAACTGCACACAATATCCAAGCTGAGGCTGCCCCAGTGCAGAGCAGAGCAGGACAATCTCCTCCCTCGCCTGGCTGGAGATGCTTTGCCTGATGCCCCCCAGGACACAGTTGGCCCTCCTGGCTGCCAGGGCACTGCTGACTCAGATTCATCTTGCCATCAACCACGACACCAAGGTCCCTTTCCATGGCACTGCTTTCCAGAATGTCATTCCCCAGTCTGTACAAACATCCAGGGTTGTCCCATCCCAGGTGCAAAATCTGGCACTTCCCCTTGCTGAAATTCATATGGTTGGTGATTGCCCAGTCGATTTGTCCAGGTCTCTCTGCGGGGCCTCCCAGCTATGAAATAATTCCTCCAGGAGTAATTTAGAGCATAAAAGAAGAGTTAATTCAGTGGCGGCAAACACTACTGAAAATAGCACATTCTGAGTTGTTCAAGGCCTACGCTTAGTAGCCACATTCTTAGGAAACAGACAATTCACATGAGGTCATTTTCTTTATTATTTGGCTTAGTCCCTGAAGTGTCACTAACTAGCAAGTAATATTTAAAGAAATCTGATCTAAAGACGTATTTTTGTCCTGCAGATGTTTTTAGAACATTTCAGTGAAGCTGAGGAAATTGACTGTGGTCATGGTTTTTAGCTTGAGAAATAGGAGACCAAAAAAAAGAATCCAATTTGTTTAACCAGAAAGGGAATGTATTTATACTAATACATGTTTGTTGAATAAAACCTCATCTCAGTGGTCATGTTTCCAGACAGCGAACCATGTTTTTAGTCAGTCAAACTTCTTACTCTATCCCTGCCTCACTCTGCTAATGCAGTATGCTTTCCTTACAGTATAGCAGTTTCTTATCCCATCTGTGCACCTCAGCTCTTGCAGAGCGGAATGTCTCCTCCATTTTCTGTCAAGAACATGAAGAAATGAAGTATAAGGGTATTTCCTACTTCTACTCAGTTTGTTAAGGTTTAAATGATTACACAAAGGAAGACATCAGAAAAACACTCCTAATGCACAATCTTCTTTGTGAAAAAAATGAAAAAAGTGTCCAGAAAATAATTTATTTAAAGGACTTTTTCCACTGAAACTCTGCATTTTTATGGATATGAGTTGCTTTGTTATGGATTTTGCTAATGGAAATGTTAAAAGTCAAAAATTATTGTTAAAATAATAATAAAAACAATATTTTAAATGACCTAGAGGTACCAGAAAATTGTATCCTGCTATTTTTTCCCCCACTACGAAAGGAAATGACAAAGAACTACTAATTTGCAGTTGAGTGAAGTGGATACATTCTTTGCAACTAACAAGTACAGAGGAAAAACTGCAAGTGCAATTGGTTCAATATCTGAGAAAATCAGGCTACATGAGACTGTGTCAAGGTGATACTGCAACGAATATATGAATAGTTTAAAAAAAATGCTTCATCTACATTACTGAAAATTCAAAATAAAACGTAAGTTTATGCATGCTGGGGCATCTCACACAGTTTGCACTAGACACAGAGGAGATGAGCACTTTATAAGCAGAAAATGTTCCAGATACCAATAGGAAAATGGAACAGAGTGCTTAACATTAGTGGATGAAGGAAAAAAGATGTAAAAAGTAAGTACAAAAATAGACTGTTAACTAAAGTAGAGATTTAGATAAGGATAGCACCATGAATTCACTTAAGAACTGAGAAAGAGGTATTTGAACTGCATACCAAATGAAGGAAAAAAGAACCATGAAAGGGAGCACAGGAGAGCAGAATGGAATTGTAATGGCAAGGATAAAAAGAAGGAGTAGATTCTGAGATAACCAAAGAAGGAAAAGTAAAAATATATGCAGAGAACCTGAATATGATGGCAATAAGGCAGAGGTACTAAGGAGTGGATTTTTTGTTTTTATAAAGGATGACTGACACTATCTGAGAAGCAGACACTTCATGTGGAAGACAAAACCTGATTTTTTAAAAAAAGGTTGTAAATGTTTCTTATTGTCTCATATTTGAGAGGGGAAAAAATTACAAAATAACTTTGCTAAATAAGGTTGATTTTGCTTTAGAAAGCCCCAAACTAGCAACTTAGTGCATGGTTATGACTATATCTTCTGCCACGACTAGGACATTTGTCACAGTGCATTTTGTGAAACAACTCCAAAACAATCAACCAACCGAAAATACCACAGACTATTTAGAATATGCTGTGGAAATGAGTGGAAATATATCTCTGTTAAATTATGAAACCCATCTTTTATTGCCTAGAACATTTGAGACGCTGGGCCAAAGTCCATTGAGTATCTTGTCCCTTCTGAGACAAAATATTTTCTACTAGAAGAAACACTGAATTTTAGTGCTTTCAGGGGGGAAAGCTAACCACTGCAGAAAAAGAAAGGGATGGAGTTGGGAATTTTCTTCATAAACCTAGGAGAAAACAGTGACATAAACTGCTTTAAAACATTATTTTCCTTAATATAGAGAACAAAGAGAGCAAGCAATGAAGCAGTTTAAGAAGGAAGGAAATTATTCCTGGTCTGTGAAGACTGACCAACTTCTAAACTTGCAGAGTGAAGTCATTAAAGCTGAATTAAAGGTAGCCCTCCCCTCCTACTTACACTCCTGTCTTTGGTGAAAAATTCCTTTGCTAAATGTCCCCTTTGGACATATTGTCTGCAAATGGTTTAACCTGGACTCCACAGGTAGATGAAGACTATTCCCATTTCTACAAACTCATGTACAGGTTATGTCAAGCCTGAAGCTCTGACCTCAGATAGCAAGGCAGGAAGCATGGTGTGACAAGCATGATACCAGCATTCCCAGAATCTCCAAAACATAGCTCTGTGTTGTGCATTGCCCAACCTTTGCAGATAACCTTTCTTCTCAGGTCTGCCTTTCTATCTAGACCATAAGAACCAGTTTCTTTTGTGTATGTATGCACAGCTCTCTGCACCTTTTGCTAGTGGATGAGCCATCTAGTGCAACACTTGTGTGTCAGACATTGTCTCCTCCTTCACTAGTGAAGGCTGTGAACATGCTGAGCATCCAGGGATACACACAGTGGAATGGGGGTATGATTACAGGGAAAGTCTTTTCTGTACTGTAGAAAATCCAGTGGTAAGGTTAAAGAGGGATTTATTACTATTGGTATAATCTATTTAACTACCTTGTTCAAAAGGATCTGAGGTGTCTTCCTATCTTCCTGAATCCTCTAATGTTTTCCTGCTTCACCCACTCTCTGCCTAGTGACATACAGTCCAGGGTCCACTGATGCTTAAATGATGTCTTCCCTGACACTGTACCCTTCTAGGTTTTTGTTACATGGGTTTGCTTGTTTTCAGCTTTCCCAGGAAATGTTAAGAGTCAAGGGGAAGGGAAGGAGGCAGGTCAGAAAGCAGCTGTATAAGCAGTTACTGTGTCTGTATGAGCATTCGCCACGGCTCAGGGTAGAAAAATGGTAAGGGCAGGAGAGACAGGGATCAAAGTTGCCTGATGAGGGCTGCATGAAGGATAGAACTACTGTGAAAACCTCCTTCCCTGCACTGAGCCAAGACCTGTTGTTCTGGACTCTTTCCTCCTACCCTGCAGGGGCCCTCTCCTCCATGTTTAGACTTTTGGTAAAAATGCTTTATTCAGAGAGTGAATATGCCTTTTCTGCTTTCTGCTGGACTTCCAGTATCTCGAGACCCTGTCCAACAGGGTTCTCACAGTCCTTGTGTCTCCAAGTTGTACTATCTGTTACAATCCGATAACCACAGAGGAGCAAAGACAGCTCTCTGTGGACTGCGGGAAGAACTTTGGGCTTGAATATTCCCTGAAACGAGATTAAAACTCAAACAAAGTTATATGTCGATACCAAAACCTGATATTTTTCTTTTATTAATTGTAAAAGACACAAAGAGAAAGGAAAGATAAAAATAGAGAAAAGTTGGAAAAATTAAGATTACTTTAAAAGCATGGGACAGTTTTACCACCATGTTCTACCTTTCTGCTGAGATGAGGAGTCGAAGCAGTTTCTGCCTTTTTTGTAATTTTCTCTGCTTCTTGTGATGGTTATCTTCTGGCTCCAGAAGGGTCTGGCAGTCTGTGGAATGCAGCCATGATGTGTGGTCCCTGCCACTCACATTTTAGTCATGTTCCAGTTGGGCAGCTGCTGGGCAAGGCAAAGTCACAATTCCCATCTCGGCAGGCAGCAACTTCAGCTCTCAGGAATATGGTAGGGATGCAGGAACAGGGTTTTTCAGAACTCATGAATGTGGCATGGCTGGTTTCTGTTCTCCCCAGGCTGACAGCACCTCAGCTCTCAGTTGTAGGTCATGTAGGTGGTGGTGAGGAGAGGTGTAGGTGGGAAGGGTGGCCATCTCCAGACTTTCCAGACAGAGAGATTTGCAGAGAAGGTGCCTCTCTTCCCCTCTTTTCCTGGTTTTGCACAGTTTTTGCTTCACTTTATATAGGGTTTAAGACCTTTTTGCTACCGTTCACTTTGCATGTGGCCTTCAAGTGTCCAAACAGTTAATGATAAACAGACACAATGACCAAGCATTTTTTGAAGCGCTTTTCTTATCATCAGCTTTCTATACCATCTTTGCTCATTCAAAGCACACAGATGCTACTTCTTGTTACACCTCATGTCCTTACCCTTTGCACACCCCTTCCAACTTAATACCCTGTGTGTTCTTTCTGCTCTAGTCAATGCTTTTACCTGATCATTCAATTTCTGAAATGTTCAATGGGATATCAAGCCTATTTTTCTTCCCATATTGTCCAAAAAAAGGGGATTTTCACTAACTCATAAGACTGATCTCTCAAAATTATTTATCAATTTGATTTTTTTGCAAGCTTGAACACTGAGAACACATTCACTGAATTGTCTTTTGATGATGCCGGTGAAGTTTTTGTTCCATTTCTAAACCACTGTAAACCACTAAACCACTGTGAATATGCCTGTAAATACTAGTTAGATGTCTTTTTAACTCTTTATACTTGAAACACTCATGATGGATCATCAGACAGTATTTTCATTTCTCAGTTTTTTTGGCTTGAGGGACTGATGCTGGTAATACTTTTGCAATTTTTGTTGTCATCATTATTAAATCAAGATTCTGCTACAGGAAAGAAATGCTGTGAACAAAATGTCTCTAGAAGAATATCTAAAGAATTCAGCTGATGACTGAGAGTATGTGAGCTATAGATGTGTCAAAGGAAGGCAACAGTGCTTGACTCTCCTGATTCATTCGGTGACAGATGTTAGATTCAAGGAGGAGGGGGATGTTAGAAATAAGCATTTATTTATTCATTCCACAGTCTCCTGCAGTGAAAAACTACAGTAGTGACAGTGTTCACCCACACTGAACAGATTAGAATTTATGATTAAAAAGAAAGCTGATTGTTCTGTTAACATGGAAACCTTTCAGAGCACATCCAAGGAAAAAATAATCTATCTTCAGGGTCTTACTGGCACAGTATGACATGTGCAATAGTACATTACCACAAGTTTTATTTATTCCAACATGAAGGTCAAGATGGCAGACATTTTTGCAGAACTGCAAGCCTAGAACTCATGCTGGCCCTTTTCAAAAAGCTGGTTGGGGCTCAGTATATGAGAATTCTTTCTAAATAAAATTAGGGGTTTTTGGCAAAGAGGTGCATTTCATCCTGAATATGGACATTACTTCTAGATGAATGACCCTCTCACCCCTCCAGACTCTTCCTGGAGTAAAAGCTGCCACAGGAGGGTGTCACTAATAAAAGTATGTCAGTGCAAGGTCAATCATGATTCTCTCACTCTATTCAGTCTCTGAACAGCCATCAAAGGACAGTCACGCAGTTTTAGCATTCAAGAGCTCCTATCCGTTGTATATTCTGGGATATCAAATTTCCACTTCCACTGTGATACTGTAAAATTTATTATCTTTGGGAGAGGAGGGGAAGGGAAGTGGGTGGTGGAGAAGGGTACATTTGAAAGAAAGCTTTACCGCCATGTTAATTTCTTTTTTTCCCTAAGATTGTTTTAAGAGACAAGCAAATGTTTGTCAGAGAGAAAGGACTTAAAATCTTGGATCTCAGCATTTGCAGGAACCTTTCCTTTGCTAGGCAGCCTTGCCTTCACCCTCACCTGAAGCTCTGAAAACAGTGCTGGTAATGGCACATGAGCTGTGAGTGTCCACGTGGCCTCCACTGTAGCTCTGATCCATGCACAGACAGAGTTATCCAATATTCTGCTTCCAGCAGTAATGGGAAATCTGTCATTATTGATCTGTTTAGAACATTACACTACCTATACGCTATGCTACAGTTGTTAATGACAACTGACTATGATCTTCTCCTTTGCTCTTCCTTCTCAGCTCTTTTCTGAATTCCTTTACCAGCCACAAAGGTGTAATGGTATCCTTTCAGTGTATAGTCATATCCTTTGGGTGTGTACCCCCAAAGGAAAATTTGCTGGGGAGATGTGAATATGTTCCCAAAGCAACAGCTTCCTGTTTGCATTTAATGAATGTAAAACCTCTTTCCTGGGCTTTTCAAAATCAGGCCCTTGATGCCTCTCCATAGGAAAGTAGCCATCTTTTAATACATTATTATGAGTGGGATTTTATCATGGTTTAGGAATTCCCAACTCAGTGTTCCCACTGAAACCCCAAACCACACACTGCTCACTCACTCTCCCCTTTTCTCCTACCCCCCCCACTGCAGCAGATCAGAGAGGAGAATCGGAGGCACAAAGGGCAAAGATCACAAGTTGAGGTAAGAACAATTTACTGGAAACAGGAATGAGAAAAGAAACAGTAACCGTTGCGGTAACAGCAACAATATTAATAACAAACCACAGAAAAGAAAGAGTGCAGAGCTCAAGCTGACTGCAGCCATGCCACTCGGATCACTCCCTTTGGCTTGGCACCAGTTTTACCCCACTGTTCTGTCTGCCATGCTTGCTTGACCCAAAGGTACCCCTGCTCCCTGAATGACAGTGTCTTTGCCTCACCCTTGGCAATGATGTTAGGTGGTATAGAATAACCTCTGTGCCCTAATAGTCATGCTCCCTCCTCGTTACTGCAAAAAAGTTAATCCTGTTGTGGCCAGAATCAGGCCAGGTTTGCAGAAAAACACTATTTTTAAATCTAGGCAACAGCCATCTGTATACCTGATTATTTCTTTCCATTATTCTTGGAGGGCAAGAATAAAATGGCTGTCTCCTGTTAGCTCTACAGTTTATTCTTCAACAAAATTCTGTTATTTGGTCTCTTGCTTTACAAATTCATAATTCCACCATTTGCTCAGTAGTTTTATAGATTCATTAAAGGTCTGTGAAACACGCTATCAAAATGTCAAGGCCCTTGCAGCTCTGATTCACATCTATTCAGCATTCAGGAATTAGCTCCAGCAAACCTTCTGTGAACTTTTAATTGCAGCTGGCACAAATTTTGTGCTCTCCCTGCCTGTCTGCAAACATCTTTTGATACCGTTCTGTGATGAATTTGAAAGCTTGAACTTGCCTTTCTATAGAAAATCAACACCCTTCTTTCCCTGACTGTCTGAAAGTGCTGTCAGTGCCTCAGAGGATCAACTAGAAACTATTTCACTTGTGTGACTAAACAAAGATAATCTGAGTTCTTTTTCCAATGAAAAGAAAAAAAAAATGAAAAAAATTAAAAGACTAATTTATCTCCATCCTTCTTTCTGCATTAACCAGAGTGACGAAGTAGTGGAGTTCTATTTTCAGTCTCTCAGAGAGCCCACAGGCAGTCAGTGCACTATGACTGTAGGGCCACAAATGATCCATCCCTTAGATCACCAGTCTAAACTATGCTCCATAATTGGTTTGCAGTAATAACCCTAAACCATGTCTGATCTCAATATACAAGCACCAAAACATCGCTGCCTGTGTGTGACTATGTGTCGTACTGGCATTGGTGTAGGAGTGCAAAATCCCATGTCTCTTATCCCTTAGCACGGCTTTTTCTTTTCAACATTACTGTATCCTGCCATCTACATCTACCTTTTGTGAGGAATAAATATCTCCTTTGTACTTGGTTGCCATGTTCTTTGCTGTCCAGCTCTGGTCCATCCAGATCTCCTTGCTACAGCACCACTGCATGGCAGAAACTCAAGATGTGTGTTTGTCTCAGGCAGGTAGCTATGACACTGTATCCCCAAACTCCATCTTCAAACTCTCCATTGCTTCCAGACCTGTTATATACAATGCATTTATGTTAGTGATGGGCTTCATGTATCCCCAAGAATATAACTCACACTGGCCATGACTGCAAGAACCCTGTGACTGTCATACACTTGTAGACATGACACCTCAGAGTTTTGACTTGAAATCTCTAATGTTTCACATTAGTGGAGGCTTGGTGTACTACTGGATTTGAATGTCAGTCTGTCTTAGTGCACATCACAGGTTGATCTATTAAATCACCAGCAAGTTTATTTCATGTTGATGCACTAGTCTATGAAGAGAGGAGGACCTTCCCTTTTGCTTTCAGAAAGACCAGAGCAGAAAGCTAAAGGAGTAGGGAAGGCTGACACACTTAAGCTGACACAGCATGAATCCATGAAGGCAGTGACTCAGTTTTCAGCCTCAAACTTTCACTAGAGAGCTTATTAGTAGGGTTACATCCCGTCAACTTATACCACCTCATATACCGTTTCTTCCTTCTTCATGTTTCTTTGCTTTACAATATATATTTCTGTTCTTTACTTTCACCATTAAAAAGTCTTCTGCAACATGTCTAAAATCCTCTTTAGCATTTTTCCATTTGTGTTTCAGTGTTGTCTGTGACCTGAGTGGGCTTCTGAGCACATGCACAGACGTGTCTGTGATTTGACAATGAAATCTAACCTTTGGTGGTTCGGCATTTAGAAACATGTGCATACCTATTTCAGTCTGAATTTACTACAAGGAGAATATATAAAATTTGTCTTCAATGAAATTAACTGGAGGCTTCACCATTAAGTTTGGTGAACTGTAGTTTCACCGTTAACTTCTACATATAATGTCACTCAGAAATAAAAAGAGAACACTTATTAATGTGGTCTTTCTAGCCCCTTATCTACAGCCACTAAGTGCGTTTCCTAAATCAGTTTCATTCAACCACCTAACACACAGATACTTTCTCTAACATTGTATGACAGATCCTTTTTACTAATGATCAAAGCCTTAATGACTCAGTTCTGATACTGCTTTCTAACCAATAGTGCATGTAGTACTGCCATTGAAAGAACTGGCCAAAGAAAATAAGATCCTGTACATCAAAAGTTAGCTTTTGTGACTGACGCATTTTGATTTTTGAACAATACAATATCTCAAGGAATGAACAAGACATCTGTGGGAACGTCTGTTTACCGGAAATTAGGAAACCACAGAGACTCACAAGGCACACATGGAACTTGTGACAGAGTGTAAACATCCCTGAGTTAAACAGCCACCCAAAAAGTATAAATGAAGGCTTTAATTATCCTCTGCTGTGAGCAAGCAGATTATTAGAAATAGCTGGTCGAGAACTCTATCCCAGGGAAAAAAGTAACAGCTGGCTCCCCAGAAGATACTTCTGTGATACACATTCAGGAAAGCTTTGGATGCAGGGAGTGTTGACCATAGAAAGCAGAAAAAAAAAAAACCAAGGAAAGAAAAGCTTCCTCAGATTTAACATGGTTTCCATGATAAAATCAGTAGCAGATAGTGCAGGAGAGGACACTACAGCCTTTTAGAAAAGATGTGGTCTCCATGTAGAGAAGAAGCTCAGAGCTATATATAAAACTGCTTGTCATGTATATTGATAATATATATTTCTGAGCTACAATGAATTCACAGAGATTATGGCAGGGAAGATGCCTGCTCTTTCAGAAGTGTCCTGTGTGGATCCTAGCTGTGTCTGGTGGTCAAACCTCTCCTGCAGTGGAGTTAAAGTCTTTCAGCACAATAGCATTCCTTTTCCCCTCTACCTATGATTTCTAGAATAGTTTCAAATACTGATAACCTGAAGCACTTGCATGGTGGTTGAAAGGAAATTATTACCACAGGAAAACAAGATGCACACAGACCTCCTCTAATGGAGGAATAGTAATGGAAGCACATATAGCTCTCTAAGCCGAAAGAGAAATAGAGCACCTTGAGTCCTTGTAATCAGGAGGAGAAAACAGACCAAAACTTGAGTTTGTGAAGTTAATGTCCAGCTCTGCTTTGAGCAGCTATGAAGAGTGACCTCTAATCAATAAATGAGTGCAAAATAACATATAGAACTGCTCCTGTACTAAAAAATAGTGTTCAAAAAGGAAAGTAATTTCCCACCTCACAATAGTGAGTTAGCCTCCAGCAGTTTCTCAAATGAAGTGGGAGTACAGAAACTGAAGGTCTGATTACATAGTTTGTCTTTCTATGAATTTACCTTAGTATGCAAGCATAAATTTAAATATGTCTAAGGATCATCAGACCTAGGTGATGTAAAAACTCCTCTGTAGTCAAGACTGCTACTTTGAAAAGGTCTTCTTATATATAAAGCATTTAGAGTGACATCCAAGCCTTGGCAAGTCTCCTATTGGTCTCATTTATTTCAGATGCATATACCAATCAGAAGAAAACACTTTTCAATAAGGAAGGAAGTGAACTGGATATGTAACTTTATGAATAAAAGTCTTGCATATTCTTGCTACAAGATTTTCCTTTAGAATTTGGTTTTAGACTGAAAACAACACTTTTTTCTTCACTGAAGAAAAAAAAAATAGTATTTATTTCACCTAAGTCACTTTTTGGAACTTTCTTCAAAACTAGCTTCTATATTGGAAAGAATCTTCCTGCAGACATTTTAAACTCTAACCTGATTAACTCTGTCCTTTTGATTTATTTTTTGATTGCCTACAGGTACCTGACCTATTCTAACTACTACAAATTATAAAAATAATAATCTTCTTAGCTAGTAGCCACAGATACCATTGTACCCTCATTTAGTATGCTACATGAAAGTCACGGAGAAATTAAAAACTTTAGAGAAGTTTCAAACATACACAAATGACCAGAAATATGAGATTAACACACAGATCTACAAAATCTGTATAGCTAAATTGTATAATGCCTGAGCACTAGGATCTCCTAGAGTAAAGAATTTGGAAAGGAGATGTGCTACTGTATTTCACAGTTATTAGCAAAAAAGCCTAGAATAAAACCTACAGCTAAAAGTAGAAAGTCAGAGAAGTTAAAATACTTTTGAATAACCATGTGCCACCTAAGTACTGAAAGGTCCTTGTGTCTCTTCTTGTATTATCAGAAAAACTTAAAAGGCAAAAGACGTATGTGTATGTGATATTACTACAAAACACATTTTTTTAATCAAGAATAAAATTGTCAGACATTAAAGTTTAGTTCTTTACATATTTCCATTTAATTTGGTGAATGGATTGGAAAAGGAGGTAGGTATATCCTCTCCATCAGACAGGGGGAAAACTACAAGGCCTATGTCAGGCAGCATGTTGCCCTCTCAGACAGTGAACATCACTCTATCTCAGCATCAGCTAAAAAAAGAATTGGACTATGAAAAAATTTGGAAATGTCATAGCCTTTTTGTTGTTGTTATCTTTGGAATGAGTCAGCTCTGAAGCTTTTCCATTTACAGTTGAAAATGTGAGAGAAAAGGTGAAAAAAGTTTTGAAAAGTGTCAAACAATTTGGATACTAAGAGGAATCATTTTAGGTTGCCTACACAACATTCAAAAAAAAAAAAACCAAATAAAAAACCAAATAGAAATAGCAACTATTCTCAAAATCTTTTGTGCAGCAGGAAAAAAAAAAAAAAAAGATGGCTTAGAAAGTCCCTGAATTGCGAGATAGTGTCTGACAAAGAACTCGCTTTGTGCTGCTGGAGAATTGGTGCCTGTTCACTCAAGTACACGCATGTCTAAAAATACAGCGGGTCATAAAGGAGATGCTTTTCAAAGTTCTTAAGATATTTAATTTTCCCCTATATATCGAAGTTGAAAGTGTCTCATCTTGTTTGTTTTGCAGGAAGTATAAATCTATGTATTGAACAAACCATCAATTCTGCTTTGACTTAAATTCCTTTTTCTAATCACAATACATATCAAGATGACAACAAGCACTCCTCAAAAAAGCGGGGACCAAATCCATTACCCTCTGAGGAAAACTGCTTGACATTTGGACATTTAAACAGCATGGTTAAATGTAGTCAAGGGATGTGGTGAGACATGATGGCCCTTAGTTAGACAACACAGTATATCACAGAAATGTTTGTAAAGGGCAGTGCAGGGATGCTCTGTATCTCACACAATGTGTCTTAAATTGCTGATGATCACATTTTGCACTGCTGAAAAATTATGAACTCTTCCCTTTTTCTTTCTTTTTAATCATTAATAGCACAGAACACAGTAACCTAAGGATGTTCCTCTTTTGCATAGACTAAGGACAAAGCTGTTTTCTACTTTTCACTGATATTCTGGAGGAACCTGTGATAAAACAAATCAGAATTTAGATGTGCATCTGTAGTTTTGGGGCAGCAGTTGCTACAGCCTTACTTCACACCAACAGTGCAATATTTAAAAGTATTTCAGTTTTAGCAGTTTTCTGAGAACTCCAATCTTCTTAAGTGATATGACCACAATAGAAGCCTGTGGCAGATGTGTTAGAGCAGTGAATTCTGAGTTGTGTGAAGTGAAGGATGCAACTCTGTGATTGAGGACTGGAAGTGATTACAATGGTGATGTAATTTTGAAAATGGCACAGGGAAATCTTCAAATCTCTTCTCCAGAAATGCATGCTATGACTGCCAGACCACCTTAGACAAATACCGCTCTTTTTTGACAGGCTTGAAAGATCAGTCAATTACTGTCAACTCTTAGAAGAAGTATCAGAGATTCATGTAGACACTTTCCTATTTAAAATCATAGGTTTAATTATGATACATCTAATTACACTGAAGTACTGTTGATGCCTGTCTTCTCTTCATTTGTCTCCTGTTGATTACAGTCTTTAAACCCATTTCCTTGGCATTCCTGGAAAATATAGTCGTATTTAGAAAAATCTTCATATCAAGCTGAATGCATTTCAGTCTAAAGAAAGAATGACATTAAAATAGTCAACTGTTCTCCTAGGTTTTAAAACATACATAATATTTATCACAATAAATGTTGTCAAAAATAATCATTTTGTTTTGGTAATAAAAGCAGTTTCCTGCTTTTTTTCTGTGTTAACAATAATTCTTCATTCTTGGGACTACCAAATCATCAAGTCTACATATGTGATATTATCTTCTATAATGTTCGGGATTTTTTATGGCAGCTTTACAGAATTTCTCTATAAAAAACCCTTATGAGCCATATTGCAGAAAAAGAGCTATTTAGATCACAGAATCACAGAATATGCAGAGTTGGAAGGGACTTACAAGGATCATCGAGTCCAATCCTTAACCCTGAACAGGACCATCCCCAAGAGTCACACCGTGTGCCTGAGAGTATCATCCAAATGCTTCTTGAACTCTGACAGGCTTGGTGCTGTGACCACTTAAGTGGGAAGTCTGTTCCAGTTCCCAACCATCCTCTGGGTGAAGAACATTTTTCCACTATCCAAACTAAACCTCCCCTGACACAACTTCAGACCATTCCCTCGGGTTCTGTCACTGGTCACCACAGAGAAGAGATCAGATCAGTGCCTGCCCCTCCTCTTCCCCTCATGACAAAGTTGGAACTGCAATGAGGTCTCCCCTCAGTCTCCTCTTCTCCAGGCTGAACACATCAAGTGACCCCAGCCACTCCTCATACGGCTTCCCCTCAAGGCACTTCACCATCTTTGTTGCCCTCCTTTGGACACTCTCTAACAGCTTTATATCTTTCTTTTATTGGGTGCCCAAAACTGCATACAGTATTCAATGTGAGGCTGCCCCAGTGCAGAGCAGAGCACTATGCCCATGTCTGTCTCGTACTGAGAAGTCCAGAACAGGACCCAATACTTTCAGGATGGCCTCACAGCACTGAATAAAGGGGAAGGATTTTCCTTGATCTGCTGACAATACTATCTAACGCAGGTAGGGAAACCATTTGCCTTCTTAGCCACAAGGACAGATGGCTGGCTCACAATCAATCTGGTGTCCACCAGGACCCCCCAGGTTATTTTCTGCCAAGCTGCTTTCCTGCTGTGCAGCCCACAGCACATATGGGTACATGGAGTGGTTCTTCCCTTGCTGCAGGCCTTCACAGTTCCCTTTGCTGAACTTCATGAGCTTCCCAGCATTTCTCCAGCCTGCCAATCCCTCCAGATGGCAGCACAACCTTCATATTGGCCACTCCTCCCAAACTGGTATTTGAAAAGTTGCACTCTGCCCCATCACCCAGATCGTTACTGAAGAACGTGAAACAGGACTGGATCCAGTACTGGGCACACCTTGGGTACACCACCAGTCAGTGGTTTCTAACTAGACTTTATGCCACTGTTCATTACTCTCTGAAGTCAGCCATTCTGGCAGTTGTCAATCCATTTTACTGTCTGCTCATCCGTCTGTGATTTCACCTTGGAGAAGCCACACTGACTACTTCTGATTACTTTCTCACTCTTAATGTGCCTGGAAATGGTCTCCAGAATTACCTTCCCAGGGACTGAGGTGAGGCTAACTAGCCTGTAGGTCCTCAGGTCCTACCTCTTGTCCTTCTGGAAGACTTTCCCATGGATCGAAGTGAAACTGACCAGTCTGTAGTTCCTTAGGTCCTTTCTCTTACCCTTCTGGAAGATGCTGGGGACATTTGTTTTCCTCCAGTCTTCAGGTAATTTTTTCAGCCACCATGATCAATGTCCAGGCATCACCTGTATTATAAACACCGTGGCTGACGAGCAGCACAGGCTTGAAAAGACTAGCAGGAGAGGAGCTGAAAACAGAATGCTTCAAAGCATTTTGCTTCGGTGAGCCTAGTGTGCCATGAGGCTGGTGATGTCAATATACAGGTTTCTACAAAATGATTTTGACCAGAATTTATTTTATTTATGTTCATGACAAAAAACGATATCACAATTATGGCAGTTATGGTAAATATTGTATTTTCAGTTATGGTAAATATTGTATTTTTTTTGTTTATTTTTGTTTATGTTTTCCAGTGAGCTTGGTTTGCTAGTTAGAGAAATAGCAGTCTTTGTTAAAACTCTAATAACTAATCACTGTGTGATTTTGATTACTAATACCTTGAAAGCAGAAACGTCTGTGGAATCCAGGTCCTCAGGTGAAAAAAATAGTTCTGGCATCAGCATCAGTTAAGGTATCAGCAACACTGAGTTGAATAGATGTGACAGTTAGTATTAGCTAAGAATATCCCTGATACACATGTTGCTAACATATACGGCACCATTTGCAAAAATCATTTGCTACAGCAGACGTTGTTTTTCACATAATGTATAACACAGTTTTCTTTTTAAGGTAATGAAAAAGTAAATTAAACTCTTTGGAGTGGAATGGAATACAGGCTTTAAGCTAGTAGGAAAATAATTCTTAATAGCTTTGCTAACTCAAACAGTGGTTCCAAATCACAAAATCTAATACTTACAAGGAAAAAACCATTTACATATGACCCCATTAGTTCTTTATGTTTGCCTTTACTAAAAAAAAAAAAGAAATAAGAAAAATCTACCATCTGTTCCAACTGTTCCAAATAACAGTGAAGATTGCTTGATTCATTAAGGTAGGGGCATTGCAGACACTTTCAGTGATTATTACTTTTATTTCTTTTAAAATAAATTAATCAATGATGTGGTCTTTAAGTTTAAAGTTTTAATTTTCTTACACTTCTTATTGAAGATCAAGATACATGTAAAAAAATGAATGCCAAACCCTTTCCTTATATTTTTTTCCCCAAAAATACCACCCAAAAAAAACAGATAATGTGGTCAGATTTTCTTTAATCATATTCATTGGGTCTTGACACTTAGCTCAGGAGTTTGATTTCAGAAGAAAATATATTGCCTGATTCAACTACCATTTCTGGGGAAAAAAACAAAACAAACCTGATTTTTCATTAATTGCAAATTTTTAGTGCTGACAGTTGACCAAAAAAATTATTTTGCTTGTTTTTAGGAGTATTGTGCATTGAGACATTCAATAGAGTCCAAAGATGTGCTTCAGGAGCTTTTTATCAAGAAATGATTTCATATTCTAGCTCTAAAGCCTCCTGTTCTTCACTCCTTAAAAACTGCAGAATTTATATTCCATCTTCCTTGTAAAGCAGTAGTGAAAAAATATTGCAAAAAGATCTGGAAGAATTGCAGAAGCCTGTTAAATTATAAGTCTCCTAAGACTGAACTTCAAGGTAATTCTATTTGTGAGTTTAAAGAGTTTTATGAAGTGATTTTAAAAGTAAAGTTATTGGTATTAAAATTAAGTGCTGAATTGCATATCATGTTAACCAAATCATCTGAGAACTACGAAGTTTCTTTTCCTTGAAAGTAATGTATATAATGTAACAACAAAAGTCTCTAAAAATTACAATTGTCCCTAAATTATGAATAGTTTCTTCTTTTTGCCGTGATGCAGTTTTCAACCTTTCTGCCATAACACCCCAAAATTTATATTTTGTGATCATATCTTGCTCTGGTGCGATATCATCACAGTGGAAAAAGGGTTAATAGAACTGATTTTGGAAAAAAAGTAGCCTGTGACACAACCAAACAGAAAGCACTACTAACATGAAGTTTGAGCAACTCGTCAAAACTTGACTGCAGTTCCCATTTTTTTTTCCTTTTTAGAAATAGTAATTGTTTAAATGTTACACACAAGGCAAAGATTTCATTTAGATTTAAAAAACAAAAACAAAACAAACCAAAAAACAACCAAAAAACCCCCAAAAACCAAAACAAACAAAAAAACAAACAACCAAAAAAATACCCAAACCCAAAACTAAATAAAGCCAACAACGGCCATTAGGATCTCAGCATTTTCTGACATATCTGGGATAGTATATTAGAATTCTTTCAGAAAATCCACAAAAATCCTTATTTCCCACATTAATTACATCTTACCAGTTTTGTGAGCAAATGACAAAATATATTCTAAGTTTTAACCCAGTACTGCTGAGAAATTTGTACAATAAGTAATCTCTTATAGAGGTTTTGTTTGCTTGTTAAACTAAAAAGCATCCTTATTAAAACCAAAAGAAGTATTTTGAGAATACCTGATATTTTGAAACAGATTAGAGATTTGTCCCTAGCACAGAACAGTTCACAAGCCATGGTCTCAGATGTACAGAGAGGTGCAGGTTTAAGAAAACCTGGCCCATCTACACAGGAGTCTCACCTTTACTTTACGTACGACAGCATGTTCACAAGAGCAGTGCAGCTGGGCCCCAGCATACATTGGCCTGACCTCTGACCATCTGCCCTCTATGTGGTATCCCTGTGTCCAACAGGAAATTGCCAGCAGGAAAGGGGGTAGTATACTTCTTAGGCTCTCCTCAAAAGTCAGTTAGGATTTTGCAACAGCCTAACTTAAACAGCAAAGAACAATTAGATCAATATAGGGGTGGGGACTATGTTTGGGAGTGTATCAGGTTTTGGTGTGCCCCTAGCTAGCTATTATAGTCATTGCCTTAATTTCTTTTAGTTCAGCACATCTTTAAGCTTTAGCTTGAAAGCAAATGCTGTTTTCAGACCTTTGTTTCAGAGGTAGGAATACAGATGACAAACTTGCTTGTTTAGTTCACAAAAAAATGCTGGTCTATAAAAGACGCTATACTTTGACTCAGTAAATACTCTTAGATTTGTGACAAGTATTTTGACTTTTATTTGAAATGCACATTTGAATCATGGCCTGCTGCCTTAACGTATTAACAAAATTTTTGTGGAATAGCACTCCACTAACCTTTCTCTGAAATACAATGTGCTCATTTTCATGTTCTACACAAAAATCTGCCAAAATAGAAATTTCAGCCATGTTCCAGAAAGCCATCTTTCAACCTAGAACACATACGAACACCTGCTCTTCCACATATGAAAAGGCTCAGAGGGAAGAAAAGAAGCTCTTGTGTGAATTCAAGGATTACTCAGCAATGGCTGCTGGTGTCTTGCGCAAACACATTTGTCTCTTGCTTAAAAAAGATGCAGGTCACGTTCTCCGGGCCAACAAACACAGACAAGACTGTTGAATTGCCATCTGTGTTTAATCTGTCACTAAAGAGCAAACAAGGGTGTTCCAGCCTTTCAAAGGAAATGCTGACTGGTAGAAACATGTGCCGCATTAGAAAGCCCTCCAGTCACAGGGCTTTCTTCACTTGTGCCTTCTGTTTGATTGCTTTCTTAATTAATTATTTGGCTAAGATAGCTATCTTAATCAGTATAGGCACTTATTTAAAAGATTAACGGCTAAAAGAGAAGAGAAAAAATTCCCCCTGAAGATTTCTCTTTTCAGTATATTGCAGCCGTTACATAATTTCTGGACATGTCTGTTTTAATTAGCCATCTTCTTGTTAAAGAAGTCTTGGGTTTTTTTAAACATGATTCTCTGAGAGTACATGCTCAGGGATGTAAAAATGCACAAGAAGTACTTTCAAAGTACTTTAATATATTAGCTGAGGGGGTTTTTTTTAGAGACAATTCACACTGAAGCATGTTTTCAGGAGAAATGTTCTGCCAAAGCCACTAGTTTGCCAGTGGGTTTTTCAGTCCTCTTTTCTACAGTAGAGATACTTCTGTGGATTAAAAGTAGACTTTACCTTGCCAAAATCCATGTCTTCTCTGAAACCTTCCTACGTATATACTAATTCATGCAACTCCCTCTATCTTATTGTCATCACTAAAGAAAGGATGTAATTTCACAAACCATGTATTATGACTCAGCTACTGCAGCAACTAGAAAAACATATCAATTTACTTTCTCTCTAGAGGCAAGACAGCCCTTTGATAATTAGATAAGATAGAAAAAGTTGGTGAAAACAAGATCAAGACAAACCTCCCAGCATTTTACATAACATGGATGACATGTATATCTTGTATGAAGTGATAGAGTTCCACTGATATATATGATATCCTTATTAATACAGCCTAAATACTAAGCTTGATGTGTATTGGGTTATTGTAATTTATCTAACAAACTCTAAGCTACCTGCTACCATGATCTGGGTGCTGGAGGTAGGGAGGGAACATAAAATATAATCAGTTTAGTTCCCCATGCAGTCACTGAAAGAGTAGAATAATTTTGCTGCACTTTCCATTATGATGAAAATCTACAGCAAACTATATAATGCTCTAGCCTTTAAAAAGTCTGCATAAGCTTGATTATCTACAAAAGAAGAAAAATTATGAAGATAGAGACATTTAAGGAAAAGAGTTTTTTTTCCTCTGCCAGTGCATGAAGTCCTCATCAACCTTCTGTGACCTCAGACTTTTTCTGGCCAAGCACCCCCTTTTTCTGAAAGCCACTGTTATATTTCAATATGCATCTGTCTCCTCAGATAATTAATTATAAACATGTTTTCTTGTACATTTAACAGCAAGGACATCCCTAGCCTTTATTTTGTTGAGCCTAAAAGGCAGACGATTCAGCCACAGAATGGTATTTTTTTTTTATTTTATTTTTGTGTGTGTGTGAAATTTTGCCAAATTCAGTGGCATATTGCACCAGCTACAGGCATACTATAAACAAATCTCTATCTCTTTTTCAGACTATGGACATAAAACAATCACTGTACTTCATGAATTCAGAATGGTTTTGTGCTCTCAAGATCTATGCTGTAAAGGCATTAAAAAACCACTGTGTGGATTTTTATTTTTTTAAGACATCTCCCAAATATTTCTACAGTAGTTTTTATGCACCTTTTTATGCACCATCCAGAAAATATGGCAGTGGAATATAATGGTCTTTTTGAGCAGTCTTTTGGGGTGTATGATGTAACTTGATCCTGCTTCTTACTATGTATAGATAATTCAGTTTCCCCAAACTCATGCTAACAGAAATGAGAAATTACTTGGATAAAACCACACAACATATTCCATTTTAGTTTTAGCAGAATCTTCCGTCACCATTGTTATACTCTAAACAATGACAATTTTTCACTGTGACCCTAACTATTTTCAAGCAGGAAAACACTCTGCTGGACTCTAACTAGATTTGAATACTGGAGCTGAGCAGATGGAAAGCTACTTGTACTACTCCCACCAACAGTAAGATTAAGGGGGTTGATGCTTTTCACTTCCCAGGAATTTTTACTGGCTTCAAATTTTTCTCCTCCCACTCTCAATTGTCTTTGGGGCTGAAACCAGCCTTTTCTCCTGTTTTTCAGTTCTTGCTTCTCAATTACACTTAAAAATACTCCCCACCTGAAATAAGAGCTAGGATGACCCCAGGATACACAGGCACTTTTATTTCTTTTGCAGTGTGCATCAGAGCTTTCTAAACAGTTTATGAATGGTTTAAACACACTGACATATCTAGTAATATCAAGTAAAAGACTGCTATTTTACTTGTAGAAAAATCAAAGTTTAAAGTAGTTTGGCAACTCACTGGAGATTGAAATTCAGGTTTTACATGGCTGAGGGCAGATTACTGATGCTTGGTTGAAGTATTTTGTCTTAAAAGTATTAAGGCTATTAAACTATTTAGGACTTGTCCCAAGATGACTGTCTCTTCCATGCCCAAATAATATAGTGCCTTAGTGCCTAGGTGTCATTTTTTAGGAAAATTAAAAGGATATTTTGAGCTGTAATCTGTTCTTTTCAGGCTGCAGTCACTTGGTGCTTTTTAAAAGCCCTGCTGAACAGAGAACGGCTTCAGTGCAAGGAATGAAAGCTTGGATCTGACAAAAAGCTACCGATTTCTGCAAAGAGCCAGACACCTTCGTCGTGAGAAATACCCCTTACACTGACAGTGCTCAAATGCCGCTCTCCTGTTTTGCATCTTTCTGACCGCACTGCAATCGTGCCGCTGCTAGAAAGGAGCGGAGGCCTGGCTACAAAGAGAGGCAGGCGTGCTGGTGCTGGTGGAGCTTGTCAGAAGCAGCAAGAGTGACCTCCGTCCCAGCGCCGCCTCCGCCTCCCGGCGCTCCCGTGCGCGCAGCGCCGCCGGCAGGGAGCAGCGCCGGCTCCGCAGCCCTTCGCCTCGGAATCGGGAGCAACTCTGTCTGAAAAGCAAGAGCGAAACGTGGGGGCTGGAAATTATTTATACATGGATGGAAACAAACAAACGAACAACACCCCCAAAACAAACAAACAAACAAACAAACAAACAAAGCTCGACAGCACAACGCCACAAAAGCCTGCCCCCCAAATACGCTACATTTAATTAGTTAATGCACCCGCCCTTGTTGTGCCATCATGCTGGCTCCACAGTTAAGGATTTCCATCCAAGTTTTTCACATTCAAAAGGATTTTAAAAGATAAGTAGGTAATTTAAGCCGCAGTTTTGAAGAAATGGTACTGTCCTGGGATCTCAAATTTGTCATAGCTGAGTATTACAACCCGTCCAGTCCTCTGACTGAAAACATCATGATTCATGGCTCTGGACAGCTTGTTCTTACCTAGATGACAAAAATTTTCCATGGGCATCTGAAGTAGTGGATAGGTATATCCTGTATCCTGCTAGTATCTCCTTAATGCATATGTTAGTCTGCCAAAATGTTACACTCGAAAATGCCTCAGAAACCACCTTTTGCTTCTGAGGTTAAAGGTAGCCATGCCGTGGATGAGGCATGGAGTTGAGCTCAGTGTGATCTAAAGAATTTATCTTACAGTTTCAGGGATGATCATTTTTGTTTACTTTTGTGTCTGGACCACGTTCTTAGAGCCCTTGTACTGGGTTGCCCCTGGCTGGATGCCAGGTACTCACTAAAGTTGCTGTCTCGCTCCCCTCTGCAACTGGACAGAAGAGAGAAAATATAATGAAGGGTTCATGAGATGAGATAAGGAACAGGAGAGATCACTTACTGATCACCATCATGGGCAAAACAGACTCAGAGTGGGGATATTAAATTTATTGCTAACAGAATCAGAGCAGGAGACTGAGAAGTAAAATAAATCTTAGAAACACCTTCCCCACAGCCTCCCTCCTTCCAGTTTCTACCTCCTTCCCTCCAGTGGCACAGGGAATGAGGTTCACAGCCAGTTGTTACTTCTACTTCTGTTCCACTATGGTCTGCACCACAGGCTGCAGGGGAACCTCAGCTCTAGCACCTTCTCCCTCTCCTTCTGCACTGACCTTGGTGTCTGCAGAGTTGTTCCCATGTTCTCACTCTGCTCTTCTCTGGCTGCAATTTCCATCCGCACAATAACTTTTTTCTCCTTAAATATGTTACCATATAGGCATTACTATAATTCCTGATTGGCCTGGCCTTGGTCAGTGGCAAGTCTGTCCTGGAGCTGGCTGGCATTGGCTCTACCAGATGTGGGGGAAGCTTCCAGCAACTTCTCACAAAAGCCACCCCTGTAGCCCCCTCCAGCTACCAAAAACTGGCCACAGAAACCCAATACAGCCCTGTAGGGAACAACTGATGTTGTAGATGTCTAAAGTTAGGTGGGATGATTCCCATGTCAGGTTTAGGTATGAAAACTTTGACACAGACCAAAATTGTTTATTCTGTCTGGTATTCTATTGTGTTCTTAGAATATGTTTTTATTCAGCTATAATTCCATGGGGGAACAAGTATTTCATATGTGTGCAGTTTTTGTTGGTAGCTCATTAATTTGTAATTTTAAGCATTGCCTACTATCAGTGGTAATTCTCACTGTAGTACCCTGTCTTCAAATGTTTGTAACTGCTCGAACATGGGACTGAAATTTTCCCTGTTGGATATATTCTTCAGTTTTAACTTTTGGGAAACTGGTAGCCAGATTTATTTTAGCTGTTTCTGAGAATAAAACTATGAAAAGATGTCATGTTCCCATTAAAAGTCCATGTATTCCCTCTTTTTCAACCTCCTGTACTTCCTCTAAAAAGCAGGAACTCGATGTTGAACTGAAGCATGGCTTTTATTTTAGGGCACACGTCTTCTGTTGTGAATGAAAAAAATCCCACTAATTTTTCTTTAATTTTTGAAACTGTAAAGAAAGTGCAGTTTAGTTATGATTATAGGGGGCTTGCAGAGGTTTTGCAGTTTGGCTGAGGATCCCACTTGGTCTGAGTACACAAGTGCTATCCACATGGGCTCACATACTATCCCATATTCCAGTGCAGGGTTGGAAGGGGTTCAAAAGGATTTGAGCAGCTCTGATTTCTTGCAGGCTGAGTTGAGGCTGTGGACTAAACTCAGAATAGGAAGCTTACTACTCTAATGCTTCCAGGGAGAAAATCTGAACCCAGAGGAGAGAAAAGGTGGCACTATCACTCTGAACCTGACAATAACCTGTATAGTCATAGACATTTCATATGAATACATCCATTACCAACACTGCCTTGGAGACAGTGTGTGTAAAATTTCTATTCTAGTTACACTACAAGGATTCAAAGAGGAGATTCTCAAAGTTTCTGATGGTGGCACTGATACTATCCCCTCACCGTTTAACAGCTCAGTGGCTTCAATACTTAGGATTCAGGAGACCTGATTGTTGCTTCTTCAGTGTGATCATCATCTGTTCTCTTGACTCTATACATTGTTGTAGTACCATAAATTGCACAATGGGGCACAGAAAAAAAATCCAAATCTCTTATTTTTTGAGGCAAAATGCCGAGCTACTCGCTGCAAGGTTCTTCTCAGCTTGTATCTGTTCAGTGTTTGCATATAATACCTAAAATGAAACACTGATCAGACTGATATCGTATCTCTGGCACATAAGAGGATGGAAAGGAAGAGAGAAAACCTTGCAATGCTGCGTGTATGGTCCACTCCCACAGGGAAGGAGCAGAAGGTCATGACTAGTTCTGTCAATGTTACATTCAGTAAATGAAGAATTATGTGCAGCAAAAGTATTAGTGATTTAGATTTCTTTGTAGTGAGCCTTTTAAATGTAAACACCAGACTGATCTTTATATACCATCAGACGTCATCAGAAATACTTATTCAGACACAGTTCATAGTAAATTCATGGTTTAGGGAGTGTGTCTTTGGGAGACATCAAGAAATGTTATTTGGGAGGCTTAAAAAATCTCCTTTTGGTGATGTGCCACATTTTTGAAAGTATTTAGACATCAGCTTGAAAATATTAGATACTGGTTGTCTAGAGAACTTATCTTAAATATAAATTGCAGTTTGATAAATCAGATAAATTCAAAATGTTGCCGTAAGTTTAGTGGTGCCTTAGCCTCTTAGGTGTGAGAGCATTTTAGAGCAAACTATTTTTCTATGTTAGCATGAATTGGAAAAAAAAAAAAAAAAAAAAAAAAAAAAGAAAGAGGTGGGGGAAAAGAGGCTGTTATTTTCTCTCAGCTATTGTTTTTTACTATGAATTTCCCATGTCTAACTCATACCCTCTTGGGATAATCAATTAAGAGAATTTGGCTGGATTCTTTACTGTTATATCTTCTACTAACTTTTTTCTTTATCCAGTTCACAGCAGTAAATTAAAAGAAACCCAAACTTTTCCTTATGCTCTTAGACAAAACAGTATTCCCAAATAGCTCTAATGTAACAACGTTAGTTGCTTTTGTCAGAAGATAAAACTTTTAAAAGTGTAGTAAGCTTTTTTTTTCCCCTAGAAGCATTTTAGACAGAAATTCAATATTTAATCCATACTCTGAAGTATTACTGAACTGTACCACAGAGCTTCTTTTCCCAATTAGATCATAAAAGCAGGTGAAATAGATGAAAAATTCAGATATTCAAAACTTGGGATTTAAAAAGTTTTATTACCAGACTATAAGCACTTCTGAAAGTTTTATTTTATATATATATATATATATATATATATGTATATACAATGTCAGAATTCATTCCGAAGAAAGGTATTTCAATCTTATAACTGAGCTTATATTCAGGATCTTTTAAAACAGTCGTCTGCATGGCAACACGTGAGCAGTAGAGTGTCAGTCGTCCACCGTTGAACTCAAGAAGAAGATGACATGCAACTTGTAGACTGCAAATGAAGAAAATATACTGTAATAATTTGAACTCATTCAATTGTATATCAAAATTATAAATATTTTGTATTAACTGTGGTGCATTGCATTCTCATCTCTTCTAGTGTGGTAACAAAACAGAGAAAAGGAATAAGCAATTCTGGCTTCATAGGACCTTGGTATTTCATTGACCAAAGAATTCTTGAGTAAAGAAACCAAAATTTATTTTTTTATGAATTTTGAATACTAATGAATGTTATTTGAAATATAACTTCCACCATTCTATGATAAGGTTTTGAACTGTTTGCTAAACTGTGATCATTTAATATTACTTGTTTGTAAATAGAAAAAAAAAAAAAAAAACAAACCAAAAAAGCAAACATACAAAATTCCCCAGTATATAACATGAAAGTCTGAACTTCCTATTAATTTTCAAAAATTCAGTGAAGATATACAATCACTACATCACTACTCATTTTAGCAGAAACCTTTAGCAAATAAGCTTACTCCAAGCTTCATATCAGCTATGATACTTTCTTACACATCAAAATCTATAGATTTCTTTTGTCAAAAGGAACATTTATTTTCTGTCACTTTTTATAAATCAAATATTTTTCAGCACATTGGAACTGAAATTTGTATCAATACAGTATAGATGGCATTTGACCAAAATGTCAGTTTTTACTCTTTACACTTGTAATTTTGCCAAAGTGTTTCTTCAGGCAGATTTAGATACAATTAGAAGTTAATTAAGAGGAAGAAAGAAGAAAAAATTTTTCTTGTTATAATCTGAGGCAGTCTTAGAAATCATCTTGATAGGGAAAGCCACTTTACAAAAAGAAAAAAAAAAATCAGACAATTTTTTTTTTTATCTCTAAAAGAAAAAAAAAAGTTTATCTTAATCTTTCAATTTGAAAAACAGTAAGAAAATTTGATTAAAAACAGTCTAAATGTGAATGTGAAATAATTGAGAACTAAATTTGAAATTCCTTAGGAAATTCTCTTTTTTGGTCCCATGATATTGCAGTTCTTGTTAACCTTCCAACTTAAAGGATAGAATGGAATGGAATGAAATGAAATGGAACGGAATGGAACAGAATGGAATGGAACAGAACGGAATGGAACAGAACAGAATAGAGAATAGAATAGAGTCTTTTCAGTTGGAAGAGACCTACAATGATCACCTAGTCCAGCTGCCTGACCACTTCAGGGTTTGCTGAAAATTAAGGTGTGGTTAAGAGCGTTGTCCAAATGCCTCTTAAACACTGACAGGCCTGAAGCATCAACTGTCTCTCCAGGAAACCTCTTTTAGTGTTTGACTGACCTCTCAGTAAAGAAATGTTTCCTAATGTCCAGGCTAAACCTCCCTGGCACAGCTTTGAACCATTCCCATGCATCCTTGTCACTGGACACCTGGTAGAAAAGGCCAGTACTTCCCTCTTCATTTTCCCTCCTTGGGAAGCTGTAGAGAGCAATGAGTTAGCCTCTCAGCCTCCTCTTCTCTGAAACAAGTCCAAAGCCCTCAGCTGCTCCTTACAGGATGTGCCTTCCAGCCCTTTCATCAGCCTTGTTGCTCTGCTCTGGATGTATTCAAGGGCCTTCTCAAACTGGGGCCCAGGACTCTCACAGAGCTCAAGGTGAGGCACCAACACTAAGTACAATGGGACAATCACCTCTGGTCATGACATGCTTGATGCACCCCAGAATGCAGTTTAGTGTCTGCGCTGCCAGGGCCCACTGATGGCTCATGTTGAGCCTGCTGCCAACCAGCATCCTCAGATCCCTTCCTGCAGGGCTGCTTTCCAGCTACTCTTCTCCCAGTTTATAGTGTCTAGCACTATTCTGTTCTAGTTGCAGAATCTGGAATTTGTTATTGTTAAACTTCGTCCCTTTAATGATAGCCCAGTGCTGTAGTCTACTGAGATCCCTTTTGATACGCCAAAGTTTTATAAAGCTTTTATTGCCTTTCAAAGAGAGCAATATACCAAATGGGGATACTATAATGAGGTTATAAACCTTACACTTATTCAGAATTTTTTTTCTTCATGAATAGCAAATTTGAAGTAATTCTTAAAGATACTGAAAGGATAGAAAATTACACCGACTTAGGAATAAACTTAGGAACATGAGTTTCAATTAAGCAAGGTTTTGAGAAGTCTAATATGAATTAACAGTTTCTGCTAGGTAGTTGATGGCATATCAAACATTTTTTTATTTTACTGCCTCTCTCTTACTGCCTTTCTCTGCACCATCCTATCCTATTACAGTCCATGATATAATCTTGTGGGCTATGTCAAGATATGGTAGCTTTCTGGCAAATAAGAGATTTGCATCACGCTAAATATTCGAGTTTAAGAGGGTTTTTATTAGCTATCAATGAAGAAGAGTGTGAAGAAGGAAGAGCAAAAAGTATTAAAGCATTACAGGATCTAAAGGTGAACTTCAAGAACATTCAGGATTTTTAAATAATAAGTTGTAGGAAAAATGCCCAAAAAGAGAAATAGATCCACAGATCTAGGTAGTCACTCAATTTTACATAAAGTATTCAAGAAACTTAAATATGCATGTTTATACATACAAGTATATACTTAACACAGCTGTTTTGTGCAGAAAACCTATCAACCTGTATAACAAAATTGTATTTAATATTGATTTTATTTATGTTTTCTAGTGGCTTATTTCATTAGACACATGAAAAATTGAACACTTGTATAGCTAGCTGAGTTTTAGACCCTGTCTTAATTTAGACCATAATTAAAAAAGGCTTATGGAACCTTATTTTATTTTTGGCATCATTCTCTCTTAAGCAGCCTCTTAAGCCAAGAGTTTTTGACTATTGTTTTTCTCTTATCATGGCTGATAGACATACATGGTTCTTTCACCCTGAGATGGAAATACTATTATATTTGTGATATTTTCCATGTATATAGTTTCAGCCACCTTAAAAAGTGAAGGTAGATAATATAACCAAGCCTCCTTCTCTTATTTGTTAAAAGCATTTGTGAGAGGTCAAGGTGCATGATCTATGACCCAAATATGATTTTTTTTTCTTTAGCTTCTGGTTTTGAGCTTAATTTATTTTGCTTACATTATATACAAATACACACTTTTGCCGTTGATATACAGGTCGTAGTGTCTATTTATATAAAAAAGTATATTTATCTAACAAGTCTTTTTTCTCCCTAATGTTCGAAAAAAGCCTCTATTCTAATGTGTACTGAAATATATGTTGGGCTTTTTTTCTTATTTTAGTCATCTAGTTAGGGCTTCTGTTTTCACTATAGCGTAGTAATTTACTTAAAAACCTTCCTGAATGGCACATATGTACCTAGGGGGAAGAGAGAGTCTCTAAAAGATAAATCTCTGGTGATTTTGACCACTTCGGCATTTGCAATGCTAACCTTTTTCTTTTTCTTTTTCTGGTTCTTATTCTGCCAGGCCTCTCTTAGTGTATGTGCATCATTAGACAGTAGGCAGCAGGGTTAGAAGTGCATATATATATTTATTTAAGGAGCTGAAGGTCAAGAGGTTCCCTGCATTTAATATGATTTTACAAGTCAGATGCTTTCCTTGTGCAGTCACTCCGATTTAGGTTTCACAGTAGATACTGTCTTGGCACTTGCAGTCTTGACAGGCAGGCTCTGTGCTCTCGTCTGCCTCTTCTGTTCATGTGTCTTCAACCTACTGGGCTGTGGAAGAGAAAGGGGCCATGAGGGAAATCCTCACCTGCAGTGCTGCAGTTACCACTTTCTCCAGACACCACCACTGCCGCTTTCTTTTTGTCTCTGTGCACGTACTCGTGCTGGTCCATGATGTACTGGCTGGTGTTGTGGGGTGTGCACATCCCTGGTGGGCGGTGTCCCGCCATGTTCATGGGGCGGAGGCGCGCTCTTGCCTCTCGCCAGGTTGCTGCTGGCATGTGCAAGGTTGGGTCCCAGCAGAGCTTCTTTGCACTCCAGAACAGTGCTGTCTTTTGACTGCTGCTGCTCTGCCCAGCGGCCCGGCCTTGGTGGATGGGCTCAGTGCATTGTGGTTCTTGCTGTTTCACATTCCTCCTCCAGTTGTGACTCCACCAGTGTGCCTTCCCAGGCTGCTTCCACAGTGGCCTGTGCACAGGACCCCTGTGCTTGCCACCCTGTCTCCCACAGCCATTTGAGGAAGACGCACAGGGATCCTGCTCCACGAGATCCTTCTCTCTCTCCTGTTGCCCTTTTTGATTGTCTCTGTTAACATGACTTCTGCCCTCGTGCTTCCATTGCTGCTGTCTTGTGCCCCTGCCAGTGCCATCTCTACACAGAAGCATGATGAGTGTGTCGTCTGTCTGTCCGGGCTGCCACTGCCTCTGCCTCGTGTGCCCGCCCTGCCCTGGCCGTGCCCCGCGGTGCCCGGCGGTGGGGGCGGTGGGGGCCGCGGGGGCCGCGGCGGGGCCGGCCGGCCTGTGCGGGCCGGGCGTTCCCCTCCGGCTGAGGCCTGGCCCTGCGGACACGGCAGCGCCCCTGCCTCCCTGCGGGGTGTTTAGCTGGGCGGCCTGTGAGGGAGTCTGGAACCTCGCCCTCCCCATACTGACACCCTGCCGTCCCACGGCGGCCCTTCGCGTGGGGGCAGAGTGACACACTGCCTTCACACCCCGCCTGGAGCAGCCAGCGGCGCGAGGCGGCGCCATGGCGGCGGCCACACGGACAGCGGGCTGCCATCGGCCGGCAGGGGGCGCCCTCCGCGCGGGCCTCGGGACAGCTGCTCCCCGGGGAACGCCCGGGGGGGCCCGGCAGGGCCCCGCTCCCCCGGGAACCCCCGAGGGGACCCGGCAGGGCCCCGCTCCCCCGGGAACCCCCGAGGGGACCCGGCAGGGCCCCGCTCCCCGGGGAACCCCCGAGGGGACCCGGCAGGGCCCCGCTCCCCGGGGAACCCCCGAGGGGACCCGGCAGGGCCCCGCTCCCCGGGGAACCCCCGAGGGGACCCGGCAGGGCCCCGCTCCCCGGGGAACCCCCGAGGGGACCCGGCAGGGCCCCGCTCCCC
>JAWWTY010000037.1:43300181-43368495 GCA_035222235.1 Margarornis squamiger
CCCGAGGGGATCCGGCAGGGCCCCGCTCCCCGGGGAACCCCCGAGGGGATCCGCCAGGGCCCCGCTCCCCCGGGAACCCCCGAGGGGGCCGTCCCGGGCCCCTGGAGGAGAACGATGCAGAGGGACTAAGCACAGGCTGGCACAGAAGGTCAGCACCTTTAAAAAGGCTTTGTCTCCCTCCTGACTCAAAATCTTCCATCCAGCCCTTTATGTCAACAGTTGAAATTAATTCCTGCCTTTTTAGTGTGGAAGGTGGAAAGATAAATAGCAGGCTTATCTCAGGATTAATTTTCTATACATAGTATATTTACATAACACCAGGTGCTATTTGTAGCATCCCTCCTGTTGGCTTTTTGTGGTACAGAATAAAAATTAATAAATCACAGAATCACAGAATGGTTTGGGTTGGAAGGGACCTTAAATATTATCTAGTTGCAACCCTCCTGCAGGGACACCTTCCGCTAGACCAGGTTGCTCAAAAGCCCCACCAAACCCGGCCTTGAACACTTCCAGGGATGGAAATAAGTAAATAAATAAATTTGTCTTCTATGATTGAGGTATGCCCTCATTCTCATCACACAAAAATAAGGGTGGGGTTTCTGTGGCTGTGCTTGTCTCTGGAAGTTTGCACAACTTGTGTATCTGGGAATAAGTGGGTGTTTGTCGTTTTAGGCTCCCTGTCCATACACTGATCCTTTCAGATCAGGTTTGTGGTTTCATAGTAAGTGATGTATATCCACATTTAGACCAATTTTTTTTTTTTTTTTTTTTCTGAAAGATATCATCAAGGACTCTGAATTTTCATACTTAATGATTAGAGCATCTGTACAGATAGCATCATGCCCTGAGACATAAATTGTTCTGATGGCATTTATAGTCTACTTATTTAAATACAAAATATGAAAAATAGTAGAATTTTTTAACAATATAAAATGTTTGTGGGTTTTTTTTTTCTAGGTTGATAAAAAACAAAAACTAAACCAAACCAAACCAAGTGAACAAAATGACCCAGAACCAAACCCAAACAATCCCCCGCAACCAAAACAAGCAAACAAACAAAAAAAAAACCCAAAATGTTCCTTTGGTTTTATCTTGAAAGAGTTTTTGATTCCTTCAGCCTTCATTAAAGATAAAAGAAAAAAAATACCCATAGGATTAAGTTTAACAAATAAAGATAAGTCACATCTACCTTTAGTGTTAGGGTTTGTTATGATATCAAGTGTTGCTATTTATCAACACACGATGGCAGTAGTGGTCCATGAAATGATTAACTGAGGCCGAACATTAGTAAAGCAAAATCTGTCCGAGAGATAGCTACAGTTTTGATTTATGAATATTGACAGTTTCCAATCTCAGCTCTATGGAGGGGGGGAAAAAAAAAAGAAAGGAAAGTTAACAGTCTTTTCTTAACTTTTCTTAACTTAACAGCTAAGGTCACCCTAGCTGTTATCCCTGACACAGTTTGTGATCCCAAACTCCAGGTATGAAGTGGCAATCTGATGTTTTCATGATGACTTTTTGGAAAGCTTTTCATGTTAACTATAGCAGGGTCTATAGTCACTCTTTATCTCCCAGTCAGCTTGTAGCACTGGGGACCTTCTCAAACCAGAGATTTCTTTAACAGTCCATTTAGCTAATAATGCTCCCTTATCTGTGATCAATTTCAAGTGATGCATCAAAGGTACTTACTGAAGACACATATTGACTCAGCCAATACAACTTCTTCCAAACTGCATAGCCGCTTCATTTTCAATGCTTCAAGAAAAAGTCTTTTAGACATGTAAAAGTAGTTTAATACAATGATTAGTTTGATTTGATTTGATGTCATTACTTCTCTCCTTGTTGAACACTGACAGCTTCAGCCTTTCTTCAGTGTGTCTTCATGGATTTCCTTTTGGATGATATCTTTAATAGAAACTAAACATCAACTCCCCCTAACTTAAATAATTATATGGTTGAGATTCTCATGGGTCTCCCAGGCTGAGTCTGGCTGATCCTGTGGCTGAAGGAATACTTTTACTGGTCAATGAAGTGTGCTGCTGAGATACCTCTGTATACTTCCAAGCTCCAGAACTAGCAGCTGAAATATCTACATTGATGCAAAAAGCACACGTTAACAGAATTTATGGAGAAGATCTCAAGGGTAAGATAGCTCCCCTGTTTCAGACACCTTATATTCTCCCATCACAATTCTGTCTCCCAAGCCAAGAAGTTATTTACAAGTTATTAATTTCTCCTGTGACAGTCCTAGCAGACATTCTCAAAAGATGTCAAGCACACAACTGCTGCACTGAACAGTCTATAAAATATGATAGCAATTTTTTCGTTTAAAATCAGCACTGGTTTTACTTTTGTGATTCACTAAAAGAACTTTTCTAAGAGCATTGACTTCCCAGCAGAGAGCAACTGTCAGAAATTACTCCTGAAGAGATAAGGTTCTGTCCACTCCCATGACTTTCCTATATGTTGAGACAGGAATGGTAGAAAACAGTAGCAGATGGGCCATGCATGACTCAGACTTCTAACCTTATCATTATTAGTGCTGACCTGTGTACTGTTTTCTGAAGTGGGAAGAGCATCAACTGTATTACCTCTGATAACACTCTCATCCCATAAGGGAAAACACACACACACAAAAAAAGAAAATATATACACAAAACCTGTAAACTCCCTGGCTATATTTCCACAACTGGGTAAGGTCTGTAGTAAATTAATACAGTTGACTGGTATATGAGGTTGGGAGCTCTGGTCTGTAATTTTGGAGGTCTCTTCCAAGGCAGAGTTTGGAAAGTTTATATTCCATTCTGTATTTCTTGACTTCTGAAGCACAGTAGTTGATTTTTTTCTACAATATACCCTTTTCCTTACTGTCCTTCATTTGAGAGTAGCTTGCAAAACAGTTTTCAAATTTTAGGTATGCACCATAGAATAAGCTTGAGGACAAGACATCTGAACACCCACATTCCTTTGTCTATTTTTGGTGCACCATGCACATTATGATTAACAAGGTTTGCCCTCTCCAGCTGAAATGCATCTTTCCTGACACAGATGTGGTATGGGCAGCAAATCTATCACCATGGCATGGAGCTTGACCTCTCTACAAGAGCTCCGGCACTGAGTCAACCTACTACAGCAACTGTGGAAGGGGCTTTAGTGCTCCCCCTCACTTCTCTCTCTCCCTTTGAATTTTCATCTTTCACAGAGCACATACGTGTTTTACTGGGAACATGACAAGCTGGTGGTGGCATGAGGGGTGACATGTAAATGAAAAGGAACATGAAACTAAAGGCAGCAAAGATCTAAGACCTTTGGAATTTTGCTGCTCTCCCTCTGCCTTTTAGCAAGACAGGAGAGAACAAGAATAATCTGTCTCTGCTCTGAAGTCTGTTTTCTATCTCTCTTGATTCATATTACCACTCCATATCCTGTCCCTGCCTCACCTCACCTCCTTCCTCCCAGCTCAATCAACTCTGATTTTAGTCTGTCTGAGATTCTTCCCTGTATCTTCACTTGTAGAAAATGGCAATAAGGGGAAAAAGTATGGTCTCTGTGAACAGTTTCCACTGCCTGGCCCAACAGAAATTTGGGGGGAATTTTTTTTCCCAGTTTTTCATCAAACCTTTATTACCGAAGATGTGCAGGTGTTATTTGCTGCTTGTCACCACAGAACAGAATGAGCAAGTACCTAGGTTGTATCTAGTGGCTCTTTCCTGGGGTTTTTCTCCCTAGAAAAAATTATTAAATCTCCCCCACAAAAGGAAAAGAGTTATTCAAGCTATTCAAAGAGAGGGAGTTTTCTAATCTTTAACTAAAAAGGGTCTTATACAGTAAAGCAGAAAAGCTCATTAAACTGTTTCAAATAATTGGAAATTGAGCTCCACAAGGTTATTTGTGACTTTGGTCTCTGAATTCCGGTCCTTGTGTACTGAAGTGGACTGAACTGCAAAATTTTATGTGACTGTTAATATGACAAGGGGAGTTTTTTCCACTTCTTATGCAGAATAAAATTGAGTATTTCTCAAACTGGCTACTTTACATGAGATTTTTATTAGACAGATAATGTGTCAGTTAAGTTTATCAAAGATAAAGAATACAGCTTTGGACCTTATCAGCATTACAAACATAAATTATTGTTGCAAAAATATAAATACACAGTTTATGTGTGGAAGTAGTCTTGTACAAATTTAAGCTCTATATTTTATTATTAATTCAAGGAAAGATTCTGTTTTCTAAAGAACACATATGTTTTGGAATATTGCTAGTACTTTTCCAAAATTAAGGGACTTTTAAGGAAAGAAGTAGAAAAATGGATGTGTCTCTGAGAGAAATATATTTAATTAAAATGAAAGGCAATAAATATTCAATTGTGTACACAAATTGTAGTTTTATTTCTTTATTTACCACGTAATACTTAGACTTTAATATATAAAATTATTTAACTTTAGAATTTATTCATTAGATTTGAATAATTCAGCATAAAATTTGTCACTTACATTGTTCTTGTAGTAAAATATTTTTCTTGATATTGTTAAATAACTTGCAGGTGGGTAAATAATGGACTTGACTTTTAGCATTTCATAATCTTTTTATAGTAATTCCATTATTAACAGAAATGTTTTGCAAATTAATGAGATTTAAAAAAAATTAGTTTTGGTTAGTGTAGCAGTGAGTTAATGATTTTTCTTTAGAGATTCTTATAGCAAACAACAGTATTGGCTGCTGTCAAAACTTAGATAAGGTTACCAACTGGTAAACGGGGTAGACACATGTATGCGTAAGGCGTTTTGCTCAGGTTGATGGGATTACCATCCAGTCTGATGTCTTCAAGAGCCCTACGTACATAAGTAAAATCTCTCATTTTGCAGAAAGTATCTTCATGCATCTCTTGAATGTTGTTGTTCTAAAAGAAAAACAAAACAAAACAAAACAAAACAACAAAACAAAAAACAAAACCAAACAAAACCAAACAAAAAACTATCAGAATAGTTGCCCAAAAGTAATTTTTAACTCTTTGGAGAACTACTTATGGATGTATTTTTGCTGCCTAGAAAGATACTTGTTTGAACTCAAGGGCCCAGATTGTGGTGGCAAGTCATCAACAGAGAAATCTTCCAAGCAGGGGGAAAATTTTTTGGCCAGTGCAAAGCTTCCAAACTATGTAACTCAAACCATGTAGGAGAGAAAGGCTTTCCAGGAAGGGCTTGATGGAAGTAGAGAGCATTTTCATTTCCACTTCATATTGAAGAGCCTTGTTAAGACAAATTTGAACTAGCATGGGCCAATCCAAACTCATAGAAACATAATTATCGTCCTAAAGGCTTGATGTGCCTGCAAAGGCACAAATCTGCAATTTGGTCTGTGACAAATTTCTTTCCCACAGTCCCTCTCACATTAGTTTACCCCACATCTGTATATATAGTGGGAATATTGAATGCTTTAGGTTTTATTCCTTTGATTTAAATTCCTCTTATGTGCCCTATATTCACTGATCTTTTGTTCTTGAAGTGAACCATTTTCAACAATAAATTGGTAGAGTACAATATCATCAGGAAATTGGGACTAAAAAGTTTGTCTCCTAAAATGAGGGCTGTCTGAAAATTTTTCCCTTCTCCATTCCTTTGCTAGTAAGAAATTGGTGTGGAAAAAGTCCATCTAACTAACTTCATTCTGTAGCACATATTGAATATTTAATTTACAGACACAAACAGCTGACAAAAAGGTCAGATAACAAGCAGAGAGTTTCTATAGATTTACTTACTGAAAGATAGGAGTTAACTTATACGTGGTACATTAGGTTGCTTATTAAAACAGGTTTTTCTGTATTATGTAAAAAATAGCAACATCTGATAATCCAACCTATGCACTGATACAAGAGGGGATTAAGGGAATGAAGCAGGGCTGGAAAAGGTAAAAAGAAAATTTCAGAAAGAAAGTGTTAGAAAAAGGAAATACAGAACAAAAGGACTGCAGGAAGATGATGGACAGGATGTTTCAACATAGTCAAATGTAAAAATTTGGCTGAAAAATGTTAACTGGGAAATAGCTTTATTGAAAGAATGAAATGCACTGAGTATAAATACAATCAATATGTAAAATTACTTCTTCCGGGTTTCTGAAAGTATATCTGTTGGAAGATTTGTATGAGCAGTTTGAGGGATTTCTGTCATTGGTATCTCTTAGACTAAAGTTGCTCTTGACAGCTGGGAACATAACTATATGTAATACAGATAGAATTTAATGTTTGAAAAATATTTTACAAATTCTAAAAATTAATTCTTAGCTGAGCTAAATTTTACTTATTTGAAAGACTGCATTCACTAGTTAATTTTATCTTTCCTGTAGCTTGTTTAGTTAAGAATGAACACTTTTGGATAAACAGAAGAAACACTACATGGCAACATTTGCCCTTTCCAGTTTTACTTTCTATTTGAGTCAGATACATAGAGCCACTACTTTTGTAGCCTACCTGAAGATGAAGAGCTTGAAGGCTTTCAGGGAGCGGCAATGGAATGTGATCCAAGTTATTGTCAGTGATGTAAAGATGCTGCAGTTCATCCAGATCCTAGATGAGGAAGGAAAAAGGCGGGAGGAAATGACAGACATAGTTGAAAATCTATAGCAAGTAAGTTTGAAATATATCACTGCAATGAGCACTTCTGGATAGTAGCATATTTTGTTTCAGCATGATATGGGTGAAAAGGCAGAAATTCGAAGACAGTAATGAACTTTGATTTGCACAGGCTGAGAATGTTGCTGTTAAGGGTTGGATGTTTGGATTAAAATGAAGGGGGAAAATACTTCTGAAATATCTACAGACTTATTAGAGATGTAATTTCAATTATGATGTTTTAAAGAGAAAATACTACCTGTGTTGGTCATTATATAGAAAGTCTTCCTGTTCTGTCTGTTTGCTTTTTTTTTTTTTTTTTTTTTGTGACAAGCTTACTCAATTTTGCACAAGTGTTTTGGTGTTGAAGCAAATTGTAAATGCATAAGACATGCCTGAGCTAAAAACACATTCTCATTCCATTTCAAAAGGTAAAAAATTTTCTCCCTTGACTTAGCAGAAGAATGAGAGTGCTAAGGGAGATGGCAGCCACTGTAGCTAGGCTGCTCACATTTATCTTTGAGAGATCATAGCGATTAGAAGAGGTGCCTGAGGACTGGAAGGTAAGACAGTGTCACACCCATATTCAGAAAGGGCAAGAAGGAGGATCCAGGGAGTTACCAGGCAATCAGCCTCATCTCAAGCCCTGGAAAGGTGATGGAGCACCTCATTCTAGAGGCCATCTCTATCCATGCGGATGACAAGAATGTGATCAGGAGCAGTCAGCATGGATTCCCTAAGGTAAAACATGCTTATCCAAGCTGATTACCTTCTAAAAGGAAACAACTACCAGGATGGATGAGGGGAGAACATTGGATATTGTATACCTTGACTTGAGTAAGGCTTTTGAGACTGTCTTTCACAACATACTCATAGGCAAAGTCAGGAAGTATAGACTGGATGAGTGAATAGTGAGGTGGTTTGAGAACTGACTGAATGGCAGATCCCAAAAAGTCATAATGGCATAGGGTGTAGTGGGAGGCCTGTCACTAAGGCTGTCCCCCAGGGTTCAATACTGGATCCAGTATTGTTTAACTTATTCATCAGTGACTTGGATGGAGGGACAGATGCCTCCTCAACAAGTTCACTGACAACACAAAGCTGGGGAGAGTGACCAATACCCTCGAGTTCTGTGCAGCCCATCAGAAGGACCTCGACAGGTTGGCGAGATCGGTAGAGAGGAACCATCTGAAATTCGACAAAGGCAAATGCAGGGTCCTGCACCTATTTAAGAATAACCCCACACACCAGCACAGGCTAGGAGACAACCTGCTGGAAGGTAGCTCTGTGAAAAAGGATCTGTGGGTCCTAGTGGACAAGAAGCTGTCCATGAGCCAGCAGTGTGGCACTGTGGCCCAGAAGGCCAACAGTATCGTTGGCTGCATTAGGAATACCATTGACATCAGGTCGAGGGAGGTGATCCTGGCTCTCTATTCAGCCCTAGTGAGGCTGCATCTGAAGTACTGCATCCAGTTCTAGGCTCCTCAGTACAAGAAAGACAAGGAGCTCCTGCAGCAGGTCCAGCAGAGGGTAAAAAAGATGATTAAGGGATGGCAGCATCTTTCTTACAAGGACAGGCTGCTCTTCTGACCACGTCCTGGAGAAAGGAAGAAAAGATTTCCCCATCAAACCCAGACTTACTTTAAATGCCTCATTACGTATTCCTTTGCGACCAAGCCTGTTCTTGCTAACATCAAGGAATGTTAAGGTAGATGGTAATTCAGGGAGTTGCCTTATCCTATTGTCACACAGCACCAGCTCTTGAAGTTGGGGCAATCTTCGGAAGGCATCCTTGTGAATCTCTGATATAAAGTTTGCAGTCAAATCAATCCTCTTTAAGTTGTCTGGCAGAGAAATAAGATACAATAAACACATAAAAATGTATTTCCTGAAATTTCATAAAAAGAAAACGGCACATGGGTTATTTAAATTACAGGTGAAGTGTCTTGAGTTGTATTCATTTCTGGCCCACTATGTGACAGTGTTCTCTGTATGTAATGCAGTAATCCATATTTGAACAGTAATCCTAAGAAAGGTGACCTATATCTCCTTCTCACCCTGTTTAGAATGTCCCGTGTCCTTCATTATACATCTTCAGGTGAAAAACTTCAAAGTTAACAGTTTTAAGATTTCTGTATATTCTGGGAATCTTTTAAATTACTATCTTTTAGAAAAAATAACACTTAAAGGGAAATATGCTCTACTACCTTTTCCCACGTGTTTCTTTATTTTAACGTTTTCCTATATGTAAGAAATTTGATATATATTTTTTTTTATAAAATACACTCAAGCACTTTTTCCAATTAAAGAAGCAAACCAACAAAATTAAATTGAATACTTGGAGGGTTTTTTTCCTGCCTTTCTAAAAATGATTGCAAGTAACAGTAAAAAGATCAATGATTGTTGCTATTTCTAATAATTCAAAAATTTGACAGAGAATTTGTGTTTAAAGTATTGACCTTTATGCTCCAAAGAAGCAAACTGCTTTTCCATATACGCGTTTGTAAAATTCTACCATCATCAAACACTAGAAAATGTATCACTGTGTTTTAGATTAGTGTGAGCCAGAAATAATAGACATTCAAGCTAATTGCAACAATACTACTATCCATACTTAAGTTAGCAAAGTCATTTCTGCTGATCTTCTTGATTCTGTTGTAGCGTGAGTAGAAATATGTGGTTTTCTTAGGCAATGGTGGAACAGCGTCAAGCTCACGATCATCACAGTAGACTGTGGTCCCTAGACATGTACACAAAAGGCAAGTGGGAAGACCTATCAAGAAATTTAAAAGAAAACGGTTTGTTAGAAAGGAAATGTACAAAAACTACATTTAAATTACTACAATGAAATTATCACTTAGGCACATAACAATTAGATTATGTCTGTGGTAAAGTTCAATCTCATTCTGTTTTGATCATATAATTACAACAATAAAGCGATTCAATTCTTAAATCTAATTTATTTTTCTCACTATACCTAGAAGGAAAATTAACTTGTTCTAATAGAGTGTTTCTCAGGCTATAACAATAGAATATTTGGTGACAGCAATCAGCCAAAGGTCAATTTCCCACTAAGCTATCAAGTGTGTACTTCCATCTAGACAGACGAATAAGAGCTGATAACTGAAAGTTGTTATGATTCCTTTTTTGTTCTCTAAGAAGTACTTCTGAATATTTTGTAGGAAATTAGTATTTTCCTACAGAGCTAAGGAGAAGAACCTCAATTTCCTTTGAATGTTGTTCAATTACATTTTCTGATTCAGAAATTCAGCATAATGAAAAAAATCTCTCTATCAGCGTGAGTTAGGGTAACTTGGAGACCATGTTAACAAAACATTTGGCTACCACTAGAAGTTTGTGAAAATGAAAAATTAAGCCTTTTAATCTCAATCATAAATTGCATGAATACTGTGAATTCAGAAGTTTCTTTCGATGGTACATTTCAAATTTGGTGAGACTTGACACTGACTTTTTTGATGCATCTTTTCTTTGATTATGGGTATAAATCAGCATATCTGTTTATCCATTTTTAGTCCCACAGAAATACTTTTGTTTCATGTTTTCCTCCTCTTTTTAGCAGATGGCTGGTTATTTCTTCGGGTTACTTGCAGAAGCATAATTCATGAGTATGAAAATATTTTTCTTGCAGATTAGTTTTTTCTTCAGATAAATTGTGGCTACATAACAGATGTGCCTTCTTAATCTGTGTTAATTACTAATTGAGGTGCCTTTTCAGACAAGATTAAAGAGTGAGTAACAAGAGTACTTTTTTATTTGTGAATCTCTATGTGGACATGCAGGAATAACATTTGTGGAGAGATAAGACTCTTTTTATGTTTTCCTTAACTTTCTCCACAGGAGAGCTTAAATTGGCTACAGGGAGAAAGCCTGATACAGAGGAAAAGACTTGAGCTATTCCAGCAAATCTAGGCCTAAATGAATGTAGAGTTAAGGATGGGTGACGTTTTTTCATAATACTGCAACATAATATAGGAAGAGGGTTTCCCCTTCTGACTTATTTTGGATCTTGGAGGAGAGGTATTTGTCACCTATGGCTGGTGTACACTGAAAAAGAACAGAAGTAGGGGAAGGATTCAAAAGGATATCAAAAAGAAAAATGAACTTGGCTTGATGTTCCTGAGCCTTGTAGTCTTCTATTCAGTACTAGACCAATAACAGAAAAAAAATCATCTGACAGGAAAATATGTTGCTGAAAAAAGAAGACACAAAAGCAGTCTGAATTGACATGTTACAGCCTTGAGCTTCCCATGCATATCTTTAGTTGATGCACTAGTTGCTTTTCATCCAGTGCTTGGAAATGTTGACAGAAACAGAATTCATCATATATAATATTCACATGATGTTTTGTAACATCCTGTAGTTTTCAAAATTGACAAAAAGCACATGTTTTTCTGAAATCTCCTGAGAAACTTTTTTTTGTTTTTGTTTTTGTTTTGGTTTGGTTTTTTTTTGTTTTTGTTTGTTTGTTTGTTTGTTTTTGTTTTTGGGTTTTTTTTGTTTTTTTTTGTTTATTTCTTTTTTTTTCTTTTTTTTCTTTTTTTTTTTCTTTTTTTTTTCTTTTTTTTTCTTTATTGGTTGCTTTCTTTTGTAGTTTGTTTGTTTGTTTGTTTGTTTTTATCATTTGATTTTTCTTCTATGGCACTCAGCTGTAGTGTTAGGCATAGAAAAAAGTGAAATTTTCCTGTTGTATGTTGATCACCATAGAACACAAAGATCCATCACAGCAAGGGATAACAAAGTGAGCTTCAACTACAAGAGTTTAGAGGAGCTTCTGACAAATGCTAATTATTAGCTTTGGAAAATTTGTGTGGGAGAAAGACAGATTATCTTTTACAATTTTATTTCCCCTGAAAGATGTATAAAGTTCTTATTTCATTATAGATAGTCAGAAGAACTGAAAATCATCTTCACCTCAAATTCCTAAATAGCTTCCTTTCCTTAAGTTTCACAATTTCTAGTTTTCATAGTCAAATATTCTTCATTTTAATTATACTTTGTATGAATAGATTTGTAAAAACCATGTAACAAATCATTATGGAATAAAGATAGTTGATAATGATGCTGAAATCTAAGCCAAAAAAAACCCAAATACTGATAGAATTTACCAATCATCAGCAATTTTATAAGTTGTAAATCTTCATTGGCACAGTTGTTTTCATAGTGAAATAGTATGGAAGTATTTTGACTAGGTACCTATATGACTCCAGAGCATTCAAGATAGGCATGTTATAGCTTTCTTCAGTAAGAGAAGTACAGAAATTATGCACTTCCCCTTCAGTAAAAAAAAAGGTAGACATTTATAAAGAAATAAGGTGTGCTTACTCAAAATCAAAGCTACACACACAAAACCCTTTCCTACTAACCATCTTGAGTTTGGGGTCCCAAAACCCCAGAGCCCTGTGCTGAAGACCCGTCAATTAATTTTGGTGTTGATGCTTCGTCCTCAGTTTCTTCTGTCAATGGTGCAGAAGAATATCTCTCTTGAATTATAGCAGGTAGTGCTGTCCCAGTCTCTGCCTAGGAAAAATTAAGAGGAATTACTGTTTACTTCCACTGGCAGCTATTTCTCTTTCAGTTATTCATATTCTGCCACTAGAGGTCATGTATTTTCTGAAGCATAGTGCTTGAGCTGCATTTTATTCAGTAACTTTAATGAATTCTGATGATGTATAAACAATTCATGAAAAAGCCAACATACTTACTTTTTATTTCAGTGTTTTGAATGTTTTTTGTATGCACACATACATATACTTCATTAGTGAGAATATATACTAACAAAATTATTTTTTCACATATATTTAAAAGTAAATTAGATTTTTGATAAAAATTGATATATTGTGTGTGATAAATGAAAATTTGCTGTGAACCATCAAAAAGATGCAAGTCATTTACCATAAAATAGTAGACTGTACCAGCATAAATCTAAATCTGATATAGCTGTTCATGCTCTGTTTTAAGAACATTACCATGCTTTAAAAATCTTATTATTGAAGAATTCTGAACTCTGCCTTCACATGTGCAAATATGTGTTGGCAGTGTTTTTGTCACTTCTTTTTTTTTCTCAATCTGAATACCAAAAGACTCTAGTTAGGTTCATTCATCAGTAGCTGTTTTATATGGTATGAAAAGTTTCAGGATAAAAATTAAGATGCAGCTATTTTCTTGCATCATATCACGACTCATAAAAAGATTATTGCAGACTTGCCAGGCTTGTTGCAGAGTGGCCAATGTTTGCAAAGAAGCAGAGTCATTTTCTATGATCACCCAGACTAATCAAATCACCCAGACACTGAGAATCCACTCTAGTTGTGTGACCTTTGCAAGTTACTTTACCACTGTATCTTCACTTGCCCATGTGTAATAATATTGTTTGCCCATGCCAGGGCCTCTTTTGAAAATGCACTCTTTATTCTTTAAATCCAAGACAATGAATTAGTGTCCCTATAGGGCTTTGCACATCTGAGGTGTTGTTTAAAATTTAGGTAATACATCTACCCCAATGGGTGCTGCACCTCTGCACTGCAGTTAACACTCCTTGGTTTTTTTCTAAAGCATGACCAAATACAGAAATCTTGCCACAGTGTGATTATCCCAAATGCGAAGGCACCAAAGCCTAAAATTTTGCTTCAGTAAAGATTTTCCTCCATTGCAGCTCTCTAGCATAACACTATTATAGAGCTATTGAATACTGAGTCTTTCACCTGACCAAGAATCTCCTTTTTTGAGATCATCCTGGAGCTACTGCTATTTTCATGGAGAACCAGTTGTTGAAATCAGTACTATTCATAAATTCTAATTGTAAAAGACAGGTAAAAAATAATTGCATCCAGACTGGCCAAATGGCTAGGATTTTTTTTTAAATTTTATTTTCTATGTAGACTACACAAGTTAAAGGAATTAACACATCTGAGATCTGTGTCCCAAGCATGAGGAAAGATTTTCCTGTATTAGGATCCCTATTTGAATCTCTTTCTATGTGTATATATATTTCAGATGTGTCCAGCAGGTCAAGGAGGTGATTCTGACCCTCTGCTCGGCTCTGTCAGACCCCACCTGGAGTGCTGCTTCCTGCACTGGGGTCCCCAGCACAAGAAGGACATGGGCCTGTGGGAAGGCCAAGATGAAGCTAGGATGAGAGCGTTGGGGCTTTCAGCCTGGAGAAGAGAAGGCTCTGGGAAGACCTTATAGCAGTTTTTCAGTACCTACAGGGGGCCTGCAAGAGAGACGGAGAGAGGCTTTTTACCATGGCATGTAGTGATAGGACAAGGGGGAATGGGTTGAAACTGAAGATTTAAGATATTATGAAGAAATTCTTTACTGTGAGGATGGTGAGGCATTGAAAATGATTGCCCGTAGAAGTTGTGGATGCCCTGTCCCTGGAAGGCTTTGAGCTACCTGGTCTAGTGAAAGGTGTCCCTGCCCATGGGACCCGTCAAGCTCCCTTCTAACACAAACCATTCTTTGATTCTATGCTCTATGTAAGTTTTTGGAACAAAACACTTTACACTTTGTAATAGCCTCTCTGGATCTTGCAGTGTAGCTATATATTCTTTACAAGCAATATTAAACATTATGATCATGGACTGCCTGAGAACATCTAAATAACTACCATCTAATTTTTTTCACAGAAATAATTTTTTTAAGTTATATAATGGCTCTAGGTTCAAATATTTTTCATCAGTGAGTTACACTGAAGACAGAGAATATGGAAGCAATGAAAAACCAGTAAGCACTTTGAATCTCACTGGCTCAGATTTTGACTAAGCACAATTCAGGTTCTCTTTATATTCTTTAGTTGTAGTCCAATAAAACATAGGTACTATTACTAATTGGAGCTTATGGATAAAAATATGCCCTGATACTGTTATAACTTTGCAAAATGCAAGGAGATCAAGTGAGCAAGGTGACCTTCAGATGAACTATGATTAACTTGAGTTGGTGTAAGTAAGAGCAAGGATGTACCTTGTAGTTTTATGCAGACAAATACACAATGTTCCCATCTGCAGCGCCGACAGTAGACAGCTTACCCAGGAATGGACTTGGGGACAAATCAAAAGAAGACTTTGGGAACAAAGGAAATGGGACAGCTGTTCTCCGAATAGAGGAAGCCTAGAGGGAGAGATGCATTCCAGACTTTTATTGACCCAGGTTAGTTCTGCCCTAAAGTTCTTGCACATGGTGTCTACTTCTTCACCAGTTTTGTGGAAATCAGATAATAGTCCCTCTCCTGAACTTTGGAATAAAATCTGGAGACTTTGATACCTGTTAATGGCTTTATATGCAACTTTTGCAGCAGTTCTGCTAAAAATAATACCTTGGAGAAGGGTATTTTCAAAATAGTTTGCAAATAGGCTTCAAAGCATAGATAATTTTCACTTGTTATGATATTTGGGTCATCTACCATCTCTCTGAATATTTGTGGACACATGTTATGGAACTTACTATCTTAGGATTTTGATTTACTTTATGCTTTCTGAGGTTCTTCGCTGAGTAGTCACTGCAGCTATTTGGTACCAAAGCAGACGTATTAACTTCTCTTTCTAGACTGTTATCTCTCTCTTACTGTAGGATGTTATCTAGTTTTGTAGATGCACATTTGAAAGTCTCCCAGTAGTTTCCTTCCTCCAGTAAGTCTGGGTTCTAAGGAAACTGTTCCAAGTAGTTAGCATTGTCTATTCAGTCTCCTGAACCACTCGTGGCTGTCAGAAAAAGATGAAAATTATTACAGTCAACTCAGCGATGTTGCCATTTTTATACTGGTAACAGAGTAGGAGTTCACTGATATGTGTATTACATACTGGACTCAGAGCATGAGCAGTATTTTCTTGCTGTACATAGCTTGGACTTGAACTAGTAACCTAAAGGTAAAAGTCTGTTTCCCATTATTGGTCATCTGATCCATGCAGCTTTCTATCTTTTACATATTTGATAAATCACGCAAGACTGTAACAAGACAAAGATGTTTCTTGGACTACACACTGTACAGAATGATCCCTCATCTTCCAGATGTTTGTTTATTTTTGGCAACGTGCACTTTAGTAAAAAAAAAAATTGAAATTATTGTATATAATTTAATGCCATTATTTTCCATAGGGGTTTTGGAGGGAGTTCAGTTGAAGAGGGTGGAGTTGTATTTCCTTTGCTACTTCAAGTAATATTCTTTGTGACAAATCACAAATCAGGAACAACTTTGTAGAGAAATACAATAAAGCATGTTTCTCTTTGACAATAGTTGCAAGTCTTCAAATAATGATCAGCCTTCCAAGACATATTTCATACACAGCATAAAAAAAAAAATAAAAAAATGAAAGGGTATCACATCACCTATCTTTAGCCATCTAACTATGTAGTTAACAGTTACCCTACTCTGTCTTTGGAATCTGTCAAGAATTTTAGAGAATACCAGTGCAGAATATTAGCCACAGAGCATGCCAAAGAAGAATGATACCTTTCCTAAGATTGAATAGAGTATCTATTTTTTTCCCTATCCTACATTTATTCAACCTGACTCCATTTTCAAATAGAACTGCTTAGTGTGGATGGTCAATTTAGAGGCACCTTCACGTCACGAAGTTATGAGAGTCAAGAACACAGAAATCAGAATGTGTCAGTGAGTGATAAAATGCAATTGGTAAAATCCAGTTCCCAACTTGCCATCCACAGACTGGACATTAAGTCTATACTATCATCCTTTCACAGTCACTACAGAAGGAGACAAAAATTCTGAAAAGCAGCTCCAGCCACTGGCCACAGATATTCCTTTCATGATGGGGTCTCTAGGTATCTATCTCTCACTATTTACTGTAAAGGAGGCAAGACAAATGAAAGATTAGGAACGGCTCAGGAGTCTGAGTGTGGGGGAAAAGAAAAAGTGATATGAAATAAAACCTGTAGACTAGGAGTCAGTAGGACTGGAACTGAACAAAACTGTGGATAAGAGTAACCTATGAGGATTAGGGACCCACATAATCTATGTAAAGAAATAAAATACAGAAAATAAATAGACTTAAAGAGACAAACGGCAAGACTGGAAACCATTAGATGTCACATTTTTCTTCTGAGGTGGTGTAACTCCATTGGCATATGTTTCGTCTGTTTGATGTCTACATCTCTAGGATCAAAGTAGATGTAGTACATGTGATAGGTTTAAATGCACAGGAAATTCTGAAGTGTGTTTTGTTTCAGTGTTTCTTTTACTGCAAAAAATACACTTAAAAACACAGAAATTCAAAACTTAGAAAAAGGCATTATAAACTCGAGGGGACAGTTGTTCTACACACTGACCCACCCAAAGGAACTAGTTTCCCCACAGCTGTTCTAAAACTCCTAAAGGCTTACAAGAAAATGTTAAATTATGGCAGAGGTTATTCATAGAATCACAGAATGATTTTGGTTGGAAGGGACCATAAAGACCATCTAGTTCCAACCCCCTGCCATGGGTAGGGAAGTTAATTTTCTTTTCCAAAAGCGGCTTATGCTTGTTTCTGCCTGAATTTTACATTTAAAGACTTTTTTTCTCCTATTGTTCTATCTTAAAAAGAAATGGATCTGTTAGCCACTGCATGCTAATGCAATAATTACTTATACTGCAAATTATGCAACTCAGATAAATTGTCCTTTTTTTTTTTTTTTTTTTTTTTTTCAGAGCTACATAAGTTGTATGGAGTAATGAGTGTAATAAAACTCAGTAACATTTTGGGGAAGGCAATAGTTGGTCATAAAATTTCTAATTAAACTGATTTTACCTACTTATATTCTGTTTCTCAGATTTACACCCACATACTCCCTAAATGTTTATACTCAAGTGATCTGGCCAGAATCACCTGTGTTCCACACGAAAGACAAGGGACAGAAGCTACTGAGTCCTTTTAGTGTCTCTGGGGTTCTTCTTGACAGACTAAAAACTAACATTTGGACAGTTTTTTATCTCCTTTAAGTTTCACCAGCTGTTATGGTGCAGTTGTTTTCCTCAGAGTCTTGAATACTTCAGCATCCATTAATCTTGTGTTAGGTTGCTGCTCATTGCCTTCTTTTACTCATTGGGAATATGATTTCCCGATGGCTCATGTGGAAAGAAATAATATATATTGTATTCTACAACTTATTTTCTGTCTGCTGGTGGGAGGATGGAGGGTCTTCTCTGAGAAGTCATCTGTGCTGCAATGTTATCAGGGTGCAGAAACTTTGATTTTCCCATAAACAATACATTCCTCAGTTTGGCTGCTGGAAACAGTGTTCTGGAAGCAGTGCAGTTGAGTACAGTGTCCTTTGTTACAAACACAGACCATTCTTTCAACCCTTTAAGCATTCTAATTTTTTTAATTTATCTTGTTTCTGCTGGGTCTTACACACACATACATGCATAAATTTCCATTCATACTTCAGTCAGACCTTAATATTGAATTTACAGGGCTCTGAAATTGTAGCCCAGTTCTCTAGAAACTAATGTCTGTGGTTTCTCCCTTGGAAAAATATAGGTGGATTCTGAGGTTCTTATATAGAGTCTTAGAAAGAGAAGCAGTCTTTTTAGCACCTTGACCTTAGAATATCCTAAAGCTTCATGTTTCAAAACAAGTGTATTTATGTCATGTCTAATTGTAGCTGGGTAAAAATATTATGCTGCACTGCATTGCTGCAGAGATTTTATTTGCTAATTCTGTTGTCAGAGAATGAAGAAAAGGTCAAAGGCGCATTCCAGCACTGCATTTGAAAATACAGATTTTATTTCTAACATTTTGCTTTGAGGGATATGTAATATCTAAGTTAGCCTACAGTAGATGCTTTTTTTTTTTTTTTTTTTAAGTAAGATATAAATTTAATTAAAAAATTATTAACTCTATTTCAGTTCAGATGAAAACAGAGGTGCTGGTTCTCCATTCGTCCCAACAAGAGGGTTAAGATGTAATTTACTAGCCTGAAGAGGCTGGCAACTCTAAGACCTCTGTTCCAGAAGACATCCTATGGGGTCTAGAGGAGACTTTTTATTAGATATTGAAACAAAACAGGAATACATATAAAGAGGCAAAGCTCATGGCAGGAGAAGGAAAACAAGCCACAAGAAACATTATTTTGTACCTGACTGTGAAAGGAACTGATTCTTTTTCCAAAGAATTATTAATGTTCCATGCATTAGATAATCACTAATCATGAACAAAGATAGAAAATACTCAGAGCAGAACCATAGCACTTCTCCCTTTGAGCCGTGTACCAAACATTGCTCTGGATTGTGTTTTGATTGGGTCTAAAGTTATTCATGTCTTAAACAACTTCTAAATGGGACAAAAATGCACATGCTATTTAACTTTGGTGTTCCAAAACCAAACCAAACCAAGCAAACCAAAAACAAACCAAAAAAAACCACCAACCAACAAACCAACCAAAAAGAAACAAAAAACAAACAAACAAAAAATATAGCCATGGGTACAATTTAAGAATTTGGGGTAATTTTCTAAAATATCTGTATCTTTGTTTCATACCCCACATCAGTAAAAGAAGCTACAAAACTGGAGGTCTGGAGGGGAAAAAAAAGAGTTTAAGGGACCAGAGAAATCAAAGTAGCAAGCATCTACTGTAAAAGGCCTGTGTAAGCTCACTGGAGTTTCAGCTGTAACATCTTTCACAGGTATTTCAAACATTGTGGTAACTATTCTTCAGCAATGAGCTCCAGATGTACCAATTCAGGTAATTTTGGACCAGGACAACTACTTACGGAATCTCATTCAGGGTGAGGAAAGAGGAAAAATGTAGTTAGTCTGTTCCTCTAAGGTGGTGGTAACTAGTGGCCTGCTTAGTATCAATTTTATTGCTTAAGAATGTCTTAGCCAGTGCACTTAGTCTTGCAAACATTAGAGATAACTAAGTGGGTTATGTTAGAACCTGGGGATTAGCATACTGTTTCAAATTCTTCCTTTTTGTCTTTGTCTTGTAGCATTTGTTTTTACTATATGGCAAAATAGTTAAAACCTCACTCAGGTATTTCATGATGATTTTTTAATCCACAGAAATGTTCACCTTTTGTGAAGACATCTGCACAGAAACAAATGGAATCAGTTATGAACTGCCAAGTGAACATTCAGAGCTATAGTCAAAGACTCTCTGATAAAGCAGAAAATGTCCTATTTGGGGATAAAGCTTCAAATGATACATTTAATTCTCTTGTTACCCATGTAGCTATCTGACTTCTACATTACTCATACCAATTAATAAGTATTTTAAAAATTTGTATGACGTGTTCTGAAAAGTCATTGTATATCTGCCTTGAAGTATCTTGTTTAATCTGATAGCTGGCACAAAGATAGAAACAGAGGTGTAAGCCTCTCTCAACTCTGTAGAATGGCAAGACGGAGTTCTTGTACAAGTGTGGCCCATCTTCATATGTGTTATGGCAACAGCAGTGGTGGAATGTGTGTGTGTAACTCGAATTCTGAGCCTCCTGCAGGCACCCTAATGTCTCGTTACCAGTTTGATTCAAATTCAACAAGCTAGTGCAGTATCAAATATTAAGCTTTCACAGTGCTTTTTTCTAATTATTTTGTGGTTGATTATCTGCTATTACTTTATAGCTCACTTCTTTTGTGTGCATACACTCAGACCAACCTGTATTTAACTCCCTTGTTTTGCTTCTTATTCAGAGCTAGGATACGCACTGTTAATTAAGTACTCCTTTGCTTCTGAGCCTCACTGATAGCCTAGCATAGCAAAGAAAATATTTTTCCAATGCTCCTATATTTTTATTTCTTATTTTTCTAACAGCTTTTCCTGCCTGAAGGAATATTAACTGATTATGCTTAATAGGCACTGGAATAAAATTTCAGTGTAATTTTATTAGACATTAGTAGCTGATATACATAAGAATCTCTCTGTAATGTCTCTACACACATTTTGGTTTTGAGTGATATATTACTAAAGGTTTTTCCAGTAACAATTTCCCTTTGGATGCCAAGCTTTGGCTAGGTCTTCCATGTCTCACTAACCATGGACATTGGAGGCAACAGATTTTATAGCCCAGATTTGACCCACCTAATACATTACAATGAAGAGCTTTGGTTAAGGATTCAATGTAATTCTATAAGTAGTTCACAGCTATAATTACTTCTTCCATGCAAAATATTTGCATTAAAAGAGTATTCCTTGTATACATTATTAAGTAACTTTTCCAAACCTTAAAGTTACTCTAAAGTCTATGAGTAAAATACATTTCAAGTGAAAAAATGTCAACAACCATTATCTAGATAAAATGTTTAAAAAAACCCCACAACATATGTCAATGAAACGTGTGTGTGTATACCCACATACACACTTCACAAGACAAAATACTTCCCGAGTATAAGAAGTAACAAAGAAGTTGTGAACTTGACGTTGCTCTTGATTAACTATACTAAGATGAAATTTTGGTACTAAGCCTGAGACAGGTGTCTAGGGTTTATTGAAAGTTATTTAAGAAAAATAGGTTTATGGGATCAGGCTGGAATGGAGTTAATTTTCCCCATGGCATCCCTCATGGAGCTGTGCTTTGTGTTGGTAGCTACAAAGGTATTGATGACAGATCAGTGTTTTTGCTACTGCTGAGCAGTGCTGGCACAGCACCAAGGCTGTCTCTCCAACATTACCCCTTCACCAGTAGGCCAGGAATGGTTAACATCTCAGGAGGAGACACAGCCAGTACACCTGACCCAAGCTGAGCAAGGGGATATTCCATATGGCATCTGCTCAGCAATAAAAGCTGAGAGAAAGGAGGCAGCAAAGGCAGGGGGTTGGCTTTTATTATTAAGGTGTTGTCATCAGGAGCAACCACTAGGCACACTCAGGGTCTGTCTCTGGAAGTGTTTGGACATGACCTGTTGATGGTAGGTAGAGAGTAAATCTTTGTTTTTTCCTTTGCTTCTACAGACAACATTTGCTTTTCTGCATTAAGACACATATATGTCAACTCCCGAGTTTTTAATCTTAATTTCTTCCCCTTTATCTCTGAGAAGGGGGAGTAAGAAAGCGTCTTGATGGTCATCTGGCAGCCAGGCAAAGTCAACCCACTTCAACAGATAGCTCAAGAGAATGATTCAGACTTGTCTTGGAGGATGGTCTTGAGATACAAAGCCTAATTTTAGCCAGATAGAATGACTGGAAAAACTCCCTCCCTAAATATGTCTAGGTCTTTCCTCATTTTGGTGATTATACACTGAATGAGTGATTATATTACCTAAGGGGTAGTATTCTGGGAAGGACATGCTATACAGGTGCTTTCGCTTGACTCCTTAAGGCAATGAGTCTAAAAACGTGTTAAACAATGATTTCTATTTGCACTTAACTGAATTTTAAAATCTTAAATTGAAGACAGCAACAGAAAATGCTATTTTAGTTTTTTTATCCACTGTTTCAGAAGTCTAAAGACATGATTCAGAGCTCTCTAAAAGGAAATGCAGGCCTCAAAGAGTTACTGTACCCAGGCTAGATCTGTTGAAGGCCTGCTGTTTTTCTGTGTCTCTGTGGTATTGCTCATCATGTAAGCTATGCATAATAAAAACTAGCCTGTGACCTTACATAAATATTGGATTTTGCACATACAACCACGTGTGTAGTTCACATCTTTATGATAACAAGATTGTAGGCAGGAAGGTCATAACCATGATCAAAAAATGAAATATATTCTGTTTAAAACCTGAGTGACATCAATAACAGTAACTAAAATATAACGTGCAAGACTGACATGCACTATCAAATAGTGCACTGATATGTCTATAAAACCTGCTTGGTTTCTACAGAGCTGACCACTCGTCTCTCCTGGGATATGGGGAATTGGGAATGTTTAGGTTTATCTTGGGTGGTACATGGTATGAGGAATGCAAGCCAAAATAAAAAAAAACAACCTAAAACTTTGGCTAAACATCTAGGAAAAGAACGTTCTCACAGGGAGGTCCATCCATATGCAAAGTAAAATTCTGTTCAACTGCTATGATGGATGACCTTCACCTGATGAATTTTAAGAAGGCTGTTTGAAGAGCTCAGTAATGGGGGGATAATCTTGCTCTGGAAAAGAAGCTTACCAGACAATATGGTCTTTCTGGACTCTGCCTATTCCATGCATCATTTAAGAAAAGCGAACTGTGATGAAACCTCTTGTATCTTTTTTTGTTGGGTGCAACTTTGATCATCCTGAATTTCTTTTCAGCTGGAAAAGAACAGAGAAGCCTTGCCTTGTCTCTATCCTTCACTCAGAAACTTGGAAAAGGGTACCCCATGCTTTGGTGTCATAGGACCTCACAATGAGAGCACAGCACAGGAGAATCCCACCTACCATTCAGTGCATTACTTAGAAATCTACTATTTGAATAAGAAAAACCTCGGTGGTGAGGCACATGCAAAACAGCTCTTCCATTTTTGGGCAAGAAGCTGTTTCTATAGGAATGATAAAGATTTCATTTTTAAGAGGAAAGAAACAGAAACAGGAACTGTGACTTATTAGTGAATGTGAAATAGAGAGAGCACAGCAACTAAAATTGGTGGTGACTTTATGAAGGAAGAGAGCTCAAGCACGAGTAAGTAAAGAGCTTTGATTCTGGGTGGCACAAGGAAACAGGCCAAAGGTAAGTAATTCATTTACAGCAAAGTTCTCAGTCCTTAGATTGAAAATTTATTTCCTATAAACTGTAAGGTTTGAACTCAAAGTGTGAACTTTGAGATTATTTTTATCTCTTAAGTTCTCCAGTTTTGGGATATGTTTATTCTTACATTGTCTCTGTCCTTTGATTTCAAATCTGCTATCCAATTTCAATCTCACATTGATGAAAGACTAGCTCCTCTCCCTCCTGCTGTAATCATGAATGTTTCAAAGGAATGTATTTTCATGAATTGTGTATTGTTATGTGAAAAGGTACTAAAAATGTATAAAAATGAAAGGACCATATTATTATTTAAATATATTATTTTCCACTCAACTTCTATCACACTAAATCCTGAATTGCAGAGTGCATATATTACCTTCAGGGAAGTTGTGTTCATGTCTAATCATTAGTGAGAATAAAACTAATCTAGCCTTTTAGTAATTGTAGAGAAATAAAGGAGTGTAGGAGGGGAAGGAATCATTTAAGTCAACAAATGGAGTCCCTTGCCTGCAAAGGCAACACACCTTACTAAGTCATACTGTAACTAACAGAATTCAACATTTTTTCTTCAGTCATTTTTCTTACTTTCCTGTTTTTAAATTCAAGTGCTTTCCCATTCATTTTTTCTTCCTTCTGCCCACTTTCCTAACAGAAATAGAAGATATCAGCATTTATAACCTGAAATACTTGTACTGAACATATCTATTACAATAAGAAATAACCTAATGCAACAGCATTTTACAACCTAATTTAATGGGAAATTCTGGATATCCTGTCTCAGCTACCTCCATGTGTCATCCAGATAGATAAATCACAACAACAAACTCAAACAGAATTTGTGGCAAAGCACAGAGACCTGAGGAAAGCATCATACCTTTTGTGTATTCTCAAAGATTGCCACAAAAAAATCCCAAAAGATCAGAATGTATTTTGGCTGTGTTTGTAGATTAGAGGAAAAAAGTAAATGAACTGCAAAGGCAATAAAAACCACATGAGTAGATTTGTCTGATAAATGTTTTCATGGCCAGCAAAAACTGATCAGTTGCCTCTGCATTTATGCACTTTGGAAAGGCAGAATAAATGAAGTTCTGGTTACCTCTACTTTGTCAAACTGCTTGTTTTCATCATAGATGAACGAGTGAGGCAACTCTTCAAGTGGTATGTCATAGAACTCAGAATCATAAATTATGGTATCATGGATAGGTGCAGCTCCAATAGACTCAAAGATAAAAAATCCCAGAAAAACATTTACAAAGGTCTGCATTCTGTTTTCTTTTCTGCAAGAGAAGAAAATGGACATATTATAGGTAATCTGGTATTCACAGAGAATCTACGAAAATTTAATGTCATAAATATGGTATCTATATATATAACACAGTATTTCTGATGAGTGTCTCATGTTTTTTTCATGTTCAGTGGTTTAGTGTAGTTGGCCTCATGAAGAGTCCCTGGGTCTGAGGCTTTCTGCAGACTCCCTTGGCCATAGTAACATTCAGAGAATTTAGAAAAGACCTATTGAATTTTATTGGTATAAAAATAAATTGGCCTCAATGAGAAAGTATCTGAACGGTGTTTTTACCTTTCTCCTAACTTTATTTCCACTTCACTTTTAGAAAAGAACTTTTGAGAAACTAGAGAAAAGGTAAATTGTTATGTTTTTCTCTATCACAATAAATAATCTTTTGAAATATACAACAAAGTAATTTTATCTTTCTTCACCACAATGAAAAAAAAAAAAAAAATCAAAAGAAAACTAGAAAACATTAGAAACTCTTTGTTGTCTCTGGAAGAGCACAATTAAAATACTTTTCACCCACTGCTTGTCCTATCAGTACAATTTTGATTGGTTAAATGGTGTGGCATATTTAAACTATACTTTTGTGAAGATCTGGGAGCAAAATAAAAAACAATGCATGTCCTCCGTAACCCCGCAAGTGATCGTACTATGAATTCCTTAATTATTCAATCAACACCATGTTTAAAGTAGTGAGAAATCGTAGCATAAGGCAGCCACCTGTTCTTGGAGAATCAAACGGTAAAATTGAATTATCACCCATTCGAAGTTCCAGAATTTTGTGAAATAGTAGAAAAATCATGCTAGGCTTGAACATTAGTGTTTATGCATTTCCTTTTCCTTGTAAGTGATTCATTCAATATTATCATATAAGATGCCTGACACAAGGCTTTATTAAAAATTCTTTGCTCACACCTTGATTTAGCTGCAACTCACAATAATTTCACCAAAAGCACAGTGGTAATGAGCAGTGCATATGTTAAAAAAATTGTACTCCTAATGTGATTCCATAATACACACATTTAAATATTTAACTTAAAAACTATAGCTGCTTAGATTAAGTATAAGAAATATACGAGACATTTTTTGAATGTATGTGCTGAGCAACAGGCTGAATTTTAGCTTCATGAAAAGAAGTCTTTATGAAGCTGGTTTAGGCATGAGGATATGAAATTCCTCTGGGGATGGTCAGTAACACAAGGCATTCATTTTTCTCTCATTTGCTTTATTCAGAAAACCTTCAGCTGCTTCTGGGAGAAGCGAGTCACTGGGGCTTCTCTTTGAGAAGAATTTAGATGAATTACACCTTTCAGTATTAGCTTTAAATATTACTAAGGTATTCTGCTTCATTACAAAAATGAAACAAAATAAAAAGGCAATCTATCTCTAAAATAAACAAGTATGTTAGAGCTTGAGGTTTTTTTCTGTCTTTATGTTTTGTTCTGCCTATCCCTAAAAGGATTGCTTTTAGTTTTGTTTTTCTTTTGTGTGTCATTTATCCCAGATCATTCAGCTATAAAGGATGTTATCTATTAACCCAAAATGTAATACTAACATATCTGGTGTACTTTTTCCTCAGAATAAACAATTCTTAAATAAAAATTGCTCATTATTCAGAATTGTTTTCATGACATATTGCCTAGAAGTAAAACGGTTTTAAAGTGTATGGAGTTAGATAAGTATGAAATTTGCATATGTATATACATATACAAAATCAGCAAACATAATTATAATATATGTGAAAAACAAATTTTTACCTATGGCTATAATGTGTGCACTTACTTACAGGGTTTGCGTATCTCTGTTTCCCTTACATGTAATATATTGGAATGAACTCTAATGATATTGGCATCTGCAGTAGCTGTAACATCAGATATTTTGATGAAGATTATGTACACCTCTCATAGGAAGGAATTAAGACATCCAGGGGAAAATAAATAGTCTCCACAATATTCAAGACTTTGAATCAGTATTACGCATGAAAAAATAAAACAAATACTATGAAAATATTTCCAGCGATAAAAATTCAATTAGGAGAGAAGTACCAAAACTTACCTTTAGCTTCCACTCTCTCAGATGGGATGGAGTTACTTGGAATGCAGAGCCAGTGATATTAGACCCCGACCAATGGCAGTGGCATTCTGGGGCTGTGGGAGGTAGTACAGCTTCCACCCTCAATTGGAGACCTCAGCCCAGTTTCTCAAACTTCAAACACCTTTATATGTGATTTTGCTGAACTGAACTGTAGTAAGGTCAAACAAAGCTTTGTTGTAAGAAATTACATTTATATCACATCTCAATTTTTTACCACTTCCCCTCGAATTTCTTACTGCTCCTACCAATATACCAATACCATTTTCACTTGCATTGAACTGATAACCTATAAATACAAATTTTGCAGTGTCCAAAATCAAGACTTAGACAAATTGGGTTATGTATTAAAATTTTTCCTATATGTAACACTTCTGTTTTGTGACTTATTATATGTTATACTGTTTAAAGGATTTCCATCTATTGTGGGTATTATCTAGTATACATTCAGATGTATTTTTTTGCCCTTTACTTCTCTATAAGTACTTAATGAAGCAATACTCTTCGAATATACTCTTACCAGTATGTTTTCCTTCTGAGAGGAAATACCACTTCCTTAATAGATATGAATATCTATCATATGCTGCAACAATAGACATACACAATAGTATCATGTGCTCTATTGCAGCAGAAATAGGTTTTACTATATTAGCATGTCAAGCTAGCTCTTTTCCTAATTGATCATATATTATTATCGGTTCCTATTTAATTCTGTGCTTACTTTTACATTGCCTGTATTTGTACCACATACAACCATTCCTCTGAATGTTTTCATTGTTTTTCCAGCTCTTCAATGAAATATGCCTCCTAATAGAGTCAACATCATATATTAAGAGTTAGGAAACAACATAACCCGTTCTGTATCTATAGAGGGATTATAAGATTAATGTACAAGGTTCCAGTGTGCTAAGGAAACTTTTTTCCCTTTGCTGTATGTTTTTTCCACATTATTTTTTTTTCCCAATAAGAAGACCATGCTAGAAATCCAAATTTGCATGAGGCACTGAAAGCACATTAAGAATTTTAAGCCACCCATCAATAATTTGAATATCCAACATCAAATTTCTAGTACTAGCCTGGGGAATTCAAGATGTTTGACATGGTTTGGCAGATAGGTCAGAGGGTAGGAGAGCAACAGCTCTGTTAGCAGATAGGTAGTGGGTAGGTAGGATGTTGAGGGATGGGACATGTCAAATGGCAGTATACGATATTCTACTTTGGCAATCAGTCAAGTCTGCAATGACTTACATTATTATGATCGCTCCTGGATGACAGACTTCTTTCTAAGGAAGGTTCAGCATAAACTGCTTCTATGAAAACAGGGGTCTTGACTCATTAAATCAGATATTTTTAATTTCGTTTTTCACTGTCCCTTCCCATCGCAAAAACATCTTCTTCCATGAAGAATCAGGACAGTAAGTACAGTGGAGAAACAACCCTATTGTGTTCTGTGTTCTTTTTTTCAGGTCGGTAGCCTCAGTTTACTCCTTAAATTAGTGATGTAATTGCTTGCAATGCCTGTGTATGCCCCTTCCTGACAAGAAAACAAATAGTTATATCTTCTCCAGCAAAATTAATCATTTCAGCTTCTTAATGCTACTGGGAATTGTTATGTTGCTCCATTTGCAAGTAGTTAACATTATTTCGCTTTAAAGTACATTGTTTCTTCTGTGCTGGGTAATGTAGGATTTAATCTACTAGATCCTCACTCCCAACACGTTTCCTTCGTTTACAAAACATATCCTCTCTAGACAGGTCCAGTATTCATTGTTTTCATTTGTATTAAATACTCCAAATTTCAATTCTTTATTTAAGGAAAATTCTTATCTACAACAAATTATTCATATAATTTTAATGTTGTTTGTTTGTTTGTTTGTTTGTTTTTTGTTCTTAGACAACTAAATTAATTTAGATGTACTGAGACCTAGGGCCTGAAACCTTTGTATCTTTCGGTCTGTAGGTTTGCTTTTCTTCATTTATAAGACCAATTAAGTTCAAACCACTTTGTGTCTGAATCTTGACTTTGGTGGTTTATTGTATTCTTCTCAGACTACAATATGCTTTCCAGGTCTTGTTTTCCAGAAACACTAAGCAAGTAAAATTAATTGAAGGCAAAAGTTGACTAAAAAGTATTTGAATAACTTCTATTTTTTGTTAGGGTATGGAAACTTATCTGAAAAGAATATATTCTATGCAAAGAATTTTAGAAGCTTATAAGCATGATGTTTCCTATAGCACACAAATAAGAAAAACAGGATTTTTTGTTTCAGTTTATGCTTTGAAGAACCCGAACTTGGAGACTGAGTGGTATATCTGTGGGGGACACGCCTTAGTTGATGCCAAAATTAATGTTTGGCATTTTGTTTGAGCTTGGATGCTAGTAGGCCTGATGCTAGCAATCCTAGACTATCTAGAAACCCAAGAGACCTAACAAAAAGCCAAAAAAGATAAAAGGAAAGAAAAACTACTTATAGGCCTTGTGGTATTGTGGTGAAAAAACCCAAGCATTTAAAAATATCTCACAGAAAATCTGTGCTTGAGCTAGAACTGGATTCAGATCACTGCCTGCACTTTCTGAATCCTGTTATCACAGAAGATAATGAAATTCCTGAGTCTGACTAAAGGACACTTGGGAGTGAGTTTTTTATGTCCTCTAATTAGTCCTTTTGCTGACACTTGTGTTTTTTTTCCAGATATTCTGTTTAGGTTACTGTCTTGTGAACTTCCTCAGTTGCCTCTAAATCTTGCTGTCCAACTTAGGCTTGATTAAAAGCTCACTGGAGTTAATGGAGAGTTCCATCCCGTTCAGTGGTTTTTGAAACACTACTTCAGCTGGAAGCATATCCAGCTGTTGACAATTGCCTAACACATTCCTAGCTAAAGCGCATTCCCACTGCATAATTTCTGGCAGTAGTAAATGAAATAATTTATTTCCCTGGTTTTTTGAGAGAGCTTTGTTTCCATTTCAGTTCTCCTAATTCTTGGAGGTGCAATGACTCCTAACTGTGTTCTTGAACTCAGTGCCAAAGCCTCAGGGTTGTCCTATTCTTGTTTTTCCAAAACCTTGATTACAAAGCACTGAGACTTTGATTCAGACTTCCATCACTCACTTGAAGTAAATAGAATTTTTTCTTTGCTTTCTTTTCTTTTGGTTCTCGCAGATTCATCCTCAGGAACTTGTGATAAGAAAGAATGTGTGGGATAAATGTTAGCTTTGCCATAAAATGAAAAATCCTGTCTGAACCTCAGAAAGAGTTTGGGTATAGTACCAAGTTTCCCTCTTGTCAACTTCTCAGTCTGCCAGCCTTAACAGAAGTAAAGGTATTCAATCTGCTGCATCAGCTCTGGAAAGATCTAGTACTGATCTTTACCAGGAGGCCAAGATAATATCCAGCTTTGGAAGGAGTGACAGGGGAGTCCCAAAATGACTCATTCATTTTGTTCTTTCACCTTGGCACCTGGCTAAAAGTTGTTCCTGGTCTGAAACAAAAGATCAAGAGGAATAAAGTGAAATAAATTGAGATTTTTATGTATTTTCATATAAAACAGTAGTAACAAAATAAAAGATCACCTCTCCTGGGCCAGGGACTGGTCTACGTAAGCCAAACCTACTGCTTGGGCTACACAGTCTCTTAAAAAGTCACATTTAGTTTCCTCCAACCCTTCCACATTCTGTGACCAGAAATGCATCTGAACGAAATGGTGTCAACGTACACTGGGTGACAAGGACAATTGTGCTTTGGTCAGAAGTGGAAGGTCCATGAGTATTCATTTCTCAAAATATGTTATGCCTTATGAGCTTATTAATGATGAGGAAGGAAATGTGGGGCACTTGCAAAAGAAAATGGTACAAAAAAATCAGGTTGAGCTGGTACCAAGCACTAGGCATAAACCAAAGATTAGAGAATATGCTCACCAAGCAGGGACAAGAGCCATCTATTCCAAATAAAGCTGTTATGAGAATGTCACCCCAGTGGGTATAGAAAACATTGGTCTTAAAGATCAAAATTTATATTTTTAACAGATTCCTTATATATTTTAATTTATGCAAAAATTATTTATAGAAAAAGCAAGTTTGTATTGTTTCCCTGAAAGCCCTGTATAAGACGTAGTTTATTTTTCATATACTAGGAGAGAATTCATAGTTGAAGTAATAAAATGTCATACATTGTGTTAATTTGGTTACTGATTTGTAGATACTACTTAATTTTTTAAATCTTTGTTTCTTTTTAGGTGCCTATAAACTCTTATCTATTTATGTTAGGTTTCAGATTATTTGGTGTCAAGCACATACCGTTTATTAAAAGAATGCCCACAATGAATGTTTGTTTTCTTTGACTTTATTGTAGGCAAAGTAGATGCAACTCCTTCTACGGACATTCTGAATTCTTTGGAAAGACATTTATTATTGTGAATTTGAAAAGAAATATTTTAGAATTTAAACTCTGATTTTTCAGACAATATCCTTTAACTTATGTATATGTATATCAACATAACGCAAATGGATTTGTTTTAGTTTTCTAAATAATAGTAGTAGTTAACACTCCAAACTACGTCCACTGAATGATCCTGAAGAATTTTACTAAGGTGCATAGTAGAGAGCTCTGCCTTTTTGCAGCTGGATCAACTTTCTTTTAAACCCTACTTGTCTCAGGCCTTTAATACAAGAACCCTCCAATATTTTCATAAATGCTACATACTATACCAACAAGTCTGCTTCATGTCCAAATAAAAGTTTTTCTCACCTTGTTTTTGCTCTGTGACCTTATTATTTTCTGAATTGTTATTTATTATGAATATATTATATATTAAATATGTTGTCAGAATTATACTGAACAAGGAGAAAGCATGATGTGAAATCCTGGAATCATTGAAGTTACTACAATCAGTGTTAGGACTAAAATTCAGGCCAGTTTAGACTGTTTCCTTCTGTGATACCAAACCCTCTGACTTTGTTTGTGTGTTTGTTCAGAGGGAAACGATGGAGAGGTAGGAAGCTGCCTTGATAGATCTCTTGCCTTTCTCAGTATCACTTGCATTTCATGAATTGCTGGACTGTGGAACCTTGTTCACCCTAGGGCCCTGGGAAAGGAGAGCATCATATGAACCTCGCTGGGACTAGGGAACAAAGGCTGGAGAACAGAAAAACAAATGTCTCAGAGAGAAGGAGAAAGGAAGGAAATCATGTGTCTGCAGAAGGGATTAGCATTTCCATTTTGCTCATCAAAGCTAAAAGAAGTACAAAAGAAGGATTTAGAGTGCTCCAACTGTTCCATCCCCTGTGCAAATCACCATAAACTGGAGGGAAAAGAGAGTTAAACAGAAAATGTGAGATAGCTACATTTGTTTTTACTAACAAAGTCTTGTTTAGATTTAATTATTTCTGCATAAACAGTGAATGCAAGGAATAAAAAAAAGCTTTTTTATGAGTCACAGAAAATAACTACCCATTGTGTACAGATCAACTCAAGTGTCTTATTTCTCAGGTTTGCCTGATTTTTGGTTCTTGGTGGCAGTTTCCCTTTCAATTCACATATCCTTAAAGGCTCTTATTCTTTTCCTTTACAGTTACTTTTATTGTCACCTCTTACTTCTGTGGCTGATGTAGGCAGATTAAAGTGTCACATTTTGTAGTATAAGACTTTTTTCCCCTGTCATTCAAATACATATTTTTTTTCCTTTTTCATGCTGCCTGTCCAGCTGGTTGGCTTGGGGGCTTTGTGGGTTTGTTTGTTTGGTTAGGATTTTTTAAATATTCCAGAAGAAAATAACATGACTATTTAAAAGTTGTCAGATGTATGTTGTTTCTGCTTAATACTGATTACTAACAGTGAACCATCTGAGTATTTTCATGCAGTCTGGTCTACCAGATTATGATGCTTTTCTAAGAGAGCACCCAGAATATTGTTTTCTTGGATATGTAAAGACCATATCTACGTAGTCTCTGATTCATCATTGCATTCAGTATACTTGGAATTTCTTAGCTGTTAAAAAACAAGCATTAAATTTAACAGAGACCATTCATATTAACAGTAAAATCAAACAACAAATCCACACAGGATTTATATCAGATTCCTGTTATGTAACAGGAATTACATAACAGGATTCCTGTTACAGCAACAGGACTGGATGGCTCCCACTGTTCTTCCAGAAAGGGTGATTTAGAACCTTCAATGTCTGCTTCTGCACTTTTTAAACTTTGTTGGAAACTATGAGCAAGATCCAAACCTCTTACTTTTAATCATCTTAAGTCAGGCTTGCTGTCATGACTGGCCTGTAAAATTCAAAGATCCTCCTTACATACATTTCTAATTTTACATTTCTAACATTTGTTTGTATAATCAGCCCACAAGTTAAATCCATCATAGCATCCTGTTCACTCTTTCTATGTTATAAATTTTAAAGCAAATGAAAAGCTCATCAGATTGTTACTATATATACTATATACTCTGATTACTCACTTTGCTAAAACAGGTCTGAAATACCCTCTATAATAAATTCTGTTCCCTGCACTTCTTTTTATTTGATTATAAAGTCTCAAGAGAACATATTTTTTTCTAAGGATATTTAGTAATTTTGGTTTGGAAATAACTGGCAGGTAATATATACTGAAATATAATCTAAATTTAATTTGGTGACTAAGACAAAAATTTTCCTTGTTCTATGTAAACACGAATAAGAAAGAAAAAGATATGTATTTTCAGAAGATTTTGCTGGTGAAATCATAAACAGTCAGGTTTTTTCTACCTTGTTATTACTCCTTTCATAATTAATTGGTTTACAACAAACATGGGCTGGTCTATCAGGTACATGCATGCACACAGATATATGCAGGTTATACTCTAGCTCATTAAGGAAGGCAGTTTCAGGAATTCCCACTGAAGTCAAAGATGGGAGTCAGAGCTTCAGACTCACATACTTGGTTATATTCCACTCACATTAGACAGACTGTCATTCTTCTAAAACCAAATTTACAGTTTGCAGTTTAAGAGGTATAATTTGCATCAGTTTTGAGAAGGAGCAGGGAAAGAAATCCCTGTTCTTTCCTTAATCATAGTTGACTATAAGATAGCACTGCTGAGTATGCAAGCATGTGGTGTTGCAGAATGGTTTTTATTAGCATACAGAGCTATTGTCTGCTGTTCCAGCCCAGCCTGCGGACTGGTGGTGTTAGGGTCTTTCAGGAAAATGTAGTTCCTGGCCCCAGAGATGGAAGGCTTCAGAGTGGTTTTGCTTAGCTAAGCAAGTACAATTCAGACCTAGGTTATCATATTTATTGCCAAAAGATGAATGATGTTTTGCTTGGGATTGAAAAATAAACCAGAAACAAAGTTCAATAAGACAAGGATTTCAAATTCACTAGAGCACAGACTTTGTGTTGAATGTTGACATACCCATTTGTTCAAAAGAACACTATTTTGCTACATTTATTTCAAGGACAGAGACTATAAAAGATTTCATGCAGCATATTCTCCTCAACATCCTGAGCAAATTTGAAGCTGAGGTAATGAATTAAAGTTGTTTTTCTCATTAGCATAAATTTTTCCTTGTTTCTTATGAAGTTTGAGTATGAAATTGTGTATGTGTTCTTAGGTTTGCATTTTGTATTCCATATATCACAGTGTTTTATACCCTCTACATATTTTTCCAAAATGTTAAAAATGTTTGTAAAGAAGACAGTATCATTATTTACATTTCAATCCCCTCAACTAATGCTACAATTGTAACATAAAGGTATTCTCTGCTTTCATTGAATTTGTTACAAAATGCATGGATATTAATTACTTGTAGTACCTTAAATTTTGCAGCAACAGTACACCTCAGTAGCAAGTAATTCTGACCTACGCTGATCCAAATCAGTTGTAATTACTCCAAACTGCAGAATATAGTCTCAGAATTACCAGTGAAGTGTATAAAACAGTCATTTTCAGACTTTGCTCAGGCACCAGTGTGTCAGATGTGCAGCTGGCACTTGTGTTCTCATAATGTCATCACATCCTTCAATGGTATATGTGCACTGTCTCCTTTTGATTTTTTTTCTAGGCATAGCCGAGGTACTGGCTCTGAGGATGTTGATCTCAAGGGATGCTCTACTGACCTTAGGCTACAGTGGTCTGGTCTAGTATTCTGGAAATATATTATCTTTTTCTTAATTTCTTATGTAATCAAGGATTAAATATAAGAATGTCTTTCCCTGGAAGGAAAACAAACAAACAAACAAACAAACAAACAAAAAAGGTAAACCACTCTTTTTAAAGCTGTGATACAAAGGGTAAAATAGCTCCCTTCCCTCCCCCCAACTATTTTTTCAGATGTTTTAAAGAAAAAGTGGGTTTTCATATTAAAAGTTATTTTAAATTTTAAAAAGAAATGTCATCACATTACAAAAGCCAGGAATAAAATACATATAGTATTGGAATATATTTCATAGGATTTTATAAAATATTAAAATTGTAACCATACCTTTAGGGCTTTCAAAATCTCAAGGTCTTACAAGCAGATCTTTTATCTAATTAATTTAGTCAAGTTAAATACACTGTAAAATAGAGCTGGAAATGATCTGCAGCTGCTGAACCTCAGCAGGATTGCTATTGCCTGTGCAACTGTCTGCCTACAATTTGTTTGTTTGTTTGTTTTCCCATTATTCTAATAACATGGCAATTATTTTTTTAAATTAAGTATGTTTTCATAGAGTAAGCAGGTTTTCTTTAAGCACAGATTTTTATTTATTTTTTTTTTTCCCCATAACAGCCTCCATTCTATAGGAAGTTTTCTGTTAATAGCATTTTCTGACTTTAAAATATTTGATATTCAAAAAAAAAAGGAAAAGGTTGTAGTCCAGGGTTGGTCTGCAGTGGCAGGAAGAGCACTGAGAGTTTTAGACAAGCTGTAGAGGAGGGGAGCAGCTTCACCACCATGGCCCATGAGTGTCTCATGGCATCAGGAAATGGAAGGATGGGGAAAAGAGAAGGTAAACCTGCTTTAGTAGGTACACCAGCTTTAGTAGCCCTCCTTACAGGTTTGTTCACGTGACAAAGGAAAGACTATCCAGCTCCACAAGTACATGCAACGCAGCTTGAGTGGTGCAATGGCTATATCCACACCAGCACTACGTCATCTGATGGGGGACCCACCAGAATAAAACCAAAGGTGTATTTCCATGTGGAGCTAGTATGAGTCCTGTTGGATAATCCAACCCTGACTACAACACAGAATTTCAGGCTCTATTCAGATTTTTCGACTGCAGCCAGCAAGACTGACACAGCTGAGAGAAACAGAAGGAACTGTGGCACCTGGTGGGGAGCATGGGAGGTGGGTGCTGTAGTCAGGGAATGAAGGGCAGAGCTGAGTGAGCCAGTTGCACAGAGTGAGACAGACATAGCTGGTCTGTGCCAGGGCTAACCACAGCCTGACTCTAGGACCTCTGACACTGTAAATAAGAGACACACCACCCTTCAGCCAAAAGTTCTGTTTATTTGTTTTGAATTTCTTCTTTAAACCATTTCTTTTCTGAGTAGACTTGGGAACATGTCCTTTGAAACACTAATGCAGAAAGAATGTGAGAGCCTTGATTTTTCTCAGACGCGTTAAGGAAAAATACTAATTTGCTTTAGCTCTTAGAATGACTTTGGATTTATCTGTTAAGTATAAAATGTGCCTGTGAACAAGCATTAAAGATGTTTTTAGCCAGGTCTTCACTTATATCAATTAAATATTTGGAAAATATTTTTAAAAAGTTTTTAGAAAATATCAACACAGACAGCAGGTCAGCAAAACTGCAGGTTAATAAAGGAAACTGTCAGTGGTAAATGAGTAGCATGTGAATTTCTCTGCTATTTTACAAGGCATGCATTAGACATATTTTTTAAATTCAAATATCCAAGAAAAATATGTAAGCTAATGCTCTGTGCTTATTTGTGGTTGAACAGAAGTATTAAACCCTTGCTTTTCAGTTCTATTTGAAAAATATATGACATTTTCCAAAAGTGTTTCTCTAATTTATGCACACATAGAGATCCTGGTAGCTTCGAAGGATCTCAAGATAGTACAATCAAATGGCCTTTAAACTTCTGATTTGCAGAATTGTTTTTTAGGGGGGTTTATTTGTTTTGCTCCATTGCCTGCACAATGTGTCATTGACCCTCATTGCTTAAAATTAAACTGCAATCAGCATTTACTCAGCTCACCATCTGCCTCAAATTACAATGTGGTCTCTACTCTGCAATCTCTATGTTGCCTTGACAGAAATGCGTCAGAATAGGCTCATGAAAGGCCTTTTATCTAACACAGTCAATATAGCCAAAATACAGGTAAGATGGCACACTGAGTGAAATTTCAATACCATAAATCATCCAGAAGAGATAAACAAAGCAAAAACCGAGCAAGTGTTGAGACTGGATGATACATAGAAGAGAAAAGGAAACAGTTAGTTAGGGTTCCACATAACTGCAAATGTAGTTGGTGCTATTTCAAGATTGCTTATGTCCTGTTTTCACACACAGCTGTGCTGATGAATGCGTGAGGGAATCATTCATGGGGAAGTTTCAGCTTGTGAAAGTTTCTTGAAGTCAGGAAATCCAGATTAATCCAGATTTATCTTGCTTTAGACTGAGGGAATAACTCCAGCTCTGGTACAGAGGAAAATTCCCCATCAAGGCACAAGTGACACAATGTTAAATTTCATTATACAAATGGTGTTTTCTTTTTGTTTCTGTCCTTTGATGAGCAATGCAGTGATTATAGTACTGTTTGCCTAGATGCCCACAGTTATTTTGCTGATTCCTTTTGGTGGTCAGACCACTGTATATAAATGGGGAAAAAATTATCTGCTGGCAGTATGGCAAAAGGCTTTATGTCAGCCACGTATAAATTCAGGCGGGAACTTAAAAGTTTTCTAACTGTAAGAGCAACAGAGCAATTGTCCCATAATGGTAAAAAGTCTTCAGTAATTTTAGTGCAAAATCCCAGAATATGAATTGGATTATGTAATAACATTTAATTAAGATTTTTCTCCAAATGAACAAGTTCTATATGAAGATGAGAACCTTGAATTTTGTCAGCTGGGGAAAGGGAGTAAGCGGAAATGTTCAACGATAGCCTGATGTGTTCAAAATGGTAGGCAAGGAGGAGTATTGGAAACTGTGCATTTTTAATGTGTGGAGTGTATGTGAATGACTATGTGAGGAGAGAAGGAAATAAAATCAGAACTGCTATACTGCAAACCAGAAGGAAGATATTCTAATAACTGAGCTGTATAAAAATACTGACAAAAGCCATGCATAGAAATAACAGTTCAGGCATACAAAGCAGCATAGCACGTAGGGCCAAAATTCAGGCCACAGAAGGAAGAAGGAGGATTTCAAAAGAAGAGTGAGTGAGAAATTTATATCAGTAAGGAAAACACTTAGACGGCATTGTGGAGAATTACAAAAGAAAAAGAATAAGCTCCATTTTTCCCATTCAAAATACAAATTTCTTTAATGGAGTCTTCAGCAGGAAATTGGGGAATCCCTACCACAGAGGTTAAAGATCAAGTAATGTGAATCAAAAAACTTGTCTAAGGAAAATGAGCAATGGGACATTAGCAGGGAGTGGAAGTGATTGAGGAAGGACTAAGAACTACTGGAGAATGGCCTGAGATGTAAGAGGACACCCAGCTACTGATGTTGCTGCTAAACCCATAAATTAGATGTTGAACAATCATTTTTCCACACCATCATTTCCTGGAAGGAAAACAGACATTTCAGTTTATCTCTTATGCAGAGATTTAAGTGTGCGTCTCACTTGTAATCCGTAGTATTCATATATTGTCTTTGCCTTAGTAAATTCTGAGGGACAAGGCCTCAGCTGGTAAAAATCATCAGATTTTCCTGTCAGAGTGCAGATTAAATGAAAGCTGAACCCTGAGCATTTTATGGTGGTTTAATGATAGCTAATACACAAGCGTGACATGCCAAAACTAAATACAAATTAAAGACCGGTGCAGCATGACTTGTAAAACTGCATTACTGAACTAAAGCCATCTCTGAGGTAAATCACTTGAAGCTTGTGGTGAGCTTAGTCTGCTGGAGAAAGCTCTTGCTTTCACGTACATCTGTAAAACACCATTAACAAAGGCAGATTCTGGTCTATGTGCTACTTTAAATAGAATTCAAGGGCAGTAAATAAGCCAGATATTTCTATCATTAAAAAGATTCCTGCTAAGGTGACCAGTCAGCTTTGGTTGCTACTGTATAGTGCCAGTGAGTGTCACTGTGTCAGCTGCTACAGAGCAGCTGTTTGTTCCTATGGAACTTTCTGCCATAGCATTCAAAATGGTTTCATTTCATTATGTCTGGAATTTTATATCATTGCATAAAGATATTAAAAGGGAGCAGAGGAGAACTCCATAATATATCGTCTGAGAAGAAGAATAACCAAAGGCAACAAAAACTTTCCCTTTGGCAGTTAGTTTTTTCCCTTTTACTCCATGAAACATGAGAACTTTTATTATATAAAATTGTGCTTTCTTGTGAATTTTTCCTTTAGATTTGCCAATGAGAGATGATGATTTAATTCTTTCCAGATATTCGGTTGATTCAATATAATTTCTTTCATGTGGAAAAAAATGGGATAAATGGGCACAACTCCTAGAATATCTATTCTTTTTCAGAAATCCTTAAGGGTACGTTTCATGGAATCACAACTTATTTTTGGCACTCAGTTCTTGAAATAATTACATGGTGTTAGATTATAAGGCCGTTTAGTGAAGATCACATGGTGTTTGTTCTGCGTTCTTAGCCCTGTTTTTTTTTCCTTTGTTTTAATGGACAGAGATGTGTGCTTAAATGAAAAATACTGTTTAAAACAAATGTATTTGAATAAGAAGTCCCCTTGTTCAAGTTCTCTAGACACAGATGTTACTATTTCAAACCCAGAAGCTTTCATGTACCTCATTTTCATTTCATTTCTCTGGGATTATTTCCGGAATAGCTTGAAGCATTGATTATGGTTAAAAGTTTCATTTTTTCTCTAAGTAAAACCAGTTTCATGCAAGTCTTCATTTCATAATATCTTTTATTCACTCTGGTGCCTCTTTCTCTACCCTGTGTATTATGTGTGTATGCAGCATTTTTCTTTTATGTGCTACACATATTTAATTGGAAAAAACCTACTTAAATGAGCAGACAAATTACTCAGTACTGAGCTATTGACAGAAAGAACAACCTTGCCACTGTGGGATTCTGGAACGAAGATGTGCAGGTGTGGAGGGGGATCCAGAAATATTTTTTTTTCCCCTAACCTGATTACATATTTAAATAGAAATGTGTTGTGTTAAGGTTGAGCCAAAAAGCAATACTGGGGGTAGAGGGATTTGATATGAGAGCTGTTGAGTTCTTTGTTCTCAGCTTTCCCTCATCTTTGTCACTGAAATTCGCCTTCCAAATTAATAACTTTTTGTACTGTTCTAAATATTGTTAAAGTAGAAAAGGACTTAGGGAAATTCACACAGTTTTTAGGGAAATTCACACAGTTTTCCTTTTAGCCCTTCCTTGTCTCTTAATTTTTTAATAGAAACCCATAAGGTCACCCCATTGTCTGGGAATGACTGGTCCACTGAATTCATAGTCCAGGATGAGGGAACAGCTGAATTTTGTTGCTATTGCTGTCATGGCCATTTCAAAACAGTGCTGCTGTTCTCACTGTTGAATTGTTGACCAGAATCCATTTGGGACCAATGTAACCCAATCTGTCTCTGTAATATGAAATTCACTTTTAGATTCCTGAAATCCCAGAGCATGTAAGATCAGAGATTTATCTGTCTTTAAAACAAAACAAACAAAATCTGTATTAAATTTAAATTTGGTCCATATTAATCAAGATTAAGCATCCAGTTGTCTACCTATCATGAGTAAGATGATTTTACAAAACCATTCCACTTACAAATGTATAGATGCCAAATATTTTATGATGAAGCAATGTTTGGACTTCACTTAGAATTTCCTTAAACACTTTTTTTTATAACCACCCAATACTGACTTTTCTCCTTCAGCATGGACAACTTTTTTTTGGCATTCCTAGAAAAAAAAATTAGACTTTCTCATTGCATGATGTTAAGTGGGGGCTGGCAAGAAACAAAACTTTACTTCTGAGCTTGTGGCACATCTGAGCCATGATTCAGCACCTGAAAGTATTTAAGGGACCATAGCATTTCTGTAAAACCCAACAAGTTAGCGTGCCTCTGAAAATGTCAGCTGATAAAACTAAGCTTATAAGCTGATAAAACATGGAGGACCATATGGTTTCCAGGATAAAGGCTAAGCTGAAGGAGCTGCCAGAGTTGATTTGCCAGCTGACATTGCCCCTTCATGTGGTTTCCAACTAACAAAATTGATGCCTATGGCATATTACCATATTCCTTCTGGAATGCATTCTAAAAGACAACTCCACATCAGCATGAAATAGTACACAGAATAGAGTAATGCATGATCTGAAGAAAGCTCCTGGATGTTATTCACACGTCTGCACAGTTTCTTTGTGTTTGCACTGTGTATTAATCAAAGTGCTTTAGACAGTATTGCAAATATTGAACACTTGCAGTTAGCTGTTGTTGCCCTGCCAGTTCCCAAAAGAAGTGACACTAGACTAGACTGAAGCATTATAAGCCTCAGGATTTAGGAAAGACCACAACACTGCTATAAGAGGCATTGTGGACCAGTAGTTTACAAGCTTTCAGGGTCTTAGTTTTTTCCTCTCAAAAAGCAACTAAGCTCCTTGTCTCTCCTTCTCCCTTCTTTTGCCCTCTTTTCCAAATGTTTTTTGTCCTTCCTCTTTTATTCCCCCATCCCAAGTTTCTTCTCTCCCCTTCCTAGTCATCTTTTTCATGTCTCATCCTCTCTCTTCTAGTATTTGAGTTCCTTTTTCTCATTTTGGTTACACTGGTGACACAACAAATGACAAATACAGGTATTTTTTGACTTTTCAGATACTGGCCACAACAAGAACCTTTTCATATATCTGGAAATACTGAGTAAAATCAATACCAACTAAAGCTTCTGCACAGATTTTTGAGATCTCTAAGAATTCTCTCTAAACTGGCAGTTTTCCCACAATTATGATACTGTTAAAGGGCATTTTTCTTTTCAAAGTGGAAAAGATGGAAAAGACCATCAATGGGGATAAAGCTTATATACCTTTCTAAGTAAAGAATACCATCTACAGCCACTTTGACTGTAATCTATTGACTGATTTCTCATTTGTTTGTATCACATCACTTCACTTTCTGCACAGTTTGTATCTGCTCCCAGTTCAACCACTGACAACATGATCTTGTGATGCAAAGGAGGAAGCAACATCTAATCCTGGTCAAGTGCCATATAATTTGCTTTCAGCATTGTTTTTTTTTTTTTTTTCTTTTCAGGTGTAGAAAGCACAAGGCTTCAGTATGTTCAACTCATCTTTAGACAAGTTAAAAGGCTTCAGTCCAAAGGCTTAGTTCCTTGAAAGAATAGAAATTTCTATTCCCAGGAAGGAAGCAAACTGAAATCAGCAGCTCAGGTGATTCCCAGTTCTTTAGACCTTTTGAAAACACTCTTAAAATTATTATATGCATCTCTACACAGACACGGAGCATGGACAATTTAGAAACATCAAGTGTTTTCACTTCAATGGAAGGCAACTATTCCATATAAAATGTGTCTTCTAGCAGATCAATGTGAAAAGGTTTATCAAAACATTTCAAATGGTCTGCTAATGATATGTTGTTCTAAGTTTATTTTCTTGAAATAAGGCACATGAATTCCTCAGAACTTTCATGAGTATGATTTCTGAAATATTGAAAAGTTAATGCAAACAACATATTCTTCCCAAAACCAATAACAGCTTTATATGTTTATATAAGCTTTCAGCAGCACTTGTAACTGCAGGGCTGTGCTCAAACTGCTGTTTTAAACAGTTTCTGAAGACCTAGAAGAGCTCACTGATGACTGTTAAGACCTGATCACAATAGTCAGTACAGAAAAAAATAATGTTGCAAACCAATCCATGTCATCAGCCTACTGTTTATTTCTGAGAAAGTAAACAAGAAGAGACAAATCATTGCACATCATCAGAAAATTCTGCAAATGTTAAATCATCCAGTGCAATCAAAAGCGACAGTTTGAGGGGATAAAAGTGTTTCCACTTCTGCATTCACAGCTTTCCATTGTTTCTTCTTTCTGTTATCAGTGAACTGCCCAAACTTCATGCATAGGTTTCCATCTGCACTGCTAAGTTGAGCTAGCATGACTCAAGAGGCAGCTGCAACAGGTCATGGACTCAGTGACAGATGTCAGTGAATCAGCTAAGGCTGAGTTAATGATGATGTTAAAATTCTGTTCCCCAAGTCATTGATTATAGAGAATTTCAGCTTTGGTTAAAAAAATGTGCAATTTTTAATCCCATTCCACGTGGATAAAGTATGATTTTGTAAACCTTATGAATGTTTAAAAGCCAAAATTTACTTAAGAAGAATCAACCATTTTAGACTGCCTTTCTTTTTTACCCCTTTTGTTTTGACATCCCAGTCTAAGAGGCCTTGCTCATATCTCCAGTCACAAGGAGCTGCCATATAAATTTCCCCAGCCTTACTAGGATCCTTCCTTTCCTTGACCATCATTCAGCCTCCAGACTTCCTTGTGGAAATGGAAGTGCATGAACTGGGGTGTCTTTTCTCCCAGTAGTTTATGGATATTCAGGTAAGTCAATCTGTGTGGATGCCTGCTTGAAGGAAACATGAAAAGCAGTGAAGGAATTACTTTAGAAGTATATTTGCCCTCCACAGTGCATGCACTACCCAGCTAGTAGGGGCTGTTTGCTGACATTGGTATAGATGAGGCTGTGGACTTGTCACCTAATTTCTTCTTGACACACTTCAGGTTAAGGTCTGCTGTAAAAGAAAATGTATTTCAGGGAGCAGTTCTGTGTAGCTCCCTGCAGAAAGCATGGCTGATACACCAATAATTGAGGTTTGTTTTTTTCTGAATTTGATAGAATTGTTATAGGGGGCTTTTTTGGTTTAAACCCAACTGCCAGCTAAGCACTACACAGCTGCTCATTCATTCCCCCACCAGTGGACTGGGACAGAGAATTAGAAAACTAAAATTTGTCAGCTGACATAAAGGCAGTTTAATGGGTAAAGCAAAAGCTGTGCACAGAATCAAAGCAATACAAGGAATACCATGGGCAGGCAGGTGTTCAGCCGTCTCCAGGAAAGCAGAGTTCCATCACACATGATGGTGGCTTGGGAAAACAAAGACCACCACTTCTTCTTCATCCAGTTTCATTTGTTGAGTATGATGCCATATTGTACAGAATATCCCTTTGGCCAGTGGGGTCAGCTGTCCTGCCTAGACCACCTCCCAACTCCTTGCACACTCACAGCCTTCTCACTAGTAGGGTGGGGCAAGAAGCAGAAAAGGAAGTGAGGCTGTGTAAGCACTGCTCAGCAATAACAAAAGCACCGTTTCCAACACAAATCCAAAACACAGCCTACAGAAGCTACTGTGAAGAAAATTAACTCCACCCAAGCCAAAAGCAGCACAGGACTAATGTGTCAAGAAGAATACACCAGGTCTCTTCAGTCAGTATTAGGATCCTTCAGGGTTCAAATAAATTCTAAGAAATGGTGGTATTTCCCATCATTGTTGATCCTTGGCCAGACAGAGCTAATTGTTGCCTCTATTTTTCTCACCTATACAAGCAGTTGCTTGTATTTTTAAGTCTGACAGTTTGCTCTAATTTCATCTTCATCTCCATCTGTCTTGCACTGGATGATTTTCTGCTCTGCATGTTTGTGATAAAATGCACATATTTTAGTTGTTGAACCCCATTCGTGCATTGATTCCTACCACACAATTCAGTGCCTTCTTAAGCCTGAGCTGCTGGTCACTTGCTTCAGCTCCTCAGACACAAGATCCACAGGCTGTCATTCCTCCATCAGGCCCAGACAGCCCATGTCAGAAGAAGCCCAGCAGCAACGGGACTTATCCATGCCTCACAGTACTAACATTGGGTAAATGCCAGTATGGAGGTAGTGCTAAACCACCAGGAATAAAACCGACAAGACTGTCAGGAGGTAAGCCAAGGATGTCTAAATGTGGGGAAAACAGGCACCACAGGAAGCCTTGAATCCCTGGGAGCACCTTTTTTACTATACAAAGATCTTGCACGAGCATTGACCACAAAAATGTGGTTGCAACAGCACAGAAAAGAGGGCCTGTAAGCAGAGCTTAAAAAAGCGGGAAAATACAGGCATAAGTCTTATTGATGTTTTGAGGACAATGGAAAACACGGATAACACTGCAGCTGAAATAATTCTCAGTGTTCTTCAATACCTGATAAGTCTGCTATGTTGGTCCCAGACAGGTGGCAGATATAGATAAAGAACAATGGAGAAAAAAAGGAAAGCATGGAAATCTTGGCTTGATAATAGAAAACTTGCTTTTCTGTTTGCTTGTTTATTTGAAGGTCAGAACAATATAAAAATATTTGTTTATTTGAGTAAGAATTAGTTATTTTAATCTTCTATATATTGAAATGGAAAATAAACCTCACATTATGCTTATATGTTGTATTTTAAATTGAATGTTAAAGAACTTGCATCAAGCCAAAACAAACACATGAAAAACTAGCTTTTTAAAAGATCCAAAACACTACGACCTTCAGAGAAAATCTTCACACACAGATTTCTCATCCCCATTTGGCCAGTAATTCAGAGGCAGGGAGTCTGGGGGCCCTGTGCCCGGCAGCTTTCTCAGAGAAGACATTTTGGGCGTAACTCCCACTGCTGCTAAGCAGTGTTGAGAAGGGTTGTCATCAGTCTTTTTCACTGGAAGCAGTTCCAGTCCTTAAAAGAAACAAATCTTAGGATTTGTGAAATAGAGTGAACCTCTAGTCTGGTGCTCAAAAGAGCCTCCTCAGAGGAAAAAAAAAAAAATAAATCTATGCTCCAAGTCAATCTGCTTCTGATTCAGACAAGGATTTGAACCTAGATCCTATAATACCATGAAGCCTATCCTTACTGCCAGGAGAGAGAATCAGTGATTATTTCAAGTCCTGTTACAAAGTAAAGCATCACAAGGAGATTACTCTCTTTGAAATAGGCTTTCTAGTAGTAGGAACAAGATTTCAGACAAATTCCAGGGTTTCACTACCTGTTCAAGGGCATATCATGCTATATGGATGTCTTAGCAACAAGAATATTAAATAAGAAACATGAGCACCACTATAATTTTTTTCCTTTCCTGTCCATGGCTGAAATTATTTTCATTTTTTTCTGAATTCACTAACATTTAATAAAAATAGTGATAGACTATTTTAATGAGTAAATGATCTATTGAAAAAGTCTACTTTCACTGGGAGCTGCTGATTCCACATGTCACTTTCATTGCCCTAGTCCCTAATTAGGAACAGCTTTTGTTTGTGGAAGATGTGATTCCAGTTTCTTTGCCAATTTTCACAAAAAAGACTGGGGGTGGGGAGAAGATTTCCAGCTGTGCTCTCTACATGACAGCATTAGCCTGAGTCTGATCGAGTGCATGGAAGGAGGCGGGCATGCTGTTCTGCTGTAGTAGGTGTGTGGCAGTCAGGGCAACACTTCCCCCAGACAAATCCAGATGCAGGCGAACCCCCAGGAAAGGGATGACATCAGAGCAGACATTAGCAGCACATGCATTAACATGCATAAGCTAACAAACGCTGAAGAAGCAAAATTAAATCAAGCTGATAAGCTGAAAGGTCAAATGAATATGGAATCACAGAGTAGTTTAGATTGGAAGGGACCTTAAAGATCATCTAGTTTTAACCACCCTGCATTGGGCAAGTAACTTTCCACTAGACCAGGTTGCTCAGGACCCCATCCAACCTGGCCTTGAGCACTTCCAGCATCCACAATGGATGCATTCACAATTTCTCTGAAGCCTTCTCTTTTCCAGGCTGAATGACCCTAACTCTCTCATCATATCTTCATAGGAGAGGCATTCCAACCCTCTGATCATCTTAGTGGCCCTCCTCTGGGCTCATTCCAATGCTACAGAAACCAATACAAAAACAGCAAGAATTTTCAGGCTTTTGGCAACAGTGCAGGGGGTCTAACTGTATTGGTAAAAGTTTCAAACAGTATAGATGTGCTGGAACTAGCATTGATAGAGCAAGCACAAGACTCAGAACCAATTATTCCTACTAAGCTAGTAAATTAGCTAGGGCGGAATATGATGCAAATGATGGATATTGCTTCATGCACTTTACCTGAAATGGTTAGTACTATTCCTGAGTATCACTACACAGACAGTGTATTGCCCTATGAAAGCTTCTTTTCATTTTTAAACGTAAGGAATTCTGGATTAAAAAAATCGAGTTATAGAGGAGACTATAGAAGAGACGGATGTTAACTTGCTGATGTCAACAATGCCAAAGATTCTCAGCCACACATGGCAGAAGAGGGATATTAGCTGTTTAACAATCAACACAGAAATTTTGATATTACAGCAATCTGATTCCAAGTAGGTAATGAAACTTGGTGCAAGTTGATATCAGCAAATAGTTTTCCCAGGCTTGAAAAATGGCATCAAGTACTTTTAGCAAACATTGGAAACCATTTGAGTGCAACAAGGGTGACTGAAATTGCCTTCAATGACACAGGGTACATGTTGGAGTTAGTAATTGCAAACATGCAAATTGGTTTTCTACTTGCCTTCCAAATTTTTACCTCTTAATGTTTGTTTCTTCCTTCAAGTGTCATACAGGCTGCTGCAGTTGCTGGCATCTACAGATACTGGTATGGTGGAGTTTTTCCTTAAATATATTGAAGAACAAAGTGGTAGCAAGCTGCTACTTCAGACTATTATTGTAGTCTGAAGGGAAATTTCACCAACTTTCCCAGGATGTTTAAGAATATTAAGACTGTTGCAAATCGATATGTGCATTCATTCAGTAAAGCATCTCAACCCTCTGTCAGGGTTGATTTACTTTGTGAAGGTCACTGCAGCAACATAATTATTTAGTATTCTACTTCATAGTGCCATTTCTGGGAAAGACAGTCAAGACGGGACAAATTAGCCTAAGTGAGGATACTTAGGATTTTCTCTTTATTACATAGTTCCCAGATGTGGAGTCACTGGTTGCATCAAAGGTGTAGAACACAGCACTCAGCAGCAGCTCTTCATCCCAACAGAAGTCTGTCCAAGGATATATCAGGGACTTTTGTTTTCACTCAGATGAACTGGGCTTTGACAGAGACAAATCTTGAGCATCTATCTGCATGTGTTCTACGATTGTTCCATAAGATAGTGCCGACCTTTGAAGAACTAATTTAAAAGGATTTCCAAACTACACTGTGTTGGAAAAATAGCAGGCAAGCTGGTGAAAATAACTGTTAAAATTATTTCATCAGATCACGTGCTCCTGATTTCATTGCATATTGCCCCTATCCAGAAAATTAAGTACCTTGATGCTTTAGTGTCCTTTTATTATTTTGCATAGCAACCCTTCTTATATGTAAGCTTGACATGTCTTTGGGGAAGGGTTAATCTTTTCTGATTTAATGTGTACCTTTCAGGCTACTTAAACAGAGTCATAATTTTTTACAGGAACTTCATTGTGTTGTGCTGTATGATCAGAATTGTAAATAATGTTAAGGATATGCATATATGCCTGTAAATATTTACTTTGGATTACATGTATTTGTCCTTTCTTTGAAATAGAAATTGAGTTCCAAGTACAAGAACAGAATTATTGTTATAATTTAATTAGTAGTATTGCCACATATTTTTTTTTTCAAAAAAAAATAAATTACTATACTATTACTGAGTAAAGAACATAGCTAAACATGCATACATATTATAGAGACTTTTTAAATCTGTATTTTTTCATATTGGTTGAACACAGATGTACAGAAGATATTTTGCTAGGAGGGAAAGGGTTCTCAACAATCACATAAAAATAACAGCAAAAATAAACGATAGGATTTCTGAATGGGTTATTTATATGCTGGATTTCTATACTAGATTATTTCCACAAGTGATCTGGGTCAGAATAAGGCCTGATTTTCACATAAAAAGAGATCAAATGTTAGAAATTGCAGTTCCCAACGCTTTTAAAAATCTACTTTTAAGAAAATACCTTATCTTCAAAGTAAAAATTATACCACATGCATAGTCTTTAAATGCTTGCTATTGAGGCCAGTCTTAAAATGTTAGCAATAGATGCAAGATATCAAAGACCAACTAATTACTTCTATCTATGAATGCAAGAAGACTGAAATAATATGACTGATGGATAGCTTGTTGTGCTGGCTGTCAGAAATAAGAATGTCATGTTCTCACACTGAATAGCTGACTCTACTATTCAAGCCATTTATTGAAATCCCAATATTATAAAATAGAAAAAAAATCAGCAAGATTTCATAAAACGTTGCCTGCTGATATCTCCCTTGTTAATGAAATGTTAATGTGCTGTGTTCTAAACACCTGGATTTCTCTAAAATCTAGTGTTATTATGTGCATGTATATGAGTTCACAGTTGGCTAAATACTTTTCTAAATTGATTGTATTTGTTTAAACTGATACAATTCCTAGACAATATTTGGCCTGTTCAGTAAATAATCGGAAAGGGATGTATATCTTAATTTTGTCTTTATCACCATTGCACTAACTGGCCATTCAAACTTTTGTGAAGTGCCTAGTCCATGAAACAGGTAATCATTACTGTTCTTGGTTGTATCTCTATGGAGACTAAAATGAACCAAATATTCAAAGTTACAGAAGGAAATGGTGTTAAAACTTGAAATAGAATACTGAAGAATGAAACAGGAGTAAATTGAGACTTTGATAGTACAGGATTTCAGCTCATGTTCTCTTGTTCCTGGATTTGAGTTGGATCAGTCTATTCCAGTTTTGAAATCATTCATTGAATGAATCCCTACAACAATATATATTCAGCATATTGCTTTGGATGCTGAGCCTCATATACTTTTTGTCTTAAAAGTATCAGTCTTCAAAAGATGACAGCATTTCTTGGGTTATTTACATGTTAAGTGGTTGTTCACCACTAGTCATTATCTTAAATGACAGTGACAGTTCTGATAACTGGTAGTCATGTGGCTCCTGATTTTACTAGCATATGCATTTGGCCAAGTGCACCCAAATTCACTGTGTTATTACATAACAAAATAAGGAAATATAATTGTCTATATCAATTATGTTAACAGGGTAGACATTGTCGCAATTGACAATAAACATGTAGTAAGTTCTTCGGAATATTTAGGACCTTACACAGATGATTTTAAATATATTCGCATTAGGAATTTTAGGGTAAAGTATTAAGCACATGTTTCAGGTCCATACAGGATCTCTTCTGAAAGAAGAACAACCTTGTCAGCCGTAGAAAAGATAAAAGCAAGGAAAAAATTAAACTGAAATAAAGCTGTTACTTCTTGATTTATGAGTTAGAACAAGTTTCATTCCAGCAAAACTTGTATCTTAGCACTCTCACAGTACAAGAGTGACACTGTGACATCTTTATATGACAACAGCTTGAAGTAGTCGGAAACATATCATGATGTCCAACGGAATTGGAGGTTGAATTTCATTTCCATCCAGACGAAGGTATCGGAGGCGAGGGATGTTGCCGTAATAACCATAGTCTTCTTCTAGGGCAATTGAGACTGGGCATATTTGAGTACCATTGACACCTGAAAATGTAGATCAACATTTTAGGTAATTTCTATAAGAAAGGCTCATGAAGATAAAATTAATTTAGGAAAAAAATAAAGCAGACTCCCACTGATATTTGCATGGGAGACAGTTGTTTCTATCAGATTTGGAAAATGCCAACAATTAGCTACTTTTCTGATGAAGCAAGAAAACATCCTAATGTAATCTAGATCAGTGAATCAAATATTTACTACATTGCAATTATGAATAAAGGCGACTAGATGCATAATTTGATCTGGGACATAAAGGACACTAATTTAGGCCACTACATGGTAAACATTGAGAAATAGCTCTCTGAGAGAGCAGGACAAGTTTAATGCTGAGGGCTTTTGAACATCTTATATCAGTTTTAGGCTGATAATATTCCCTAATGAAGATCCTGCATTTAAAATCATTGCAGTATTAAATCAGAGGAAATTTTCATATAGTGTTTATAACTTTTAATATCTGTACTTTCCTGTTCTCTCACATTCTTCAGTACTGTTTGTTTGAATTGCAAGAATAAAACTTTTACAATGGGATATTTTATTTCCTAATCTGAAATCCAACAAATCCTTAAAATTCTTTATATCTCACACATAGTTTGTTTCTATTCTGTTCAGATAAAATTTGAAACTATGGTTCAAATCATTATCTTTATTTATAAGTGTTGGATAGCTTGGGTTCTTTACATTGTCTCTTCTAGGTTACCTCTGCACTGTCACTTGGCTAAAATGTTTTTCATATTTTGTCTTCAGTTGTTGAATAATCAGGCAGTTGCTGCCCTTTTTCAGCCTCAAAATGGGCTCATTCTAGAAAATACCAAAGTGGTGTTTGTTTACCAAAGATCTCAAAGTCCTTTGACCAAATTATGGTATTTAGTGATTGGTCTGACTGCTTGATGATCTTTTTGGCCCCAGATCAACTGAAAAGAAATTAATGGAGAATGTAGCACATTTTATAAGCATACTTTTTGAGCAATCTAGATTTCTACCAAAATTTTTCTCCCTTTACATTTAGCAATGATAATATGAACACATCTTCTGATTACAATACCACAAATCAGATAAATGTTATGATGGAAAAATCAAACCATAAACTACATTTTTATTTTCCCCAAAAGAAAACCCTTCATTCTATTTTGAACCACTGCCCAGATCTTGGAAGTGGACTTTGTCTTGGAAACTAGATAAACACATCCAGTTGGCCAAAGCCTGAAACTTTTGCCATATCCATGATATCAGAACTTCTTTGTGAAATTTTCATTAATATTGGCAAAGCTTTTGGTATTTTGGAAGAAACAAGATTCAACTTATTTTTATGTGGGAAGGTACAAAGCAGAAAGCCTGAGAGTTTTCATTATGAAAACAGCAATTAGAAGTTTACAGGTGAATCAACACTACATAGCAGAAAATATCCACCTTTTCTGGTGAACACTACTTTCAACAGAAGACAAGAGGGCTTCAAATATGTAATTCTAAATCTTGGTCTTCTCTGACCTAGAAACCGTCTGATTGCACTCATTTTCACTGGGCTAATTACTCCAGCCTTGAAGTGAGGCAGCAGTCATCCAACCACAGGCCACCTATGAAGAAGTTATTTCTTGATGATGTGTGGTATGTAGTGGATTGGGTTTTTATTGTTCTCTTCCCATAAACAGTAAATCCTACCCAATCTATCAGAGGAATAAAACTCTCCCTCTTCCTTTCTTTTAATCTTCTTCATGTGTATATTACTGAATTTTGTTTAAGAAGGTGGGACAGGATTATGCATCTACATGGGTATAATTCATCGTTTCATGCCTTCTCTTTTCTTCCTTTAAAACTCTCTTTTCCACTATTAAACATCTCCCCAGATCCTCACAAGTGTATTTCCTAGATAAATATGTATGCATTTGTGTTTTAAAATGCCATGGAATGAGAGCGGTGCAAATGTTGGAGACATAATTAGTTTTCATTTTGTGTTGATTTTACTTCCAACTTTTTAGTACCTTTTTTTTCTCTGTGTATTAAGATCCTTAGGAAGGGGACCACATGGAAAACTCTTGTTCTACTGAGACCAATGATGAGACTATCACTGGCTTCCTTGGGCTTCAGAAGAAGGCCTTATGTCTTCATAAATGGTTTCAGGAGACATAAGGCCTTGCACTTGTATGAAGAACTGATGTTACCCGGTACAATACAATAAAACATAGGCAAATTGTATTTACATAGAAATGCTGATGTCTGAGCTCTTGCAGTGCCAGGAGTGTAACTATGGATCACCAAGAGAACATAAAAGAGTGACCGGCAGTTGTGCAAGATAATTAATATTATAAAAAGTGCTTTTACTGCACACACAAAAGTAAATCTTCAGAAGGACCCTTTTGTGAAGAAACCAGCTCCAGGCTTTAACAATTATTTTTCTTTCAAAGCTTTATGTTGGTTATCTTAAATTAATGAGTGATCATCAGCTTCCAGGGTTTAAGAAGGCAAAACCAACCTGCAGAATTAATGTCACATCTTATTACTCCCACCCAATAAAATTACATTCCTAAAGGCCCTTTGAGATATCATCTATTAGAGCAGTGTCCTCTGAAGACAATGTCATTACCTCCATCTCTTAAATAATTAAGCTATGTGGTAGAATGTGCCTTACATAATACCTAGTTTTCATTTAAGATGTCAGGTTGCCTTTTTTAACATTTTTTTTTACTACTTTATATGCAGTTACTAATAATTAAAGTTTTTTTTTTTTCTTTATTGTTCTAGTTAGAAGCAGTTTTGTGCTTAGGGCAACAATGAATTTTGAAAAGTGGTAAAGACATTAGGAACATAAGGGTTGTGAAAAGCTATTGTGATTTGGCTTCATGGGTATCAATGCATGGTTGGGAAGTGGGACTTGAGTTTGCACATACTACACAAGTTGATTTCCATGCGTTTAAGCTTTGTCATAGTAAGATGATTGGACAGCTCTTTAAATACTACCTGGTTACAAACCCCTTCTTAAACTGGACAGACTACATTCCATTGATTTCAACTGAGTGTCCACCTAAAGTGACAGGATGAAGTCTGTGCCTGAGGCACTGCAGCGAAGCAATTAAAATAAATCCCTTCATAACCAGAGGAAAATTAAATATGTTCAGAAACAACATATGTCATAACCCCTAACTCTTAATTCACTGTTAGAATTCTTGCAGACCTCTTAAATATGTGCCAGTCATAAAAAAAATACTTTTCTTTACAGGATTTCATGTTTATTTTGTAAAATGCAATGAATGAAGCTAAATTTTTCATAGATATCTTCCTGTCATGGGTCCTTGTTTCATAAAAAAGCCAAGTATATTTGTGATCTACAGTGTCACAAAGGAGGGGTAAGGGACTGTGTATTCAACTAAATCACCAGGACAGGAAGATAAATATAGAGACTTAGCTTCCTTCAGTGCAGTGATAAATAGAAAGTCATCACTTTTATTTTGGCTTTTGGCATGAAACAAAGGAATTACTGAGCAGATAGTTTCATTAAATAAAACATGTGTTGTCCCTAAACACCACACCCCCACTATACCTAGATGAATTTGGAATCAGTGCAAGGAAGGAAACTGTGACATGGCAACAGGCTTCTGTTGCCTTGGGTACAAAACCTTGCCTCATTTACACAAAGTGGAAAATGTTGGAAGACATTTGAGGACATAAATTTTAGTAGAACAAAGCTTCTGTAAAGTCAGCAAAATGCTGAAACATGTTGTCCAGAGAAGTGGTAGGTGCCCCAACTCTGGAAAGTTCCAAGGTGAGATTGGAGGGGGCTCTGAGAAAGCTCATCTAGCTGAAGATGTCTCTGCTTATTGCAGGAGAGTTGGAATAAATGACCTTCAAAGGTCCCTCCCAAACCAAATTATTCAATGATTCGATGATTTTGCTAACTTTAATTCAAAGAGCGTTTTCTGTAGTTACGTAGACATTTTAAAATAATTACATCTTGGTAGCGTCCCATGCGGACAATACACACTTACTTTTGATTTTGTTGTGATCAAGATGAAGGTGCTCGAGGTGAGCATTGATTGGTGGAATTTTAGTGAGCTGATTGTGAGACAGCTGTAGATCTAGAATAGATGAAACATTAAACCCATTTGGAGGGATACCATCATCAGACAATTTATTGTAGTTCAGCCTAAGGAAAGTCACTTTGGGTATTGCACTGAAATAGTTTTCTGGTATAACTTCAATGGAGTTGTTGTCCAAAAACAGTTGCAGTGTGTTAGCTGGAATGCTTAAAGGCATTTTCTTGAGTGAATTTTTTGCTATGTTGAGTTGCATAAGATTGTTGAGTCCCTGGAAGGTGTCACTTTGAAGAGCGCTGTCCAACAGGCTGTTCTGGTGCAGATCTAACATAGTAAGGTTTTCCAAGTTGCTGAAGACTCCTTCTGGAATTCTGGAGATTTTGTTTCTAGCTAGTCTCAGCTGTTCCAGGCCCACTGGTAGTGGGGCAGGCACCTCTTCCAATTCGTTATCTTCAAGGAATAAGTAAAGCAGTCTTTTCAGCTTGCTCAGCACACCACTCTCAATTCCATTGTTTGTGATCTTATTCTTGTTCAGATTTATCCATCTCAGATGAGTGGCATTCACAAAAGGCTTCTCTGAAAGTGTTTCAATTAGATTGTTTTGAAGATAGAGGTACCAAATTCTTGCTGGAATTGCAGGTATTTCTTTAAGTCCTTTGTTATCACAGTATAATGCATTGGGGAAACTAGGAGGACAAAAGCACTCTTGTGGACACTCAGAAGTGTAGTGAGACCAATGCTCAGGATCCAGATCATCATAAACTTGTCTCACAGTTCGTGTCCACACAAAATTGACCAAGAATAAGAGCAAGAGGCTTGTATAGACTTTTAGGATCATTGTGTTTGCCTTGGAAAGGGAAAAAAACAATTAGCTGTCTCTCAACAGAACTCTCTAACAGCATACTAGATTAATAAAGCAGTTTTGCATATAAAATAATATTTCCTTTGTAAGCAGCCAAATTCTGTCCTCTAGGGTATATACGCATGGCATGTTAAGGAAAAACTGAACAGTAATATAAGAAGTATAAACAACTCAGTGCCATATGTTTATGAATATTTCCCTTATTCAACTTAGATTCCACATTGGCTATCAATTTAACTGATGTTCATGCAAGTGTCATTTCAAAGAACCTGAAAACATGGATAATTTATCTGATATTAAATCAGTGCTTCTTATAAATTTGTTTGATTTTTCCTCTACAGATATGTAATCTACGTTATACAGTGAACAATCTTAAGAAAAGATGTCATTATCACAATGATACAAATACTATTGTACTCAGTGTTCCTCCTTTTAACATTAATCATACCCTCTTTTCTGGTTTTGCTCTGTCTTAAATTACAATGGCATCTGGATCAGATTTTCCAGTCTTTTTTCTTCATTGAAAAGCAAAAGATCAAATAGTGTTTTAACAGCTGTTTGTTGGGCATGTTCTTAAAAAGCTTGGAGGGACTATGTTTGGCTAGTCCATTCCCTGCCTCATTCACTCTCTCATATCCAAAGTTACAAATCTCCTTCTCTAAAGCAAACAGACAAAACAAATTCCTCATCTAAATGACACAAAAAATAAGTACTAACCAGATCATATCCACAAAAAGTAAATGCTAACCAAATTATTTCATAAATATTCATGCATCTTGTATTTTACATGCTTTGTTTAACCTCTTCCACCATTAAATTATGAACAAAATCACTACTGATAATTTACTCCAAAAGGAAATACTTGTATAGCATAAAAACACTGCTTTATAAACTCTTATCTTGCTTGCTGCCCGATGAAGATTAACAAGCATTTTGTAATGCAGAGGCAAGAGACTGATAGCTGAAATTTCTGGTCAAAATTAGGTTAGTTTTTTCAAAAATAGTATTTAGCTAAAAATTGAATTTTTTCATAGGATTGATGCACCAGTAAGGTTAAAAGCTCAGGTAAGTTGCTGCACAAGATATGTAACATTTTAATAATTTTCAACACTGTTATTAGCAGTCACAAGTGCAGTATCCTATAGATCTTCCAGCCCCAGACACTGCTATCTGGAAACATTCCAAAAAAAAAAAAAAAGGACAAAGGACAAAAGGACAAGTAAAGAAATAAAGTATTTTTATAGAATAATGTCTCTATTTTACACAATGAAATAGCAATCTCCTTACTGTATTCATTACAGATATTCATAACCTTAATACCACTTAAAAAAAAAAGAAATATAAAACAATTTACCTTGTTAGTCAAATTCCTGGAGCTGTCTGAAGCCAGTTAAAAATCACTGTAAATTCACAGGTTTTGGCTGCTAACCATTGTGTTTGCTCCCTGTCCCCCTAAGAATTAGCAGCATATAAAACTGGAAGTACATTGTAGTATTCCCAGATGTATTTCCATACACACCTTATTTGCTATTGCTTCTAATTTGACATTGCTTCAGAGTTTGTGCTTACCTCAGCTTTCTTGGATCTTCTTCTCTTTCTATTGGCCCCTGTTGTTAGACTGTAATAGCTTGAGTCAGGCTACAAGCCGTGTTCTATGAATACAGCCTCATATATACGCATCAGTGGCTACAGCTTTTAACCCCTAAAATAACTAAGGCACCTCAGCACCTAGGCAGGAAAAGAAGGAAATCCTGACCTTAATATCAAGCAGCCACAGAGATGAAGACATTTGATTTTTATGTTCTAGCAGAGGAGAGGAACTAGTCTAGATGAAACAGGTTACCCAAAATGTATATTTATTCAAAAATTTTGTTAGAAGACACTCTACACGCAAAACTCCCTTACATCATAATTCATTCTCATAATACCTGAATTGGCCACAAAGAATTAAAACCAGTGCCATCTGTTTCTACGGAAATATTTTATTTGATTTTTATCAAATGCAGATGCTGTCATGTCATTTAAAGACAAAAGTCATGATTAGGAGAAGAAGAGAGCAAAAGCATTTGCTAAGAATTTTTTAATAACATATTTTCAGTTCTTTAAAGATTAAGCCTTACCTTTTCCTTTTTGTTCAGAGAGATATTTACATATATTTCTACAAAGTTATAATAATCTCCAGTGCCTCCTTCAATTTTCTTGTTTTATCATTGATCTGAACTAAACTCTTTCCAGCCAACTTGCTATCCAAAGATTAGACACATATTTCTCACATTAAGTATTTTGGAAGATTTTTGTTTTCTTTATTTGGTCCAAACTTAAAGTAATAACTTCATATCAGGAAAACTATTATGCTCATAGCCAGAACAATGGGATAAATATTTTAAGAAAAATACTAATGAAAATACTGTAAACATAAAATATATCCTGTTACTTTTTCTGAGTTATATTGGGTTTAAAACTTATTTGCATACTAATTTTAATTTCACTTTATGTGATTGATTTTAACAATAAAATCTGTAACAACTTATAATTTTTAATACTTTGCTTCTTAAACTAAGAATGTCTCAAAAGAAATTTAGAAGTAGTGGAAAAAAATAATCAAAAACAAGAGAGTAAACCTTAAATACATGTGCAGCTTTCACTGATTTCAGTAAGGCTAATGTCAAACACATCATAATTTTTTCTCATTAGTATATGTTTATACTGCCTTGTTTTTTGTTTAGGAAAAAATGCTTTCTTAACCCTAATTTTTGCATGGCTTAAGTATATGCTTAAAAAAAAAAAAACAAAAAACAACAAACCATTAAGTGTTTCACTCTGCTAGAACTCCAGACCCTTCATCTCTCAGAAACTATTAGGGATTTCTTATAAACCAGGTATAACACTAATTACTTCAGATATACTAAGTAGAGTATTTTAGTAGTGTAAATACAATTAAATTAGTTTACATTTACACCTAAAAATAAAGGTTCTAGTTTTAAGCAGATATACTAATTATAAGGACAAAAATCAGGTGTACTATTTTAATTTTTTCATCACAAGTGTCACTTTAAACACCTAGGACATAAAAAGTTTCCTTTGACCTTCCTCAGCAGACCCAGTTTGCACACTAGTGGGTAAGACGCTTGTCATCTGGAGTGCACCAAAGAGAGGTGGGGAGAGACAGAGGCACCACTGTATGAAGTTTAAAATAGTTGTGTGTCCAGTTGTGAGTGATCTGAGGAGTCTTCACCATGAAAAGTACACCTATGATTCTTGTAAAAGCCAGGCAGTGCAATATAAAACTGGTTTGCATTTGTGCTAAGTCTTCACAAAGTGTGTAGATAGGATTTGGAGGCACTGAGGTCTGTTCATCACCAAAGCATGAGCTGAGTCCATCAAGAATGTTATACTGAAGGGTCTAATATAGTGAGTCCTGGTGGCAACTATTTGTTGTGACACTGTTAAAATTACATGTTACCTGATGTTTACATTTAACAACAAAAAAAAAGATTGGTTTATCTTATGCTTCACGGGAATCTGAATTTTCCTGAGAATTTAACCTGATAATCATGTACAAATATTCATTGTGCTATCACAGAATATGAAATACTGTTCAGCAAGGGGTCACAGTCTGCCCTTTGTGGATTTGGAGTCCAGATATGTGATCCTTATCAAACACATATGCTGCCATCCTATTCAAAGAAGGAGTTCTTCACTAGGAGAAGAAAGCAACAAAATACATTTTCTAAGACTTTTTCAATAATGTTCATTTTTTCTTATGCAAACAAAGGCAGACAAAAATTACAAGAATTGTCCTCAAAATCAGGAAGAAAGGGTGTGATGACTGTAATATGTATTCTCATGTGCTCTCAAAAATTTTGGAAATATTTCTTCAGGAACAAGTGATTGCATGGGTGTCCAGGCAAACTTTGCAGAAAGGCCTACTTTCCATGCAACCTTCAAGATCATGAACATATTCTCCATCATGCATTTGTTTTGTTCAGTCCTCCATCATCTGCTGTTACTATTTATTATTTAAAGGGTGCACTATATAGTGATAAAGTTTTACAGACTAATAAAAGTCCACAGCCAAGATTTTAAAAAATGACTAATGGTTTGGGAGGCTTTTTGTTTTACGTATCCAACCTGAAACACTTTCCAGGACCTTATTTTCAGAAAAAGGCAGATAAGAATTTTGTGTTAATGAGGTAGTTTTTATCTTGTGGAGTTGAGCCATCAAAGGCAAATATCAGTGAAATGCAAACTACTCCTGAGACCATGAACAACTTCCCCAAAAGTAACAGTATGGACGGTATTTGCATGACAATAAAAGGAAGTGGAAAAATTGTTACAGTAAAAGTACTGTGGATACCCACTCTGAATTTTGGAGACCTTTCAAAAGGTACTATTGGGAGTATTCTAGTTTGAGAAAGATGTCTTAAGCTATTACAGGACTTTTACTCCATATGTCTCCTGGCAGTCCATACTGTTAATCAAGTGAATTTATATTAAAAAAAAAAAAAAAAAAAGAAAAAAAGTGAGGAGCATCAACAACTGCTGGGGGTGATAACATCTCCTTGAATGGAGTAATGTACTTGCTTGAAACTAAAACAGTTCACAAGCTTGAGAAGCACTAGAAGAGACAAAAAAAATAGACTAGAAAGATCCATTGGGAGGAGATATGGACAACTGGGAGTCCTGTTAGGAGCTGTTGTTCTGGTTCAGCATCAGAGTTGCTGACAGTGAAAAAATGCATTCCTTTCTTTCAGTAATGGCTGCCATATGTCTCAGATTTAATTTGAAACAAGGTCTGTTAAACATCAAGCATGTGTATAGTTCATCACGAGCAAACCCAGGAGTGTACTGCAAGCAGAACTTATTCATTAGCCCTGAGGATTGTTCCATTTTGCAAAGGCTGCAATTCAGGGTGCCTAAATTTCAGTGCTACTTTACTAAAATGCTGTGTGTCTTGCCCCACAGGACAATCAGTTTATCTGAATCAGTCACTTGAATTATCTTCATGGTTACAGGAGAAAGGGTGATGCTTCAAAACCTGAAGAAGAGAGTAAATCTAGTTTGTGTATCCTTCATCATATACTCCACTGGTAGCTTCAGACAAATTCAGGCAGGTGATGACTTTTGCTCAGGGTTCAGTCTGCCTCTTTCACTTTTGAAGACTGGCATGTAATAGTGATCTCTTTTTGAATTGCTGCTAGAAATAAAGAGTAGGAAGCTCCGAGTTTTGCTTAGGGTCAGCAGGACAAAACTTCTATGTCTAAACAGCTCCCTGGTCACCAGACATTGTTATATCCCAATTAATAATATCTGCCAGTCCTTTTAGAAAAGAGCCACAACAGGTCAGCAAGATCAAAGAGTCTAAAATAAAGCAGATGACTAAGCCCTTCAGGCTAGCCCAAGGGACATTGCAGACAGATCAAAGGGAACAGCCCAGATGTTCCAGACCCTGCTTCTATGGATGTATTTTACTCTGCATCACTGGGGAAAAAAAAAAAAAAAAAAAAGATAAAGAAAGAAAAACTAAACACACCGAGAAGCAGGAATGCTGCACCTCTCCTAGAAGCATAGAATTACCTGCCTAGACCTCTCAGTAGAAGAAATTGCATCTTTTGTTTAAACAGGCACTTTTGTGCATATGCAGGCAGCTCGAGTATGAGTTTACCTGAGGAGCTTTCAGTTTAGGTTAGGAGACATTATTTAAGGAAACACTGAAAAACAGTTTGATTGTCTTAATTTGTGAAGTGTAAATGTCACCTGACCTCTTGCTTATATAGGATTTAGGGTTATGGTTAGGGTTAAGGTTAGGGTTACGGTTAGGGTTAGGGTTAGATGAGATCCCATTCTGAAAGTCCAGAAACAAAATTCTAAGTTTACTTTCTGCACACCTTCACTCCCTGTGAAAACCACACTGAGAACTGAGCAGTTAAGCTTGAAGAGACCCTTGCAGGGCAACACATTTCAGAAAAGGATGACTGTGGAAAAGGGATCAGCTTTTATGGGAAATATACTCTCTCCGGAATATGCTTCATTAAGGAAATTTTTGGCTTTCTGTTCCCTTTCTTTCTGTTTTGAGATCTTTACCACAGTGACACCATAAAGGTTCCATGACACAATGCCAAGATCTGGTATTTGTCTTGGCCTGCTAGATTTACTTTACTTACTGTGTAAATGTTGCTGTCAATCTCTTACTTTGTTTTTATGGTTTCAACAATTTCAACACTAAAACAAATCTATCCTACCCAGGGACTTGATTTTTAAAATGCTAAGTGTATCTTAAATTTAATATCTAACATGTGTTTATCAACTACAGACATATATTGAGGTATTGGGCCCATATGTGGCTATTTAGATGATTTATATATTCCAGACAACTAACGGTGAATTAAAACATGAATTAGTGGTCTAATGCCCATTCTGTAGACCTGCACCTTTGAAAAATAGACCATCATGGATTAAATATTATAAAATAACATAAGGTTAGTGAAAACAGGCTGTATTTTTGCTATCCTTTAATTATATCCTTATCCTTAATTTATGTTAATTTTTGTTCTCTTATTTTGTTCAGTTGTTAAAGAAGTTCAAAAGCACTTGAATTCATCTTCATGTTAGATCCCCAGAGTAGGACAATGAATTCTGAGAACCTTAGAGTTACACAGAGTTCTGTCCTTTAAAATAAATGACAGGATTTCATAAAAGAGAACTCCCACAACTTAATGAAAAAAAAATAAAAATTAGTCCCCTTATAATAAAGCTCTGCTATAATGATTCTGCCATATGAAAAATTCAAGGTTCAGGGTCTTTTTCAATATTTAAAAAGAAAAGCCAAATGGCATTAGATATATGAAAACTCAGCCCTTATTTTATTTTCCTTTAATTGTAGTAATTTTTTAGTCTAATTTTTCATGCAGATACTCTTTGGAAATTTCTTAAACTGTGATATCAGTCTTAGCTCCCAAGAGCTGGAATTTCCCAAAGCACTTGAGCTTTCTTCCAGAATCCTGATTGGAAGCTCGAATCTCACTCAACATGAGTACTCCAGTCACTGATTATCCTTTCAGATGGAACATACTGAAAATTAGTCTTTGTACTGTAGATGAAATTCCTCAACACCCAACACTTTGATGCAAACTGACACCATCTTTTTCTCTGAAGACAGCTCTGGAACCCAGCTCCAGCAAGAATTAATGATCCATCCCTGTCCAAGCACCATGCAGCACTCCAGAGGCCCTAAATAATCAGGGCTGTGCTCCAACATTGCCTGCTCTTATCTTGGATGATTCCCTGCTCATTATGGTGGCTGCTGTGAATCCCAGTAATGGGATTTACTAGGGTAAATGCCTAGTTCTTTTCTGCATTCTGTGTATAAAATATACCTTATTTCAAGGCTGTGATTTTAATTAGGAACAACATACTTCTCATCCTTTTGAATCAAGGGTGGGAATAAAAATAATGCAAGGGATGACTTTTCTTACCCAAACTTAGGAACCTGAATAAAAAAAGTCTCATTTTTATGCATGGAATTGCAAATTCCTCTTGAAATCAATGGAACATTGCACATAATTTTGAGACTTTATTAGTCTTACTTTTTATTTTTTTGGCAACACAATGGCTGTAATGAAGAAATCTAAAAGTGAAGCTCAGAAAGCATTTGTTCGTATAGTTTGAAAACCAGTCTACATAGTAAGATGGATAGCAAATTCACATGCTGAGATACTGGAAAGGTCATGAAAACAGGAATTTTGAGAGACAGCACTTGGCCTTGTTCATCTTGAGACAACTTATTATTAAATTAGTTTATAAGGTATGAAATTTCTAAAGTCTTCCAGAACATCAGATTGAAGTTTTATGCATGTTTCACCGAAAGCATTAACATCAATAGAAATATATTTTTACATATATTATTTAATATATTCCAAAGTGTCTTTGTAATTATTTGAATATGTACTCTAGCTAGGTTGCCCAGACAATATGACTGTCTTGTATGCTCTGCCCCACATTAGGACATGAGAGGTAAAGACAAAAATGCTCTTTTGCACAGAGCACCAGACCATTTTGTTAAATCTAGCAGCACATTCTCTTTGCAGGTCCAAAGGCTACATGTTAACTCCAGCCTCTAAAGTTGTTTTGTTTTGCACAAAGAAATGATAATTTGCCCAGGTACATGAACCTTTCATTTTGCATAAAGATAACTAGTTTGCTGACACAAGCCAAAAAGAAGAATTAATTTCTGCTGTATTGTTAGATCAGGTCTATGAAGTGACAAATCTCATTATCGGTTTCTGCTCTAGAAGCCTTAGCAATCAATGTATTTTCCTGTGAAGGGGACAGTTGGGTTAAAATCTCTCTGGAAATGGTTACTGTTTCCCATATATTCTTCTATTCTTTGGGGACCTCTGCATGTGCTTTCTTCTTCTTTTCCTGTGTTATAATCCCATAGTGATTCCCACTCTGAGGTGTTCAGAAAGGCCCAGACTTAGACATCATTCCAGCCTACTTGTAACAAAGGTTACTTTCAATCCTTCCTGTATGTGGGTAAAAAAAAGCAGTAACACTTATGAATCCCAAAATGACAAAAATGAGGAGGGAAATATTTCTATTGTTTTCTGTATCCTTCTTTTGTTTTAGTCCCAGGTTTCTTTGTGAATTGTGCATTGCTATTGAACATCTGGAATTGGCAAAGTGCTGACTAAATGGTTTGGTATGGATTGGTTGGGGGCTTTTTTCGAGGTGATAGTTTCTGCTTTTGCTATAGAAACTAACAGAGTTTCTGTTTGAGTGTTTAATATTCTAGTAGTTGAAAAGAAAATAGTACCCATGGGATGATCTGTGCTTGCAAGCAAGCCACTTACAGCTCTCAGTTACTACACATTTATTTTAGTGTGTTCCAGGACGCTGACAATATTTGGACTACTCATTCCTGGATAGAATATACTACCATGTCTGTACCATGTGTAGCTGCATTTTACTCACTGCCTGTGGTTTCTGAGAGATTTCATTGTTCTTTTGACAATACTGAAACATTAATTTGCACTTTTTCATAGTGCAATGATTCCCATACTGCAAACTTCATAAGGCATCAACTTACTAGCCAACACAAGTGCAGTGGAGCTTGTTCCATTATGTTTAGAAACATATTGAAACTTCAAAGTAGAGAAAACAGTTTATTTAACCTTACAATAAATTTTAATAATAATGTAATAGTTTAGATTATCTTGTGTTAACCTGATTTTTTTTCAGTCTGTAAAAGAAAGGAACATAGTTGACAATCATATGAACACAAGAACACTATTTGATACATTTTATTTTCTATAATCTGGTTAAAAGTAGCATGCAAGTAATTGAATAAAAATATTTGTATATATGATTTATTTTGAAATATCGGTTATACCAGCAATGGATAAAAATCTTACTATGAAAGTTAACTGGAACTATGACAAAAAGAAGAGTAAACAGTTTTTTAACCTGAATTTTTTTCCTGGTAATCTTTCACATATCCCATTAATTTACTAATGTCATAGGCTCTGAAAACATATTTTCATACATTTTAAATTGTTCTTAGATTGTTAAATCATTTTTTTTTCCTTTATCATTGATAACAATATATAAAAGGTATGATAATTATTAAAGTTGTAGAGGAATCTTGTATTTACACAGGCCAGCTCATAATTGTGAGTATAACACATGATGAAACTCACATCACGTCCATGTAAGTCTGGAACCTGCTGGCATGTACTGCATGCATGGACATATATTTCTCTGAATTTCAATGGTTTTCACTCACCTAGTCACATGAAGGCCTATTTTACACCATATCTGGCCATTCTTGTGCTTTCTAAATACAAACATTTGTAAAGATAAGCACACATTTCTTTAAGATTGCCAAGTGCATGCTAAATATTAACAAATAGAATGTATAATATGCAGAATGCCTCTTGTTTTAGGGCATATCTTAATTTTAAAGCACTATCATGATGTGTTATTCCTGTAGTTACTGCCCCTAGAAGGGAATTGGATGATCCCAGGTGTCTCACTCCAGTGAAATCTCAGCAGCCACCCGAAGGCAGTTGTACATCTCCTGTGGCAGGTCGGCCCGAGTGAGATTGTTTCCATCCAGGCGCAAATGTGTGATCTTGGAATAGGTCATTGGTCCAACTACCTTACAGAAGCTGCTCAGTGGGAACTCTGAAGCAAAAGGAACAGGAGTAAAAGAAAACATTAATAATTATGACAAATAAGACAAAGCCATCCTTTTTCTGCCTTTTTTTTTTTTTTTCCTGGTTTACTTTATTTGGGAATTGTGGCCTTAACTTATGATATAATTTTCCATATTTTACATATACACTGATGCAAATCCCTATGAGTTTGCTAGAACTTGGGAGACTTTTGTTAGGAGGGGTTCTTTCCATTAGTTTTGAGAGATTCAGAATTTCAAGACTGAATTTTTCAAATGCTCTGTGCTCCCAATACCTATTTGACTTTTAGACTTTAGATTTTATATAGAGGTCTAATCTGGCATTAGATAAAAGGAAAAATCACTTTCCAGTAAAACTAGAGATGCAGAGGGAGAAATCAGTCATGTTGGGTACATTCTTATGAAAGGGTAAAATAGTGTTACATAAGATACTGAAGGAAGTAAAAAATTTCTGGAGAAACTGAAACTATGATATGGCCTTACCCTTAAGAACAGGCAGTCCAATGAATATATGTGTATTTTGTATATATATGTGCCCTTTTGATTTACCTGTTTAAAAATGAAATTTGTGTCTAGGGTTGAAGAGGAGTTTTATATTTAAATTTTGTGGTTAAACCTTTCTACATCAGGATTAAAAAGTTAGTATCCATGTAAAAATGCTTATAAGATATTTATATTTATTATAATTTATATGTCATGGCATATATATTCATTATTCAGTTGAAGTATTGTTTGATTCACATAATACCAGATAGGTCTTGAATAGAAATCTGTCTTGAATGCTATTATCAGTATTAACTGTATGCTAGAAATTACATGAATTACTGAAGTTCTTTGCTCAGTATACATAAACATAGGCCTCTTTCATGGAGACAAGATCTACCCTCAAGAGAAAATGTATGGGAATAAACCTGATGTCCCCCGCATACCACATTGTATAATTCTGCAGAGATGGTCCTTCTTTCTCACCTGTGCTTCCCTTGAATCAGACAGAAGATTAGTCTATTGAAAAGTTTCATGACTACTAAAGAAGCAATGTGAAATGGTTGTTACTTCTTCAGGCCACTGACATCAGATGAATTCACACAGAAAATATTTTAAAGGGGTGAAGGACTCCTTCAGTGAACCTATCCACCAGTATTCAGACAGATTTCATGTCTTCAGTTACTTTCAAATTGCAAAGGACTAGTTCTCAAAACTTCTGGCAAATCAAGTTAGTATTCTCAAAACTGGGTGCCATTTCAACTACCAATCATAGGCCATTGATGAACTTTTGAAAGCACCACCTTGTATATCTTTTCTACATGGCTACTTAACTCATCTAAGAAAATGTGATGACCTATTTCATGTTGAAGTACTAAAGGAAGTAAAGGAAGTAGCTTTCATACCTCCACATTAAGTTCTGGATTAACATTCTTTTAACTGGATTCCTCCAGAACTGGCTTTACAATAATCTTCTCTCGCTGTTGTAACATGGCTTTTGTAAACTAAGTAAAAATTCACAGACAGCTCTTTAAAACATGGGTGTTTAGGTAATTTTTGAACAGAAATATTATGTTAAGAATGAGTAAAGACACATGTATCTTTCACAAAATAAGTTGTTTTGAGTAGGGATCAAGGAAATATAATTCAAATGTCAGATCTCAATCATCAATTTGATTAAAGCAAATCAAAACAATTTCCTATATTTTGCTTAGTGTACAGCCTTCTTTTGCAAGGAAAGTCCATATTGTAATATAGTCAAATTTCAAGACCTCAGAACAATTCTGATACTCTTCTAATTTAGAATGTGCCATCAGAATTGAACTAGTGATTCTTGTGAGTTAAGATCCTATAATCTGAAAGATGTTTATAGGATTATGTCTGTGTGGAATTTTGCTGAGTAAAAACCTAAGTTCCTGAGACCTTTTACTCATTGGCCTATACACCAACTGTTTAGGTCCAGTTTTCTGCAGAGAGCTTGGGTTTAATTTATAAAGTTTAATATAAACATGAATTCTAATATAGATTTTTTTTCTATCTTCTTGTCATTCAGGAATGACATGGTAAGTAGATGTTTGTTGAAGGCAGACATTTAAAAACTTTAGAAATTTACTAGCTTGTTTGGTTTGGGTTTTTTTTTTCTTTTTTTTTTTCTTTTTTTTTTTTTTTCTTTTTTCTCTTTTTTCTTTTTTTCTTTTTTCTTTTTATCTTTTTTTTCTTTTTTTCTTTTTTCTTTTTTCTTTCTTCTTTTTTCTTTTTTCTTTTTTTTTTTTTAATCTTTTTCCATATTGTTGAGACTCAAAGCACTTGGGAAATGGATGAAGATCTAGTTCTCACAGAAGTCAAAGGAATTCTGTCATGGACTTTGGTGGGAATCCACTCCACTGTTTGAATCTGGGTATTAACTTTTTATCCAGTTCTTATAATTGTCAGTTGTTAGGACTATATTAAAAATATTTGTTTATTAATTGTAGTCTCCAATATCATAAAGAGCACTTTATGTGATGTTACCTATATGAGCTGTATGGGAACTACAAGCACTGAGACTAGAGCACTGTTGCATAAAATATTTCAGTAGCTTACTTCCTCTTTTCTTACACTTATTAGTGTTGCAGGTGTTAAAGTGTCTCCCTAAATTTCTAATATTCAAGTTCACAGGCAGTGTATCTGGAATTTTCCCCACATTTTCCCCAACACAAAATTCCTCCATAAGCCAGACACTGAGAGAATAAGAAGGGTTGGACGAAAAATAGATTTTTATCTGAAAAATTATGTTTTCACTAAAAGTGTCTGTTGCCATAAGAAATTCTGATATTCCAACAAACTGCCTAAAATATGCAGTAGGGAAAAAAAAAAACCAAAACCAAAACAGGAACAGGCATCTCCCTCTCCTCTCCTCTCCTCTCCTCTCCTCTCC
>JAWWTY010000037.1:43378519-43405195 GCA_035222235.1 Margarornis squamiger
CTTACTGCTGACATTTGTTAACCTCCTTGTTGTTATATATAAGAACAAGCTTAAACTCCCAAAGCTATTTTTTTTTTTTTTTTAAATTTATATTTTCCTGTCTGGAGAAGGCCAAGAAATCTGGTAGGTTGTAATGAAAGAATCTGAAAGGTGAACTCACTGCAAGCATATCAATTTGCAGTGAGTGAGATCTAGCCTTCAAATAGTGTCAAGTTAGTGTCACTATTTTGTCTATTTTGTCTCCTCCCTCATCAGTGATGTCCTCTCTGCCTTTTCTCTCTTGTAAAGCTGTCTCTTTTATAACTTCTGTGCACTTCTGCATAAATGGAAATGCCTCTCCATCCATTTGCTTTTAATCCTCTTTTTCCCAAAAGACTCAAGTTACCAAAAACCTGATAGATATTACCTAAACCAACTGCTTTGTTTCCGTCTTTAACCTGTGAACAAATCTGGTACACAGAACCAATTTGGGTGTCAAACATCAAGAGTGGGATATTTGTATCATAGGAGCACATAGCCCCAGAAAAAGTCCTTGTGGAACTTTGAACATTGTTGCATAAAAGGAGCAGTGAGATTTTTCTACTGATCACTCAAAATTTAAATTAAACATTACTCTCAAGATGAAATGAAGGTTAGTTCACTTTGATTGGCTATCTGCAGTGCAAGCTAAAGAAATCTCCATTCAGGGAATAGGCTGTTTCATGGACACCATGCAGCAAGACAGTTAATTATAAAGAGGTAGCATTTTGTTTATTCATGATGTTTTCTATGTCTCTAAACAGTGAATATACAGTCTGTTAGTATATATATATAATGAGTAAACAAAAATATGATGTTGGATCAGACCTCCAGTAACAATTAGTGAAATGTTTTTGTAAAGTTCTGCAGCATTTTGAAAATATTACTGAAGGCTGACTCACATCAAATGAATTCCACTAAAAACAATTCAGTTCCAGATTCTGGGCGCTGTAGGTGTTTATTTTTTCATCTGAAAACTTCCTTTCTTCCTAATTGAAGTTTTATTTTTTCAGACTCTACGCTGCACTTACATGTTAAATGGAAAGTGTTAGACCACATACTGTAAGCATTACAAAATTTGTGGCAATCCAAATCCTTCTTTTCCTTTCTCCTAAAAAGGAAATACCAGCTTTGGAAATTTACAAAAATGGTAATAATGTTACAACTTACTAGCAGACCGCAACAGATATTTTAGTTGAGCATGACTTGTTTTTCTCCTTCTGAAAAGCTGCTCACTGTTTTGCTTCAAACTTGACTGTGTCTGTATTCTAGTACTCTTATACTTCATTGCTTTTCCAACTGTTTTTGTACTGGACTGCACTTAATTTGATTCAAATTGTCAATAACAAAATTCCTTTGAGTTGATTCAAAGGTTGATCAAATCTTTTTCTGATAAGGGCTACACAGATGAAGGCAAGGTCTGTTTTTAAAAAGACTCCTTTATATATACTGTATGTTTTATCATAGCATTTAAAATTTGTTAATCCATGTATAAAAGAAAATCAAGTGGCCTTGGAGCATAAAAGAATTCAAATTATTCCTAATATAAAGAATCCAAGAGGATCTCGAGGAGCTGTTGAATTTGTGGGAAAGTTGTGGTTACAGGTAAAAAATTATAGCAGCATCTCTGTATTTTAAGCAGGACACATAATTTATAGGAAAAGATAGAGTTGGACTTGGCAAACTTGGCTAGTTCACTGCTTGTTGTTCTTTTATACTAATGCTGCATCAACATAGACCTCTGAAAATTATTTGGTGCTAAACAACTTCCACTAATTTAATGTCTGTCTTCATTTAGATCACATTAGAAGGAATGTTAGAGCACCTGTATTCTGCTGTATAACCAGAATACAGCACTTGGCCTTTTAGCTGATGTGACCCTGTACTGAAGAAGATCCATTTGGTGATAAATTGTCTTTGCCATGAAGGTGAGAGACATTGGGGACACTTAATGTGCAGCTTTTAAAAATACAGCTCTATGTAATTTCTAAAATGAAGCATCCTGGACAAATCTACTACTACAAAAGACTGTTATCCACCAAGTTTATAATCTCATGAACAAGTACAGGCTTGCTAGAAAATATCTATTACAACATTGACTATCTATTAGTATCTATTCTGATACTAATTTAGTTGTCATTTAGTTCATTACCAACTGAAGCTGTACAAGATTTTTACATATTTTCTCTGGGACTGGTGGCAGGTTAATGTCCTTGAGGTGTAACATCTATTTGTAGTCCATGAACACATGGGTGTTCTGGTATTCCCAGGCTCATGACAATGGGCTGTAAATGAACCAAAGAACTCTTAGTTGGCTTCCTAAGACATTTAAGTACAAATTATTATGAAAAACTAATTTAAAAATATTTATGATGAACAAATATTATTTTTTCCCTTTAGAAAGAACGTGAGAGCCCTCACATGATAAAAGTACATCAGTCTCAAGAAAGCACATCTCCTACTCCTCTTCAAATGCATAGAAACAATGTTTACTGACTTTTTTTCATATTTCATTTCTACCCATTTTGTTGTGTCTGTTTAGTTCTGCTTCTATAACATTACAAGAATTTATTTACCTCATCATAAACTTAATCTTTCAACTATCTTTAGCCACGCTATCTGTGAATCTGTCACTGATATCTCCAGTACAACTGTTTTATTTTTGCCTTATTACTAATATGTACAGACACAGTGTTATATATAGTTAGTAATTTAGGACTTCATGTCAGATTTTTTTTTTTCACTTTTAATCACATTTCACTTTTCAACTGAAACAAAGAAAGCTTTGGCTAAAATTGAGCTTTTTGGGGTGTAATTTCAAGAGGGAATAGGTATTTGAGGACAATCTCTTAAATTCTTTTAAAATATAAGTATTCTTATTTTTCTTATAATTTTTTCCTCCCAGACAAATTTGCTCATTCATCCTTTTCCTGTTTGGAGACATTGAGCTCCTCCAAAAGACTGGCTGGAAATATGTTTTTGACCATATTAAATGGTCAGTTTCTGTAACCACGGATTCCAATCCAGTGATTAAATATTCTTTATTCTTTATAAAGAGGTCCAGAGTGGATTAAACTCAAGCTGTATGCAATACCTTTTGTCTTAGGAATTGTGCACTGTTGAGAAACTCAATGTTTTAGTACAGGCTGCATGGCACTGCTGACATCTCACAAAATCCAATTTCCCATTAGAAAAACTACTTGTTTTTTAAGTTACTCCACCTTATATGTCACTAAGATTGCCTCTACTTCTCTGTGAGATGCAGACCATCTATTATTATAAATGGTCTCAGGTGCTGTATCTCACGTTTTGGTCCTGAGCGACAACAAACATAGATGTCTACATGTGTGCTAGAAGTTCAAGCACTCCTCAGAGTCAATGGGGATCTAATAAACAGTTGTGGAGCCTAGAGAGTGATTTAGTTTTCTAAGTCAGATATCATAACAGCGTTCATTTGCCTAGGTAGGCATCTAGTATTATTTGAATGGCTCTAAGTTATTCAGCTCATCTGTATAGATTATGAGAAAGGACTTCAATACTCGTACCCTTTTCAAATGGCAAGGCAAAGAACTCCACAGTGCTTAATAATAAGGTATCTGCATTGAGGCAATTGGCTGTTGCCAGGAGTTTCAGTCTGGTGGCACAAGGGCATCTAACTGCTGTCTGACATACCCTGGGCTGCATAACACACCCAAGTGGGTCTGGCTACTGTGACTCAGGGTTCTGAAGAGACACATCCTGAAGAAGTAGCAGGAGGCCAGGCATATATAAGCAATCTAGAATGACATTAAACACTTATCTTTTGGAACTAAATTGTGCCCTTGGGGCTTTTGTCTAGGAGACAGGCAGTCTCCTATGTAATATCCTCACATTGTGTAAACTGTCTAAATAGCATTTTCTCCAACAATTTTCTCTGCAGGCTTCTCTTATTCAGCAGAATATTTACAAAGAAATGTCACAGAATAGAGCCAAGCAAAATGAGATGTACAAGTCTGAAGACAGTCATTACCTATTCACCCACAGGTATTTTCCATTTTGCTACCACCTCTAAAAACATAAAAATAAAAAAGCCAAAATAGGGAATTTTTTGAAAGGTCAAATAAAAATTTAGAAGACAGTTTCCTAATTCCCGTTAGACCAACTCCTGAGCCTCACTGAACAATTTTCTTTTTCTTCAGTTAAAGAAAGCTTTTCAATAGATTTCATGTATAAGCTATACACATTGAGAAGGACAGAAACTATTTAAGACATTTTATGTCACAGGCACTCATAAGCTTTTTTTGAATGGACACAAAAGTGCTTAAGGTCTAAAAGTGATCAGCCCGAGAACAGACTAGCTGCATCAACATTTCATTTATCCTGTGATGTTTCAAGGAGAATACACTGCTTCCCAGTTACACTTGTTCACGTCCCATAGATTTTACTTAGCCTCTTTAGATTTTTACTTAGTCTCTTTTTTCTTTACATCTTTGGGTTTTTTTTTGTTGTTGTTGTTTTTGTTTTTTTTTTTGGACTTCAGGAAGCACCTAGCAATTGTATTTGGATAATTGTGAATCTGTATATTTATACACAGGCATGTTTTTTTTGTTAAATGGTAAATTAATTTGGAGAAGAAACTGGAATCAAAGTCTATCCCTTTAGCTTCCCAGTAGACTTTTTAAGGTTTTCATAATATTTTAAATTACTTTTGCTCATAAAGATACATTATGCTATAAAAAATAACATTTTGAAAGATGCTGCACCTTTTTGGAACAGTGTTATGAAGCTAACTCAAAGGGAATGTCTTCCCTTCTCTCTTCAAACACTGGGTTGTAATGTCGTTTAGATTGTGGGTATGGAAAGTAAAGCATTACAATCAAATACTGGAATTCTTAAACTCTCAATCGGATCAGAACTCCATATTATCAGCTGTTCAAAGATACAAAAAAAACCCAGAAATAAACTTTACTGTGAAGGGTTGAAGAAAACAGAACTGACTGAGAAGAAAACATAAGGAAAGCATTCAGATAGCAAGCAGGTTATTAGAATTTTCAATATTTGGGTAGATCAATGCAAAATATTAATGTCACCAGACAAAATTATTGTATACAATTAAATTGATAACTTACTTCCCCTTTAGGCTTTACCTACACAAGTAAACCACATAACGTTCCTGACACTGGTAAGTTATTCTTTCTAGTCTTAATTATTAGAATGGGCTTTTGTGTGGTTCTAGTCTGAAATGAACAATTCCTGGCCAGGATTTGAGACTTACTGCTCTCAACAGAGAGTTTAAATGAAGCCACCTTGTTTCATTGGGTAAGAAACCCTTACAACAGAAATGGGGCTAAGTCACGAGGTGGGAAATGACATCATTTCACATAATAGTACAAATGCAGCTTTAGACTCTGTAATATAACCTGATTCATCAGTAAGAAAGCAGGCATCCAAGTCCTAAAGTCTGCTGACATGCCCTGATCCACAATTTGAATTTTCTCAAATTCTAATTTCATGTTTTTCACCATTATCCCAAAATTTATATGTGTTTCTGTATGTGTGTGTGCATACACCACACTTGCTTTACACTGAAGTTTTGAAAAAGATACATGGATTATTCTTAGTTTTCAAAAGAGAAACAAATATATTCCATAAATAAGATCTGATTCCAAGATTCAGCAGAGTAATAATATTTAAGTGGAAAAGCTGGTTTCACATAGAACTGCTGTTGCAAACTTAGCTATAGCAGTACCAGTGAGTAACACTATAATTCAGGTAATTTTTTTATCCCATAAATAACTTCAATAATATGGCTAGTTGTGGTATAGCAAACCCATTGCTCTTATTCTATGTCCCAAAAGTAGAATGAGACCTTCTTGTTTCCACAGCTGAGGATTACACATTTGTAATAATAATGGTTGTGAATGGAAGGGGTTTACACTGTTTTAGCAGTTAAATCTTTGCAATTATTATGGAACTTTTATCACAGCAATAATTGAATAACTCTGATACCCATCAGATTTATGTTGTCTCAGACTGATGACTTTTCTAGAGAACTTCCATGAGGGTCATTCTTTTGAGCAAATGGGGAATAGATGTGCTGGTGATAGGTCCACAGCATTCTGATTCACACCTTGGTGAAGGGAAGAAGGTGTTTGCTTTACCAATTAGCACAAAATCCTTTTCCAGAAAGCCACCACTAATGACTTGTAACACATTCACAACAAAATATTGTTTGAAATGTATCTTCCAAGGCCTTGGAATACAGTGTTTGGGCTTCTAATTAACTCAGGTGATGAAGAACGTTTTACTGCATGCCTATGTGCCTCTCAGCCTAGTAAAGATCATCCTGTCTCTGTCTGAACTGCCTGTTAAGCTTGGGGCTGAGAGTGTCCTCAGGGAAGAAATAATTCATTTCCCAGATTTCAAGCCTGAGAACAGGGCTATTGAAGGGATTAGGGAATTCTGGAAGCTCTGTATGTGGCAACACATCATGCTCCACGCCCTGAACACACCTGCAGGCTCTCACTGCCCTGACTAACCTCATACATGTTCTTCATCCATACTGCCTCCACCCGTTGGCCAGCAGCGGTATTCAAGCTGAACCCCAGTTCTTGTAGGTAAGTTGTGCCTCGTTTTGTAGCTGGCATTATATTACTCACTTGATATCTGAGTTTGACCTTAAACCTGCCTCCTTAGTGAATACCTGTTCCTGTATGGTTGGCCAGGCCTGGTTACTGCCACCAAACCAGCTGTGCTCTGCTTCATTAGGTGCTGTGGGACTGTGCACCTTGCTCCCGAGGTTGCTGCCCTGTCTTGTGTAACTGCTGGTTCACAGCTTGCCTTCCCTTGCACAGCTGCCCTCTCTGTCTGAACCCCGACAACAAGCTCAGGGAAAGGACAAGGAATTAAGCTTAAATGAAGCTCCTGGGCAATAAGACATAGGTGTCCAGATGGACAGAGGCTCTGAAAGAGATGGTCATGGAAGCAAGGACCTACTGGTGTACTCAGGGTCCTGATACTACATATGGAATCACAGAATGTCTTGGGTTGGAAGGGACTTTTAGGGGTCACCTAGTCCAAGCTTCCTACAATTAGCAGGGACACCTTCCATGAGACCAGGTTGCTCAAAGCCTGGTCCTACCTGGTTTTGAACACTGCCAGTGATGAAACAACCATAGCTTCTCTGAGCAACCTGTTCCAATGTCTCACCACTCTTAATTTAAAGAATGTTTTCATTCTATCCAACGTAATTCTACACTCTTTCAGTTTAAAACCATTGTGATGTCAATACAGGCCATGTTAAGAAGTCTCTGTCTTTCTTATAGGCCTCCTTTATATAGTGAAACACTGCAATAATGTCTCTCTGTAACCTTATCTTCTCCAGAACAATTCCAATTCTCTTAGCAGTTCTTTGTAGAAGAGGTGTCCCAACCCTCTGACCATTCTTATGGCTCTCCTCTAGACTTGCTCTAACAGCTCCTTCTTGTGCTGGGGACCCCAGCACTGTGTGCATAACTTCTGATGGGAATTTCTTGAAAGTGGAGTAGAGGAACAGAATCACCTCCCTTGGCCTACTGGTCACACTGCTTTTGATGCAGCCCAAGATATGTTTGACTTTCTAGGCTGCAAGTGCACATTGCTGGTTCATATCTAATTTTTCATCCACTGGTATCTCAAAGTCCTTCTCTGCAGGACTGATCTCAATCTATTCATCATGCAGTCTGTACTGATATTGGGATTACCTTGATCTTCATGAGGTTGACATATGTTCATGTACTACTTTCAGTGCTCTCATACCAGCCCTGAAACTGTCTACAAGGCAGCCAAGGGGCTAGAATGATCTTTTATATCCTGTTTCTCATGAGCAGTGAGGGGGGATAGAGGGGGGCTGGATGCACCCTGAGTTTCCTCCTCTGGAGGTCAGAGCTCTGGTAAATGGATTGTCTTCACCAATTCCTATTCTTGCTACTTCTTTCTCAGTTCTGCAGAATAATCTAAATTCATTGTGCTGTTGCATTTTTTTCATAGTATGAGCACACTCCCACTGTCTAAGATATAGGGAACACAACAATCCGGTGTGTTAGAATTCTAACAAGGAAGTTCAAAGGGAATATTACCACTTCACTGTAACTTTGTCCTTTGACAGCAGTAAAGAGCCTACCTATTTAACTTTTTCCATAACAGTCCAATTATCTGTATCTTTTAAAGACAAATTGACTCAGTCTTTATTTCCTTGTAATCTGCACATGCATTGACTCCTCTGTATATATTAAAAAAAAAATGATTGGCATGCCTTTAAAGAACTTGGTGCTGAAAATGAGCAGTAAGGGATAGAAAAATAAAAAAATGAAAACCAAAAGGTCAATCTTTTTGTTTCATTTTAGTGATGGCATGACGAAATATTATGTCACCTGAGGTTTAGGATCTCTCAATCATTCTCTGCTAGCCAGCACTTCAAAGACCGTGCTTTTTTTCAAAACTTCATTGCGAGGTATCCACTTTTTCCTTCTAAGTTAGAATGATGTGTATGGACAAACCTCTAAAGGTTTATTCTCAGAAGGGATTAAGCCTTTTAAAGCATTTGAGTTGTCTAGAGTTTCTAGCATAGCCAAGCAGTTTTTAGAATTATTTGGTCTTTCATGTCAAGATTATTTTATGCATTTTGAAATTTATTTTTTTCTGCAGTCTGGAATTTGGTTTATTCTTTATAAGCTTTTGATTCCCTGCAAAGATTCAATACCTTGAAATTAAAAGATTAAAGGATTCAGCAGCAGAATACTCCATGATTAGCTTTAATTGTTTCTGAGTTTTTCTGTTGAAAGGGCTTTCTCACATGCATTTAGTAGCAGACACATGGTCACTATTTTCCATGCATTTATATTGGGATGTGAACACTTTTTAAAATTACTCTGTAGAGAAGGACTAACCTAATTTATCTCAATTAAAGTCTTCATCTGGAAACAATAAAGTAACTTGTATAAACATGAAGTTTGCAAAAATACTAGCAAAATCCTTAAGGCATATATATAAGCTTAAGGCTTATTATAATTTAATATATTAGTTGAAAATGAATAAAAGGTGTGAATAGGATTTATCATAAATTATATACTTCAATTCGTTGAGAAAATAACATATAGAGTTGGAAAAATTTTGCTTGATTTCACACTAGATATGAATATATAATGTTTAGCAGATTATAACCATTTATACAGAATCACAGAAGTGTTAGGGTTGGAACGGGCCTCTGAAGATCTTCTAGGCCAAACCCCTTGCCAAAAGAACCTAGAGTGGGTTACACAGGAACACATTCAGGTGACTTTTGAATGTCTCCCTGGGCAGCCTGTTCCAGTGCTCTGCCACCCTAAGTGTAAAAAAGTTATCCCTCATGATGAGGTGGAACTTCTTGTATTTTAGTGTATGGCGATTGCTCCTTGTCCTGTTGCTGCGCAGCACTGAAGTGAGTCTGGCACCATCCTCTTGACACCTTCCTTTGAAATATTTATATGCATTTAAGAGACCCCCCTCTCAGTCTTCTCTTTTCTAGACTAAAAGACCCAGCTCCTGCAGTCTCTGCTCGTAAGAGAGATGCTTCAGACTCCTAATCATCTTTGTGGCCACCTGTACCCTCTGCAGTAGCTTCTGGGCTTTCTTGTACTGAGTAGAGGGACAGGATCACCTCCCGCAAGCTGAGTGCCACACTCTTCCCCATGCACACCAGGATATCATTGGCCCTCCTGGCAGCAAGGGCACCATTCTGGCTCATAGTCAACTTGTCACCCACCCAGACTCCCAGGTCCTTCTCTGCAGAGCTGCTCTCTAGTAGGTCAGCCCCCAACCTGTACTGGTACTTGGGGTTATTCCTCCCGAGATGCAGGATCCTACGCTTGCCCTTGCTGAACCTCAATAGGTTTCTCTCTGCCAAACTCTGCAGCCTATCAAGGTTCTATTAAATAGGAGCACAGCCTTCAGCTGCATCAGCCACCCCCTCCGGTTTCAAATCATCAGCATACTTGGTGAGGATGCGTTCTATCCCTTCATCCAGGGAATATACAGAATAAAGCAGTAAATATTCTACTTTCTGCTCTGCCAAATGCTAGGAGCAACACAATCTACCAATTAATATTTGTACATCTAAACAAAATGTCATGCCATTTACCACCAGAAATCATAATTTTCAAGTATTCCTCTCCTCTCCAACTGGGTGTTAGCCAAAGACAGTAACTGGTACAATTCTTTGAATGAAATTTTTCTGAATGGAGGTGATTTAGACAGTTGCTTGTTTAAGAACAGACTTCTGTATTTAGACTGTGGATGGTATCTTTTGTTTAATTTCCCTTTAAAACTGAGTGAACATCTGTAGCTTTCTGTTCCTCAGACTGAAAGTATTGGAACTATATGTGTGGGTAAATGTTTGCAGATGAAAGACCTACAATGATTTTTATTTTTCAAAAGCTTCTTCACAGTGTTGCTTGCTGCAGATATACATGTGGGTATAGAAATATGATATTACTGCTTCTCATGACACTGATATAATTTTACTATTAGTTCCCTGTTATAATATAAAAATATGTGTGAATATATGCATATTATTAAAAAAAATACCATTTTTCATAGTTTTTTCCATTCTTTCTCACACAGTTTTAAGTCCCAGTTCAAGCAAGCAGTAACGGAGCGTTAACATTCTTCTGGTCTGCTGACTTAAGACACCCACATGGAGGTAATCTACAAAGCTTTGAAGCAGCAAAATGTACACACTGAATAAGGGAACTGTCTGACAAAGCAGTTTTGAAGAAACCACATCTTTATATCTCAGAAAGAAAAGTGTGGTGTTTAACAGGCAGGGTAAACAGTCATGTAATGCCTGTAACCAGACTTATCCTTGGGCACTTGTGGTAGACTAACAGCCCTGAGCTTCCAGAGCAGGAAGCGGGGCAGGAGGCCAAAGGCTGGTTTATGTCACTTAAAATGTAGACATTGAATGAGTCTAGCTGTTTGAGTGTTTGTGTTGAATGTAATTCAAACAGCTAAACAGTTTTTGTTGCTTGTCAGGACATGCACAGATACTTTGTTCTTTTGTAGACGGAGCTGCTGGAGCATTGTTAAGGCAATTTTTCATGCTAAGATTAACTAATTTTAGTTTCACTATTTCAGTTTGAAGATGATGCATTTAATATTGAACATCTATCTCACAACTCACATTTCCCCTTCAATGTTTTGCCATTTGTCACTAACATGCTCCTTAATTTATTGAATGAACTACTTTCAACTAAATTAAGTCACTTCTTTTGAAACAAAAAAAAATAAATTGACAGATGTAGGACACTCTCTGATGCAAAACTGACTTCAGAGCCATGTGTACATTCAGAGACTATGAGCAAAAACCCATCCTTGTTCAAAGCAAGTGTATTTGACTGTGGATGTACAAAAAGGCTGTTGATTTCACAGCTATGCACATCTGACTTAATAAAAATAGAAACAGCAGAGTATGTGAATTCGTGCACCCTCTTTTCATAAAGCCTCATAAACTTCTTGTCTTCTGTATTTCACTAGTGACTAGTAACAATTTTACTGTCCCTGAGTGACACTAGATGGCACTTCAGAGTAGTGGTGGGATGAGAAAGTTGGTAATCTTTTCTATTTATTTTGCATATGATATTAAAGATGCATTAAATGAATGTTTGTTTTGAGAAAAAACAATTTCTCAGTTTTCTCCTATGTTTTACATATGACTGCAAGGTAGAAAACCCTATCTGTTTTTAAAAAAGTAACAATCATGATCAGAAACATTATGACAGAGTGGTTCTCTAGGAGTTGAAAAAAACCCCACAAACAAGTTATGGGCCAAAGTGCTGTTGCCAGGCCTTGTGCTTAGAGGATTTGAGAAACAGTTTGTGGAGGCATCTGAAAAAAATCTATAGTCCTGGAAATGAGGGCAGCACATTGATGCTAAGGATTTAAGAATCGATCCTATCCTGTAGATGAAATTAGATTTAATGACATTTACACATGAGCAATCAAGAATATGATGATTGTAGGTGCACTATAGGAGAAATCAGCTTAAAAGATGGTCACACCCTCACCTGCAGTAAGGGGTAAGATGTTTTAGGCTGCACCAGGAAAAAAGTGTACTACTCCATATGTGTTTGAGACCTACAGTTGTGATCATTTACCATTTTCATACTTCACGGAGGAATCAAGGATGCACTCTTGGGCCAGAAGGCTTTCTGCTTTAATTCTCTTATTTCTTTCTGCCCAACTGTTTATAGAATGATTTTGTTTGTTCCATTTTCTTTCTTTTTTTTTTTTTTTTCCCCTTTCCTATTCTTTTTAAGTGGGAAAGCCATCTGTTCCGTATTTATATGAAAAGCAGTTTTAAAAGTATTGGGCTTCCTGCTGCTTTGAAGTCTCTGCAGATGCTGTGTGCGGATAGGGTCCCATCAGTCAAACATTGCTGGTGTGCCTGCACAATTTATGGAAAATCAACAGCATGTTTACCTTTTGAATTTGTCATGAACTTGCTTAGGTCTCTTGTTATAGGATTTGCTTATTCTATTTCATTGAGCAACACTGGGAATCAAGAAAGCCCTGCTATCTTCACAATCCTTTTGTTTGCAAGGAATGTATTTTATGAGGAAAAGCTTGTGCTTTAGCAGGAAGCAGAAAGGGGTAGGGAACATATCATGGGTATTACAGACAACCAGGCTCAGATATTTTCTTCTGGAGTTAAAATTCCTTCTAATTTGAAAGAAAAGCCTTACTAGAGAAGACTTTAAAACATAGATAGAGAAATGGAAATTTTGTGCAAATGTTTATATAAAGCTTTATGTACTAAGTAATTGTTATTATTTGTTGTGAGAATCTCTTCCTGTAGGTTGTATCTGCTAATTTGAACCGTGTACATGCAAATTCTGTATGTACAGTGCTTTTGTTTTCTCTTGAAATGTCCATGCTTAGTTTTCTGCATTAAGTCCCTCTCTGCACAAGAGTAGGTATCCAATCAAGAACCAAAACTAAAAAAGTCTAACTGCTGATTTCTGGAGGATTTTGTCTCCAGTGACAGAAAGATATCATCTGCTGTTTGTTTTATTTAAAAATAACACTCTGAAAATGTGAAACCCAGAAGAAAAAACAGAGACAAGGGAGAAGTCATTGTCTACTATATGCAGAAGATAGATAACAAGAGTGCAAACACACTTCTTCAATGGAATGACTTCAGTATGTCATAATTGTTTCCAATTATTTACTACTGAATAAATATCATCTGTAAAAAGACTGTTTTCTTGAAAAAAATAAAATCTTATGAGAATTAGGCATGAAAAAGGTTCTTGAGGCAAAAGAATTTCACAGAACTTGCTTTTACTTTAGCTATCACCATGCCAAAGATGTTCAATTTTCGAGACTTAGTTAAGGTTCTGACACACTGTGTTATGCTATCAAAACAAAATGAAAGACAAACACTTTGAAGTTTGCCTGTATTACATTATTCTTTAATATAAATGACATATAAGTTTTACAAATTAGAGAGATTGACCTTGGAGTATTAAGAGACTGCAGAAGATTCTTTTCAGGTGATGTTTTTACTGAGTATATGTTTAGCTTTGTAGATTGACAGTAGAAATGTGTAGCCTACCTTTGATGTGCTTGCTACTCACTGATACGAGTTTGAAGAATCTCACTTTACAGAGGGCTCCAAATCACTCTAAACAGATACGTCTACAAATGATGTCTCAACAATGTCCATAGTTGCAGTTATTAAATTTCATATATTCCAACACTTATGATTTTTCTTATAATCTAAATTCCACAAATTCATCAGATGGAGGAGCCTGCATATCTCTACTTAACAGCTGAAAAGTTTGTTTAAACATGATAACAGTAAGGGATGTTTATAAATGTACAATGCAGAACAAGTTTGCAGTGAACTTTTTTTTTTTTATATAGATATATGGATTGATATCAATTACTAAACCCTTTTAACATATTCAGCAAGGCAGTAAAGTCATTAAAACTGCTCTTGTGACTAAGGTGAGAGGAATTTTCACTAGAGAAATTTAATCATTGAGCTCCAGATACAGATAACACAATTTTAACTGCAGACTACTCAATATTTTGGTCAATAGAATGATGTTAGGCTAATTCTGAATAGCATTGCTCTAGAGGAATGGCAACCTTTAAAGAACTATGTGTACAATAAGAATTTATTTTATTGTTCCCAAAATAATGACATTAGCAACAACTTTATTTGTCTCTGCTAAATAGATATATTCAGAACTATCTTAGATTTATGGTGGATATTTTTAAACCTCCAGGGCTTGAAATAAATTTAAAGGAGGTAGCTCTCACCTTCGCAAATCTCAAGATGATTTAAGTCTTTTTTTCCCTCTACTCTTTTTGTGTGTGCGTGGCTATAAAAATAACCTCAATCACTACTTTATTCTTTTTTTTTTTTTTTTTAATATCATAGCTTGACAAATATTTACTCCGAATCTCATATACAGTGGAATTTGAAAACCTGTAGCATTCAGCAAACTGAAAAACGCCACAGAAAGCATGCTGGAAAAGAAGGCTGAAATAAGTCAGTTTAAAGCACAGTTGGCAATTCTCTTTGATGGTATGCTTACACTCGTATGTCTGTAATGTTTCATTTATTCTAGATCAATGGATCATCTCCACTTTAAAGTGAAGTTTCTGGCATTTGGCATTAATTGTTAGCAATGATTTTTTGAACAGGCCTATAAGAACAGATACTTTAGCTGAAACACAACCGAACCCCATCTTTAGACATCTATTTGTAATTTCCAATCTGTACTGCAGAGCGTTCATGGATACACCGGAAAGCAGAGGGCTGGATTTCCCAGTACTGCACGGGGTTGCTGAAGAGACTCACACCAGAATAGCTAGCCTTTTTGGTGTTGTAGCCAAGAGGGCAGAAGTCGTTGATACCAATGGAAGCAATTTTGTTGTTATGAAGATAGACCACCTGAAAAGCATAGAAGTACAGAAGTGAGAAATAGAGTTACTGTGGCAAATAAGACAGGTTATTTGATATCATTTATCAAATGATATTATTTGATATAATTTATTAAATGCTTGGTATGTGTTGTGCAACATTATAGAGTAACAATATATATTTTTTCCCGGACAAATTCTTGATTCTGCTTACCTTTTGAAACACCTGCAGTACACCCAATTCAATAATTTCTATAGAAAGTACAGAAACTGTGCAAGACAATCTAATAGCATTATCTTCATTTGGTCATGCTGTAATCAAAACAGGAATCAAAGAAGTGGAATTCTTTATATGGCACTGTGGTCAGAAGCATGAGCTGTGTAAAGAGAATGTATTTGATGCTAATTGGCTTCTCTACAGCTCTAATGTTTTCACTTTCATGAGTGCAACTGTTTAGGACTCAGCCAAAGCAACCGCTAACAACGATTTAAAATGGCTGATGAATATTAGTTTGCTGCAGAGTCATCATTTCTGCTGAATTTTCCCAAGATGCATGCAAGGAGTGATTGACATTTGGGAATGTTCATTCTTCTGGAGCTTTCTTTCCTGTAAAACGTTAGTCTAGGTGAAGATGGATTTTAATTGCTTCCAAGAGGCCATATATCTAGATATACAGCCACAAGGACCTCAAAAATACTGCTGAAGTGAAATGGCTATTTTGTCTCTTTGCTCTCCTGGAGGCACAGCTTTGTGAGATAACAAAGTAAAGGCTCTTGGGAAAGGTTGCAAAATGTCAGTGAGCAGAACTGAAGAAAAAAAATCAACAAAAGAAATGTTCTTTGAAAGCATTTCTTGAGTACAGAGAAAAATCGAAGTGCACAAATAATCTCATATTTGTTGCAGCCCCTAAGACACACAAAGACAACAAATGTACACCTCCAGATCTATACACCTCCGTAGCTACTTCCACACAAAAATCAGAATAAGAGTCTTCCTGTTTTATGAAACTTTTCCATGGCAATTCAAGAGTTTATGAAACTTGCAACAAATTACCTTTTGTCCAAATACTGTGCATATTTCTGTTCAAGACTGAATAAACACACAAATACCATTTGTAATCTTTCAATTATTGCTCTCCAAGGCAGTATGATAATCTTTACCTGGATATATTTATGTTCACCCAGCCCACCAGGTACTCTGACAAGTTCATTGTTGTTCAAATGGAGCTCTCTCAAATGAGGTACGTTGTTAAGAGAGCCATTCTCAACTGAAGAAATACTGTTGAAACTGAGACCCAATCTGGAAAAACAAAACAAAACAGAACAAAACAAAAAAAAAAAAAAAAAAAAAAAAAAAAAACAAAAAAAAAAAAAACAAAAAAACCAAAAACAAACAAACAAAACAAAAAAAAAAAACAAAACAAAACAAAAAAAAAACCCCAAACTTTCATAATAGAGGAAATAATTACTTTCCTTTCCTAATGAACACTTTTTGATAACAGTAGGTAGTCCAAACCTCTGGACTTCATTAATAAGAAGAGCTTCTGGCAAAATTGTTATTATTAAAAACAAAAATAAGAAAAAAGCGGTATCTGTACTAACATTTCTCCAATTCTCTTGTTTGCTTTTGAAACGAACCCTTTAATTCATTATTACACATCTTCAAAGGAATTTAGATATTGAATAATATCTGAAAATTAGAAGCTCAACTCCTGGAGCTTTTTTCAAAACTCACTTTTATTAGTGATAGAATTCATGTTAACTTTACAGATGAGAAATTGACAAAGTGAACTGACATATCATAAGCTGCCTGGGCATGCACTGAGTTATCCAGTAGCAAAACAAGGTACAGAAATACAATTGTGTTTGGAGACATTCATATTCTTTTCCACCTAATGTTTCCTGTGCACCAGTCTGTATTCTCCCATTTATGCCATTATTCCCAAAACCTTGAATCATAATATCATCATCTATTTGTCAGAAAAAAAAATTCTATTTACTAGATTTCAAAGCTCTTTTTTCATCCTCTTTTCTCTTCTAAGAGCATTATGATACCTCTGCCTCAACGAAATGAAAACTTCTTCCTTACGTCATATTTGAGTTGACTAAATATAGTCTTCTTACACTACAGCAAAGTTTCACAATGAACATGCACTATTCTATTTTCAAATGACATATCCCTTCATAATGACTTAAACCTCAAGAAACAGTCTTCATTATTTCTGCTGCATTCATTACTTTGGATCTTCATCCAGATAACTTCTTTACACAGTAAATTAATATCTGGAATAATGTGTTTCATACCTATTATTTAATAGATGAAATAGTTAGAAATTTAATTAATGCTGAGCTTGTATTTGTTGTCCCATGGCCAGTGTGTTAGCTGTTATTAATGAAGGATGTTGTTCTTTTCCATAAGAACATTTCTGAAGATAGAAGTAGGAAAGTATTGAAGTATGAAAGAACTTTCTCTATAAATAAGAGTCTGTAAAGTACTACCAAGCTTTTTGTTCAGTAAATGTGATCTTGACAAATAGAAATAACTCATGTTCTATTGTGTCTCATAAGTCTAGAGTTCTTCATTCACATTAAAGCATAGTTTGCCTGTTCTATGGAGCAGACTGAAGCTCAGTGCAAGGCTGAAGCTCCTTCGTATTTCCCTAAACTGGCTAACTGCACAATGAAGAGGACCAGAAGGCTTACAGTTGTGAAGCTTCACAAGGAGAAAACAGTTTTGTCTCATCCTTACATATAATATGTCAATTATTTCTTGTGTGTATGTGAATCTTTTCACAAGAAGGTGGTGACAGAGATTATTCCTGCCCTGAGGTGAAACTGTGATCAGACAGGAAACTAAAGGAATGTCAGAGTACAATCTTTAGTACTCTCATGGAGCAGTAGAATGGCTTTGTTTCTAAAGACAGAAGTTAATCCAGTTTTCCTTTACATAGTTACCTGATTTTGCCAAATACATGTATGTATTTGGTATATATATAAGTTTTTCTCTTTGATAATTTGTTTGACCAGGAGAGACAATCTATCCAAAAGTATAGATTGATACAGACTGATACACTTTTCTTCACTGAAATAACAAGAACTATAAGCCAGAGGGACAGTTTGATAGAAAAGTACTTACAAAGTATGTAACCCCCCCCCCCCCCCTTCAGTAATATTAAAACTTTAGCCAGCACAGCAAAGATAAATAGAATTATGTAAAAAATTAAAAGAAAACCAATTTTCTTAAAACAGAATAAAAGCTCTTAAAATATTCTGGCCAAATAAACTATTATGGATAAGATATGAAAAACTTTATCAACTCACTGAGTTGAAACATATTAATAAATGATCTACAGACTCTTAAAGCCAAAGTTGATTAAGGCCATTTCATCCATTAAATAATTTTCTCATATTAATAGGATTTTTTTTAAATGAGCAGTTAAATTATGTGCTTTTGTCATTATTGGTAATTATAGTACTGAGAAGTTATTCATATAATAATTTTGAGATAAAACCGTTCATTAGTTCACATAAAGTTAGCATCCAATAATGTGTCCCATTGAGCAATTCACAGCAGTCTTCACCTTTACAAATTCTCTTTCTAGGGAAAGAAAAAATTAGTTTTTGTGCTATAAGGTCAGTATTTAGAATAAAAACTGCTTGTCTAAAAGAAGACACAAAAATCACAGGTGATTTTTTTTTTCATGCAGCTGAAGAGCAAGTTTCATGAGAACATCTTATCTATTACTTTTTTCCATGAAAATTATCAAATGCTGACATTCATTGCAAAGTGTATGTTCTTTCTGTTATGGCATTTGTGAAATGTAAATAGGTTTAAAGCAGTAAAGTTCTGAGACAGTGGTTTCTGAGGCAGCTGTCAATATTCTAACAGGAAAGATCTCTTCATAAAGTTTAATAGCCATTAAATCACCAAAACAGTATATGATGTATGATGAATAAATTTACTGTAGACTTAAGAATTTAGAACAGAAACTGCTTTTGCAATTGCCTGGGACTCTTCTGTTTGTTTGTTCACCTGATATATAGGAGTGGAATAAATGGTCCAACAATACATGACTACTTTTGAGTTATATTAGTGCTAAAAAGTGTAAAACGTTTCACTATGATCAAGTTATTGACAGCATCTCAGAACAGCTCAAGTTGTAAATATGTGTCTGGAATGATGTGCTGGTAGATTGGTAGACTTGTACATTGTTAGATTTTGTAAGGAGCTATACAAGTCTCCTGCTCTTCCAGAGAAAAAGTAGTGTTTCCAGTTCATGACAGAACCTCTATTTTTATTTATTTTTAATTCCACCCTCCCTCACCCCCACCCCCCCAGGAGATAGGTCATTGGACCTTTCCTGGAATACATTTTTTAAAGAGGCAGTTCCAAGCTTCACTTAAAGAAATGTGAAGAGGACATACATGACTTATAATGCTTACTATAATTATCCACTGTAGAAAAATATGAGGCTCATATCAAAATACAATTCTTACTGACGGGCCAACTTCCTATCATTTTAAGCCTGATGAGGCATTTAAAAGTCATTTGTCTTGGGTGAGAAATTCTGTACCTAAGAAACTGTATTTTTGTGTGGTCTGAGAATGCACTGAGAATAGGCTGCAAAGCACAGCATATTTTGGATGTCTTTTGTTTCTGACTAACTTCATCAAATATATTGGTTGGAGAAAACAAATGTCATTCTGCTCCTAAGCTTGTTCATTATTTCATGTGTCTTCAGTACCTGCCTTAGCATATTCTCTGCTTCATGACACCACATCCAAAGAGGACTAGTAGCCCTAACATGAAAGGAGATTGGAAGTGTCATAGTTACCTCCTCAAGTGACAAGATGACATGAATTTAAATGACAGTCATACATCCCTTTGCATCATGAGAGTCTGGGAGTGAATATGTAGAACAAGAGCTTTGCCTGTGTTCTTTCACTTAATTAGAAACTTGGGAAAACTTACGTTGTATTTTTCACTTGTTTCTTTGAATTGCTTATCCATAACTGTGAGAGATAAACCTTTTTCTGGGAAACTTTTGCATTGAAGAGGTGAGACCAATTCACAGTTCAGACATACTGTAAGTAATTCTCATATTTTTACCGTGTATGCCATATATCAGACATAGTGCATCATGGAGCAAAGTTTTACATCTTCCCTGTGATTTCTCCATCTCATCAATTTGTTTTCAGGTCTCTTTGTAGCCTAGTCATAAAGCCCTGGCTGTTACTACTCTTGATTGCCTATACAAAAAAAAAAGAGAAAAAACACTTAGTTAACCATCTTATTGTGAACAATATCATCATTGGTAATGCTAGATAATACTGAAATACACCCTAAGTCTCCTAGTAATGATGTACAAATTATTAGAAATAAAAAGACAGAAAACAAAGATTTTTAGATCTATTTCTTATTCTGTTACTGATACAGAAGATTTCTGACAAATCTTTTTTAAAATTGACTATGAATCTGAAAAATGGACTAAGAAAAAGAAATAACCCAATTGCAGTGTTGAATTCTGTCATCTCTGAGATCTGATAAAAATAAAAGCGTGTAGGGTGAGGAAGGGGAATGAATATTTGTCTTTTAACTCTTTAAGGCACCAGTCTGTGTGTTTCTCTGCATGTGTGTCTGTATAAAATAATTTGAATATAAAAGTCTCTGTGATCAACACAGAGATCTGATTTTGATTCTAAATATAAAATACGTTTAACTGACTCTCACAAGTATTAAAAAACAGTAATTTCAAATCTATGGCATGTATGAGAAGGTTAAGAATTTGCTAGCATAATTATCTTATCATTTCACCAGCTTCTTTGACTTTGCTATATGTAAGAGGAAACATTATAATTACATTTACTTGAAAAAATATTAATTGCGATCATGAACACACACCACACATCCTTCTGGATGTAAAAGGCAGACAGGGCCATTATGATTAGTTTTTTGATCTATATAATATAACCATCAGTTCTTGCCCCATGCTAGTTGGTAAGTAAAACTGGGGGGAAAAAAAAAACAAAAAAAACCAAAACAAACAAACAAACAAAAAAAAACAAAACAAAAACAAAAAACCAAAAAAAAAGATATTGGTCTTTAGTTAGGCATGTTGGTTCCACTTACATGGAGACTACATTCAGAATTAGGGAAAATGATATCATCGTGACTACAGTTAACTCAAATATGTTGTGACTGCAGAAAGATAGACAAGATGTATGTCAAATACAAGCAAGGAAGCGTCCTATATAGTGGAACTCTCCATATTCTTCAATCTGTTATTCTTGGTCCATCTTCAATCCATCCCTGCAATTGACTCCACCACCTCTCAGCAAGAGGGAACGATGGCAGCTGTCATTAGATTTATGATTTGAGATAATTTTTCCAGATGGTACACAGTAAGCTGAACAAAAATTCTTACAGTACAGCTGAATAGCTGAATGGAAAAACCACTCAGACATGCTGAGATGGCTCCAAGGGAGCAAGTTTCAGAACTGGTACAGCCAGAGTGATAATCATGATAAATTAGCTGCATGTGAGTTTGGATATTCCTCTTAGGACTAATTATGTCATGGTATTACAGCTCAGGACAAAGAACACCTCACAGAAATAAGAAAAACTGCAAAAACTCAGAAGATGCAGGGGAGATATTAAAGTTTTCTTTGATATTTTTGAATTTCAGGCTATAACTATTAAATTTCTTTGACTCTTTAGGTTTGTGCTTTTAAGGTGGACTCTCTGGGGTTTTTTTGTTAGTTTGTTTGCTTGTTTGCTTGTTTAGCTCTGAAAAAAAATAATTTAAAACTGTAGATGCTCTACAACACTAAAATTAACTCCATTATTTTCTCTGCCTTTCTTATGGATAAGAAGAATTTGCAATTTCTTTGTTGTCTGATATAATTCAGGTAGATTTGTGTAAATATATATTCAGTTTCTGTTTACAAAACATACAATTTTATTTTGTTTGTTCATTTAAAATCTAAGTAGCTTCGATTTGAGATACATACATTGTATTTCACACTAACATGAAGCTGAAGAAATGCCTTTCAAGCAAGATTTTCTGCATTCCTTGCCTCTTGTCATTTTAAAGATGTTGTGCTGAATATTTGCATTACTCAGCAGCACCACTGCATGCAGAAATAGCTGGCAGTGTAGCCAAAACATATAAGGGAAGAGTGAAATGAAACAGCTATCCTACTTTCCTGAGCAGATTGAAGTAGTAGGGAGGTGGAGTATTTCTGAGGGATGATAATCCAGAAGGCAAGAAACTGCTTTAGTGTGATAGATTTTCAAAATTCTGTATAGATTTTCCAAAGTAAATTTCATGGAATGAGGGGAATACAGATTCCAAATACTATTAGCAACCTAATCTGTCTGGTTGCTGAGGAACTATGTTGGCAATGTGGCAGGAAACTAATCAAGTTTATTTGCATTTTGAAAGCTATTTAGATTTTGGAGAGTAAGCAAATTGATGTGACTATCTATACTGTGGAAAACACTTTGACTAGATCCACTAACAGATATTTTCCCAGCCATTATTCTCAGGTAGCACTGACTGATTATTAGTTTGGTATGGCTCAGTTTGCTTGGAAAAAAAGATTGCCTTTCTTCCCCATTTTAATTATTTAGATTTACAAAGCTTTATTTTTCCAGGTTAATATACTTTTAGTAGTTTGAGAACTATGACCTTAAATGAAAAAAAAAAATAAATAAAAACAATAAAAAAAAATCAAACCCCAAACAACTCTAAAGCAAACAAGCAAAGAAAAGATTCTTCATCAGTTTATTCAATATGAAAGCTGAAGTGATATGTAGCTGTTCCACTTTAAAACAAGAAAAGAAAAAAGTACTTTCCTTTTTTACTCATCCTTGATTTTGTATTTTTCAGTTGTTCAAATACTGGTCCAATTATCACCAAATGCTAATAAATAATGAATAGGTAATTCCTTGACAACAGTGAGGACTTTTGTTTCCTCACACTGTTGACCACACTTTCAGCAGCTGAGATACTGAGAGTTAAATGGTATAAAGCCAGTGATATGACAAAAAAAAAAAAAAAAAAAAAAAAAAAAAAAAAAAAAAAAAAAAAAATCACTGATAATCCTGAAATCAAAATCACATATTAGCCCATGAACTTCATTTAGGTGTATTTTCTACAGTAATGAAATTTAATTAGTCTGAGTCTTAAAAATTAGCAAATCCCCCAAAATTCCTTTAACTGCCTATAACGTCTTCTATTAACATTTCCAGTATGGCAGGAAAAATCATTAAATGTTGCAAAATAAATAGTCAGAGTTAATTTTTGTTTCACACCCCTCTCCCATAACCCTTAAATGAAATTATAAGAACCCAAAAAAAGGAACCAAATATATTTGTTATTGACAAGACACAGGTAATTCACCCAAATTTTACAGAATCCTACTGGTCAGCTCTAGTAAGGAAGTGGATTAAACCCATCTCTGAACACCTCCTTCTAGTTCCTTACCAGCTTCTGTGGTGGAGCTGGTGTATTTTAAATTATCTATGTCTACTTCAAGATGTAGAAATATGGCTTTTGCATGTTTGTAAGAAAGTCAGATACCATACATTTTTCACAGCAATTTTTTTGTTGCAGAAGAATAAATGAATCAATTTCAAACTTTTTTTTAAGATAGCACATGTCAAAACTGCAGGTAAGGAAATAGTTGGTTTTTTTTATTTTTGTGTGTTAACCAAGGTCTAAAAACATAAGAAACTAGACAAACAAAACCACAGAAAAAACTAGATAAACAAAATCAGAGAATCATAGAATAATTGAAATTGGAAGGCATCTCTGGAGGTCATCTTGTCCAAATCCCCTGATCAAGAAAGGTCACCTAGAGTCAGTTTCCTAGGACTATATCCAGACGCCTTCTCAAAAGCTCCAAGATAACCTCCAGAAAAATCTCTGGGTAGTCTGTGCCAGGGCTCAGTCACTCTGACATTAAAACTATGTTTCCTGATGTTCAGACTGAACCTTCTGTGTTTCAGCTTGTGCCCACTGCCTCTGGTCCTGTCAATGAAAACCCCTGGAAAGAACCTGACTCCATCTTCTTTGCACCATTCCTGCAGGTGTCTATATACATTGATAAGATTTCCCCATGAGACTTCCCTTCTCCAGGTTGAACAGTCCCAGCTCCCTCAACCTTTCCTTATAGGAGAGAAGCTTCAGTTCTTTAATCATCTTCATGGCTGTTTGCTGAAGTCTCTGCACTATTGCCTGTATCTGACTTGCACTTGAGAACCAAAAACTGGACCCAAAAGTCCAGATGTGGCCTCACCAGTGCTGAGTAGAATGGAAGGTTCCTATCCTTCAACCTGCTGTCTCCACTCCCAGCTGATGCAGCCCAGGATACCATCCTTTGCTGCAAAGGTACATTGCTGACTGTTTAACTTGGTATCCACCAGGAGCCCCAGATCCTTTTCTGCAAAGATACTTTCCAGACAGTCATACCTCAATATACTGATGCATAGGATTGTTCCTCACCAGGTGTAGGAGTTAGTGCTTCCCTTTGCTCAATTTCAGAATTTTTTCTGCCATCCAATTAATATCATTAGATCAAATACAAGGATAAAAACAAGATATGAAATAGGAAAAGGGGCTTTCACTTTCAGAAGCTTGTTATTTGTTACCAACTACTCCACAAATAGACTAATAGTATCTAAACCTGTGTAGCTTTCCAGATGCCTTGGAAACTACTTCACTGCTAAAACCACCTCAAGGCCTCCCTGTTAAAACATTGTTACGACATTTTTAATATTCATTTATTTTGCTCCCTTAAACCAAGGTTACAGATTTGTTCATATGGTCAGCTACTGTTTTCAGCCCATCTTCTCTTCTGTGTGACCCTTAAAGAACAGCTTTTGACTTAGACAAACTGTGTTTGAATGTATGGTTGTTTAAATAATACATGTCTCCCAGTCTAGTTCAAAGATACAAACCCTATCTCGCTTGGAGTTTTCTGCTGAATTTTGATCCTAAACTCAAATGTGTAATTCCAGCACTTTATTGCTAGCATTTCAGCACTTCCTGTCAGAATAAATGTATCTAATGGAGCAAGCCATGTAGAAAATAACTTCTAGCATTTTTTTTTTTTTAATATTGAAACAAATATAAATCATTCTGGTACTCAGCCCCAAGCAGAGATGATATCTGCCTTTAAAAATAGCTACTTCAAAGAAGTTCAGAACAAATTTGCATAAGCCAGTTGTCAGATTGTTTGCGTTTAGTTCAGGGAGATAAAAATTAATTGTAAAATGCCACGTAGGGAATTTGTTCATATGATGTCCATAGGGATGAACAACTTCATAACTTGAATTTTACACAGAACGGTTCAAAGGACAAATTTTAAAATATTTCCCCTCTCATTAGGGTTAAGTACATAGGCACATCTCAACGGAGTATAAATTACTTTTGTTTGTTTAAACTGTGCTAATAAGACTTCTCCAGAAGGGGTGCATATTTAGTGTAATTAGTTGGCTCCTGTGGTGGTAAATGGAATGTGTAGCAGATGAAAAGACTGTTTCACAGTGTTGCATTAGAGGCACGTATCAGATATTCATCCAGTGAGATTCACTGAAAATTAAAAAAAAAAAAAAAAAAAAACCAACAACTTTTTCCTTACCTATTTTTCAAGCATCTAAATCTGGTTGCCTATGCTGTCAAATTGCCTTTATTTGACTGAAACTGTTTATTGTCAGAGGACAATGAAGACATCCTGTCTAAGAGCTTAAAGAGCTTTGTATATGGATAAGTCCATGGCATTCCACTCCAGTTTTCCTTAAGGTTGAAAACCAGACCTAGTTACATTTAGGGTCAAAAACATGGATCAGTCACGCATACTGCAGGATTGCCTTGACCTTTTAACCTCGTATACTGCCAAGGTATAAGATGCCTGATGGATTATCACCAAAATCTATTCCTCAGATGCTCCAAAATTATGCTGCAATGATAAATCAGCTGAAAATCAGTGCAGCATGACATAAAAGAAGGAAAGTCAAATAAAGGCATAACGTACTTGCACCATTATACTTCATGTTTTATTAATTGGTGTTCACTTCTTAATAAAATTAAATTTTATATTGCAGTGGGCAATTTTTTTCTTCAGTAATGCATATCAATACACAGTTCTCAGGGTTTGCTTGTTCTGAGTGTTGGGGGGTTTTTTTGTTTGTTTTTTTTTTTGTTTGTTTGTTTTTTTTCTTGGTTGGTTGATTTTTTTGTTGTTGTTGTTCTGAGTTTTTTGGTTTTTCTTTTGGTTGGTTGGTTGGTTTGGTTTGACTTTTTTGGTTTTGTTTTGTTTTTCTACTGGGTAAATTAGGGTGAAAGAATTAGAAAGGCAGTTATACTTTTGAGCAGGCCGCTGCTGTACATAGATTTCAAAAATATTTGCATGAACATTTTACTGTTAAAGTTATTACATCATAGGATTTTTAGTATTTTAAAATTTATTTTTACTTTTTCTCCTATCCTTTTACCAAAAAATAACCTTCCTTCTTTCCTGTAACTTCTTTCACTTGTTACTTGTTACTTGTTATTGTTACTCTTGTTACTCAGTCTGGTAGATTCAATTTGAATAGGATAAGATTTGGTGTATTTTAAAAGTTAATTTCTTGACAAGACATTTTTGCTGATTAGTTTCTGTTTTGTATCAGGAAGGGAAGGGAAGGGAAGGGAAGGGAAGGGAAGGGAAGGGAAGGGAAGGGAA
>JAWWTY010000037.1:43405295-43437795 GCA_035222235.1 Margarornis squamiger
ACAAAAAATTAAAAAAAAAAAAAAAAAAAAAAAAAAAAAAAAAAAAAAAAAAAAAAAAAAAAAAAAACACAAACCAAATCAACCAAATGAACTAACCCCAAAGTAAACAAAAAACAGAACAAGAACAGCAACAAAAATATGTTAAGATTGCCCTCATAACCCTCTTCCTTGGGTTGATTATTGTTGTAGAAACACCAGGCTAATTTTCAGAGTTATGAGTGAGCTAGAGTCACCATGGAAAACGAGTCTAAATAAATATATTTAAATAAATTTGACATCTTATATGAGCAATCATAATTATCATTATATCATTCAACTTGTGCTTATGGTATTGCATACTTTGACAAGCATATAATTCATCCCAGTGTAAATATATACTGTGCACCTCTATAGGCACCAGTCTTTCTTTAAAAGCTGAAACACTGAATGATATTAGGAGCACTGTCTGTAACCTTTTTTTATCAAATGTAACTTTTTTTAATCAAACTACATAACCCAGTGTTCCCAGTACTGTTAAGATTAAAACTTCACCGTGTTCTTCTAGGATACATAGATAGTTAAATCCATGTTACATACTGGAAACAAGCTCAGTGATACTTCGTGTTCCGTTTAGCAGGACACAGGAGTGGGATTTACAAATTTCTCTCTCTTTCTCCAGAGCTTTCATCACAAAATCATCCTTTCTACTTTATATATCCACATACTGGCTTGGTTTATAATTACCAAACTACAGGAATTTTTCAAGAGACTCTCGTAAGTTACAAAGCCCTATGTTGCAGTAAGGAACTCAGTGGCAATACTTCAGGATCTGTCATCGTCAGGGAGTGTTTCACTTTGAAAAATCTTTCTCTATAAAGGCTAAACCTAGCTCATCTACTTTGCTCCATTTTTTTTCTGTAAGCTTTCTTTTTTAAATTTTAGGGTGAAAATGCTCTGAGATTTATCAATAGCATAATCATTAGAGGATTTATTATAAGCAATCAGAAACCTTGTGATAAAATAATTTGCTATAGATAAGTACTTTTAGGGAAAGTCTTATTCACAGTTACCCAATAACCTGTAATTCTTTGTGACCTGTGCCAGCTTCAGAAGTCAGGATCTGAATCTGGCATAAAATCACAGAATTTTAAATTCTTATTTGGTCTTTATGGCAAAAATGTTTCCTGAAAAAATGATGTCCAAAGGTATTTTATAATTTTCCTTTTAAAAACAGTAAAAAAAAAAAAAAAAAAAAAATAAAGATCTGGCTAACTAGTGTTAATAATAATGCAAATATTCCTATCATACTCATTTAAACATTGCAATGTTTTCACACTATTAAATGACGGTGGAGAGTTTTATGGGATCTTCCACTGACATGAACAGGAACTTATTTCACTCAGAAATCAATTCACAGTATTCCATATGCTTGCTAGAATTTTGTAATGAAGAATTTTCATTTAAAAATTATTAGAATAAATCTCCATTTCAGTAGAGTGTACCAAAATTTAGGAAAGCTTGGGAAATTTGATCCTACAGAGCAATTCAGTCTGAAGTTCTACAGAATGCCTACAAAGGACTCCAGTGATGGGTACTCATAGTGAATGTCTTTGAATGGATTTAAAAAAAAAAACCCACATTTTGCCAGAGGGCTATAAATTCTTGTTTGACACATATCTAAATATATGCTTGCTACACATACAAGGTCTACAAGCAGATGTGTAGAGACCAGCATGAAAAAACAGCTGGTCTGACTTTCATATTGGCCTGTTGAAGAAGTAACCACTTCACACTAAGTCTTTCAGGGAAAGAATAATATTGGAGGAGTTTGTGGACAAGCGCATCTAAATCCCACAAACAGTGAAATGAAATGGAATTACATGTAATCTAAATGTGTTACAAACATACTCTCACTTGGTGCTATGCTTACAGATAAAATAAGTCAATAGTAATGTGTAAAATAGAGGGTGATTAAGAGTGTTAGGAAAGAATATGGTCTTCATCACTCTTTTTTTCCCATGTGAAAAAAGAAAGAAGAATTTGAAAAATCACTCTTCTTCATTCACACACTGATATATTACTTCCTTTTATATTAGTGACTAAGTAACATTTTCTAGTGTTTCAGTTGATCTAATGGCCTTGTTCTAAATCATTGAAGACCATCATCAAAAACTTATCTGAAAAGTGAAGAAACCCTCAAATACTTTTTTGCCTTCTTTTTTCTCCAACATCCCTGCTGGACCATTTCTACTTTTTTTTTAAAAAAAAAAACAAACAAAACAAACTTCATGATGCTCAACATCATCATCATTGTAGGCTTAGAATCATACTATCATTATGACTGGAAAAGGTCTCTAAGATCACCAAGTCTGAACATTAACACAACACCACACCGTGTTCACCACTAAAACAATGTCCCCAAGTGCCATAACTGCATGTCTTTTGAACACTTCCAGGAATGGTCATTCCACCACTTCCCTGGGAAGCCTGTTCCAGTGCCTTTCAGTGATGAACTTTTTCCTAATATCAAATCTAAACTGCTGTTTGCTTGATGCAATTTCCACTGTATGGAGTTAGATCGTTTCAGTAAGCTTCAATAGGATATAGACGTTAGTAATATTGTCTGTGTAATGTGTATATCCTCTTATGAGCTCATTCCTGCATGTATTCAGCAAAGTCTTTGTTGGTTTTACATTCATGAGATTACTGTTTTTCCACTGAAACACTCTATGAAGGCCTTTAAAGGACTTAACAGTAATTTTACAAGGAAAACAAAGGACAAATATTGGCCATCTATTAGAACTGAAGAACTCAAAAAAGAATGACTAGTAGACCTACACCAGGCTCTTGCATGGAACTTTAAAATACCTTAACACAGTAAGAAAAATGTTCTTTTTCTCAAAGTTTAATTTTGCTTTTGGATGGCTATTAGACTGTTGAGCTTGAGTTGACATGATTCAGGTTGTCTGACCCTGTCCTAATATCTCTAAAGATGTAGATGTGTAAATAAAAGCTATCTATTGATAGCTTGTTTCTGTGGCACAAGGGGCATGTTGCCCTTAGATTTATTCCAAATGCTCTCCTGGAGCTCTCCAATAGCTCTCTCCTTTCTTCATCTTTCTTCTCTGTTATGTCCAATGTACTCCTTGTCCACCAATCTGTATTCTGCCTCACCTCTCAACTTTGCAAAAGAACATTTCTGACTGTGTTTAGGTTACCTGCTTAAGCACAGGGCAGAAAGTGGTTTAACACTTGGTGTCTGCTCTGAGCAGCTCCACATTTCCACACCATGATTAACAGAGTGTCTTGTTTCTCCATACAATACTACACAATAGAAGCAGCCCTAGGTTATATTGGCACTTGCTGTGTAAAACCTTACGTCTTAAGACAGACTTTCAACAATGCTGTCTGTGGGATGCTGCCTGTGGTGTTTTCCAGGTGTGAACGTGAAAAAGAAGAAAAATTGTGTAATCTGCAGGAAAACTCACACACCCCACAACCCACACCTCCAATAAAGGAAATTACTCTCCACCTGAGTAGTTATTGTTTTGCTTTTGGACATTTTCTTTATAATTTCTCTGAAGAAAGTTACATCCAATACTAAGCCTCTGTTATAAACAAAAACTGCTTCATAGTACTCCAACCCATAATTATGTTATTTTTACTCTTTCATTAAAATTGAGGAAGAGACTTTTTCTTGAGCAGAGATGAGTCTGTCATCAAATATGAACATAAAACATATGATTAAATGTCTTTATAAGCTCTAGAAAGTTGCTATAAGTTTTATCACTTGGAGCTGTCAGATCCAAGTTATGTTTTAAGTTCCTATATACTTTATTGCATTAAATTGCTGTCCAAGCTACTGTGATGAGTGGTAAACTTAGCTCCTGTTGATCAACGATCCTTATTTGATTTCTGTTTTCTGTCTTCATTATGACAAGCAGAATGATTAAGACAAGCATCCATAAATTAGATCCGGGCACCTGACTGTCTGATTAACAGTCTTTTTGATCAAATAAACTATTTTTATACTAAAATATTAAAGTATTATATCATCAAAATAAGTTGTAGTAAAGGCCTATTTTACTCTGTTAGCATGCTTTGTAATGTGAATGAATTTACAAATAATTCTGTATAACTGCCCTTTGGGATTCCTCCTCGCATTTTCCTACAGTTAGAGAAACTTATTCAACAGTATATTCACAGATTAACAGAGTAAAATCACTCTGACAGTGACAATTTTTCATTTTTTTTTTTTTTTTTAATCATGTTCCTAGATTCATTGCAGACTTGCCTTTCTTGAGAAACAAAGAAACTACTGTTGAAAGCAGTTTTGGTTCACATGTGCTTTTTTTCCTGTTTCCAGGGCAAATTGTGTGAGCAAGAAAACTGCATAAACCAAAGATGGACATACAATGAAAGAAACATGATATAATTTTAAAAATTGTAATTTTTCTCTCTCTCCTTTTTTTTTTTTTTTTTTTTTTTCTTTTTTTTTTTTTTTTTATTAAATGAAATAAACAGTTGACCTGGACATACATCACTCCTAATTGAGAACAGATGGAAAATTTTACTAGAGAAACAAAGACGTGTTTGTTTTCTTAAATCAGAACACAAATCCTTAGAAGCCTTTTCTGCTAAGTTATGTACTTCAGTGATGATAATGCTCATGAAACCCAGAAGACTGATGTTTTCTAATTGTGCGTGTATGACGATTACAATTTCAACTAATATTTTGTGAGCAGAAATTAATTCTTACTTTGCCAAGTTGGTGAGTCCAGACAGACCTTCAGCATCAACTTTACTGATTTTGTTGCCATCAAGGTGAAGTTCAGTAAGGGATGGGGGAAGGCCTGAAAGAGAGAACACCATCAAAATACTTTTGATCATACTGGTTACTATATTTTTTTAAAAAGACTTGCATTAAACTGAGGTTCTTTTACAGTTAAAAAAAGACTTTTACTAAACATGCCCAAGAACAATTCACTGAATGAAACGAAGAACTTTCACAATCAGGGAAGCTGAAAACAACTAGTAACGATTTATTTAGCATGAAATAAGACCAAGGTTCTAACGTCATTATGGAACAGTTAACTCTTGTAAAATCCCACTTGAAATATTTCTCAGATATGACTTCTAACCTTCATGATTATGTAAGTGGGACATACATAATAGTGTATTTCATTTTAGCCAGAGTATCCACATACACAAATGTATAAGCATTTAGCTCCTACATATTTAACAAATAACAGCAGTAGAAAATGCAACTATAAGGATAAGGTAAAATAATGTTTTTTTAGTTGGGGCATGTACTAGTTTACAGATTCTGTTTATCAGGGAAAAAAAAAAAAAAAAGAAACACATTTTACCTATCTGAGCTCCCCCAAGGGAACATCTAAAACAGGAAATGTGGGAAGAAAAAAATAACAACCAGTATTAACTTTCAAAAAGTTTTCAGCCATTTCAAAAATGATCTGTTGCCTGAAGTATGAATAAACTGAACCTAATTTGCTCTGGATTGGAACCATTCTGGTTTGTTTGTTTTGTTTTTAATAAATCACAATGAAGTTGTTCTTATTTTGAAACAATTTGCAATTAACTACTTTTAAAAATAGTAAACATTTCTGTTTTGTGTAGGAACAGTATTTTTGGCTTCAAAATCACAGACCTGTGGAGGGCTGATTTTATGCTTGTAGAATTTCAGTTAATTCTACATGAGTTCACATCTGTGTAATGTTGATCAGGCTCAACAACCACAGTTGGACTTTGAAAACATTTTTCCACTTTATATTTCAGGTATGAGACAAGCAAAGCCAAATAACATAAAAATGGCTTACTTCTTACAATTCACCTCTCATGGAGTTTCTGATAACAGAAAGCCAAAATATTCAAAACTAATGAGAGTCAACTGATCAAAAGTGTAGTCGAGTAATGAATACTGTAAGGACTGACTCAAAAAGCTTCCATAACATTTTTTTTCCCAGCTAACTGGAATTCACTATATTATACCTGTGTAAATCTCTGAAATATTAATTGAATTTCTTACCTTTTGGGATGCTAGTAATGTTGGTGTCTGCAATACGGATGTAGGAGAGTCTCTTCATCCCCTGAAAAGCTCCATTTTCAATGCCTGAACTCTTGATTGGATTGGTGCCTAGTTCTGCCAACAAAACACGGTCATGAGCTGTGCTGCATTGTAGGTACCTATATTCTTCCGGTCAAAACTAATTTGGAGGTGCAATTTATTGGAGCATTTCTTGGCTTTCTACATAAAATCACTCATTGAACTAAAAGCAACCTCTTGGAAAAACAGTGAGCTGCTTTTGTTATAATTTCTCATGCTCATACCTAAGACAATCACTTGATTCAGTCCGTTAAAGACAGCTTTCCTCAGCTTGGAGATCTCATTCTCATGAGCCCGTATCTCCTGAAGAGACTTCGGCATATTTTCTGGGAGTTCCTTCAGGTTGTTCTTGGACAGGTAAAGTCTTTCCAGTTTCTTCAGAGGAGCAAAAGCTAATGGGCTTATTTTGCTGATTTTGTTGTTAACAAGGATCAATGCCTGTGGAGCAATAATGAAGGAGATCTCAGATGATCACAAGGCAAATTACTTTAGGAATGGAACATTTAAAATTATTATTATTTTCTAGTGCTTTTTGGTGTCTTCTGGTGGCCAGTTTAGTGAGCTGAAGAAAATGCAATGCAGTGCTAGAAAAAAACAGATCATAAACTTCTGAAACAATGAAAGATAAACAAGTCCTACAGAAAAAATACAAGTGTTATTTCATTGCTGAGACTACATGCAGCTTCTGTTCACATCCATAATTTATGCCCAAGAATGAGTACAACCCTTCCATTTGAAAGGTGTAGAAAACCAGACAGTCACAAAAAGCTAATATTATCATAATTATTTCTTTGGGGGTTTTGTTTCTCATTTTATTCATTCTGGGGGTACTTTTATACCCTACCCATCATCACAAAATCATTCTAACCAATTTCTCCTGAATAGGAAATTCTGTGACTCAATGTAGTGAAGGCACAGCCCAGCTTAATGAAAATATACAGAACACCATCTCTTTCCTCTTAGTCTTATAAGACTGCACTTATCAGTTATCAGATTTCTGCCTGATAACAACCTTGGGGTTTGCAGAGATATAAGCTTTTTTCTTTGGTAAGAGTAACTTTGCATGAAAGGGGAAAAATCTGAAGCATCATACTCCAAGTCCTGCAGTTAGGGGTCATGGACCATACTCACTTTGCCTTCCGCATAAGTGCCTAATCTAGCTCTCAGAACTGTGATATTTATACTCAGGGTAACTAAGCAAATGAGCTCTGTATACTGCTAAGGGTCAAAGGCCTCCATGAAAGCTCTGTTGCCTGTAATAGGTCGTCTCCACATGCCTCTGAAATCTTACATTACAGCTGAGTTATTGATGATCAACCATGGTGCAAAAAGGGAGAAGAAAGTCCCATTACTGTCAGAACATAACACACATAATGGAAAATATTTCAGATATAATACATACTTGAATGACTCATCATTCCATTTCTTTGCTGTCTACTTAACAGACTTACAGTGATGCATGTTTGTGCAGTGAATTAGGTAGAATGGGCCATATAAATATAGATATAACACCTACTTATATTTATTACTAGAGAATAGATATAGACCATCTTTGTTCATTTCATCCCTTACATTAGTTTCAGAAACAGAAGAAAAAAGTTGCTGCATATACTGTAGTTAACATTCAGAGCATTTTAATACACTTTCAATATTTTCAGAATTACAATTTAGTATGTTTCTTGGAGCAAAATGGAGCATTCAAGTCATTCCAAAATCAGTTAAGTATTAAAACAACAACAAAGCTATCAGTATCTGTGACAGCACCTCTCTGTCATAAAAACTGAAAGAGAAGTGAGAAGATAGTTTAAAATGGTGCCTGGTGTCTGGTTTTCCCCCAGTGGACTCCTCTTGCAGATCATCCTGAGTAAAGCAAGCAGTGTGTTCTGTACATGGTTTCATTGAATACACGTAAAACTGTATGTATCTGGTTTTAATTTTGTATGCTAGCTAGAAGTAACAATATGCAAGAGGAGGTAGAAGAGGTCATTCATAGTTCAGTAGAGTATTTCCCTAGCAATAAGCCTCTCCCAAAATAAATATATTGGTCAGAGGAAGCCATGGCCCCAACTCTCTTTTATTTGAGCCTGAGCTATAAGAACTGACATGAGAACATATGGGCTACTCATCAGGTGTGGTTTCCTGATTCTTCATTGCCAAAATTGTGATAAAGATGTAGATTCTGCCCACAGTGAAAGACAGCCACAATACTAATACTGTACAGTATTAGGACACAGCAAACATTTCAATTATTTGAAAGTGATACAGTTTGAATTATGTAGTCTCTTACACTATTGCAATAATTGAATATGCTACTGCTAAGTATTTTTTATCTTTATTTTTTCTTAATTTCACGTTTTTTTTTTTTTTCCATAGATATCTAAGTCTACATTCAATGAATTTGGATTCATGAACACTTGAAATTTTTAGCCTGCATCCTTGCTTTGTTCTTCTAAGTCATTTATTTAAGCTAAAAGTCTGCCTTTTCTCTTTTCTTTTCAGGTTTTTTTGTTTTTGTTTTGTTTGTTTTTTTCTTTCTTTGATTTATCTTTGTTATCTTTCAGATAAAAATCTTTAGGCTATGATTATCACAACAGATGATCTGGTGTGAAATATTTCTTGAAGACAATAGGTAGATATGCATTCAGCTAGGCACTGCAATGTAAACATTCTTTGAGTAGTTGATGTTAAGAGAATGTTACATTTCTTCTGATCTGGACTGATAGCCCTGACCAAACTCAGAAGTTATCTAGGTATGTAGGAGTAATCTGTTCTGCTCTGCAAATGCTTTCTCCTGAATATGTTAATGTTATCTTGGGGAAACACATAGAACTGTTGTTTTGTTCAATCACTCAGAGAGTCTTTCATTCAGAAATTATGGTATCTATCAAAAATATGTTTAAAAATATTTATTTCACAGTGAGAACATATGGGAAGGCATAACAAGTCAAAGTCTTCAACATTTTTGCAGCAGAATATCATTTCCCACTTAGAGCCCACTCAGCAAGTCCTTACTCCTGGTATTTTAAACCATCATTATTTTTCCGCACTGTTGTGAAGCTGTAAAGAAGAAAAAATAAACCACACTAGAATTTTCAAAAAAAGTTTTACTGTTGCCCAGAGCAACAGCAAATGATGAGGATAACACACCAATATAGCACCTGGCAAGCCATAGCCCTGGATTCCTTTCCCACTTCACAATAACTCTATTATATGTAAGACTTAAAGAACTAAGTTATTAGCCTTGGAGCAGTGCTGTTTACTTTCCTCAGAATGCGTCCCGTATGGTTTGCATGTAACAAAAGCTAAACCAAACCAAAATAAAATAAAATTAAGAACTCAGGGGATTTTAGAGGTCAATGAAAACAGGAACTAGGGGAGAAAGACCTAGGGAAAACATCTGCAGGCAGTGTTACTGAGGAATGGATCTCAGGCAAAAACAAATCACGTGGAACAGCTATCCTGAATAAAGACCAGATGGCATGATGGGGCATTCTATTCATTGTGTTAAAGAACATATGAAATTTTTGTACCAGAGAAGAAGTATTTGGAGAGAAAAATAAGGGTGAAGCTGAAAGTTCTCAAAATGCTGGACCCCTTTGTCACAGACATCACTTGCAATGCTTCTGGTATGAAATGATTTCGCTGAAATTTGACAGCCTAGAACAGAGAGTCACAGGAATTGACACTTTTATATGAAAATCTACCTTCTTTCACACTTCTTGTTTAGTGGAGGAAAAACATATTTCTGTTAAAATAATTGTACTAAAAAACAAATAAAATTGAAACACATCACCAATTCATAATACAAATGGCTAAGCAAACAAATAGGCATCTTACAACATGACCTGGTACAGGTGCAAAGATGCATAACCATAGGTAAAAAAAAGAGGCAAAAACCAAAAAGAAAATAAGATGGCATAAATACATCAAGAATTAATACATCACTTAGTCAGGCCTGGAAGTTTCATAGCAATTCTCCATGGACAAGAAAAAACTTCCATCCTCATTTTCCTGAGATAAAGCCTTTTTCATTTGTCATAATATAACATGTAAACATTGCACAGTAAATACTGACTTTGTTTTAATATTGCAGCACTTTATCATGACGTGCAGATAAAGTGGTGTTCAGAGAGGAAAAAAAACCACAAGGTTTTCTCTGAAGATGACTTTCTTTTTACTGAAACAGCTCTGGTACTTCTGTAGTCAGGAAAAAAATAAAAATCACTGTATGACAGGAATAGATGCTGGCTATGTTGAAGTCAGTGGGAGTCTGGCCATTTAGCTCCCTCTGACCTGGTTTCTACCTCAAATATTTAATCCCAAAACAAAAAAGGGGATTCACAATTCAGGAAAATTTTGGAACTCTTGTTGGCAGGTCTTTGTCAAAATACACCCTGATAAACTGCAGAGTGAGCGTGTGGCAGTCATGTTGAAACCAGCATAGGGTTGTCCTTCTTGGGGTTACTAAAGCTTACAAATTTTGCCCTGTCTAGGGGTGGAGAGCAGGGGATTGCATTTTTCTGTGTGTGTAATTTCTTTATGTTAGAATATCAGGAGTTTCTTCTGAGGGGTTTAATTTAGAATCGTTTGAAGTGAGAGCCTTGACAAAATCAGAATTGAACTGTAAAATGATCAGCAAATTATTATCAGCCATAATACATAGTGAAATACCTGTTTTGCCAGCTGGGGATGGTACTCTTACCTAACCTATGAGTTTTTTAATGATGCATGCATCCTTGAGGGTTTAAACTGAAAACTCAGTCTGCTTACCCAATGGAATGTCTTTAATTTCCTGGGTTATGTGTTACATTTTTGCCTGGTTTTTATTACGGTTCTGCTAGGAACAGTTATGTCTTAAGAACTGCAAGCCCAGGAGCTAGGCATCTAAATAAAAACAATAATAAAATTTGTCCCTTTTGTTTGCCGTATGTTTGCAGTCATTAAGTCATACTCATAACCTGGATATATAGTAAAGGCTTTCTGCCAAAGCATTAGGAATGTATGTACACTTAAGGAAAAAAAAAACAACCAACAAACAACTGAAGAGCACAAAACAAAAACCAACCAAAAAAAAAATCCCAGAACTTGACATTCTTCTCTAATTGTCCAAACCTAGGATCAAGAGGATATAGCTAAGATAAGCAAGGAAAAATGGATGACATAGAAGCAATAGGGAAGAGAAGAATGAATTGATGAATTGTGAAGGAAGAAGATGGCAAATCACTGAAACAACTACCTGCTAATACAAACAAAAGAAGCCTGTGGAAAGTAGTTTGATCACATACACAGCACTTTGTTGAATAACCTCACAAAGCCAATGAGACTGCTCTGGTATAGTTTGCCTGACCTTTGAGCTCTCACTGGTTACTTTCATGCATCATGACTTGCACAGACGATGAGGGAGCAGCTGGCTCTATGTTTTTTCTTTTTCGTTCAGTCCTGTCTTTGTCTACTGTGACAAGCATTTTTGTCATTAATTAAATTTATCACAATTGACTTGGTTATTTAATTTTTGTATTCTATAAAAATGTCCTTTTTTCATTAGCTTAGTACGATGACTCTCTGCAGAACTTCAAGGACCTCAAAGTATTGTCCTGTTGTTTTCCTCACATGAAAAGATCTTTACCCACTGCACAGAAGAAATGTTATGCCTGCATGTGGTGCATTGTATGCTTGTTTCAGTGGAAAATCTCATTGTGTGTTAAGCATAATGCAAAGGAGAGTCTGAGGAAAGGAAAACTCTCTGTGGGAGTGTTGTATTCTAGAAAGACTGACTCTTTTTTTTCTTCCTCAGAATATTTGGTAAAAACTGCACCAACTTGAGAAAGAAAGTCCAATTTAAAATAGGTATTTCTCAGTCCTGTTAAGAATGCCTGCCATTGATGCTAGTAGGAATTAGTTCAGAGGTAGAACCTGGACAGAGACACTTGGTTTTGTGTTTTTTACAGTATGATGGTGATTACTGATTCTTCATTCTGTGATTTACAAAGTATTGTGTTTACTACTTTTTATGCTTAGGAAAAGGGAACTGAAGCTGTAATGAGTCATCAGAAGACTGGGCTATTCCATTAATATTTTTTTTATTTGTTGGGAGCTTTTCTGTATCCCTGGAAGATGTCCTTCAACTTTTCCTCACTTATTTTTTTTTTTTTTTTCCAAAGATGGCATGAAACTTTTCTAATACAATACATTATTTTCCCACTTGCTATTAGTACAAAGAGTGTTTCAATTTCTTTGCCCATACATTTAGTGTTGATAATCCCTTAGTGTGGATATGGTCATAACCTTAATTTCCAAGCTTAAATCTTCTATCTCTTTGGTCTTTTCCCTCAGTTTAAATAAAACTGGTTTTAAGACTGTTGCATGTACAACCATGGCTTTGTATAGTTCTGTCAGCTTCAATTAAGTAAAGTTCCTTTTAATTCAGGCCAATAATGCACTCAAATTCTTTCACTATACTAACAGTGTGCCATTGAAAAATCCTTGTTGGAAAAGCATGCAGTCACTATTCTGGTGTTTGTGCTCTTCTTATAGTGATCTAATACACAGTAATTCTTTTACCTCCTTTTCCAAGTGCCAGGCATTATGCTGGTTTGCTTTGGCTTGCCACACAGCAGGCAGCTCCGTGTGCTGTTTGTGTAGACTCCTCCTTTACTCTACATGAGGGTTTACTCAAGTAGTATTTTGGATCTTCTTTGTGTCCATGGGGTCAGAGTACTGAACTCCATCCAGAAATGTCAGTCTGCCTGGAAAATTCTGACAGTTTCATAGAAATAGAAGACTTTTTTCCTGGCTTTTCCAATAACGTCTGTCTGATATTTTTGCCACAGGTCTAAGTCTTAAGCAAGTTTTTTACATAATATAAGACAGCTTTCTGAAACCACAAAACTTAGTCCTCCACCCTTAAAAAAGACTGTCTTCAATTTTTTGCCCATTCTCTCAAGTTCCCTGGTAAAAAAAGAAAAACAAATCTTATCTTTCAATTTTAAATAGAGTGAAGTCTCACTGAGCATTTTTAGAACAACATTAATAGTTTAGCCACTTTTTCTCAGATTATTTAAAACTATAAAAATATCAAGCACACTATAACTGTTGACTCTGGTGTTCCTGGCAGGAATGTATTATTTGCAGGTAAATATTTCCTTAGTTGCATCCTTTTCTAATTGCTTGCCTTATTTCCACACCTGTAAATTTTAGCTGCTCTTTTACCTACTTCAGGAAATTTTCAATACAAAGAATATTTTTGAAGGTTCTAATTTCTCTTTCATCTCTATTGCTGTGTAATGTACAGAACATAAGAAATGATATTTTTGCTGAAAGAGAAGCCTTAGACAAGTTATAGATAAATCCTTTCTTTTCTTGTTAATTATTCTGGGTTTTAGTACAGGCTGAACCTTAGTTTCAACCCAGCTTGTTCATGAAAATCTCTTCTAAAACTATTATAACTGTGGTTTGTGACATCTACAGGTATTAGGAAGGTATTTAAAAAGATTATTCAAAAGGAATAAACTGCATATACTGTTCGTTCTTTTTCAAGATCCGTGAAAATTGGGTTTTAAGGAATTGTTCCATTAGGTGATCACTTCAAGAAAGAGGTTAACTCGAGCTTCTGATTTTAGATTTTGGACAAAAAAATATGACAATTTTTGTAAATATTCCTGTTTTAGTAGAATGCAAGAAGGTTTGATAATGTCTAAGAAATTTTTGAATTTTTGAACATCACTCATCACATGAACTGTGACATTAACTCAAGCCATATTTATCAGAAAATACAATTCAAAAGCACATACATTATATAGATAGACATAGAGATAGATAGATAGATAGATAGATAGATAGATAGATAGATAGATAGATAGATAGATGGATAGATAGATAAACCACATACACCATACCTCCTTAAAACAAAACTGACAATGGAGGTCTGTCAAGAACAGTGCTTTTGAGTTTTATTTTCTACAAATATTTCCCTTTCACTATCACTCAACAATATTTAATTAAAAGTTGGGGAATGGGAATTGTTCCTGGCTATTACACAGGCATATTCCTGCTGAGAGCAAAGACGGTGCCTAGTTACATAAATGTACAGCACGACTAAATTATTATTTTAGGGAAGAGATCATAGAGTCATAGAATCATAGAATGGTTTTGGTTGGATGGAGTCCTTGAGAAAATCATTATATATTCTTGAGTAAATCCAGGAAAATTGAAGTTTGGAAGGTTATTTGTCAAAACTTTTGTTAATGTCAGTTTTCTGTATGATTTTCAGTTGCCCCTAAGCATATACTGGGTGCAATTGGGAGTAAGCCAAACAAATAATCTCTTCCCTGAAGAGTTACCTATTGTATCTGTTGCAATAAAATTAAAAACAAAAAAAAATATCCCTTAGAGTTAACTTCAATGACATAAAATAGTTCACTATGGCTTAACTCACACCAGGATGTGTAACTGAAACCTGAGCTGAGTGCCAAGTGGGTAGGAGTCAAAGTCACTGGGAGCACTGATTTTCACCTGCAGTACCATGCTCTGACTCGTTTAATGCAGTGTCACAAGAAAGGATTGCTAAAAGATTTATTTCACTGCCTTCTGTCTTTTTAGCACCTTGTAGATAATCTTCACTGAAAACACAGAACTTCTTTCTAAGGTGGAAGAAAACCAAAACAAATGGGCAGGAATTAGGGTGTCAGATCTGTTCAGTAGCCAAGGAGAACAACCGAAAACAAATTCTGGGGAATAAGTCATCTCATCCTCAAACCTAGCCTAATGAAATGTGATATTAAAGTACATGTTTTTTTGACTTCAGAGCTTACCTATGTAACTAGATCAAGTATAGATACCTATGCTAAAATTAGATGGCATGAACCTCATCATGATTCAGTCATGCAGATCCCTTCTCTATAGACAGACTGGCATTGTGCCTATTCCTAGAAATTTCGTAACAATTATCTTCTAGATGTTCCACTGAAAAAAAAATAAGAGGAGTTTGGAAAAAATTAAGGAGGTAAATATTTATAGGATTTTTATCCAAGTATGAGAGGCTCAATGCAGATTAAAACAGTGTTTATTTGATTGATATTGGCACAAGTAATGGACAAAAAGTGGAATTTGGCTTCTTGTTTGTGAAAGAATAGAATAGAATAGAATAGAATAGAATAGAATAGAATAGAATAGGCTGTGAAGAGCCAGGAAAGCAAAGCCAAATTTATAATAATAAAGGATCAAATTGAATAATACACAGAACAAATTGAGTTATTGAAAATCTGGGAAAATATTTTCCTTTTCCTGAGTTAGGGTATTACTTTCAAAGGCAGAGAATAGCCTTTTTCTGATGTGTAAAGAAAAATATTTCAACAAAAGGTGTTGATAAAAGCTATAGACAGGGAGGAGGACCTCAGAGAGAGCAAAAGAAATTTAGAAACAGAGGAAGGTAGTTGTCTGATGGAAACTTGGAAAAGAAGAGGTGAACCAGAAAAAAAATGAAGCAGTCACAGAAACCAGGAAGGAAAATATTTCAGCAAAGAGCAAACCAGACAGCAGTATTGGGAGACTGGCAAGTAAAAGAGGATGAGGATGGAGGTTTGCTGTGAGAATATTATTGCAAAACCACAATTTTATTGTAGTCAGGGGCAGAAGAGTGATTTGGAAAAATTTTTTGAACTAAAATTAGTACAGAAAATCTGCTGACAAACATGGCACACACAAATCTTGGTGAGATCAGAAGTGGGAGGGGAAGGAATACAGTAATAAGTTAAGGAGGGGGCAGGGTTGAGACAAAAATAACCAAGTGACTGTGCCAAAGGAACTGAAAACAGAAATAAATAGGTGAGAGAAGTTATGATGGAGATCAGGAGACTGAATGGACAGGAGACAGTTATGAAGAGCTGAAAAAAGGAAGAAAAACTTCTGTTGTATGAATAGAGAATTTGCAGGAGAGGAATGGGAAAAGAAATAAATAGGCTGGGCTGGTGGAGGAAGATCACAGAGCATTTCACCAATTTTCCTTAAAAATCACCGTACTGGGCCAAAACCACATTTTCTCCCCATTTTTGTTGGCAAATGCCAGTTCATTTATAGACTTACATGAAGATTCTTCAGGTTCTTGAAATCTCCTTCTTTAATTTCAGTGATTTTGTTGTTCTGTAAGTCCAGCAGAGTTGTGTCCGGAGGAAGGTCTCTTGGCACTTTTTCCAGACCTAACAACAGTGAAAAGAACAGCAAATTGACTTGGAAAGAAACTTAAATAAGGGTCAATACTTTTCCTAGCAGCATTTTTCTTTCAGTAAACACCATTTCTAGACCTCATTTCCCGAAGAAGTTTATGAAGACTTATCTGAAAGTGTTTCTCTCTCCAACCAGTCAAAGAGAGTTTTGTTTTACTAAGTAGAACCAAAATTTATTTATTCACTTTTCCATTATGCCTTTTCTAAGAATATATGTGAGTTTTAGCTTGAGGCAAAGCATTTAGTTTGGGAAAATTATTTCTAACTTGTCTAATTCCACTGAACTCTGTGAATAAAAATTACTTTTGGAAACAGATATGGTATTTATTAATTTCACTCAGTGCAAGTTTTTGTGGACGGAGAACATTTCCTGCTATTTAAGAGGTATGAAGCTTTTTGAAAGAAGTAGAATAGTTAATTATAATAATTTCCAGAAAAAGTACTGTTTGTTTGGCAGTAACTGGGTAAATTTCAGTACAGTCCACCTTAAAACAAAACAAACCAAAACAAAACAAAACCTAATCCACCTCCCCCCTTTTCTTTGAACTGAAACTGTGTCCAAGTTTTCTGGAGAACAAATCCCTTGGTTTCACTACAACTGCCAAAAGAACATCAGACAGTTTAAATTAAAGACTCTCTTTGGGACTATTTTCTGAATAGCTGATATGTAAGTCTGATGAAGTCATGGAAATGAAATTATTTAGTGTTAAATAACACTCGCTTTACCCAGCTTTCCTTTCATACTGTGACTTGGAATAAAACAAATCTTTTATAGTCATTCTGATTTACCACAAAATTAAAATGTTCTTTCCTAACCAGTTTTGTTTTTTGTTTTTTTTTTTTTTTTTTTTTTTTTTTTTTTTTTTTTTTTTTGCTACAGAATGTGAAATTCTAAAGGAATAGTTAGTAGGAAAAATTTATAGACACTAATAAAGTCTCTATATGGGCATTTTACAAAAGTGTCCTTCTCTGAGTAGAATAGTCTTTCTACCTGTAAAGGTTCTAGCTAATATTCCTGAAGCTATATTTGAATTCTTCTGGGAGAGATCTCTCTGCAAGTATTGCCATTGCCTGCCATGGTAGACTCCATGATATTTTTCTCTGATGAAAGATATATGCCTGTATATGCTTCCCAGAGTTAAGATATGCTTTGCCCACAATGGCTGTGCAGACTCCATCCTTGGGATTGTTGCCTGGACACAGCCCTAAGCAATCCCCCTAAGCAAGGGGTGGACTAGATGATCTCAAGAGCTGATGTCCAAACCCAACAATTCTCTGACTTTGTGATACTTGACATTCATCAAAAATGTGTTTTCACACATAGGATGTAGGTTTCTTTGTCAAAGTCCTATGTTAAGCAAAAGCCCTTCTCTTTCAATCCTTTTTTAGAATGTATATGTATATATGCAAAGTCAAAATATTCTAGGCTCTTATTTGGAAGGATTATGGCAAACCATGAAAAAGAAGGAAATATTTGGTACTGTATTTAATCCTTTTAACATATATAAAGAGCACTATTCTATAGTTACTACTTTAAAACTCTACTGTATACTCTAGAGAGGCCACAAAGATGTCGACTGAAGAGTTTTACTACAATTGATGATGCCCTAAGAATTCATTATAGATTTGGCCATATTCTTAAAAATATCTGCATGCAGATGAGGCCTCCAATTCATCTTTTAACACCGGATATGAATCTTTTAAAGTGCTGAGTATCACAGAGATTCCACTGGTATCTGTTACTGCTGTTTTGTGCTTAGTAAATTCTGGATAGAACATTGCTTTTTAAATTATCTATATATGGGGGCAGGAGACCTAAACTTTTGAAAAGTGTTTACTTCTTTTAATCTTACTTTTGAATTGGTAATATTAATCTGTATAAAACATATTCTGTTGTCCTATCATTAGGAAAGTATGTTGTCTGAATTAAAAATAAAAACACCCTAGACACCTTTCAAATTTATTTTTCCACCCATAAGTTCTCTAACATTAGATTAAAAACCCCAAATATTTGGATCAAATTTTTATTAAAATTCAGTGTGATATAAATTAACCTATCTGAGTCTTAATCATACCAGAATTCAAGAGTTTTAAAAAGCAAAATCATGCAGCTTTGGATGAATAAGTAAAAGCTTCATAAACTGACAAGAGCCAAAACTCACATTTCATCCTGTTTACTTTACTGATATTTGGTGCATAAATATTTGATACAGATTAAGATTCTTCATATTACTAAAACAACTTTTCCTCATTCAGGCATGAACTTCATTTTTACTGCAGCAGTTGCAAAACCCTTATTACCTTCAGAATTGTAGTACTAGAGTTCCAAATATATAAAAATGTGATACTGTATAATTTGTATGTTGGTTGTCTTTGGACAGTTTCTGTCTTCGGTGTCAGCATGGATGATGTCAGCAACTAAAAATTCTTACCCAAAAGGTACTACTCTTTCAAAACCATAATTTTGCTATAAGTTCTTACAGTTTAGCAACTTCTATAACATTTTTCATATCTAAATACAAAACCACTAGGGCTTAATTATTTGTATTCAAAGTAATATTCATATATTCTGATTGTCAGTACATTTATATGAGTAGACTGGTATCTCTAATAAGTGTTTATGGCAGACAAGAGGGCATAAGAGCTATACAGCTGGACTTTATGTGATGCCCTTGGAACATATTTTGTAAGAACTCTTGGAGAACACTTGTATTGCCACTGAAGGGATAATTTGGCAGAGACTAAACTTCAAACTAAATTTACAACTGTACTTTTCCATCTTCACATGCCAGCTTCTAAAAACTTAAGGGTTATCCATGAATATGATAGAACTGATAATTTCTGAAAACAATGAAGTTAGACTTCAAATGTATCATATTATAAAGATAAGACAAATGTAATAGTCAAATATCCATTTGTGAAAATTATTTATTAAATCATTTTCCTGTCTTGTACTAGAAACTAGAAGGATGTGCAATACAATAATTAGCTCTACATGCAGAGTATAGTTGCCATTACTTGAAGTGTTAAACTTATTAGCTGTCTCATGTATACTCTGCTATGGATTTCCTGGATCTGTTTTTTAAAATGTTTTCAAAACCAGCTATACACATTATATTTGATTTTTTTTTTCCTTGACTTGTGTGAGTTTTGAAGAGTAAAGCATAGAGGAGTACAGGATGCACATCAACTGCTGGAGGGACGCTGCATTATCATTAAACAGTTTAGTACATCCTCCAGTTGAAAGCTACATCAACAGGATCCCTCCAACAGATGAAAAGTTTATGATTGGGTGAATCTGGACACTGCCTTGCAAAATCAGTACCAAAATAATTGAGGACTAGACTGAGTTTGAGGTGTGGACCAGATGCACATCTGGACTGGCTTGTGCTTCAGCTTGCAGGTTCAGTTCTCTAAATGATGTATCTCCTGACAGATAACATGTAGGAGAAGGATCAGTATAGTGCACATAAGTTCCTATGCTGAAGACTCCCTAGCTGGAGAACAAACCTTCTAACTTTCCTGGTCAGAGCAGATCAACAGTCAGTTCAGATGAATAGGTGAGCCCCATTCTGACATGACAAAGCAACAGAATTTAAATTGAATGGAGAAAATTGCAATCCCAACAGAATCTCAAATGGCTTTTGGCTCCTGAGTTAGAACTATTATATCTCAGAAGAATTTTTTTATTTTTCTGTCTGGGAGACAAAAGTTTAGAAGGGAACTGTGGACTGTCCTTATTACTCATTTCTGAGAAAAGTGATGCCTATGCACTTCTGAAGCCATGTTGTAGAGTATGACCACAGGTCCCCCTACGAATTCCTTCCAGGGAAATTTATGTAATACCAATCAAATGAGGAACTGGTGTTGGAAAATGTCCACTGATCCACCTCTCAATCATTTTAAGAACAGTATACACAGATATTCCAGCTTGGCTATGATATTTTTTTATTTTTTTTTTATTTTTTTTTTTTAATATACTATAGCTTGCTTCTTAAAAATCCATATGAAAACCTCTCATAGCAGTCTGAGTTTCTAAGTGAATAGTCAGTGCTACACAGTTTGATATTCAGTTCCTTGAAAATATTTCAGGCTCCCGGTTCCTAAGATTAACTTAGAAATTCTTAAAAATTTTGATCCTTTTTCCTTTCCCACATATAATAAATTGAGAATACATATGTCTTTATTTATTTTTGTTGAATAAAACTGTCAGTTATAATTTAAGTTAGTAAATACACTTTGAAAATATTCTGTTTATTCACAAATAAGTAGAAAAGGTATAGCTCCACCCTTCCAAAATCCTTCTTTACACTGCACTTAAGTGTAAAGATTCTGGAAACAGAAGAGACTTAATTAACCAGTTCATGTATCTTAGTCAAAATATCATTTTGATTTGCACTAAAATATTTCTCAGGGAGAAATCATTACTTCCTTATAGAAGCTGAACAGCCATCAGTTCCTGCAGCATAGGTCAGAACTGTATTAACTTATGTGGATTTTTAGAAATAGAAACTTCCTACTGTTTTAAATTATCAACCTGTATCAATCAACTATTCCCACCAATGTATATGTATGTACGTGCAAAAATGAATGCATATTAAAACACACAAAGAACAGAAAATGAGAAAGAACTACAAAATAGAAGGAAAAAGGTATATAAGCAAGTTTGCATATTCCTTTTTCTTAGTCAGGATAAGCTGAACTTTTATTATCCCTGGCAGAAGTATTCCTAATTTTTCTTACTCTTAGATACTTGAAATAAAAAACACAATCAAAATGTATTCAATAAAATCCAGCATAGCTGGATCATTAATGGATTTCGTTCATGCAGGCCAGGGCCCACACATGAAAGGCTCATCCAGAATCACCTTTGTTGAGGAGAGATTACAGAGATCAAAAATCCCTCCTTAGTGGGAGGATGGAGAAGGTAACTGCAAAAATCAAGTTTGTCTCTGTGGGATCGCATCTTTGTGGGGTGTGGCCTTTTTTATAATTTCTTAAGCAAATTGCAGTGTCTGGCTCTTTCACTGTGATTGCCTCACCTCCTGGAGAGGATAGAAGACTGATGGGTCTGGAGATTTTATGAGACCAGAAATTAGGCAGAGAAGAGCCAAGACTGGTATAATTCATCCTTTATCCGGTCCCTGAGAGAGAATTATCCGGTCCCTGAGAGAGAATCAATCAGTGGTTAGCCATCTCCTGTGTAGCATTGCACCAGCCCAACCAGCACATGCTGCTGTTTAGCTGGACAAACAGGTGTAGGAGATGTAGAAAGGGTTTGGGAATAGTATGAAGACTAAAGGAGGTTATGGGGTTTGGTATACACAACAGGCTTTATTACTTTTGCAGCTGAGGGAATAACCTGCTCAGCTACAGGAGCTGTGATCAAATGGCTGTGGAATTATTTAACTCACAAAGGAGAAGGATGGATTTTGGACCCTCTTTGCTATGAAGAGGTTTCAGTCTGCCACTCCAGCTGCTCAGCAGCGAGAGCCGCAAGTTAGTCTGTATCTTGGCATGGAGCCACATTTCTGCTGAAGCTATACGACTATGCAGAAAAGGAATGCAAGATTTATGGGGCCAGTGAAGGAGACTAAGCAAATGGAAGTCTGAGTCTGTAGCCCAGAGATGAGGACAGTTTTCTGAGAATTGCACCCTTCCCACACTGAGACCACAACGTCAAAATAAAAAATATGTGAACAGTGCCAATTCTAAACAATTTTTGCAACACAACAGTGCATGTGGTTTGACTTTTCTGTGGTTTTGGGGTACTTGGGGAGATTTTTCCTCCACCGATCCATTTTACAAGCAGCAGAGATGAAGCTTATTCCTCTGAGTAAACCATCACTTCCAAAGCTGGAGAGCAGGGGCCAAAAGGCAGAGAGACATCTGAATGCTGTAGCTCAGATACATGTGTTATTACATTGCAACACTTGCAATTATTATCACAGAGGCCATAAAATGGGGCTCTTCTAAAGATTCCCTCAGTTTCCACAAGCAGCTGCTGCCAGCTGAGGAATTTGGAGTGAGCTACATGTATTTCCCATCTGTGATCATCAGTGGCTGCACTCCCAGTGGAGGCAGCCTCTCCAGCAGCTGCCTGGGCTGCCTTGTGCACACCGCTCTGTGCTGTCCCGTGCTCCAAGCCCAGCTCTGCTGCATCCCACTGGCAGACAATAATCCTCCCAGGGGTGAATGATCTTAGCAATGCCCTGAGTGGACTCTGGGGCAAATGAGGCCAATGGCAAGTTTACAGGGTCAGGATACTTAGTCACAGAAAAATAACAGGATCCAAGGAGTGCTTTCTGGAAGGATGGCAAGGAACTGCTTTGAATGCTTTGACTTAGAAAAGTTTACTGACACTTTTCCCAGGCTTTGTGTTACAGTATTCACTTGAAGTTTGTTCTCTATTGTGTACAATTTACAAATAGGAATAATTTCATTACTTGCATCCTACCATCCATAAAATAAGAAACTATTGTTTGGGTTTGGTTTTTTTTCTACAGAGAAGTATCCACAGCCTCCGTCTTTCTTCCACTTTCAAATTAAAAGTTTGTTCTCCACCTTCTCCTCTCTTGCTATGAAATCAGCAGTAATAATTTTTGTAAGAGATATTAAAAAAAAATAAATATTGAATGCATAATACTCTTAAAATACCCTTTAAATGTGATTCACAATCACCTTTTTTTTCTCTGCTCTGCAGTCTGTAAGACTCATATTCTATTAAGATCCATTTTGGACTTATTTTTATCACAGCTTAATATTTTTGCATATGTCTGACCCTTCCCATGGGAAAGAACAGGAAAACAAACTTAATTCCCTGCTGAGGTGGCCTCTCACAATGGTAGACCTACTGCCCTGTTATTATACTGAACAGTTTTTCCCCAGACATTTACAACATCACTTCCCAGAATAGAGTGAGGAACACAAAAAAAACAGAAACAAATTCACACATTATGACCAAATGCATAATTCTGCATTATAAATGTGCTACTAATTATAAATGCTCTAATTAATGTTTAAAACTGAAAGCATTGCTTTAACTGCTCTTTTCCATTTCAGCCCATTCCATATAGTGAACACATATTTTGAAGTATAACAGATATTGCAAGACACAGATGTTATGAATTCCTTTTCAGTGTTAGTCACATTTTTGGTACAGATGGATTTAGCCTCCTGGCTCCAAAGATAATACTAAGAGTAATGATATATACTTGAAGCTAAAATTCAAACAACTTCTATTTCTGTGTTCTTCCTAACTGACTTTTAATTGCAATTATCTGGAAGATATATGCCTCCTCAAGAAACAATGGAGCATTTTAGAAAGGCAGAAAAATAATCTGAAATAATCTTGAGACTTCAGGGATTAAGACATAAAGTAAAATTAAAATAAAATATTATGAGATTTGTGAACTCCTAGAATCATCACCTTTGCATTTCCTACTATGATGGTTACAGACATAAAACATTCCATTAGAGAACAGCAACTGACCTGTGTGATTCATGCAATCTGCCAACACCATGTGTGTAATGGCTTTACTCATAGTGGATGCAGTGCAGATGTCCTGCCTATGAGTACTCATGCATTAAGGTGAAACATTTATTTCTTACAAGTATTTTACAGTAGTCATAAGAGAGACTCATTGACTCAGAAAAGTGAGCATTAGCTAACAAATTATATTTTGAATGACCCTTTGGAGTAATATAATTTGATGTTTACCTCTTTTGCAGTTTAAGTAAGCAACAGGCAACTGATGACAATTTGAGCACAGCTCCCTCAATCTTTCCCTTGGGATTTACCAGAATTAGCATTAACATAATGTCATAAAGAGTCATTTGGGGGAGATCTTCTCTGGTTTCAAGTAAAATTACCCCTTCCTGTTCTGACCACATGGTCATTACACAGCCCTAGTTTTATTATAAGCTGAGGGCAGAGATATGTTCATGGTTATTTCAGGTACATCTAAACATACTCTGGCCATTTCTCATAAAAGTTGTAGGATTGTTGTCAATCTACTCTCATGCCAGCAAACAATGGAAGGAGCTGCCATGGTCATGTCTGAGCATACTGAATAATGTTTAAATAAATTTTGGGAGAGAATTTCCTGACTGAATCAGGAAGACTGCAGACCTGCTAGTTCCCTCTTTCTTTTACAATGATGTTGTATGTGTCCTTGTAGATCTTGGAAAATTTGCTTTGTAACTTCTTTTATTTTGTTAGTCATATAGTGATAGACCTTCACCAGCTATAAATGTAACAGTAATCTCCAGCCCAGAGAATGTAAACTTTCTGCCACAGAGTAAAAGAATAAAGAAGAGAAAGTACATTTTGCCCCTTAACCCTGAAAACAGTAAGATTTAAATTCAATTTTTTGCCTTTGCTCCTATATCTCTGAGGTAAAGATACTCATCAATGAGTTTTTGAGACTTACTCTGGAGCAGTAGAAGGGTAAACATTTACTCCAACATAGAAACTGAAGTTGTCCTAGGCTTTCACATTTTAGGAGTTAGAGACGGCACAAGCAGACACTGGTTCTGGCATGCCATATGGCACATTTCTGTTGTGCTAACGTTGTATTACAGGACCAGACTGTAGCCCCATTTACACTTGCACATGTTTTAAAAGGTCTAGCATTTATATAAATAATCTGTCCATTTGGGGATTTTGCCATTAAATACCTAAGGTCATCATGAAATCAAGTGGGCAGAAAAGGTTTCTTATTTTCACTGGGTTTTTTAAGATATATTTATTGCATTCCTTTTTTTATTAAAATTAAAACTGCAAGCTTCCTCTCTTTAAGAGATTTTTGAAGGAACTAAGACCACTCCAAATAGATCCCAGGAAATAAATACAAAGATGGTATGGGATGCTCTCCTCAGTGCTCTCACTTGAGCATGCATGCAGAGAGCACACAAATTTTTTAAATACTGCTTTTCACCTTTTTAAATCCCTATTGACTACATAAGAGATTTTCAGTAGAGTTGCCCATATAGCAAATGTAACTGCAGTAAAATCAGGATCATTTGTACAGAGCTGTTTGAGACTAATAATTGGTGCCATCATTTTAAAACTCAAAAAAACCCCATGCAGACATGGTCATTGGTGTTAAGGTCCCTGTGTGCCTGTGCTCATTGTTTGGACCAATAAGCAAGATCTACTCTTCTGTTCAGCCTGGAGAAGAGGAGACTGTGGAGAAACCACATCATAGTCTACAACTTCCTCATGAAAGGAAGAGGAGGGGCAGGCACTGATCTCTTCTGTGTGGTGACCAGTGACAGGACCCGAGGGAATGGCCTGAAGTCAGGGGAGGTTTATTTTGACTATTAGAAAAAGATTCTTCACCCAGAAGTGGCTGGGCACTGGAACAGGCTCCCCAGGGAAGTGGTCACACCATCAAGCCTGCCAGAATTCAAGAAGTGTTTGACAACCTTCATAGGCACATGATGTGATTCTTGGGGCTGTCATGTGTAGGGCCAGGAGTTGGACTCTGACGATCCTGTGCCACTTCCAACTCAGAATATCTGTGATATTCTGTGATACCCCATCTATTTACTTTGAATTCATAGTGTAAAGACAATAATATTGTGTGTGATTATATTAATAAAATACTACTGAAGAGATCTAGAATTTTGCATTATTCAATATTTTTTTTGTCAGACTTCTAAAGCAGAAAGAATAATTTAAAAACTATGACAATGTATTTTAAAGAATATATTCTTTGGAATAACTTTAGGAAACAATAAATGTATATTTGGAAAAATATAGGTTTTTTTCTGTAACCTGATTATTTTCTTTTGGACCAGTTTCTTTTAACCCCATGACAGATCTAGGACATGTGCAAAGCAAGATACAGACCAGTGAGTCCAATGCTGATAAGGAGGGAACACACTCAAATCTGGGTTTGAGACAGGTTTCTTGAAAATCTGCTTAAAGCTAGAATATTTTCAGAATGCCATGGTAACTGGACTTTGTGAACAGTTTTTCATAACACTAGTTGGTGTGAGAAGTGATCAGTTAGCATGTTTTAAGCATACCTGCTGTGACTTATAATTGACCCACATTTTACTAGCTATCTATTAGCTATTTATTTGTGTATTGGGTGATTTTAGAAATGAACTCTTGTCACAGAGTAAGCCAGAAAACAGTCACTTTTTGTATCACTTGGACTTAACAGTCTGTATTTCCATTCCTGCCATTAGGCTTTCTTAAATGACATTTCCTAGTCTGAAGGAAGGAAACAAATCTTAAAAAAAAAACCAACCAACCAACCAACCAACCAACCAAAAAAACTGAACAAAGAAACAAACAAACAAACAAACAAAAACAAATAAAAAAAACATACAGAGCATGCCACTATTCCCTTGGAACAAGAAGTCAATAAGGATGGGATATATTTAAAGTGGATTAATTTTCATTTGGAATCCTGTTTGCCCTCTGGAGCTGGAACATCAGTCATTTAGGTGGCAATGCAACAAGGTCTGTCTTTTACTGTTACACTGCCTAAAGATACTGGATTTCTGTTAATGTAAAGCAGACTACATCCAGGCCAACATTTTTTTTTTTTTTATTGACAGTTTTTCAAGAGTGTTTTCTAATTATTCAGTTCCTGATTTAATAATTTTTCTGAATGTAGTGAGTACAGGGCTTTAATTCATTCTTCCTTAACTTCCAGGACATCCCCAAAATTGCATTGAAGCAGAATATATACAAAAATTTTAATAATACATAGCAAATTTATCACAAAATAATGATGGCAACATGAGTTTATTTTTCTATGCCGCAATTTTAATACATATATCTTCATTAGTCTGAAATTAAGTTGTATAAGCTTGAGTTGTCTTTGCCCTGTCCTGGCAGTGTGATTCTCCAAGAGTGATGTACCCTTTCTGTCACTGACATCTACCTTAGAATGAACTGCTTCTTGTGTGGCTGCCTAACACACTCCACAGTTGTGAAAGGAACCCAGATGACTCTTAGTGTCCTAACGTCACCTGAGACAGCTCCTATATTGCAGATAATACGTATAATATTTTATATAGATCCTCCAGTTTGACCTTCAACATGTCAAGAGTATTCCAATTCACCCAGTCAGTGGAAAGCCCAATGACTTGTTCTTGATGACAGTCTAAGTTATGTTCAGCTAAATATCATCCAAAAAGGCATTTAGTCTTCAGTTTTAAGATCAGGATATTGTGATGTACAAGTGTTTCTTATTATAAGTGACAGTATACATTCACAGATTTCATGGTTCCATTTTTAATTACAATAATCTTGTTAAATGAACAAGTTTAATGAAGTCAGGGGATTTCGTGATATTCTCAGCTTCTAATAAACATAAAAGGAGTAAATTTCTAATCCTTATTGTTAGAAAAAAAGAATGCATAAAATATGAAATAACTTATCCTAAAAGCTCATTAACTACAAAGTAAATTAACTAAAACTTTTTTATTTAGAAATTATATTTGTTGATGTCTGACCATTTGAAGATCCATGGTTTCTCTTTTTGAGTATTTAGAAACTTGTAAGATTTTGAGCTCAGCATTTGGCTGAATGGCCCATACAGGGATTAAACACACTACCTTGACATTATTAGCACCCTGCTCTAACCAACTGAGCTAATCTCAGGGCTAACCAATGAGGTATCTAATATTTTTCTTTAAAAAGATTTTATGTTGACAAGAGTAATTCAAATCAAGGTATATCACAAAGGAGAATATTTCCTTTAAAATGAGAGATGAGATTCTCACATGGAGTCATGATCAGAAAATGGGTGTTCAGATATTTTTTGAAGATTTTACACAATGAGATAAATAATCTTTTGTCAGCAAATAAATTGTCATGTTACCATGGTCCAGGTGTGAAGAGCCATCAGTTAATATATTGAGACACTGTATGTGTTCAGATAAACTGCCGTGTGTTACCAGATCCCTGGGATAATGTTTTACATATCTGTGAGCTTTTCACTCACTGATCTCAAAGTACTGCTCAAACACACACTCCAACAGCCATGCTGAGTTCTCTTCTTTACAGCTGGAGAAACCCCAAATTTCTTAGCTATGAGTAAAATTCCAGTTTTAGCCATATTACTGCTTGATCCTTGATTATTGACATCTATCTCTTGTACACCTTTCAGAGACCACAAAACCTCCATGGATGCTCACAGCGATGGAGAGACCCCCTCATGTCCTGTAAAGTCTCCAAGGAAGGCAATTTCATTGCATCCTGTACAGAGACACTGCTCTCTTAGTAAGGGGCTGCCAGACTTATCTGAAGGTGAAATAACCTTCTGACCACCACCTCTGAATGTGCTTATGAAGCATTCTGCATCTGCTCTAGGGCTGAGTAATCACGATTGCATCCTCCTGCCTACCAGGGCACTCTGGGGTGAACTTTATTTGAGACTCCCTTTGGGAGGATGAGACTTTAAATGGAACTATTAATCCTTGCTAGAGTTTTTATGAGGCATGTTTGCCTGGCCAACTGCACATCTTCCCTGTACTTATTATTTTAAAACAGGAAGAGTGGCCCCTGAGCAGCTATACCAGCTACTCCTCACCTGTAGTGTGCACTAATAAGGAATATGTTTATGATTTCTATGGAAAGTCTGGCTACATCATAGTAATGCCTCATAGTGAGTTATGATTAAGAAGTCAACCTGTGGCTCCCTTTTAGCAACAGGAGGCACATTCAGAAAAGGCAACACTTTTATAAAGATACCACAATGGCCTTCCTTCATGAGATCCTTGAGCCTGTTGACAATGGTAATACAACTCATTAAAACTAAGCACATGTGGCTCTGCTCTCCACTCATCAGTAACCACAGTTCAGAGACAATTCTTCAGGATGTGAGAAGGCAGAGTTCGCCTTCCTGCTAACTCAGCTCTTGGCTTGGAGGCAAAATAAATTAATTTGTAGGTGTGTGCTTAGGAAGATGTGACTGAAGCTTAAAAGTATAGGAATGCAAAAATTTAGCTGACAAGCATGTAATTGGACCACTGGGCATTTTTTTTCATTGCTTTTATTGAACTTGGATTTTATTTTTTTTATTATTCCCACCCACTCATGAGAAAAAAGGAAAACTCAATCTCTGGACTCTGGGTCCAGTAGTTTTCCTGTGGTTTATTCACATAACCTTGTGTCAGATTGTTTTTTTCCTTATGAACCAAGAGTTTACAAACAGCAAATGCCCCTTTGGGCACAAAAAGAAACAGACTGAGGAAGAGGAGACCTTTCCATATGTTGCCCATGTTAGGGTCCTCCAGAAACCTTGCTCTGACATGCCTTTGGCACCCATGGGCTTGTGGCTGGAAAGAGCCTTTCCATGTCAGAGAATGAACAGACAAAAGAATCCTAATTCAGATTTCAACTTTCCTTAGGGGGACTTTATATGTATAGGTCTTAATATGTCCTTGGGAGGAGTCTTGTTACTGTCTGCAGTTTTTCTTCAATCAGTACTCATGGGACTAGATGACTAAATTTGATAATTTTAGGGAAGGGAGGTAGCTAATTTAGTTGGGTCAGAAATGCCCAGAGCTGAAGGGAGAGTCAGACCAGGAGCAGTGGTTAACAGGGAGGTGAAACTGTCGCTGTTGGTTTCATGGCTTCTGTGTGCAAATGCCCCTGATGGCTGCACTCCAAGCACCCTTCATCCCACAGCTCAAGATCATGCTAGGACACCTCCACAATTTGCAACAAAAGTTTGATCTCTCACGGCCAGCATCTGGCTTTCCTCAAGTCAGTAGACAAATATGATTTGGTCTGGGTGTGTGTCACACAGAAGCAGACTCAAGGTCAGAAGAGAGCATAGTGGGAGGCAGGTTTGCCTGTGAGCTGGTGCCACACACAGCTATCCTGTCCACGTTGCAGAGCGGCCATCAGACCTGTGTCCTCATGAGCCTCCCACTTGGGCCACAACCTATCAGGGGCTGTTGTAGCCCTATACTACAAGGATGGGTGAAACTTAATGCCAAGGGTGGCACTGAATGATTACTTCCTGGAGCTCTGCCAGGGAAATAGTATTTATTATTTCTTATTATAAATATTATTTATTATTTTTCAGGGATGCATATTTTGAGCCCAGAGAGATCTCTTTTTCATTGAGCCCAGAGGCTGAATATTGCCAGCCCAGCTGCTTCAAAAGCACAATCTTTCATTGCATGTTATGCAGCATGTGGGTTTAAACCAAGCTCAAAATATACCTTCTTCTTTTCACCCCACTCAAAACTGTCTGGGAAATACAGACCTGGGACCTTAAATGCAGTATTTCTGAGTCTCCTGGTCAGTATGAAACTCTATTAACTCAGAAATATCTGTATGCAGTGCAATATAGTGCAACCCTTTGTAAACTACATGTGTGTGAAGGAGAACTGAATGACCATCAGAGCAAGTGCAGCAGCAAAGTCTGCAAATATCTCTACTTTTTTACCAAGTGAAAGCTCCTTATACTCTGCAGAATTGAAGCAGACTGGGAACAAGTTCCCAAAATAACTCAAATTCCATCAACATTACCAAGGATAACAACAATAAAACCTAAGACTTTCATGACAAGGGGGACAATCTTCTCCCCACTCCTCACTCCATGTTTGCTACTCTCTGGCACATAAATGGTAAAAAAAAGTATCTTTCAACAGAGACAGTACTGTGAAAGCTTTATGAATGCATGGCTACATTAGCCTGAACTCATTTGTGCAACTTGGCTTGCATTGTTCACTGGGTCTTTGCCAAACATATCTGTTGCGTAATTATGTGGCTTGCTTTAATAAAGTCGTTTCTAGGGGGGGTAACTAAAGCTTCCCCCTCCTTTCTTTAATTATACAACACCCACCACAATGAGACACAGGTTCTAATTGGAGGATTTGTGCCATGATATACAGTAATTATCAAAGCCAATGCTATAACATAGGAAAATAGAAACACCCAGCTATACATTTTAAGAGCTGAGAGAAGACTCAAAAAACCCCGAACTTCTATAAAATCATGAGAAGTTATTTGTCTGTCCACTGAATAAATTCACTAATTTCCTTGTAAGCAAGACCAGCTTTAATTGATTTTCTGCACTGTGCACCATCTCAGACTGAATAATACTGGTTTAAACCAAGAGCAGTCTCACTAAAGTCAATTTCATTACTTAAGCCTTCTTCATGGGAAAGTCAAATACAGTGATGGCAGACATGGCTTCACATCCTGCTGCTCTGACTGTGCAGACAAGCTCTTGTGCATGAGGGAGTAAGGGCAGTTTGTGAGAAAAGTTCTCATGATTTCAGCTCATACAGTGTTTAAGAAAGATATTTAATAAAGAACTCCAAAATGTGTTCATTGTTTTGGAGTGTTTCCAAGCTCTTACCTCCAAAGAGCTGGTTGTGGGATATATGATTCAGAGTTGGAATACATGCTCATGTATTCCAATGGAAATGGGATGATTTCTATGTTGAGGTACTAGACAGAATGATTAATGGTACTGGAGCCTGGACCACGCAATTTAGAACCTTTTAAAATGTTTCCATTCCCACATCTGACCTCACCAAATTTATTAAATATGCATTTGAAGGAATAGCTTGGAAAAGTTATTTTCTCTGCAAGAGAAATCTGTGGTCTTTTAAAGAACAGATGAAATGCATATATACAAAATATACATTAAAAAAAAATCAAACATTCTTCATGATCACAGCAAATGCCCATCTTGTCAGGGTGTTATGGCCTACGTTGTACAATAAATTCTAGTTAAGAGTAGCTGTAGCATATTTCTTTGGAAAAAAAAACAACCCCTCACAGTTACAGAGTGGCAGTGCATAGCAGCTTCACCATCTCAGCTGCAAACCCCACGACTAGAATGCAAGTACATAACCTGTGAAGGTACCCTTGAGCTTACCTAGGTCAGAGCACTGCACCACGCGAAGATGGCACTGGCAACGAAAGGGGCACACTGGTCCAAATCCAGAGATGACGGGATCATCTGTTGGAGGCATGTCAGCTGATCCTTCATCTTCCAGCATAAAGTCAAAGAGGCCCTGCTGGTGGAATGGCTTGGCCAAGCATGCTGGCAGCAGTAGGATGAAGAGGAGAGCCAGCCTCTTCATGGCTTAGTTCGTCGACTCTCAGCAGAACCTGAGAGTCAAAGCAGCAGATTAACAACAAAAGTAGCAGTTTCCCATAGCTGCACAGTTCCTGTTGAAGGAG
>JAWWTY010000037.1:43439271-43472632 GCA_035222235.1 Margarornis squamiger
AAAAAAAACTGTGGGAAAGGCAGAAGAAGGCAGGAAAAAAAACCCAAACAAAAACAAACAAAACACACCTGAATAAATAAATAAATAAATAAATGACCACAGCATTGGCATTAGATACAATTTATATTATGTAGCTCTGCAGAAATCTCAGAAACCTTTAGGTTTGTTTCTTGAAAGGATGATACAGTTACATTATAAGATAAGCTAGTGGTTTAAAATCATAGCCTACATTTCTGTGATCTACCTGACAAGAAGACAGGTATCTAACATCTTCAGGTACCCCAACGACTCCCAAATGACATCACATGGAGTAAAACACTACTTATGTTGTCTCTTTAAGAGACATAGTTGTTTTCTTAGTTGGACATGAAAGTATTTCTATTCCTGAGACAGACATCTTACTTACTGCACTGAGGGGTTTCACAGACCCCAACATCAGCTAGAGAGTCAGAGTTTTTAGCATGTTCTGACAGCCCAGTACAGTGCTGTGTAAATTCGTGACATGTAGTGGTGCCTGTTTTCCCATGTGAGCCATCCTCCTGTGCTTCCTCCTGTCCTGGCCCCCCACTGACACTGGGACTGTGTCCTTTCCCCAAAAACACCCCACAGTGCAGGCAGAGTACACATGGATGAGTCAGGATGTCACAGCAAAGTAGTGTTAATTCATGGTGGTGAGTTGTTACCAGGGTTTAATCTAAGATTTTTTTGATATAATAACTATTATGTGCAAATTATTGTAAAATAACAACGCAATGTATTAGTAGTCTGAGAAGAGAAGACAAATTTGCTAAATCATCACCATTCATTGCAATAAGCTGCCTTGTGAAAATAATCAATAGAATATTACTCCCATAAAAAATATTTTTTCAGAATGTACATTAACATCAATAAAAACTGGGAATGCTATATGCTAGTCCTGGAAAGCCAGTGGCAGTCAGTACCTTTTAAAGACCTTCTTCATAATTTTTTATGTACTAATATGATTTTAAAACATTTTTAAATATTTAAAACTCCTTGTATTCCCTCATAGGGTCACTGCTGAAATACTATCCATCCTAAGAACATACAATCAGGATCTTATCCTGAAGTTAAATTGCTACCACTCAAAAAAGCCCAAGAAAATGGGAAGGCACTTTGGAAGTGTCTTCACACTTTAATTCTTATTAATATATTAATATTGATGATTTCATATATCTCAGTTAAACCCTATAGTAGGCCTTTTCCTTTGGTGCCCATTTTGCAAAAACTGTTATAAAATCAGAAAGAGTTGTCTATAAAGTAAAACTGCAGGACAAAAAAGGATATCAAATATATAATCTGAGAACACAGCAGAGAAAATAGCAGACACAAGCTACATATTAATCTAGATATAGGGATAAATATATCTGCATATCTTTAGTCAAATACATATTCATCTTGCAAACACATGTATCTGTTCCTATTGTTTGCATGTGTAAATGAATATAAACAAAGAAAAAGATATATACAAAACTGGACTAGCAAGAAATGTTTACACTTCACTTACAAAAAAAAATAGAGAGGGCAAAAAGTCTAAATTCTTAAAGTTCTGTGACATAATATTTATGTCTGCAGGACATAACTGTTTAAATTTGCTTTAATTGTGTGTTTACAGTGAGGAGGACTTTTCCACAAACAGAGGAAACTATACCATAGGCTTGGCCACATTTCAGTTTAAAATACCACTGGAAATATGTTTCATCAGTTCACGTCACCACTGTATTGGTGGTCTTCTTGTCAGTTTACCTTAATATTAAGGTTTAAACATCACTTCATCTATGTCAGAAAACTCTCAAAATTCAACAAAAGACAAGTTAAACAATATGTGCAGTTTCAAAAAAAACTGCCCTCCATTTTATGTTTTACCCATTTTGTGTAATAAAATCTAGATGCACAAAGAGTTGGAGTTTCAAAGACATTAAAACTCTGTTAACAGGAGTTTCAAGTCCAGGAATTTTCTTTTCTACTATTTCATTCATAAGAACCTTCTTTAAATGTGATTCCCTTGTTTGTACCCTGTAACATAGCACTTTCTAACATTACAGAGACATACACTGAGCCCGTTTAACTAACTACTACCTTTTTTTTTTTTTCTCTGAAATTGAAATTATATTCATCAGCATCTGGAATATATATGAAGAAACCTGAGTGAAAAAAGAAATCACAGCATGCAGTTTAAGACAAATGAAAGCACACGCACATTTTTTACACTCTCTACATCACCGATTCTAAACGGTGGATTGCAAACAGAGAATATACTGCTGCAAAAGTTTACAGCAAAGAAAAAGAAAGGGCTATAGCAGTACTTAAACAAATCAAAACAAGAGACAGAACAGCCAAATAAACAGTAGGAAATCTGCACAGTCCTTGAGAATGCATTCTCGTGTTTTCAAGAAGAAAAAGTGCTGAATAGAAAGCTTAACATTGCTAAACATTCAGTAGGATTTTTAACTCGCTTATCTTAAAATACAAGTAGCTCTTGCCATAGACTTGCCTGAAGTTTTATTAGCACAGCATAGTTTAGGAGAATTACTAAAAACCGTACCTTTTAATCCAGGGATTTGCAACAGGAGCTCTCAAAGCTGAGATGTAATTAAACTAAATATTCAACCCAGGGAAAAGGCTTTGCAGGTGTGGAAAGGAGGAGGGGGTAAATTCAGCTCAGTGACTGTCACTTGGTGGAAAACCCTCCTGCTTCTATTCCATAGCACAGTTAAAAAATAAGGTTTCTCTCAATGAACACAATCCAGGCTGACACCCACATTAGATCATATGGTAATGATATGTCTCCTGTATTGTAGCCAGAAACTTTATCAGCTCTTTTGCTTTCTTTTCCTCCTTTTTCTTTTTCATTTGTTTTGTTTCTCTTTTAACTGCTTACAATCCCAAACTACTCAGACATTATAAGACAGATTCTTAGCTGTAATTCATTGAACTTATTTTATGTCCCCACAACATATATGTAGGAAAGTTTTCTCGTTTTAACTATGGGGCTTTTTATGACTCATTAATGAAAAAAATGTTAGGCTTTTCCTCTTGTTTATAGTATTTGTAAGTCAAGGAAATTATATAAAATTAATCTTAGAGTTAGGCAAAGTGGAGATTAATGTCAGGGGAAAAAAGAGTTAGCTTTAAGTAAAACTACTTAAACAGATATCAACCTGTCTTTGCTTATGTTATAATCACTGTCAAAACAAGTAGTATATAGTTTAATACACTATTATCTTGTCTAATAATGGAGTTTGTATGAATTTTTTCAAACTGCAGCATGTTTTTGATATATATGAAAATCATGTTTTCATTAGTAAAACGATTCTAACATTTGTGGTTAGAGCTGCTTTATATAAACTTTGTTTTTTTGCTTTTTTTTTTTTTTCTCCTTGACTGCCTTCTCACCAGGACAGCAAAGCAAAGGGGAAATTAACTTTAACTGTTTGTATTTTGGGGTTTTTTTTGTTTGTTTCTGGGGAGTTTTGGGGTGGGGACAGGGGGGTAGTGGGGTTTCATAAGTGTTTCATGTTTTTTGTTGTTGTTGTTGCTATTTGGGGTTTTTAAGACACAGAGAAGTTTTTCTTTTAAAGCATGAAAGGAAAAATATATCTGAATCATTTTTCAGATTTATATTTTATTTTAGCAATTTCTGGTTTTATGCAAATGACAATGGAAACTACAATGCAGTTTCTTTATTTCTGCCCAATATTAAAAGTCTAGCAAACTGAAAGGAGAGCAAATATAATAATTATTATTTATTTAGCAATCCAAACACATTGTGAACACATGTAGCTTCCCTGTGCTTCTAGTTGTCCTATCTAAGTACTGGAGGCTTGTGCCTCTGTGTTTTGACTTGTAACCTTTTATTTCTGCCCCTAGGCTAAGACCAGGTGCAAATTTGAAATTAAAGCCTGTAAAATGTGAAATGATGTTTAAAAGAAGTCAGAATTTTTAGAAACACAATAGACTTTTGAAATTTTAGCTGTCCTCTTCATTTAAGTTCAAGAGCCCTTGTAAGAGCTCTTATAATTGTTCTGCTTTGGTGGAAGAAGACATGGTAGAATAATTGACTGCTAGTTTTGGTTTGTGCAGAACAAAGGTGTAATCAGACATCTTACATTACAGCTTCTTTATATAACTCACTCTAAAAGTTAAGGATCATTTATTTATCCCTACTCTTTAAGCTAACTTCTTTTCCCTGCCTCCTCACTGGATTCAAGACTGCTAATGGTTTTTGTTGTGACATTTTTCTACATTTGATTAGTGGTATTCCAAGCTTTCATGCTTACAACAAAGCCTTATCTTTGTTCAGAAGTGTCGCCATGAGGCTTGATGAAATCTTGGCTGCATCTTAGTAATGTCAGTTATTTGAACCTTGGTCACCAGCTGCATCTGGTGTTTAAAAACATTTCAAAGCAAGATTTTGATGAGGAACAGGTCAGGGTAAACTCGTTGTCAGTTTGCTTCACAAAACCCATTCATATCCTTTCCCAGCAAAATCTTAATACATTTGTTCTGATATCTGTTACAAGGTGAAAGGTGTTGCAATTTAAATAACTTAGTCATTTCTTTGGAGGCAGAGGAGGGATGAACAGCTATCTCTCCCTCTTTAAGTCTTAGGCTTCAGGGAGAGTCAAACCAAAATGTGAAGATATAGGTGGGAACAAGTGGAGCCAGGGGGCCTGCTGGGTGAACTTTCTGTTCTTTCCAAGAAGGGGAAAAGATGTTACCCTATTCCATTTAAGAATTATGAAAACAATTATGCTACCTGCTGATACCCAGAGCAGAAGGGGTATGTGTTAGGTGTCCAAGCCATCCTGAAATGGAAAGCAGAGTATATGTGGAGGACAGAACAAGTGAGTGGGATAGGCCTTATGACATTGAATATTGGTGCAGTGCCCTATTAATTGTTTTGAGTCAAAAAATCACAGAATCACAGAATTATTTAGGTTGGAGAAGACCTCCAAGACCATTGAGTCCAACCTCTGACTGACTACCACCCTATCAATTAGACCGTGGCACTTTTCCTGAACATCTCCAGGGATGGTGACTCCACCACTTCTCTGGACAATCTGTTCCAAAGTTTAACAACCCTTTCCATGAAAAAATTCTTTCTGCTGTCCAACCTGAACCTTCTCTGTTGTAGCTTGAGGCTAAGTACTTTCCTGTCACTAGTTGCTCAGGAGAAGAAGCCAACTTCCACCTGGCTGCAACCTCCTTTCAGGTAGTTGTAGAGAGTGATAAGGTCTCCCCTGAGCCTCCTTTTCTCCAGGTTAAATACCCTCAGCTCCCTAAGCTGCTTCTCACAGGACTTACTCTCTAGATCCTTCACCAGATTTGTTGCCCTTCTCTGGATAAACATATTTGTGTGCCTTTATGGGAATGTGGGATCTTTTCTGATACAAGTATTCCTTTAACTCCTCTCTTTGTTCCCTGCTATGTCACTCAGAATATAAACAACCTTAAAAAACCTGACAACCAACTATTAAGTAATTATGTAATTTTATGACCCATGACCATATAGAAGGCCATTAATAAGCTATCCCTTCCAGTCTGACCTACTTTGACTGCCGCTTAGTCAGTATAAAAAATCATTATCAGAACAATCTTGGTTTCTATGTGATTTTATTACTCCAATTTAACAAACTTTTAGGATTACATGCTGCTCTGAATACTGATTCCCAGAAAGCTACCGGCAACTGCATGTTAATGTTACTTATATAACATTATTTTTATTAAATTTTGATGGATAGCATCTGCTTCATTTGCTCTTAAATTAGTTTGTGGATCTCTCAAAGAGAAGTGGCGGGAAAAAAAGCAGGAAGCCTACTTGCTGGTGACTGCTCTGCCTGGGTCCAGTGGAAGTCTGCAGAAAAGAGATGAACACTGCCCTGTAAGGAGCAAACATACCCTGGGGAAATTGCTCCTGGATCACGGGGCTAGGCTGGGAGAGAGGCACATTCAACAGGCACCCAGTGCTGCCAGGACAGGTTGCAGACTCCTCAGAAGAACTGACATAACCTGTCCCTGGGGGTGGAAAGACGGGCTTTTATTTAGGAAGTCTGGGAAAAAATGGGTAGCATTTATTGCAATCCAGAGAGCTACTGAAATAAAACCAAAGCAGGAGGACATCTGGGACTTCTGTAGGAACGTGGTGCCCCAGAGATTCAGGTACTTTCTCATTCTAATCTTTCACTGGAGGAAAAAGCTTTTTCTTGATCTGCCTTTTAATATATCCCAGCTTTGATGATCAAAGACTGGTTAGCATTGTTGTGGTTGTGGTAAAGAAGGGCAGGCAAGTCCACCTCAAAGTCCTCATGATCCAGCTAGGTAGGTGCCAATCCTGTCAGGAAAGGATGAAACCTGGTGTCCTGCTTTGCTGCCTCTCAGGGACCCTCTCCATGTTCTCCGTATCTCATACCTGGGCGTTACCATCTCCCTAACATGGCATCCTCCACATTCTCTAGGTACTATTACCTGTCCTTTCTACACTAGGCATAATAATTTCTTCCAGTTATCTGTAATAAACTGTTCTTAACCATAGCAATGGAGTTCTACTAAAAATGTGAGCAAATATTTATCCCAGCTTAGTAAACATTGAACCAGGTAAATATTGACTCAGGCACAGCTCAACAAGGTAGTTAAAGAGACAGAAATGTAATTTCTGGATATTCTGAGAAAGAATATCCAGTGCTCTGTGACCTCAGAAATTATCATCCTGAAATTCTTCAAATTTCTACAGATCAAAAGGACTAATGTATCAGATTTTAAATGTGTGCTACCAGAAGCACTTTTTTGTTTTGTTTGTTTGTTTGTTTGTTTTTCAATGCAGTTTCAAAAAGCACTTCTTGTATAACGGTTTGAACAAAATGCAAGCAAACTTCAAAAGAGAGAGCTCTCTCTTTGGAGGAATAGCCTCTTCTGTCACTGTCTGTCTTCCCATCTCTGCCTTTCCCACTCTGCAAGAGCATGTACTATTTATCCCTCAAGATCATCTCTCTGCTCTCTTCTTTGGGCAGTCTGTGGCAGATACAAATTACCCTAGGAAACAAATTCAAATTTTCCCCAGTTAAAATATCCAACACGTTCATATTCTTTACTTTGGTCTCTATTCTTTAGAAAGGCCCATCTGCTCCTGTGCTCAACACCTGCTTTCCTTTCCACTGGCGTTTCTATTCTTTCTTGAATCAAATCGTTTTGTCCAGGTGTATGTAGCAGTTGCAGGAGTTAACCATATATGCATGTAGCCTTACTACTCACTATGACTTCAAATGCTCTGAATGTAGCTTCCACCCTTGAGAAGGCAGCCTTTCCTAACTATTCTTCATGCTTTTGTAGTGTACACTTTGAGATCACTGTTACCTCTCTTCCTCAAAAATGCAACAAATAGGTAAAACGAGACTTCATATTAATCCTTCCAGCTCCTAGCCATTCTAGAAACAAAGAATGAGAGAAAAATAAAGACAATTGTGCATTAAAGACCTCAGAATCTTTACATTTTGCTCCTGCTTGGCTTCTTTGTGAGTCTCAGCAGCCTCCTTTCCTCCAGAAAATCTCTTATATGAAGGAAAGAGTGTACTGGTAGATACCCCTCAGTAAAGGTTTCAGGAGGCTAAAAGTCTCCATGGAAAACACTTTCACAGCAAAGAGTGTCACTCTGGGAGCATGGGCTATGAAAGAGGGAGTGATGACTGGGGAGAATAGAGAATTAGTTTAGGTAATAGGAGATTAATTCTTCAAGTGAGCAGCTGTCTGAACAGATTTTGGCCTTTCTCTGTGTTTTGCAGTAACTTGAGTTGGAGTCCAATTATTTTCAAGGTTCAAATGAAAAATCCAAACCTTCATTCTCATTTTATGGTGGCTAGATCACGCCCTGGACAAGCCTTGTCATCCCAGCTGAATTACACAATGCCCCAGAAAAGGATGACAGTAATTCATGCAAACGTTGGAACTGTATTCCTCGCCTGTCCTCTTTTAGTCATGGGTTATGAACCAGCATTCAAAATTAGACATATCCTGTGCAGCTCTGAACTGCGTATTCCCAGATTATGAAAACATGTGAATACTCGGATCAACCAGGATTTCCCCTTTAGTAGTCACAGAGATCAGGGGCAGCTGGTGACTGTGCTACAGAGGAAAGTCCTGAAAAAAAAAAAAAAAAAAAAAAAGGAGTGGAATAGGAAAAAAGGACATTTACATAAAGTTTTGTATCTTTTCCTCTGTACTAAAGTGCTCATTTTTTTATGTTGGCAATCTGCCGAGAAAATAAAAAATTCTAACTTCATTTAAATTACAAAATGATGACTTTGAAGATATAAGCAATGCCAGTTTTATATGGACTGTGTCTTTAGTATAGAGGAAAGACAGGTGAAATGGAAGTTTATAAAAAGGGTCAGTAGAAAGTTTTAAAGTGATCTGCACACTATAATGGCAAAAAAAAAAAAAAAATCTTGGATATTTTGGGAACAGTCTTCAAAACATCCATTGCATTTCTTTAAGCAATTGAAAAGTCATTCACTTTAACTTGATGTTAACCAGTTATGTGTTTTTTTTACCTTTGACTGCTATTTCAAGTATATATATTCTACTTTTTTTCTTAGAAATAAGCTCTCTAAAGGATTCCTCTGACCAAGCACTGATGTTCCTCAACAGAAATTTTCAATAGTCAATCTGTATAAAACAGAGTTAAGTTTTCTAAACAAAGTAGAGTTCAATTCTACGTGTAAAAACCTTTACTGTTTATGCAATTATTTCAGCTACTGAATTAGAGTGAAATGTTTATTGATAATCAGCAAAAAATGAAGGCTACCCTTTTTCAACATGATTCATTGTTTTATTTCTTTCTTTACAATTTGTTTCTCGGTTACTTTCCGGAACACTGTGTTCCAAAAAGACCAGATACGTTTTAGTTTAGAGGATAACACATATTCATTGTATTTCGACTGAATAAAAGTTAAACTACTGTTATTATTAATATTTTTGGTTTGCATTTATTTATCTCACTTTTGGATTTCTGATTGCTTTTTCTTTCGATCTGTGTACATAATAGATTAATTTATGAGTGTGCTGGGACACACCTCCAAAGGACATAAATCCTTACCATTTTATTGGAATTGCAACAACTTGTGATTTATGCCATTTCTGAACTTAGCCACTGATTTTCTTGACTCATCTTCATCTATCAAAATCTAAGAGGAACTGAAACCCTTAGAGATCTAAGTCAAGATTTGTAAAAGTGACTCACAGTTTTCCAAAGTATCTCTGATACATTTGATTTCCAAAGAGACTTTCAGAGAACAACTTTTGAAAATCAGGTCTTGCATAATGCACTGGAGAATGGATACAAAAAACAGACAGGCAACCACACTACCTAACAGCTTTTGAGAAGATCAGTGTATTGTAGCAGTTATAAACAACCAACTAAATTTAAGGATTGACTTATTCTCCTTTATATGTAAAAATTAAATAAGATGTTTCAAAATGAATGTATTGGCTTTTTATAGCAAGATAGAAAGCTTGCCTCTGAAGAAGCCACACTTGTGTCTGCAAGCAGAAACCTACTAAGAGACAGTTCTTCACTTACAAACTCAAGCTCACTCCAAATTGGTTCTTGAGACTTGGAAGGGTTAGAACACTTGTTTCTTATCATGTTGTTGAGAGCTTTCCACTGTGTTCCTGCACATTGTGTCTCCTCCAAACAGTCTGATTCAGTTTCACAAGAGGAATTACCCATATTTCAGTCACAATTAGAATTAGAAAATTCATATCTCTGAGGAGTTTGCACTGTATCTAACCCACATGTCCTGCAATGCCATTTTGGTGTCAATTTAAAATGTGAAACAGTTGACAAAAGAAAATGGAATTAAGTCACAGAAAATAAACAATTATTATTCAAATTATAGGATAGAAAAGAGAAAAACAGGTTTTAGAAATATATCCAAGAAAATGCCAGCAATTTGTAAATTTAGTAGAAAGTTTCAGGCCTCACAAAATCCTTACTTTTGTGACTTTATTGTTTTTTTTGTGTGTGTGTGTGTGTGTGGTTTGTTTGTTTGTTTGTTTGTTTCTTTGTTTTTTTCCACATATCCCAATAATTGAGGTTATATTTTAGCATAAAGCACACACACTATTTAGTATGAAATGCCTATCTAATAATCATGGTCTATTTGTCAAAAGCTTATCCAAGATGGAAGCATATATGATTTAGAAAGAGTCTATTTAGCAGCCTCTCTTCTTTTCCCATGTCCCAGAGATGTTGCATTCCCTCAGCTCTAACAAAATAAAGCTCTGAATCATGGACTACAGCAGGCTTGCAGGGACAAGCTAGGGTTAAGGGGTAAGATTACTTTAATATGTTTTTATTTTGTTTTGTGCCCTTGAAGTGCTAAACCTGAAGTCATCTGAAGTCACTGGAATCTCTTATACAGATTCCTATAACCATTCCCAGGACATGTAGGAGGAGATGGCATTGCTGGGCTGAGAGACCTGATGACCTGACTGGTCAGATAAGCTCAAATACTCACCTATAATGACAACAAAATGTTTCTTTCTGTGTAGATTTCTATTTCACCCTGTCACCACTTTGCATAGCCTCTTCTCTGAGTATGTTCTGACTTCTGTCCACAAACATTTTCAGTCAGAGATATTATTTAGTACAGAGTTATGGAGGTGCCACCATCTACTGAAATTCTCCCTTCTTTCCTGTAAGTGTCCCCATGACCTCTCAGTTATTGTGGTCAATGAGTTTGGTGTTATTTTCCAAAGCAAAGAGCTTCTTCATATAGTTTCTTTTTCAAATATTGAATTGATCATTTATTACAGTATGTTTCAGATTAAAGAAGAACAGTATTGGTGATGCTAAAAAACAAAGTATGAAATGTAATTGCCAAATACATTGGAGACAGCAAAATGGGGTTTGTAGTTCTTAAAAGTATTCTTTTGAAATTTGGAAAGAAGGTTCAGCCTGTTTGAGGTTATTATTTTTTTCATGGCTTTTTTATAAGATATACCTCAGTATATTTTATTTTTAAAAAGCAAAGCCATAATAGGACCTTCCTTTTTTTAAAATATAAGATCAGTGCTGTAAAAGATGAAAATTTACATTGTACTTCAGGTCTGAAACTTTTAAAAAAAGAAGTCAAGGAAATCAAGGAAAAACAGAGTCAAATTACTGCTTTATAATGAAAGCTTGTGCAATATTTACCAGTTTGAGAATTCCTGGACCTATTCTGAAAAATGTGGATTTTGCCTTTTACATCCTCCAGTTTTTCACCAAAACATGTGTATAAGTGCATATTTTTATCTTGTCTGATAAAGAAGTGATAAGACTTTAAGAATTTGCCATTTTGTACTCTAAAGGAGAAGCAATTGTTGTTTGGTATTGAGGATAGGTAAGCCTTGTGTTGGGTGCTAATTAGGAGTATAAAAAATATTGTGGTGAACCCATGATTCCCATGACTACAAACTCGGGGGCAGCTGGCAATTATATAGTAAATTACTACACAATGTGACTTAATTAAATATGACATTTCTAGACATTCAGAGTACTTCACTCTCTTTTTTTTTTCCCTAGTTTCATTTTGTTTGTATAAAGCTGGAGAACAGAAGTGACTGATGTGACATATGAAATTGTTCTACCAATCTCTGACCTACAGTGCAGCCTTTGCCCGTAGTTCCCAGGCTTGTCTTAAGTGTAAACTCTTGAATTTGGTTTAGATCTACTGCTTGCTGAATTTTGGATTTTTGTGTTAGCTTTTCAGAAGTCCAACTGGTAGTCCAAGACCTATCCACTCGTTACATAAGATAGAAAACTGGGCATCAGATTCTTACTTCTTTCAGTCTTTTTGCTCTTGGAAAGCAGTATACTCCATATGGACAAAAGGATATTTTCTATCACCATGAGCAATGACTTTATATCCACATGTATTTTTTATTTAGAAAATGTAGAATTAAACTATTTTATCAGGATGTCATTTTCTTTGTCTTTATAAACATCCATCTTTTTGAAGAGAAAAAGATTCAAAATCATCAGATAGGAAATCTGATTGAGTTGTGTGTATGAAAATGTCATAGAATCAAAATTGAGGTTATATAGTAATTTTAAAACAGACAACACAATCAAATGGAAAATTAATGAAAATTAAATTTTTGCTATAGAGCTCTATAGTATGTAGATGGAAAGCAGAAGGGTAAAATCACCTTCCTTGACCTGCTGACCACGCTTCATTTGATACAGCTCAGGACACAGTTGTCTCTCTGGGCTGTGAGCGCACATTGCCAACTCATGCTGAGATCCTTACTCACTAACACCCCAAGTCCTTCTCTTCAGGCTTGCTCTCAATCCATTCTCTGCCCAGTCTCCATTTAAGCTTTGAAATGCCTCAACCCACGTGCAGGACCTTGCTCATGGCCTTCTTGAACATCCTGAGGTTCACACAAGCCACCTCTCATAGACTGGTGTCATCAGTAAATTTTCTGAGGGTGCACTCAATCCCACTTGTGTCCATGTCACCAACAAAGTTGTTAAGAAGAGCTGGTTCTGATATCAACCCCTCGGGGACATTGCTCACCACTGGTCTTCACTTGGACATGGAGCTGTTGACCACAACTCTTTGAACTCCACCATCCACAAAGTGGTGCCCCCGCCCATCAAATCCACACCACTCTGGTTTAGAGACAAAGATATCGTGTGGGACAATGCCAAATGCTTTGCACACCTCCACGTATATAATAACAGTTCTTGTTCCCTTATCCACCAACACTGTCTTCCCAATGCAGAAGGTCACCAGAACTGTCAGGCATGATTTGTGCTTAGTGAAGCCTTGTTGGCTGCCACCAATCATATCCTTATTTCCCATGTGCCTTAGTTGAGTTTGCAGAAGGATCAATTCCATCATCTTGCTTGACACCAGGGTAAGAATGACAAGCCTGTAGTTCCCTGTGTCTTCCTTATTTTCCTTTCTAAAAATGAGGAGTATATTTCCTTCTTAACAAGTCTTAACTGCCACAATTTCTCAAATATGATGAATAGTGGCTAAGACACTTCATCTGCCAGTTCTCTCAGGACCTGTGGATGTATCTCATCTGGTCCCATGGACTTGTGCACCTTTGTGTTCCTCATGTGTTCTCAAACCTGATCATCTCTGAAAGGTCTTCATTCTCTTAATTTCCACCTTTGATTTTTGCAACTTCTGTGCTGGAGCACTTGCTAGTGAAGACAGACAAAAAATATAATTGAGTACCTCAACCATTTCCATGTCCCAGGTATCCAGGTCTTTCATTTCCTTCTGGAGAGGACTCAGATTTTCCCTCTAGAAGCATTTCTTGTCACACCTGACATCCCTAAAAAAGAGCAAATCTCCATCTTTTTATCCAATACAAAGGCAACATACCATATAAAAATTAAAAATTATCTGAGATGAATTCATCACATCTTGCGACTTCTTTTCGCCTTTTTGTGGAAAATGGTGGCACTGACTTTCCATGAAAAGCATTCTTGAGCTTGCCAAGGATTTCTGCATCTTGGTGGCATTATTAGCACATTTAAACAAATTTTGAGATAGATTATTTCAATGCCTGGCCCTCCCTCACAACCTTTATCTACCTGACTTACAGTACTAAGATGTGCTTCCAGTAGGAAATTCAGCCACATCAGAATCCAATGAAATAGTTCTCAAAGAAATGACTCCTCTAAAAACAAAGTTGACTACATATTCTGAAACAAGGAATAGTTGGCACATCATCTTCCGGTTAAAACCTTGTAAAAAGTGACCAGCTTGAACTCCTGGCTTTTCTGTAGACTTTAGAATTGGCTGAATCAACAGAAGTGAGTTCAGCCATTGAAAGGCTAATGGCTAAATACCCTCTTCAGGTTTGACAGTGAATATCAGTGTCAAAGCTCTAAAAACTATTCTAAAACTAGGTGTAGTAATATATTTCAGTTGTCATTGTCTGTTTTTGTGGACTGATTGTGTGAGCACATCAATAAACTTAAACAGAACCCAGTGTATCAGCTCTGATCAGATTGGTGACAAACTCCACTGTGTCTTGGAGGCAGAATAAGAGATCAGCAACAAAAATATATCTATGATGTGGATGTTATTTCTGAATACTAATAGAGAATGAATGACACTGGACATCTACTTCGAATGTCTGGAGAAGAGATTTTTCTGAGACTTCAAAAAAAAAAAAGTAATGTACAAAGATTACTGCTTTCCTTGAGGGATTGCAGACTTGGATTTCTTCAGTTTGTCTAGTGTAAATATTGCAGGTAAAAATTTAATATAAGGCTATGTCCAACCTACTATAACTGGGTTTACAGAGTCAATTAAATTGGACAGATTTAGTTCTTTTTACCCTTGCAGAGATTATTTGTAAATATTTAAGGTGAAACACATATCATTTCAGTTAAATTTTGTGATTTTTTTAATTTGGTCCAAACAAAAAAATCCTATCTTCTAATGTGTCTGAAATAAGAAATTATGGAGTAAACTTTCAATGACATTGAGCCTGGGTTTTCCTCTTCATTTGTACAAGGAAAATCTGGATGCAAATTTTATGACAATCTATGTCACATGAACCAGCTACTGAGGGAACATATTAACACTGAGAAACACAATTATGTAACCTGTAGGCATGAAAGGATAGCTAGGTAACTTTAAAATTGCAGCTCGACAGGCCTGTAGAGTTGTATAGAGGAAGCACCACCTTTTTCTGGCATTGAAGACACTGTTTGCCATCCAGATATTGAAAGCTGTTCTTAGAGCACGATATAGAAAGGGAAAAGTACTCATATTCATTATATTTTATATTAAATGCCACTAAATGTAAGGCAGTACAGTATGCAAAAATATGTATCGTTTGAATATCTGAAAAGTTTATACTTTAGCACATAGTGCTATAAATAATGATTGGTATCTGGGAATCAGCATCTCTTTTGAAAATAATATGTCACTTGTATATCTGAATGTGAATAAATAAAAATAATAATAAATTAAAGTAGAAAATAAAAGAGAGTAAGACATGAAAACGGGGAAGGAGAGTGCTAGATGGAGAAAGATTAAAATCCAAGCCGGTTGTTTTCTGGGCTGAATCACTTAAAGTTTTATTCCTCTAGCACACATATTTTCCTGACTTCTGTTGTCCTTATTCACCAATGAGATGTTAAAAACATGTACACTTGAACACTCCTACAGGGTAATACCTCTTTTTACTTTCTCTCACGCTGAGAAATTTCTTTAGTCACTTCTAGAAAAAAAAGAAGCTGTTGTTACAAGGAAAATTCTATGTTTCAAGTTTCTTAATTTAAAAAGTGGGCTTTATAAAAAATTCTAAATTACAGGTAGAGTAGAATAAACACTGAAATAATGTAGTAGGCTCTAGAGTCCATTCAAGCTTGGATGTCACACAGAGGCCAGTGAAAGAAATCTGGCTGCTCACTGACTGCTGCTGGGCAGGGTTTTGGCTGAACATTTCAGCTGGGTTGCCCCAGTGTATTTCTAGGGTTATGTAGAATATGATAAGAACCAAAGAGTAAAGGCTGTACCAGCATGTAGGAAAGCTTTTATAGCCCCATGGGAAGCACAAGGCTTGTGGACATTCATAAATTAGCAGGCAAATCTGTTTACTAGGTATGCATTGCATGATTTTTTTCATAAGGTTTATATATTTCCTTTATTTAACAAATTTTTATTTGGAGCAAGTTCTTCAAAAAGTGGATTTTTTTTTTCTCTCCAAAGTCATTCTGCTTTTCACATAATTTAAAACATTTTATTTTTTTTTTTCCCCACAGGCAACAGGAAGTTTTAAATGCTTATTTAAAAGAGGGCAATGAACGCTTCCTGGTATGATGTAAAAGTAAAATAAATACCATTCTCAGTCACATATGGTTCAGACAGACACAAAACAGATTATACCAGAGGCTGTGAGAAAACTGCCTGCTTTAATAGGCTGAGAAATGAAAATAATTTGAATGGTATTATTATAGCACATTTGCTCAAGGCTATTCTCATTATTCTACAGATACACCTCTTTTGCCTTATGGCAGAACACTGAAAAATAACATCTCTTTTTTTTTTTTCTCCCAAATAGTTCAGAAGGAAAATTTTTGTGTGATATTCGGAATAGCAAATATTGTAATATATAGAGCTGTTTTTATTTTTTGCCACTGTTCTTTATCAATAACAAATTACCATAGGAAACACATTTTCCAAAATAAGTGTCAATGATCAAAAATAAACATTTTCCTCTCAATCCAGCATTTTTTACCAAATTCTGCTTTGTTACATATAAAAAATTCTTTTCACAAGCTTTTGTTTGAGTGAGTTATCTAATGTTAAAGTCCTTTGTCTTACTGCACACAAGGGATTCTTTTCCTTAATTTCAGTGGATGTTGGATAGGGCCATAAATAGGTCAATTTTGTGCATTAGATCAGTTGTGTTCATTTAGTGGCAAATGTGGGAAAATTCAGTATTTCTAAAATGGCACCACATATCTGGATACAAGTATATATTTTGGGAATGGTATTAGAAAATTTAAGCTATTTTGAAATCATGTATGAATAAAACATTACAGGAAGAGCAAGCAGATATTTCATGTACTGAAAAAGAAAAATTTGGCTCACATACACTTAAATAAAAATTTGTATTTTACTTCTGCAGAACACATTTAGAATGACTACTAATTTCACTAATACAGATTTTGTCCAGACTGCATTCTTCTCCACTAATGATAAGAAATCATTTTACATCTCCTTGCTCCAGTATCTAGTACTTTATCTTTCCTTGGCCTGGAATTGGTCTGACATTGTTCCTGAAGGGAATATTTTGGAAATAACATGTAATATACTGCTGTCTGTTAGTTGCTTCTGAGTTTTATTTTATTACTGTACATGCAGAGTATCAGAATAAGAAGAATACCAGGTACTTATGGTGAAATAACATTCAGTGAACTATCCAGACAGAATGCACAGGCTTCTTGGCAGCTTTATGCTTTCACTTATTGCTTTCCAGTGTACTGGGACTACTTCTAAATATCAAGCAGAATAAGTTTTTATGACAGAAAACATATTTTTGCTAACTAAAATGTTGAAACAAACAAAAATGTAAGGCTCTAAAACTTTTGAGTTTTGACTAGAAGTGCTTTTTTACAGGTATGTATCTTGTAGCAAGAATACAAGGCTTGTCTGTCATTTCAGATCTTCAGGAGTTGTGGTATAAATCTTAATAACAAAATCATATGTATTTAAGTGACATTTCAATGACTGTCCTTTATGTTCCATCCACATGACATTTTTGGAATATATCCTTTGTTTGCACTTAGCAGCACTCATTGAAATACAGGGATATTGACTAAGGCAGCAACTAGAAAACAGCAATGATCATTAAACTCAAGTAACATTCTTGGCATGCAACTTGTCTTTCAAAAATGGATCATTTCTGCCTTTCAATTGTTCGGTCTCCGTGATTTTAAAATATATTGAAGTTTGTTGCAATTTCTGCCTAGGAAATTGCTGAGAAAGTACTGAAAGTAGCATCCAGTTATTCATTTGATTCAACACCCATGTGTATGTAAGTTCATTAAAAAGAAATACAGAAACCAAAAGGAAAATAGTTTACAACTTGTTTGAATACTTGAAAATATTTTACCCTCATACACACCTAAATGTAGCACTAACTACATTTAAAAATTTTTACTTCCCATAGGTGTGTGAAATTTACAGCTCACGTTTGCTCATTCAGAGATTTCTGTAGAGAGGTGCTGAATCTTTTCTCAGGAACAATTTTACATTTTCTAAATCCATGTACAGCTGTTTGAAATTTTGGATGTGATTCATGGAGACAGCCAACCCCTAGAATCCTACAGGTAAATTATTATTCTGGGTTAAAATTACACCTTATAAGACGGTCATAAATATTAGTCAACCCACCAACTGTAAATATTAGGTAGTGTAGTGATCTTGACATGCATATTCATATTTCTTGATACACCTTGTAGATACAGTCTAGAACTGTGGATATAATATGGATTTAAATTATTAACAGGGAATCATTTTCTTCTCCTAAACAATAAAATATAAACCACATATTAATAGATATATTGTCTGAACTCTTAACTCAGTACTGGTTTGATCATTACTAAACAAAGGTGTTGGACCAAACTTGATCCAATCTAATAATTAGGGCATTTTCCTGGAACTTGCTGATGATCTCCCAGCAGCTGAGTCCACCACTGAACACGTGGTTTCTCTTTATTTTACTTAAGAGCTGTTGAATCATTCTTCAGATTACTATGACCACATCAGTGTAGGTTTAAAAAAGGTGCTCTGAGGGAAGACTTGAATTTACATCCAGGTCTTTAACACACAAATACACCAGCTGTGTACTGCTGGTACAGATCTGAACTGTCAAGATGTATCTTACTACTGAGGCATTCTATTTTTTTACAAAACTTGTCCAGTCATGATTTTTCCCCCAAGTTTCTTTCAACTGGTAAAATTATGAAAGTTGAAAATGGAAGAGCCAGGGGTCTCTCAAAGAAAATGGATTTCCTGACTGTGCAAGGATGAAGAAGTCTGGTCCAAGGTTCAAATGGGGGCTGCCCCTGCAAGCACCGCTGATGCCCTGTGCTGGGACACCCCTCAGCAGCACATGCAGGGGGTACATTCACCTGTGGGGAGTGCAGGCCTTCCTGGGGCTACCTGAACCAAAGCTGCACCTGCAGAGAAGGTGGAGGAAGTGAAGATGGTGCCCTCACAGCTGCACTTGCAGGCGGCTCCTTGTGGCACAAGGGTCTGAGTCACCATCCCATGCAGTCTGGAGTCACTTCACGTCTGCAGTAAAGTGAAAGCCACGTTCCCAAAGGAATAGAGACTAATGCATCAGAAACAGGCAATTTGGAAGCTTTTGTATTTATTTTTATTGGGTGGCAACTGTTTTTCTACATCTATTTCAGAATTATAGCTTACTTCATAGGCAATCTGAAAAATTGACAGATGAAGAATGTGGAAAACCAAATAGAAGATTGCAAACAATTCTTGATTTTATGAAATAGATTATTTGCCTGATGATAAATGGCTGTCTTAACACCTTTAGCAATGCAAATACGTTACTTTTATAAACATCCTTTGGATATGTTTTGCTGCTACTTCTACTGAGCATGCATAAACATAATTTGTAAGCAGAGAAAAAAGGAAAGGGTTTGAGTTACTAAACAGTGTTTGGGTTTACTAAGTAAAATTATGTTAGTATTCTGTATACTTACTTAAAACTAATTAATGAACAGACAGCTGATAAGAGTAAATCCAAAAAATTGGGAACTATTAACAGAAAGCAAATGAAAGGCAGTTTTATTCCTCTCTGCTACATAGAGTCATAAAACATAACTTCTACTATAACAGTTCCTTAAATATTTAGTAGAATAAAGGAATTTATGCATAAGAGAGTACAAAAATAACTGCAGTCAGGAAACTGTACAAGTGGAAAAAAGTGAATTTAAATTGAAACTGGAAGTATGGAGAGGTTCCATTGCCCTATTTTCCAGTGGGGGGTTATTTTGAATATGTGGGTATTGGCAGGGGACCGTGGCTACTCAGTTGGTGGAGGAGTCTACCCCATTTTATAATTTTTAGGCCTGCTGCAGTAGAAAGTGAGCTTTTCATTATTTATGACAAACAGTTTTGATACTGATTAGTGACTCAGAGCTCTGTCACTAAATGCAAAATTTTATGATTTTGACTTTTCCAACTTGTACACAAACAGCTTTCCATTGTTTTGTGTTGCAACGGGAAATGGGACAATTTAAATTGTCAGCTATAGGAAAAGCTAGACATGAAAAATTTCAAATCAAAAAAATAAGTGCACTGAAACTTCATAGAATCAAAGAATCACAGAGTGGTTTGTGTTGGAAAGGACCTTCAACATCATCTAGTTCCAACACCCCTGTAATGGGCAAGGACATTTTTCTCTATACTGAGCACTTCAAGAGCTCCATCTAGCCTGGTCTCGATCACTTTCAGGGATGGGGCATCCACAACTACTCTAGTTAATCTGTTCTACTGTCTCACTACACTCACAGCAGAGAGTTTCTTCCTAATATCTAATCTATACCCGTTTTCTTTCAGTTTGAAGCCATTCATCCTTGTCCTGTCACTACATGCTTTGTAAATAGTCTATCTCTATCTTTCTTGTAGGCTACCTTCATCTACTAGAAGGCCACAATTAGGTCACCCAGAAACCTTCTCTTTTCCAGGTTGAGCAATCCCAATTCTCCAAGCCTTTCCTCATAAGAGAGGTTCTCCATCCCTCTAATCAATTTGATGGCCTCCTCTGGACTTGCTCCAACAAGTCAGTGTCCTTCCTGTGCTGAGGACCCCAGAGCTGGATGCAGCACTCCAGGTGGGATCTCACTGGAACAGAGGGGCAGAATCCCCTCCCTTGACCAGCTGACCAAGCTGCTTTGGATGCAGCCAGGACACAATTGTCTTCCTGGGCTGTGAGTGCACATTGCTGGGTCATGTCCAGCCTCTCATCCACCAGCACCCTCAAGTCCTTCTCAGCAGAAATGCTCCAGACCTGTCCCCCAGCCTGGATTGATACCAGGGATTGCCCTGACCTAGGTGCAGAACCTTGTACTTGGTCTTGTTAAACTGCATGAGATTCCCATGGGCTCACTTCTTGAGCTTGTCCAGGTCCCTGTGGATGGCATCCCATCCTTCAGGTGTGTCAATAGCACCACTCAGCTTGGCGTCATCTGCAAACTTGGTGAGGGTGCACTTGATCCCTTTGTCTATGTCATTAATGAAGACATTAGACAATACTGGTCCCAATTCTGAGAGACACAACTTGTCACTGATGTCCAGCGGGACTCTGAACCATTGACCACCATCCTCTGTGACCATCCAACCACTTTTCTTATTCATCTAACAGTTCACCCATCAAATCCATCACTCACCAGTTTAGAGAGAAGGATGTTGTGGGGGACCATGTCAAAGGCTTTACAGAAGTCCACATAAATGCCACCTGTAACCCATCCCTTATCCACTGATGTAGTCACTCCATCATAAAAGGCTACTAGATTGATCAGGCAGGACTCACCCTTGGTGAAGCTGTGCTAGCCATCTCAAATCACTTTCTGGAAGCTGAGTACACTTCAAATGAATATTGCCTCTTTAAGGCCAACATTTTTCCTGATTTCAGGTAAGGTAGAGGATTTATAGTAGTTAATGTGGTAAAAAAGTTTGTGGTGTTCCTATATTCCAAGCGAGTATAACGATCAGAGTTGCAAATTCTTCCTTATCAAGAAAGGAGTTAAGATAATAGTAATACTATTAAACACAACAGATTAAGTTTGGGCCTCAAAAAGAGAGTAAAGCTCCATTCCTGTAGGAAAACCAAACAAACTTATTAAAAAAACTATTGTCACAGCAAAAGTGCTGCTTTCAGAGTAAAGCCAAAGGCATTTTTGTGTCTACAGGAGGAAGAGAATGCCAGCAGCAGTGACAGCCTTAATTATGAATGTTCTGCCTTTCTATTGGTTTAAAATGTTTCCTGATGAAGTACAAAGAGATTTTGTGCTTCAATAGCATGAGTACTATATTCATTGTTTCGAATTTCTTAGATGTCAGCGGATTGTCTGAGCATCTGTAATTTGAAGAGCATATGATAAAACTTCTCTAAGAAGTAATATCATATCTTTAGACAAAAGGGTTATTTCAAATGAAATTTTCAACTGATTCCTGCATATTAGTAGCAGTCAAATCTTCAGACAGGCATGAAGGCAGAAAGTCCAGTAAAACCACCAGAACAGGCACAAGTTCTTTGTAAACCCAGTATTATCCAAAGCCAAAGGGAAAATTGTACTGATCTCACTACTTATACAGCATTTCAACTCTAGAAAAAGCTAAATAGTACTGTGGTTTAGATGCTGCACTATCATCAAGCAGCTGGGTTTGCAGAGTTTTTTTTACTGAAGACAAAGAGGGAGGTATCTGCTGCTGTTTTTAGGAACTCCCTTTTTTCGACTGTTTACTTATGTACAGCTGCTGAACTGCAAGTTCTCCAAAGGAATGAAGGTTTTGATGGAAAACCATTGACAAATAAAGACAGGGCTAATATATCAAATGAAAATACAAAAAAAACCAAAACAAAACAAAACAAAAAACAAACAAACAAACAAAAAATAAACACAACCACTCCAAAAGTGTGAAGAAATTACAAGAACTGTTAGTGGAGAGTGGATCCTATAAAAGCATCGGAAACCCTCTGTTGTGCTATGCTAAGCCTCGAAGCCTCAGACTCAAAAATCATATTAAATGTGAATAGTTGTTAGATGTTAAAACAAAAGAATTTCCAAGCTGCTAAGCTCTTACTGCTACCAGCTGTTCGCAAGACTTGTCGATGTTACCTGTTTAAGTAAGGCATATCTAATTAGGAAAATGCAGCTATATATAAAGAGCATGAATAATCCCCTTTGAAAATGCAGTCTACTTTCACACATACCAGTATGGAAATGGTGTGCTTGAAGAACATTTGTGACATAAAGAATGTTGCATTTCAGCTCTAGAGATCTTTATTCTGTCTTTAAACCTCGTTAAAATGTTTTCAAACAATGGTAGAGACGAGTTTACAGGAAATGGGAAAAACAGAAGACAGAAAATGAAAAAAAGATTCACAAACAGGCAGACAATTACACATTATTTTACTTCTTGAATTTTAAATTAAATTAAAACTTATTATACCACCAAAAACTATTTCCTCTCCTATCAGCTAGAGTGCCATTATTGCTAAATGGTTTGAAGGAGCGGGATAATAGTTTGTTCAACAGTATTCAGTCTTCCTGCATTTACAAGCCTGTTTGATTACTTTCTTAACATATTTTACCAAAAACAGTTCTTTAAAATCACTGATGTAAGCTTCAAACATTACTTTCAAAAATGTCCAGTCTACTTGTACTGCTTGTCCTATGTGTGGAGCAGATACTTGTTTCTATTTAGCATGCAGGAGCTGACTGTACACTTTTAACACAGAGATGCAGAAGAGGGATCCCGTCTCCCTGAGAAGGTGTGTGATCTGCTCAGTGCTACTTGCACTCACTGAGATCACTCACAGATTCCCCAAGCCACTATAAAATGGTTTACTGAGAAGTTAGAGTAGCTTCAACTCAGTCTTTTTGGTTGAGAAAAGCTTTAATCTATGTCCCAGAAATCAGGAAATCTTGAATCCAGACCAGGTTTCCCAGAGACACTGGAAGACCTTGTAAGTCATGGTTGAGTATTGGCATGACCTTAATTTTGAGAAATCATTTTAGTAATTTTAGACATTTTGTCTACAGTCTTATAGGGTTCTGGCCATGACAGGAAAACCAGTGTGAATGTCCCCTGTATTCACTTCTCAGCATCTCCATGACCACTGTTATTTTCAGACTGAAGGCTAAAAGCACTTTCTCTTTTCTGAAATGCTATTTGTGGTCATTTCAGAAAAATATTTGACAACACTAAGACCACTTGTAACCCTATAACTGAGGAGAGAGTACAGGAGAGGAATTACCAAAGACAATACACAAGGAGTGGGAAGTTCCTGTGCTTGTCTTGCAGCTGTAGCCACCATTTCATGAATCTATAGACTTGTTCCCATAGTAAACTTCACCCTTAGTCCTGTCTATTCCTGTGCAAATTCCTCAAAGCACAGAGCACAGACCCCACATGCCCCACGAAGATTTTTGGCACAGAAAAAACTTCTTCAGTGCTCTCTACAAGTTGTCACTACTAATTAAAAGAATAAGATAACCCTTCTTTTTTTTTTCCCCCAAAGCCAAAGCAAGAATGTGTTCTACAGCTGCTGATAAAGCATACATGCCACCAGTTTAGTTCATGTTCTTCGTATTAGTGCACAAACCATCTCTCACTCAAACAACGAATTTTGTTTTCAGAAATCTCTGGAATTTCCATCTGCCATGTCCACAAGTATGAAAACTAAACTTCTCAGTCACAGCTGCAGGATAATTTTCAGATGTTTTCTCATAAGTTTGTAGGTGTTAGAAACAATTCATGCCCTAAAAGTGAATGTGTTTCTACAGGGAAAATTATTTTAAGGTTGTGAGATTTGAGAGATACTGTGTATTTTCTAGGTGACAGTTGGAGCATGCAACTAAAGCTAATTCTATGAATTAAATTGCCTTTATTTTTAACATGCTAGAAGTGAAAGAATTTGGACATAAATGCTGCATAGGGACAATCTGGCCATAATTTGGTTTTTGAAAGAAAATAACAAAGTTGGTTGCTGTAGTTTGCGATTTTTCAGAAGTTGTGGGACCCTAAAAACAAGATACTTTGGAAAATTAAGGGCTCCAGATTCCATTATTTAGGCTTCTAACTACCCTTTAACGTGAAGAGAGTGACAAGTGAATAAAGCAATGTAGCACTACAGTTCTTGTGCCCTCCCTTCCTGCCTTCCTGCCTTCCTTTCCTTTTTGTATTACTTTATTGTGTAGTCTCTTTTCTTACAGTTTTACATTCCTTGGATTAGGAATCATCTTGGAATATTTACACAGTGCTTATATTAATGTTACAAGAATTACGTTCAATGCCCCAAGTACAATTCTGGTACAATTTTGCCACAATACAAATAAGTAATACAATAATATCACATATATCATGAAATTATCATGATATATGATAATTTCATATTGTTAAGAATAGGAATATATATAACTAAGAATAGGAAGAGAGTAAGAGAGACACTGACACAACAGGACAATGGCAACAAGGGAGTGTTTCTGAAGGATAGTCCCTGGGTGAGCAGATTAATAGAAAGGAAAGCATAGGCAAGTACAGGGAACAATAAAAGCAGTATCTGCTTCAGAGGGGTTAAGAAAGCAGAACTGATAAGCATGGTATGATTGAGCATAGCTCCACTAAAGAAAAAGATGTCAGAGGTTTTGGTAAGAAAAGTTTTAGTAGAGTGGAAAAGGGAACAAAGGAATCCTGAATGAATGCATATCACTTCCAATTCCTCTTGTTACAGGTCAGTACTGTTTTTACTGACCTTGATTAATTTTGTTTTCACATCAAATGCCTTGAAGCAATTAATATTTAATGTCCTGTTGTTGAAAACTGTAGATTAATTCAAGTTTTGCCATCATTAGATATAATCTTAGTACATCCACTGTTCCTACTGTATGCTTAGCAACTTGTGTGAAATAAAGTGCCCCCAAAATGTATACAATAAGATACTTGCAGGTGCTGCATTGCTGAAGCCTTGTTAAGTACTCAACATATAGGCATCGCATAGTCCAGAAGTGGATCTATACAGTGTTCTATGTCTTTGCAGAACGGCAGTCTCTGGATAGAGAGTGCAAAATTCCAAAGGTCTCTGAAAGTCCTTGCTTCTTAGAAAGCTTCAGGTTTGAAATTTAGGGTAGGACAGTGCTTCAGCTACCCACAATAGAGTAGACTTGAGGCTTCTCTGATTCTTAAGATGCATAAAAGGACTTTTCTTTCAAACATTCTCCACCTATGCTGAATTGGGTGTCTGGCCTTTATTTGGAATACAAAAATGTGTGACTTTTTTGGATCTAGTAGAAATCCCAGAGCTGTCCATTGTCTCCATTTCAATTCCTAGTTCTTATTTCAAACATATGAACATATTGAATCACTGTGATACTATCACATGGTGTGATTCTTGGGGTGTCCCGCACAGGGCCAGGAGTTGGACTTGATAATCCTGATGGACCCCTTCCAACTCAGCATATTCTATGATTCTATGATTCTATCAAATATACCAGGCACCATAATTGTATGCTATTATAGAAGTGAAGCACTATACTGCTCTTCCCATGTAACTTTGCAACAGAGGCACTGTGTGACAGAGGTGTCAGCCAGTGAGCCCTATAAATCTCAATAGCATTGTCTGGATCTTTTGGCTAACATAACCCTTTGAAAATTGAGAAGGTCACTAAACTGTTCTGTAGGAGTGAAGTCATAAGCAAAATGAGGTTACCATGGCTAAAAAAATATTTACAGTTCATTTGCTTATATTCAAATATACTACTTCCTCCCAGCCAGTAAGAGATTCTGAACTAAATTATAACTTTTTAGACTAACTCCCAACAACTGCAATGACACATTTATTAAGAGAAGGGAAATGGTGGAAAGTGAAATCTCACATTAAGAAATGTACTTGGAAAATTGTATTTTCCATTATTTCATCATATCTAACTGCACTAGCCATCCAGTAAAACACCCAAGTGGATCCTGGAACTGAAAAAAAGGGATTGATTCTCTTGTTTATTGATTCTTTGTTTATTTATGTGTTAACAATGGAGAATGACTACACATTAGCATAAATCTACAAGGCAGCCCTGGAAGAATCACAGCTGCAGCTTGCTGTTAAAAGCATCTACTCTAAATAGACTAGACAGACTCCTAAATGGGTTTGACACCGCAAGCATTACTCCTGGAGTAGATCTCAGGCTAGTGGTAGTGCCAGAGAGAGGGCAATACTTTGGAGGAAAACACTAAGCAGAAACAAATTTAAAGGGGACATTGAAAGAAACAGGGAATAATGAAACAGTGTAAGATGAGAGGCAGCTGTGGCTTAGATAGAGGTGGGTCCACGGTAATTTACAGGTCCAAATCTCCCTTAAGTATGAATGCCTCCAAATCCTCACAGAACTCTACTTAGGCTACATATGGAACTGCCCTTGTAGCTGAAGTTTCTGGCTAGATCTTCCCACTGAATTTCACCCTGGAGGATGGGTTGGAAAGAAGGAAGATGGCCTGAATTACAGTTTTCTCAAAACTCTCTTTTTAATGGGTCTGGGGTCAGAGTGATACTTGGGAGACCAAGAGTTAACAGCTGGGCCCCATCATATCCCTTCTCCTTCAGGACAGCTGCCCATGCCATCTGGTAAAAATGTGGTTTCTACCTCACACAAAGTCTCTCTCTCACCACACAGTTACTACAAGGCCTGTTTATTCCTGTTGTAGCATATTCCCTCCTTCACATTTTTCTGTTCCCACCCATCATTTATTCATAACAGATGACATTGTTGCTGGACAAATATATGGTGAAGGTGTTTTCAGCCTTTGCAAAAGGTCTAAAACATGTGCAGAAAGTCCATTATTAGCCTAGGTTTGCATAAAGCCCCCTCTCTCTCTTTTATTGTTTCCTTTTTGGTCTCCTTCCTTTTAGCAAAGTCTACATAAACGTAACCCAAATATTTAGGACCCCAAGCTCTCAAATGCAATCCATGCCTGTTCGTTTTCTTTAAGGAAAGTAAGGCTGTGATTAGACACGAAATAACTGTAGCTAATAAATCTGCTCCCAAGGACTGAGTAATCTCATTGCAAGTGGGAAATGATGGCTTATTCATCAACATGTGGAGTGCTTTAAAAGTGCTGGAATAGCCAAACTAAAGTAGAGAGGCAGGGAAAATCTGCATGAAGAAAGGAAGGAACCTCTAGTGATGTTTTACATATGTAAAGAATAATGTATCTCATGTTTACTCTGGAAAATAGGCTAATTGTAAAAATCTTTGGGATGTGAGGCCTGCATAAATATTTCCCATTAGTATAACAGGCTCATTTTGATGTTCTTAATGGAGATGTGAACATATGTTGTATATGGTCAAAAGCAGGTAAGGAGTCATTTCAAAGTATATTTTCTGTCTGCTTGGAAAACCTTATGGTGAGGAGTCAGTCTGGTGTCACACAAAATGCAAAATTTGCTTCCAAAAAATGGGTTTTCTTTTGAGCTAATTGTGATTTTGCTAGTATAACTCAGTTTGGGAGAAAAGGAAATCTCTGCAATTTTCCAGAGAGAGAATAATTTTTTCTGCAGAGCTCTTTTCTTCCTTTAATGGTTGAATACAATGCTATAATGACAGCTGTTTCCATTGGGATGGAAGCTCCAATATCAGTCCAAAAGAGCTTGTAACTTTTGACACTCAGCATGGTTTTAAGAACCTTGATTGCCAAGCTAGAATGTTTAATTATCACTTTTTCTTCTCTTTTCATCTGTGAAATGTGTGTGCAATTTTTTAATTGACACAATGAAACCTGAACAAAAATCAGGTCCTAAGCTGTCTTTTGTGTGTAGTGCATTTTTGGTTTGCCTTTTTTTTTTTTTTTTATAATGATTGGTTGTGGATGAGTGTTTGGTTTTGAGGGTCAGAGGTACTATTCATTCATCAGCTGTGCAAGAGTTGAAATTAACTTTTTCACTGTAAAATGAAGCACTATGAATTTAGCTCTCAGAGTTAAATTAAATGTCAGTACTATACCTGTCAGCTTACATTTTTCATACAGTAATCAGAAAGATGTTCTGAGAGTGCAATCTGAGCTAGTTTATAATCCATGAATATTTGAATTCTTCTTTATGGCCAAATGGAGGAAACTATGGAGCTCCTTCCCAGAATAAGACATCTGGAACTCTCAAAGCCAGAGCATCAATGCATACAATGTCTCAGCAGAGGTTGAGTAACCCGGGTGAAACAGTTTCCACAAACTGACGAGAATGCAGAACTGGGTCATTTTTTTGGTTGAAACTGGCTGCTTTGTCAAAAGCAGATAGAAATTAGACTGCAAACACTAAGAAAAAAAAGTGTGGCCCTGAGAATATTCTAAAAGACACAGACTAATGACTTGGAAAATTTGAACAAGGAAATAGTCTCCATCTACCTCTTCCTTTGCATGCAAACGGGGCCTGGCATTCATTGCAAATAGATTAAGTTGTGTTACAGAAATTTCTGTCTCATGAAATCATGCTCTCTTTATTGGTGGGAAAAAAATCAAAGCATCAAGAGAAGTTCCAGTGAGCACCCAACAGAATTCTAGGAGAGGGAAAGAACAGAAAGTCTTGTCAGGAGGGAAAGGAAAATATCCATATTTTCGCAGAATCACAGCATGGTTGAAGATGACAGGGACCTGTGGGTATCACCTAGTCCACCTCCATGAAAAGCAAGCTGTTCAGAGCTGTGCTCAGTCAGATTTTGAATAACTCTAAGGATGGATATACCTCACTGAACACCTTTCCAAAAAACTTCTGCGTTTTAGTAATACAGACAGACTGAATTAAGCAAAAAGGTATTGAATATTAAAATGCACCTGACCCAGAACTACAAAAGACAAATGAAGATTTAGGGAAAATACACAGATATAGTTCAGGAAAAAAAGTCATTTGAAGGCTTTATAATATGAGGCTAAGGGTATAGGCTCTACCTGTTTGCAAAATCAGTCTAATTTTATAAAGTTTCAAGGTAAACATGAAACCTTGGTTCCCTTGTAGAAAATGGCAAAATTCTGAAGTACTTCCAATACATAAAGATACCGCCCTGTTGTTTGAGAAAAATATACATTAAAAGGTAAAAATAATGTAGTAGTGGTAAGGCAAGTACGAAAGTAAAATAAACACCAGAAAAATAAATTCATGGTTTCAACATATTGAGATCAAATTAAGAATTGACCAAGGCTTCCCATTAAGCAAAAAGCCAGCGAGACTTAAAAGCAAGGAAGAAGACAAGACAATGTCACCACCGTGACCATTCTGAAGCTTGTCAATAAGATGTTGGAGAGGAAGCAGAAAAAAGTAACTCCAGGGACAGAAGGAAACCCTCCAAGTTTCATCTCTTGATGTAGACTAGCTGATTGAGCTAATACTGCACTGAGGCTGCTTATGGCACCCTGATGAAAGCAAAACTAGTTCAGAAATTTGGAAGGTGTTTTATTTAGTGCTTTTTTAAGGGCATGCTGAACCAGTACACAGTACAAAAGGATATGCTGGCAGTCACAAACATGAACTCTCTTGTTTAGGAAATAGAAAAATATGCTATAAATAAATGTCTGAGAAGCCCTGGTGCTTACCACCTAAAAGTTTGAGCTGGTCTAGGCAATAAATAAATATTGCTACTCTTTGCCAAGCTGATGGGTAGAATGATCTCACAATGTTTCCAGTACTTTATGCCTATGGCTTGGTCATAGACCACAAGTAAAACTTTTCCATGAGCATTTTGGAATTTCCACTTCTGTACAAGATTGGGAAATGCAGTCATCATTAGCACAGGAAAAAAAAATAGGAGTTTCAAGAAACTTCTACCAAACTTCTGTACCACAATATTGTTTGAGTCTTTATTTCATTTTTACATAGTGTGTGTCTCCTACAGCACTCCATAACCCATTACTATGACAACAGAGCACAGCACTATCCACAGGAGGAAAAACCTGACAACTTCAACACAGATCTGATCTAGAGAATTAACTAAAAGAAAATGTCTGGGGCTGTTCCACAGAGGCCCCACAGGATCTCAGAAAGTGAAGAAATGGTGGATCAAAGTGGAATCTGTCTGGGGTGAGGAGAATGACATGTAAGAGGCCTGGGACAGCTACAGTGCCAGAGCAGGAATAGGGAAGGGTTTTGTTTCCTCTGGCATCAGAGCTACTATTGGGAACTTTGGTCAGACTTCTCGGACAGCCAAGGCAAGGAGAGAGTGGTCTTTTTTCTCATGCTTAATTGTCCCCATTTGACTAGCTATACCCAGCTCCTGTGGTGCATGGATGGAACACAGGAAACAATAGCCCATGTGGGCTAACACAGCCCACAGGACTTCAAGGCAACTGCACCCTGCTCTTGGCACATCTATAGCAAACTTCACCTAGACCATGTACCCTTGGCAGCTAAGCTGCTGTGCTGCTGGTGCTTCCTCTGATGACCATCTTGGCTGCTCTGAGTATCATGGCCTTTAAACCCTCCACCTTCTAGCTGCTCAATCTCTGCTTAATGTCAGGGAGAGTAACTTCTTCCAGTACTGGCAGGTTTCAGGGCCTGTCCCAGCAATATTTTCCTGGAACAACATCATAGAAGCAGGTGGTTGGAAGGTATCTCAAGATGGCAGATGTTCAGCTCATCCTTGTGTTTGAAGGTAGTTTCAAGCATACCTATACCATACAGGTGTTTAAATGGATTCTGCAATTTCTCTAAGTAACCATTCAAATGCTCAGTTAATGACTGATCTAAATCTGTCTTGATGCAAAATGAGACAGTTTTTTCATGTCCTATTCACCATGGCCCAGGAACCCAATCAGTCACTGTTTTCTGTGTAGCTATCTTGGCATACCTGTTATCATTTGCCTTTTCAACTCCTCATTAACAGACTTAACAAACCCAGCTCTCTCAGCTTTTCCACATAAGTCTTATTTTCTGACTGTTTGTTTAGTAGGAAACCACAGACTTACAGGCTTAACTTTGAACCAGGACTAAGCATCTATTACCTACACACTAGAAATAACAAGGTAATATCAAGTATTGCAAGATAAGTGACAGAAATTTCAAAAGGGGTTTTCATAACTTGATATCACCTAAAAATCTCTCACGTGCAAATGGATTTGTGCCCTGGATAGTTTCAGACTAGTAGGTAGCAAATATACCAGGGGACTCTGTAACCACCACGTTTCCTGTTGTAAAGAAAAAGTCTCTCCTCCCAGATTCCTCTCTCTCTCTCTCTGTCCAGATCTCTAGGCAATTTCAATTGTATGAAGTAAAGGAAACTTCTGTCTGAAAGAAGAAAACTGAAAAGATGGATGATCTCAGAGGTTCCTATTCAATCTGTCCCAATGCTTCACATGCTGTTTAGCATTTGCAAGGGGTGCTTCACAGTCTGTGACACAATTGCACTTGTTACTTCACTGAGGGTGGTATTTGTCATCGATGCTGCAACTACAGTCAGCAGTTAACTGACAGTTAATTACTGACAATGCTGAGCCTTTCCTGTTTCATAATCCCAATCAGGATGTGTAATTTTTCCCATTTGAGATCTTCTTTCACTGATTTTTTTGATATTGCTCTTGTCTAGAAACCATGAGCAGCAAACGGCATGCGTGTCCATATTGGCAAGAGCAGGCAGGAGCCTTCACAGGGAGCCATCAGCTGCTTGCAGATGCAGGGCTGATCCAGCCAAACCTGCTGTGTGAGTTTTGAAGATGGCTGTTTGCAATAAAACTGTTCCAATCCACAGCCCAGCATGTGGTGTTCCCAGAAGATTGTCGCGGACAGCCTGATTTTTCCAGAGGTTGCCAGAGAGCTTCCCCTAGCATGAATGGAACCTCACACTGAGCAAGGGCCTCTGAGCGGAGCCAAGTGGGGAGCCACAGCCATCTCTTCTGTCCCCTCCCTACTCTGTGGGATGCTCTACTGACAGATAGAACCAGTGCCACAGCGACAGCAAGAAGAGAAGGTGTTTGCCCATTGGTCTCAGTTCAGCCCTATGGAGAGGGATAAAAGGATCTCCTGAATGTGACAGAAATACATTTTCTAAATCTATCACAAACAGGGAACAGCAGGATAGTGAGGAGGTGCTAATGCCAGTTTTTATCTACCTGTGGTCATACTAAGTCTTGGAGGAAAATACCTAGGATAACATGCTAAGTGTTTTAAGAAACTTGCAAGGAAAAGAGGTGTCTGATCCAGAAAACATCATGAACCTTCTTAACAAAGCTTCCACCACAATTGTGCTGCATTAAAAAGAAAGTATGGAAGTCTATGGCACGGTGGAGTGAACACTCTTCCCACTCCAGAGTGCTCAGTGAGCTGAAGGAGAAATCCCTGTTCTCACTGGAAGAAAATTATGTGCTCCTCCCAAGTTATAAGTCCTTTCCATCATGGTTAATTCTGTGTTTCTCTGAGTGTCAGGGTGCTAATCTAGGTCTCTCTTTCTACACCAGCATGGTTGCCATTGGGTGTCCTAATTACTTCTGCACTTTCCAGTATATCTTTCACTGTGCAAGCAGGTAAGATAATAGGTAAATGCCTACCTTTTGTATTTTTTAACAAGGTTTCTGAGATAAATCACAAATATGCAGACTAAATAGTAGCTATTGCAAATTAAAAGGCTCAGAAGAGAACAGTTATGTGGAGCTGCCACACTTCTCTCCAGTACAGAAGTACATCTGTCTGTGCTGTGTGATGCACTCAAGATGTGTTGGATTTACTTACTATGCACATTTTACACTATTAGTTTTTACAGAGTAAATTTAATGATCTCAGGGCACTGGCAATGATCATAGTTGCTTGCCTAGGAAGCAGATACAAAGTAGGTGCAGAGCTTTTAAGATCCATGTAGGTATATTTCACCATCCAGTTGCTTAGGGAGATACCTGAGAATTTTGGATGCATGGCAGCCTGGATGTAGTTTCTGACTGAAAGTAACCATATCTCATCTGCCAGCACTATCAAACAGCTGATGCTCTGATAGAAAATATGCACTATCCATACAGACATTTACAGAAAAAAATAATTTTCAATGAAAAATACGCATTGTAGGGAAAATACAAATATATGGTCTCTCTCCTTCTTCATCTTTCCT
>JAWWTY010000037.1:43480374-43558580 GCA_035222235.1 Margarornis squamiger
AATGGAGACACACCATCCATAACGCTGCTGCTTCCTTTGAGAACACACACAGAATCAGTCTGGAGGAAAAAAGGCAACGTAGAAAGACCCTTGCCTCATCAATACCGCCCTCGGAGACTTTCCACTGTGCCTTTTGCAATTGGACTTGCCTATCTCGCATAGGCCTTTTTAGCCACCAGCGTGCTTGCAGAAAGCATGGGTAGAGCCCTTCCCAAATCTTCATTCATGAAGCCTAGCCATGATGAGAGTACATAGTATAGCTACAGTAAGAACAGTACCTGAATGAGTATTTTTACTTAGGGATAGTGTGAGGCTGTTACTTCAGAAACATTTTTTCTGTGAAGTTAGTTTACACTCAACTGTCTTAAAAAAGTGAAAGTCCATGGCACATCTTTTCTTGGGACAATTTTCCAGAACATGAGTATACTGTATTTAAGCCCTATTTCAAGCCTGTGCTTTATGCTACTCTCCATAATTAAGATAGATTCTTCTGTCAAACAATCTTCTAGAATCCTGAAACCTGCTTAGATAACAGGCCCTGCTTTGTCTTCAGACATTTAAAAAAATCCTAAAACATCTTAAACTTTACAGATATTGTAATCTTTGATTATTGTCATTAATAGCAAGACTCGGATTTTGAATTTTCCTGCTTCCATGAAAATAGTATGTTGAAAATGTTGCCACTGGAGTCAATCAGCTCACTTTTTGCATTTTGGAATTTGCAAGCTCAGAAATAAAACTGAGTGGAACTGCATTTCTAGAGGTTTCCTAATGGTATTAAGACTTCATAAATGTTCTCCTTATGCAAAGAACAATAGGATAAATCACTGTGTCCCAAAACAGTCACTTTCTGGAGAGCCGAGGCTGTCACCTCTCATTTGACAAAACCGAGTTCAAGTATCACCTGGGACTAGCCCTGACACTAGCACAAAGCTCTTTGATTGGAATGTGTGCTCTAAACACCAGGCAAGTGGGTGAGTGTGGGTGCTCTCTCTGCTTTTCTCTTTCACACTTAATCAACAATTCTATCCTGAACCTAAAAAGGCTTTTCTAATAAATTTTGTTTAAACAGTGAATTCCTGTAGAAAGAGTGACAACAAACAGATATTTTCTGAGCTGAAAAAATATCTTGTTTGTCAAAGAGGTTTTCTGAGAGCACTGTTAGGGCAAGGAAACTTAATGCTACATTTCAAATTAGCTGGGCATGTTATTGGAGTTTTCACTTGACATATCAGCTCACACTTCAACAGGCCCCTCATGCCCTCCTTAGAAATTTCCCTTTGTGATCCCTAAAAGTAGGATTTGAAATGATCATCACAGTTTTCAAGAATTCTCAGGTTTCATGATATTAATATAAACATGCAATGCTTGATGGTCTCTGGGAAACCTCAGTCCCGCAAGTTTCATGTGTAAGTTCTTCTAATGTATGGTCTAAGAACTGTATACTATTAAAGTAAGTTTTGGACATTTTGAAGGAAAAAACCCAACATGAATTATCACTAAGGATCACTCTGAAAGAACAGTAACCAGAAGGTTGCATGTTGCATGGACTTTACACCTATATTTTTCTTTTTTTCTTTTTCTTCTTGTTGCACTCTGTTATGATTTTTGACCACAATTTTTGGCAATTCAGGGGTGGGGCATGGAAAACAGGGTGGGCAAGCAGATTTTTTAACAAAGGCCTTTGGGTACATGATGTTAATAGTAGAGACCACAGAGCATTTCACAATGCTTATGAAATCTAGACAAGAAAGTTTGAAAGTTTGAGGCAGATGTCATTCAGTCTTGTCCTAGGTTACAAAAAAAATTCTGATATCCACCTTTTCTTTTCTTTTTTCTCCAAATATGCCTTTTTGGTGTTTTGTCTTCTTGAAAGAGACTGAACTGCTAGTGACTAGTAAGTCCAACATTCTGCCACCTGCTGTGAGAGGCTGGACTATTGGTGTTAATGGCTCAATCAGCAGGGTGCTTTGCTAACAAAGTGCAGCGTGGCCACACAGGTGCTGAGGGTGTGCACACCTGCCACCTCAGGCTACAAGCTGGGTGTTGAAGAAGATGAGGAGAGAGGCAAATCCTCCTAGGCAGGGTAGTTTCCTTGTCCTTACACAAATGACTCAGCCATAACTCCCCTCAGGGGAAGCATGGGGCATAACCTGCACATATTCATCCCTGCTCGTGGGCTGTAATGGATCCACCTCTGCCCATGTAACAGGCAGCTGTAACATCTTAGAAGGTCCCAAAGACTACTGAAATATCCTGTGATCCATCCAGTGCAGAAGTCCCTGCCCCAGGGGAGGCATGGGGGGTATGCAGCACTTCTTTTTTGTATAGAATTACGTTTTTACTTACATCCAAGTGTATTTGGTTTCTCTGTGTTGGAGAAACCAGGGGTATTGACTCTGAGGGAAGAGACTTCTGTCCAAGGTGCCCACTCCTCCAAATTTTCTCTAACCAAGATAAGTCCTCTGTGATATTTTTCTTATTCAAAAAGAATTTTCTTCATCCTTTGACTTCTGTGATAACTCCTTGTTTATTTAGTCCTATCTGCACCTAATTCAGCAGTGGATGGGATGCCAAGGGTAAGGAGGGGAAGCTATACATTCATAATTGTCTATATCTAGTCAGATTTAGAAATGTTTGATAGTTTCTTACCAACTTTCCCAACATGACTCCTAACAGCTTGTTTGAGACACTAGAGATTTCCTGCTTAGGGGTACATGAAAATACTTCTGCAACCGAACTCTGTATCCATTTTTTCCATAGAAATTCCAAAGGCATTGCTGTTTTAGCACTATACTGAGTTTCTGCATACAATATTGATTTGACTTTCCTGTGAGATCAGATTCTTCAACTCAGCAAGTTGGTTTTTTCTGCTTTTGATCTTTCTTGTCCATACTATGTCTACTGTTTTCTTTTCTTGGACACTTGTCTGACATTATGACAAGCAAAGATCAGCATTTAAGTTATGAAGGAATTAAATAACCAATATTTTCTCATTGCTTTAGTGTTAGAAACTTCACAATAAGTGTGAGAGTGTTGCATTGGGCAGATGAAAGAGTGCTTAGTGGAACAGTGCACATTGTAATTAGCTATTGTTTTACACAGTGCCAAAAAGTACTTATTATAAAGCATTTTATAATACTTTGGGCTTGGAACAAGTACATATGATATCTAACCACAATCTACAGAGCTGGTCTAGAAACTAGAGTTATTTCATGCAGTTAGAGCGTTCATAGTTTATAATACACTACTTAGTTTCTTGGGATCAAAAGGTAGAGAAAAGTACCAGGATAAAATAAGCAGATTGCTAACTTTAAATAAGCAGTTATGGAAAATAAGGGCAGACAACACTTCTTTTTCACTGCATTAAGCAGTTCAGTGTTTGTTCAGATGCTTTTTGTTGGCTGTTCCTTATTGGCTACTGTCAAACTGTTATCAAAACACTTTTATGCTCTGACTTTTTTTTTAGTCCAAGCTAAAATAGGATATATGGTATCCATTCTCTGTTGATCTGGGTGGACATCAGTGCCAGGCACTACACGTAGTAGCAGTGAGGCAGCTGGAAGAAAGGTGCTATCCAGTTTCTCTTTGAAATCATTTATTTGGACCTAATGTTTTTGACACCTGAAATTCTTGTGTGAGCCTCCTAGATAGCTCCCAAAGGCAAGGATGGCGAAACTCCATGCGGAAATCAAAGCAAGTTACAGAAGAGGGGATTCATATTGTCCTTGTATGTGTCTTGGACCATGCTGTTCACCTTCAACAGGTTTTCAAATCGGAAGGAAAACAAAACAATCAAACAAATTTGTTGGTTTACTTAGTAAAATTTACTTAGTAATAACTTTTTTCAAGGCTTTTAATATACCTTTACTAAAGCGTCTTCAATATCTGTTTTCCCTCATCCTGTGTCAGGAGTCCCTTCCAGCTTCTTTCCCTAGTCCATAGGAAGATTCAAGGAAAGAGAGAAACTGTGGGCATGGGGTCTCCTTTCATCAGTTTTGATGCTTTCTCCATATCTTGCCAAGATACTGACTGTCCTATTTCAATAATGAAAGCCTAAAGTATTACATTAGGGACAGAATTCTGACAGTGAAATTAATCAGAATGAGAAAATTGTAGCCATATACAGAAAAAAAAAAAAAAAAAAAAGAAGACATAAAAACTAAAAAAACTTCTTCCCTCATGCCCAGACTATCTGATGGAAAAAAAAGCAAAGACTGTCTTATCAAGGCTAAGGGGTCCAAGTATATTGATCTGGGCTGGGGGTTGTTGAATAGAGAGGTTTATAACATGGTACTTCATGGGACTCCCGCCATGTAAAGGAATAACATGAAAGAGAGAAGGAAAAGGATGAGACAGGAAATGTGTTCCTGCAGTCTCGCAAAAGGCAATAGCCCGGCATTAGCCAGAGGAACCTCTGCAAAGTACTACTATGACCACTTGCAACTCTGGGGAGACACCCTACACCACACCCTTCCCCACCTACTAGTCTGTAATGAAGCTGAGATACCCAGCAAACTGGCTTGAAAAGAAGCACCGGACTGCTCTGTGCGGGGGCTGGGAGGCGAGGGCACAGCAGCATGCAGAGCTCAGCGCTGTGGCTCCGGACGCTGCAGCCAGCCACCATCTCAGGGCATGCCGCTAGCTCAGCAGCTGCTCACTGAAATCCCCACTGCTGAACAGACAGAACTGAGAAACTCAGTAACCTCACCACTTCTGAAGTCGTCAGCAGAGTTTATATAACGACGAGCCATCAGATCTTTCACTTCAAGTACTGCCTCAATTTACGTGGCATAGCAGCAATCTGGCTTTGATGGAGAAAAATGTGAAGGCATGTGTTCCCTGGGGAGCAATTTAATACACAATGTGAGTAAGAAAGAGGCTGTGCTGTTAAATGATACACATTTCTATCCAGAACATTTTTATTAGTCTTGGAACAAAATTAAAGTTTCCACTCTCATTTGCTGAAGGTTAATCCAGATTTCTATGAGATGTGCCCAAATACAGATCTAATCTCTTTAATGAACTGCTCTGCCCATTCATTTCTTCCACTCTTCTTTTTTTTTTTCCTGCATTGAAGATGCTACAGACACATGAAAAAAAAAAACAAAAAAAAACACAAACAAACAAAAACAAACCCAAAACAAAACAAAAACCAAACAAACAAAAAAAGAAACAAAAAACCCAAACAACCCACATGTGGAATCAAAAACTTCAGACTAACAGATAAAAGCCCAAGGACTGTCAGTTGCAAATTCAATACAGGACTGGCTATCGTTTAGACATTAAAAGGGAAATTAAAATTATAATTAAAAATTATATTACTATTACGGAATTATTTTAAATTCTTATTTTTCAATCTCCTAATTAAGAAGTATATTTTTTGTTTTAAAATATTATCTTCTAGGACTTAAAATGTAAATAAATTATTTGGCATGATCCAATTTCCTAGTGTAGAAGCCGATATTATGCAACTTGTATTGTTATTGTCTATACCTCAGGAAATCCACTGCTGAGTCTTTTCAAAATTTCTAGTTGTATGTCACTATTTTTTCTTCTGGATTTGTTATTTTTTCCATCGTTCTTCTTTTAAACCTCATTGATCTCATGCTTTTCCCTTAAAACAGTATGACTTGGGCAACATCTCAACTGAATTATCACTGGTAAAAACAGATGCTTAAAAGCCACCTACCATCTGCATAAACTTGTTCCCTCCTTCCATGCTTATTAAGATCCCTGAGGCTCCAGTACACCTGACTCTCAGACTTCCTGACTGGGAGACTGAAATATTTCGGTTCAGCGTCTTCAATAACTTTCTTAAACCCTCTTTATTTTCATCAAACATTCTATGTCTCGTGACATACATTCCATTTCACTGACTTCATCGGATGGGATTTCCAATTTCTGGAATATTATTACTTTGCCTCACTGAACATTTTTGATGTTTTCATTAGCTGTTCTGGATTTGGTGTGCCCCTTTTTTGTTATAATACTGACCATGCCAGCAGCATTTATTTCTTGCCCATCAAACAGAGCTCAGGAATAAACTAGTAGGGTCAATCCAGAATTTAGCACCTCTGCTGGTAAGTGTAGATCAGCACAAGAGAGAGACAGAAAATACCTCAAGAAAAATCTAACTAACTCAAAAAAAGTAGATTCTGGACCTTTGACAAGTTACCTGTTTGCGTGCTATTTGCACAAACTACCACAAGCAATCTGACAAAAATTCAGCAAGTGAATTTTGAATCTATTGCCTCGAATCCAGAAAATAAGTAGTGTATGAAATTCATTAGGGATATTATAATTCCTACAGCAATAGTAGATCAGTGCTTCTGGTTAGCTTTTGCAACTCACAAGATCATGTTATATCTATTTTTATTAAAGACATAACTGAGATTTCAATTTACCTAAACATAAGGCTGGTCAGACAACCAGACCACTAAGCATTTGTGACTGGCTCTTTCGCACTGAAATCAATGGTATCTTCACCATTAACTGCAGGAGACAGAATCAGATCCTGATAACAGAGAAAAGTATTTTACTTATTTGAAACTGAAATTCCAGGTATGGCTGAGAATAGTACTCACATCTACACTGATTTCTGCCAGCTACAAACTGGGTCTGGAGGGTAAGCAGGGAATATCATGAGGGCTCTATTCCTTACCAAATTCTTGTGATCCCTTCTGCAGTTAAACAGAAGGGCCTCTTGATGCTGTTAAAAGCCCACTTTTCTATTTCCAGCTTATTTTTTCCCCACATATTCTCCTTTTTCTCCACGCTCCTGTATTGCTAGCTTCCAAAGGAAGGCAATGAACTACACTTATACTCTTCTGCATGACAAGTACCACACCACCCCGTCCACCCCCAAATCCCTACTGGTTTCCATTTCTTCTCCACATATCTTACCTTTCATTCTTTAGTTTCTGCCACTACAGAAAATATTCCAAGGCAACACTGGCTGTGGAGGCTGAATCTGTTAAAATGGGCCATAGCTTGCTCTTTCAGCCTACAGTCTACTGGCATGATACCTGGAAAATAAGTTGTAGTCATTTGTATTGTTAAGGCCCCACTGTCCCAACACCATAGAATCATGCAGACTATCTACTGAGAACAAGATTGGCCTGCGTTGTCCCACAGGATCTCATATTGTTGGGAGAGGTGCCAGAACATCCACTGATGTTAAGTCATATGCATTGACCCAACTATGCTGCCAGACATACCCCAGAATCTGCTGTCTAAATCTATGAGCATCGTGGCAGTATGAATCGGAATATAAGCTGGCTCCAACACGTTAAACCCAATGTTTAATACATGTCCTGAAGAGGGACAGTCTTACCCTTTAATTCCAAATTTACTCTAAGGTTACTCCAGTAAATTCCTTGTCCTCATAAAGGCATTTTTTTCTTCAGTGTGCCATTTTAAAGATGGATGAACAAAGTACTTCATCCAGAATTTTCACACTCGATGTATATAATGTCTAGATGGATCAGCTCTTTAAAAAAAGATATAGAAATGCTGAGAGATGTCTTCCTTTATTCGACGGGAAGACAAAATGGCCTTAGCATTTTGCATTACAGACAAAAAAGTGGGTAAAATGTGATTATTGTCAAACTTTCCATTGATTTGAAATAAATGTCAGGTTGTATTATGACCAACAATTTATGTTCCTATTACTTCACAACCTCCCTGTCCTAACTTGACAGACTACATTAAGTAAGCCAACCTATTTGTCAAGATTACCAGTTTCTCCTTATCCGTTCTCTTTTTCCCATTTGGATTTCTTCTCTTTCTGGAACCTGATCAACTTCTGACTCAGAAGTTTCCCCAGATTTTCAGATAATTGACCCTTAGAGTTTAATCAGGACCGAAAGCAGAAGCAGGTGGGAAGAATCTTTGCAATTTTGTTTACAAGCACATATTTCCAGAAACCTTGTCTGAACTGGGTGGAAACTTAGCTTTAATTTTCCTTCCATAAACAATGGATTAAGTGAGGTTGCCATAAAAAGCTCTGCTTCAATCATTTAACTGTATGCTCTTGTACCCTTTTAGAAGTCTGTTAAGGTTATGATTGAAACACAACGTTGTGCAGCAATTTTTTCATTTGAGTCTACGTTGTGAACATAAGGAGCTGAAGTCAAAGGTCATCCTCAAACAATGCTTTGCACTTTGTAATGGTATCAGAGCCTGGAGAAAGTCACCTTGCTTGACCTCAGAAGTCTCATAATCAAAAAAAAGCAAGAATGACTGATATGAAAACAACAGTAATTCAGATAATAATGCCCCGTTGAAAACTCAGTGTAAGAGCTTTTCCCTAGGCTTTGGTATAAGAACAGGAAAGAAAACAACGTAAGAGTTTGTACCACTTTAAAAGGAAACCTACTATACACCTAGCTAGGTATTTTGTGTTTACTGTTTCCTTCATAAACACATACTAGAGAATCATTTTCATTGACTTCAGTATGCTAAGTAAGCTTTCAAAGTTAAAGCAATGATTATTAGAACTTACTGGAAAGGTGACTACGGCTGAATTAGAAGAAAAAATTGCATTGTACTTAGAAGGCATATCAAAAGAGTTAAGGGTACTTTTAGATGCTTGCATCAAGACAGGGCCTTTGAAGTTATCCAGCTGTTCTTTTTGCATCTACTGGAAATACAAAAATGCGTAAGATTAAAGAAAATAAAGAAAAAAGTTCACCCACTGCAATATCCCCAGAAATGATTATTTAAAATACTCTGAAGTACTTTCTTGTATTGATATATTTTTCTGTGTGATGTCTCCTCTACAAAGTAATTTTCCCAGGGCCATTTAGAGAATATCAGATAAAATGTCATAAAAATAACTGAAATATGTTCCAAAGAGTGGTAAAGATGCCAAAGCAGTACAGAGTTCTCCCAACACATTTGTATCATGATTACTTAAATATCATTGACTAGTCACTAGTGTTGTGAGACATTCCTGTGTGGGTCTGTGGGACTATTGTTGAAGTAGGCATCATAAAGCACCCAAAAGGTCTTTTGAACTAACAACAAAAATGAACTGACAACATCAGTAGTCTCAAACTAGAGAAAATAAAACTAAAAAAAAACCCCAAAACAACACCTTTTAGAGAGTTGCATGTATCTTTTATTCCTAGTTAAAATAAACACCTTTACCCATACAGACCAAAATATTTGGCTTTATAGGTGTTTTCCATTTGCCCAAAGAACTGCCAGAGGAATGGGTAATGACGACCTAATTTATCACTTCATTAGACTGAGACCAAAGAATCCTTTTGTGGTTTTCCAAGTCAGGAAAAAGAAGGAACTATGACAACTAAATCCCTACTTTTCATTATTTTTACAGTTGCTTTTTCTTGTTTTCATTTCTTCAATATGTTGAGCTATGAAGGTGATGAAAATAAAGCAACTTTGGTACTTTTATAATCAGAAAAAAAAAATAAATCAGTATTTTCCTGTTTTCAAAGTACTTGAAAAGGTAAAGGAAAATACTGAGCATGAGTGTTTTATATTTTTGTTAATGTTGCTGCTGTTGTTGCTGTCAATATTATTGTTAGCCAGACAGTGAGGTGGGTCTTTGTTATTTTCTTGAAATAAGACCTCAGGACTAGCGGAAAGACTATTAAAGTCAGAAGATAGTTTTTTGGGTTTTTTTAAAATAAAAACAGGTTTTTTCCTTAAAAACTCAGAAGAGAGAACACCAAAATGAAAGAACATAAATATTTTCTTTCTCCATCCACTCTTTCCTTGCAAGTCTCATAACCCTGACCTCAGTATTAGCATTGCAGGAACCCCTAGCGTTACAATGAACTCTGCAAAGTTCCTTTAAGTCCTAGTAAAAGGCTAAATGTGTTCTGATCCCCCTTCATGTGTCTGCTTCCATAGCTGTTGGAATTTAATAATTTTTGTCTGATTTTTTTTTTTTGTCCTTATATACGGTTTCTTACTAATTTTTCTGTGATCTTTCTGTTTTATACTAGACCTTTAATTCAATTCCTAAAATACCCAAGAAAGAAGCACTGAAATATGTGCAAAACAGCCTACAGTCCACTTCTTAGGGGACACTTCATACAGCTAAAAATCCAGTCCCCTGTGCAAGGGAACTCTGTATTGAGATTGCTCTCCAGGCGTAGCTTATGTGGCCAGAGAAGGCAGATGGAAGGCAAAGATGTTGAAAAATAAAATTAATGCTTCTAAGTTCATTAACTCTTAATATTATATTCAGGCAAACTAAGTTTGGAGAAGCCTACATCTCTTGTAAGAAATGCTGAAAGCTGGGAACATCATAGCTGGTACAGAAGAAATGAAATTCACCTTTTGTCTTATTTTCTCCTCTTTTGCCCTGCACTGGGTAGAAGAGCACTGAGCGCCAAAGAGATACTGGCACAGGCTGTGCCAGAAGTACCTCTGAACCTCAGCAGGAAAAATGAGCACAGCTGCTCAGGTAACATTGTCTGAAAGGCTTTTACCCCTCTTTCACTAGTTGTTTCATAGATTTCTCTCCTAAGGAATGACAATAAATGGAAGAAATCTGTGAATCTACCAGCTTTTCTTGCAATGGGATTAAATAAGATGACTTCTTTTGAAAATATAAATTGCAAGCATGTAAGACTGATCTATTTATCTCTCTCTCTCTCTCTCTCTCTCTCTATCTATTCTGACATGTCTGCCATGACAGGGAGAAGTTCATGGAATAATGTATATTCTGCTTGGATGAAAGACTTGCCTGGGATTTCGTCTGACATTCATGAAAGTACTGAATTGCTCTCTTTTGGAAACTACATATGAAACTTGCTATTTATAATGAAGAAAAATTAATTCAGTGCACCTTGAGCAATGGAAACACTACTGTTAACTCCTTTATTCACTGCAAAAATACCAAGAAGTATATAGAGCTTTTCATGAACACTGTTATTTTTATCCTGCCTATGCTTTAACCTGCCATAAAGTCAGGTACGTTCTTTCTCTAAACATTGTCCATTGTGATTAATAATTTATACCCACAGACTCAAAATATAAACTATCCTGAAGTTTCTCATTGCTTGCTTTTCTAACTTCACACTGGCCATCTCATCACTAATGCATGCACTGTCTCTAAGTGTGTGGAAACCAAAAGAGTATTGTTAATAGCTACAGATACAAACTCATAGGAGACAAGTGTTTCTCACTGCTCCTGCTCTGTAGTTGGATACATTCACTCTCCATGCACATTATTTTTTGGTTTACTAGGGTTCAGTTATGGTGTTGGACTTCTGGTTTTCTGTTTTTTTGAAGTGGATTTACTTTATATCAACAACAAAACATTAATTGCATTAGACAACTGAAGCCAAAGTCTTGAAGGTGTAATTGGGTGTATAAAGCCATAGTTCAAGATCTTATTCTGCCTGATTGGGCAAGCCTGCTTTATCACATACCTGCCAAATACTATAATGACCTCCACCCCACAACCACAGGCAATTTTAGGATAAATCTCTCTGTTCCTCTGTTTCATATTGCTTTTATTAGAAATTCCATCCAACTGAAAAGCACGGCACTATATTCCTTTTTTTCAGATATAATTTCACTTCCAAAAGATTTTACCAATTAAACAATAATATTAATATTATTAATAATAACAATAAAATCAAGTTTAAAAAAGAAACAACAACAAACCCAACTACAGTTAAGACAGTTTAGGAGCTTTTCAGATGCCATTAATGGTAAGAAAGTGAAGGTTTATTTTTAACTGAAGCTTTTACTGAAGCAAGCAATTATTTTTATTATTATTATATTTTTTATTTATCCAGACCATGGTGGGAGTGTCTGGAATGCCACTTTTTATTTTTTTTAAAAAGTCACCATTTTCAGAATCAGCACTCAGATAGGAGTCACACTGATTACAATACTAGTGGTTGAAAAGTCCGAGCATTTTTGTGGTTTGTTGAATAAATATCAGTATTTCAATTCTGTTGTTCTCAAATTTGTGGAATGTGATATTTGGAAGGATATAAGAACTGAAAATCATTCTACTCCAGGAAACAAATTCTTTCAATTTATAACACTGGAGGGAGGAAGGGCTTTTCTGGCTTGCTTTGTTTTGCTTTTTCCCGTAGAAGGTCAAGAACAAATAACACTTAACAAATAAAGTTCCCATAACACTTAACAACAGTTTATAAAAATTGATACAAATGTCCTCACTGATTAAAAGATTTTGTTTCTTTTAGATATGCTGATCATACTTAGCTCATCAATACTCTGTGCAAGAGCAGCATTCAGTCCTGATACTGTTAAATGTTTTCTGTGAGTGACTCAGGTGAAACAAGCTTACAAAGCTCCTAATTTGCTTTTAATTTTTGTCAGGCAAGGGACACGGTGGTTTCCAGCCTCGAAGTCTTGATTATCTGTTTCTGTTGGCCAGAACTCAGAAGACTGTGAAGTCTTCTCTATTTTCTCTTACTGGGTTGGTGTCACATGAACCTAACTCTGCTGCTCTGCCTATTGCCAAATGGGACACATTCACAAGGAAGACACATTTGCAGTAAACACCATCTGGGAGCACTGCATACAGTAACTGTGCTGGTCAGAGGCAGAGTTTCTTCCCTTGGACGAAAATTGTCATGTAAGTGCCAAGAATGCCTGCAGCTGGAAAACTGTTATATTACCAAAAAAGGGTGACTAACATTCTCTTTGATACTGCTTAAAGGATCCAGGGCCCTTGAGACTCTAAAAGCACTGAAAACTACTATTTTTGGAATACTGTCCATAGCAATTGTATCTTTAATGACATGCCACTGTTAGAATGTTAATTAAGAGGTTTTAGTTTGGCCTAAACTGACTTAAAAGTGATGGGCCAAAAGAAAATGAAAGAAGACTGGATGGATCTGCTATCGTACCTGGATTTGGTAGAGTGACCAAGAATAACTCTGAGTAGAGTTCTGGTGCCCCCAACATAAGAATGGCAAGAAACTGTTGGAGCAAGTCCAGAGGAGTGCCATGAAGTTGATAAGAGGACTGAAGCACCTCTCTTATGAAGATAGGCTATGAAAGTTAGGGCTGTTCAGTCAAGGGAAGAGAAGGTTGTGGAGAGACCTCATTGCAACATTCAGGTATCTGAAGGGGGCCTACAGGTAAGCCAGAGAGGGACTCTTCATCAGGAATTGTAGTGATAGGACAAGGAGTAATGGGTAAGAATTGAAAGAGGGGAAATTTAGGCTACATATTAGAAAGAAATTCTTTACTTCTATCTCACCACTGACAGTGGTGAGATAATGGAACAGACTGACCAGGGAGGTTGTGGATGCCCCATTCCTGGAAGTGTTCAAGGCCAAGTTGGATAAAGCCTTGAGCAACCTGGTCTAGTGGGAGGTGTCCCTGCACACGGCTGGAGAGGTTGGGGCTAGGTGATCTTTACGGTCCCTTCCAACCCTTAACATTCCATGATTCTGTGATCATTGAGTTTGGTTCCTTGGTGTCACTGATTCCTTGCCATGATTCCTATGCCTTGACATAACCTCTGTTAGTGTCTCTACCTACACCTAAAGAGTGATCAGGCTTTGCAGCCACTCCTACACTTCCAGAACATTCATCCTTATACTATTCACATGGCATGTGTCCATGTCCTGTTTTTGCAACTTTTTTCTGGTGCCAAGAAACAAATTGCTGAAGCAAAGGAAGAAGCAGAGGAGAGTTAACAAAGGAGCCAGACTCACATATGGACATACAAAAGCAAATAAAGGAAAGAAATGGGGAAAGGAGAGAGAGGGAAAAAAAAAAATGAAAGAGTGTGGAGGTAACAGGGAGACTATACTTTCTCAATGAGTGAGACCAAAAGCTGCAGAAAGGATAATAGTAGCAGTTAAGTATTCAGTACGGTTTTCACCACTGACATCTGTTTTCTGGAGAATGTCCAGATCCATTTGTAGCCTAGAAATGGCCTGAGAGATCCAGGTGGGTCACATCTACTCTCCCACACACCAGGCATCACTGACACAGCACTGGGTACCATGTACTGACCAATGGCAGGACACCTGTCAGTACAGTGGTCTGTGACTCATGTGCTCTTCTGTCTGTTCACAAACAAGTAGTTGGCACCCTCCCTCCCTATCCCCACAGGAAGATCAAGGGTACTATACTGCTAAGAGAAGATTAGAGAACTTTTAAATTCCATTTAACACCATTTCTTTCATCTCTAGTTACAACTTTGCAGTGTAAATATCATGCTGTGAAGACTTAAACAGATAAAAGTGTTGAACTAACTTTTTTTATTTAAAAAAAAAATACTTGAATTCTATGCAGGAGGAAGAGTCCCCTACACAGCAACCCAAGTCAATGGCTTTCTATTTCAGTACAAGAACTGACAATAACATAAGTAGCTGCCTGTTACCCATTCCAGCTGGGGCTTACTGGCAAATAAGCAAGTTAAAGGAAAACAAACTCAGAAAGCACTAAGGACAGTTATTAGAAAAAGGAACATTTAGATAGTGTGTTGATTTTTATATACAAATAATTTCAAACAAAATTGAATAAAAACCTGTCTTTGCGTGTGGTAGATCTGAAAGATTTTTGGCGGGATTTGTCTGTAGGAAACAAAGAGAAGTAACCTACCTAGACACATGGTTGATGTAATTACGATCTTATGCAGAATTTATATGCAAAACTTCCCTCCCAGAATCTTAGATGGAAAATATTAATCTGGCATAAAATAAATCTGGCAGCTGGTCAATCATTAATGTGAGCAGAGATAATTATGGGTGGGGAAAGACAAGATGGGAGAAGTCAAGGGGAAGGGAGTGGTTTTGTAGTTTATGATTGTTAAGTGAATTGGATTCCAGCATGAGGGGAAGACTGTGTGGATGGATGCTATTGGGGACTGATTTATTGATTACTGAGGCAAACACCAGAGGAGGAAAAAAATAGGATATCTTTATAACTTAATGTCAGAACCATTTCTGGAACTGTTATAGGTTTTAATTCATTGCTGTCTTCCTTCTCAGTTTTGTAATTTGTTCTCTTTCTTTTTTTTTTTTTTAGAATAGACAATGAGAATCAGTGTTCTCAAAGTGTGATCGAAGTAAACTCTTGACCTAAGAGTGGGCCTGGTATGTACCTAAAGACGTTTATGTGATTACTGAATTAATCAGAGGAAAAGATTTTATTACAGGTGCATGGGGAGAGAGAAAGGGAGGAGCATACTTTCATATATGGAAGTTGCGGTGAAAGGGAATGTTTTTCTTCTAAAGACAATCTTCAAAGTAAGCACACACATTCAAATTACAGTTGTTAACACACTCATTCAGAAACAAAAACAGATGTCCTTGAGATGTCCAGCCCCCTCAGTTCCCCAGAAAAGCAAACAAAATGTGAAGAATTTTATGCACAGGTTACACAAAATGGCAAGTTCCCCTTCCCTCCACAAGCTGCTCAGTTTTTATGGGGCAGCTGCACTGGGGACAAGGGCTGTGCTTGTCTTTACAGCACTGTGAAATCAATGCAAGGGAGAACAGCAGCTCCTGGGAGGAAGCTGGTGCCTTCCTCTGTGGCTGGTTTCACAGAGACAGTCTGGTAGAAAGTAATGTGCTAGAGGTAATCAGCACAATTATTACTGTAGTAGAAACAGTAAGTGTGATGTGGTTTATTTCCATTCAATTGAAATACCAAGATTCAGAACTACATGGATCTGAGGAGTAAACAGTATCTGTGGCTATCATAGCCTTTACACAGGCTTTGTTCCTTTCATTTTAATAAAAAAGCTCTGAAAGCAATGCTCCTCTGGCACTCAAGTTATGCGTGTGTGTACGTGTGCTAATGTGCATGGAACAAAAGGGTGGAGAGGAACTCTGGGCTGTAGTTACTATTTGGAGTATATCTGCTTTGTACTTAGTAACCTTCTACTGCTTCCAAGAACAGCTCGATAAATCATGCCTCTTCCACCGAAACTGCATGCACACCACTGTAAATTTTCAGCAGGGATCCAGATGTAAGCAATTAAGCCACACTGTGCTATTCTGCTGCCTCCCATATATGAGACATGGCTAAATAAGAATAAACCAGCTCCTTCTTAAAAATGTGCGTAGTCCTTCCCAGACAGGCAGTGGTTAGCCTGTGTTGGCAGATCCAGTGAGCACTTTTCAAACTCATGGTCGAAATACATGTCTAGACAATGTTCTGACTGCATGATGAGACAAGGTCCTATTATCCACCAGCCCTCACTTCCCTCCTGCTTCACTGATATGAAGAGCTCTGGCTCCGAGGGTTGCGGACAGCTATGACGTGCAGCACGCCCATCCTCCTGCCACCTCAGAAACACCTCATTTGGCAATCAGAAAATCAGAGTACTCTGAAGCTGCATCATCAATGCATACAAGTATCTGAAGAGAGGGTATCAAGAGGATGGAGCCAGCCTCTTCTCGGTGTTGCCAACCAATAGAACAAGAGGCAATAGGCAGAAACTGATGCACAGGAAGTTCCACTGGAACATGAGGAAGAACTTTACTGTGTGGGTGACCATGAACTGGAACAGACTGTCCAGAGATGTTTTGGAGTCTCCCTCACTTCAAGAACTCTCTGGACGCAATCCTGTGCCAGGTGCTTTAAATGACTCAGCTTGAGCAGGGAGATTGGACCAGATGACCCATTATGGTCCCTTTTAAGCTGATCAGTTCTGTGATTCTGTGAAGCACCGACCCCTAGGAGTCTAAGACAGCTATTTGGACTGAGCTCTCCAAGAAGTGTGTCCAGGATTGCTCTCAGTCCCTCTTCCGCATAAAGTTTGCCAGGCACCTCAGAGGATGCTGTCATTTCCACTTGCTGTCTATTCTGTGGTGAGATTCCAGGGGGAAAAAAAAAAAAAAAAGGCAGCTAGGGAAAACTGGTATGCTGGAAAGAAAGGTTTAGGCCTTCTGTAAAGTCTAAACAAATGGCAACAAGCCACTTGGGTTTTGTTTCCTCGAGAGATTTCAGACTGCTTTGAATACAGTAAACAATAACTGCCGCTTGGGAAGGCAGACATATTTTTCTTTTCTCTTGAGAAATTGTAGATGTTATTCTGTGGTGGACAAAATTTTCTTAAAGGAAGCAATTTGATTGCTCTTTGGAAAGACGTGGGAGGGGGATAGACAGTACAGAGAGACACTACAACTGTTGTAACATCCTAAATATTTCTGGAGTTCATATATTTTATACCATAATCATACTTTTTTTCTAGATTGTCAAACAATTGGCTGCAGGAAAACATCTCACTATCCAGTCTCTGAAGTTTTGGGGCCCCATGAGCACTACAGAACAGTGGTTTGGCTCTGGCTGCTGGCTAATCTGCCACCTGTCAGAAAGCCCTTGCCTTTTGGTGCAAATTCCTGGTTGACCCAGACAAGCAGCAATGTTGAGTGCTGCAAGGAGAGCTCTGCATCTCAGTTCCCCCACAGGACTGTCTGGGGCTGTTCCTCAGAAAACATTATCCTCTAACCCTGCAGGCAGACGAGGAAGCAGGGAACGTGATCCTGATGGCCAGCACACCCTTAAGAAATGTTCATCTGCAGGTCTGGCTGTATTTGTTTGCTACTTGGATCAGTCTGTGACAACAAGAAAGCCTTCCTGGTAATGGTGGATTTCATTTACCCGTTCCTTCTCTAAACTCCTCTCAGCCTGTCTCAGCATGACACCCTACCAGGGGACTCAGCACCTACATCAACAATTTTTCTTCTTATGTTCTTTCTTGTCTTTTCTTCTTTTTGTCTCTTCCAGACAAAGGTGAGACTGCTATCCAGGGGGACATAAGGAAATAGCATTTACTTAATTTCCCTTTCTTGAGAAAGTGCATGTTACTGATGCTACGCTTAGAAGGCAAGAAATGTAGTCAGCCTCTCACTTTGACTATCATGAACAGTGTTTTCATGTCTGTAGACAGCAGTAAGAGATGATTTTTCAAACCTTCTCATACTAAGATCATGGCCAAAGGCAGTATGAGGATTTTCTGACTATTTCAGTGAACTTTGAATCAGAGATGGAACACATGTCCATACCTACACCATAACACAGCAATGTCTATCCCTACCCGTTATTGCTGGACTCTCCCAACATCCCTCAGGTGACCAATAAAGAGATCTTGCCTTCCTGACAGCTGCACAACACACCTTTCCAAAAGTTCTCTTCCTCGGCAGGTACTCCCAGGCCTGGTTATTTTGTCTTTGGGTTTCTAATTTCACTTCCCAGCTACCCAGCGCATTACCTTGTGGTGGTCCCTGAGATGGGTTCACCAGTTTTTCATCACAATCACTCACTTTCATACAGCCAATCCTTCCCCCTAACCAGACAGTCATTTTGAGATATAGGAACATTTGAACCCAAACTTTAGGAGTAAGCCCTGCCAAAAATTCTTCTTAAGATAAACATGACCGCCCCTCATTTCTGCTAGCAGCTGTTACAAGAGAACAGAGTTCCTCATGCAGGGTGAGATGACAAGCTTGTGTTTTAACTCTGCTGGGAGTATGATGGAAATAGGGGCTTTGATATGTCATGGAGGATTTGTAAAACTGAAAGTTTAGTTACAGTTGCAAACTAATGTGTAAAGTGATAGTTTACAAGCTCTCAAGAGCTGAATGTATAGAACATTTCTCAGAAAGAATATATAAAAAAGCATCATATTTATATCATGAAGTTACAACGTGGGCAGTAACTTATCAGGCACCTTCCTCTGTCATTTCATGCACAATTCTTTCCAGTCTCTGCTACATGGTATATTTACAATCCCTTTCTATCCAAAGCAGTGGTAAGACATGCTTCAAAACAGTGCATTTTTGTAAGGCTTTGTGTGACCTTTTCATTCTATTGGCCTTCCCAGAATAGGATGATGAATACAGTCTAGCTTGTTTGAATGTTGCAAGTGGTCAACAATATTTTTGTGGCATGTGGTGACTACAAAGCCTACTATAAAATACATGGAAGGATGTTGATATGAGGAGTCACAGTGTTGGTAAAACTGGACAGCTGTAGCCCTGAAAAAGTCATCTGCAAAGCCACAGGAGGGGGAAAAAAAGCACATCAAATCCAGCTAAATCTTTCTGAGACCGGCTTGACAACCCTTCCTGCAAGAGTAGGTGGATACAAATATTTTAAATTTTTGACCTGACTCCTGGACTGTCAACCTGGACATGAAGCACCTGAGGAGAATGCTGGGGGTGTGGAAATGGGGAGGACTGCCACAACTCCCTGTCCAGTGACCCTCAGAACCAGCATGCAGAGACCACTTCACAGTGCTCATGGTCCAGACGACTCTGAGCTAGGGACTGGCTTCTCCTGGTCACCAGCCCCAACTGCCTGTGCTCCCATATGTTAATTGAAATAGATGCTGCAACCGGTTGGGAAACATTGGAACACCATAGCTATGTGGTCCTGGGTTTTAAGCAAGCATTTTGATCCACATCCATGTTCTCTCTTTCCCCTCTGCACCTCCTTTCAATATCTGGTTTTGTTTAACCATGAAATGAAAGGGGAATAATCTAGGTAAAAAAACCCAAAAAACAAGACCCAAAAAAAACAAAAAAACAAAACAAACAAACAAACAAACAAAAAAAAAAACAAACAAAAAAACAACAAAAAACCCACAAAACAAAACAAACACCAACTAACCAAACAGCAACAACTAAAAAACCCCCCCAAAAAAACAAACAAACAAAAAACCACACACACAACAAAGAACCCCCTCCCCATTCCATCTTCAGACACTTCAGCTGCAAACCAGAATGTGGTTTTTGTGTTCAAAGTCACAGACTGGCCCCAGTTTGCTAAAATGCTAGGCTAGTGCACATGAAACCTTAAGTATGCCTTTGAACTGCCCTATGGCTTGAGAAAGTCAGAACTGGTCTGCCTGTTTTCCCCCATGAACCCCCCAAATTTGCTGCCAGTGCCACCGGTGCCGTTGCGAGCCTCAACATCGCCCCTTTGTGGCTGGAGCTGTCCTGCATGTGTCTGTGCCAATGGCTCCACCGGCTGCTGCCTTGCACACTGAAACTGAAAAGCACTGGTGTGTTTACAGAAAGAGGTGGGGTCCCCCTGCCATCCTGCCCTCTCTCACTAAATTCCAGCCGAGCAGATCAGACTAAGCAGGCAGTGTGTCCTCCTCCAAAACAGACTTCACCTACACCACCCTGCATCCAAGGCATAGTCCTGAACTCCAGCTGGTCACACAACTATTTTACGAAATTTTATCAGCTTTGTTTTGTTCTCTGAAAATCAAAGGTCTGCTTATGTGAGCAACTACTTTCTCTTACAGGCAACGTGGTACAGCAGACTCACTGCACATGTGCATGGGACTTGGGTAGGGGCAGTGATAGAGCAGAAAAAAAGTGCTGTGGCACACCTTTGCACCTCCTCACATTCCTGACAGGACCAAGCTATACACTAGACCACTTACAGAATTGCTCTATTCTGCTTTTTGCAGCAGGCAAGAATAATCAACACACAGCCACCTTCCAGTCTTACTGTGATCATCACCCAATCTCTACCTGAAGACTGCTAGAGGTATGGACAAGAGCCGTTTTTCCCACACATTCTTGTCTAGGATCCTTCATCGATCCACATGTGAATCACCAAGGAACACCACCAGCCACTGCCAGCGTGGTAGAAACACAGAACATTCAACCACTTTTTTGGGATTTCATTTGTCCATTGAAACTCGAAACACTTTGACATGACTGGTATAACCATACGTGGCCAGTCTCCAAGATCCTTGCATATCCCAGACCATCCGTTTTTAACTTAATGACAGGATTAATACCTGAGCAAACCTGCAAGCCATTAGTCTTGCCCACCTAGGTAGGAACACCCCTTGCTCTTCAGTGAGGATGTGTCTTATGATGTCTCTGCTCTATGCAGCAAGTTTTTTGTTATCATAGTTACTTTTCCAAACCTTCTACCTTCCTTCCCCACAACGCAGCCTCTAAGAAGCTCATGGCTTTTTTATCAGAATCAGTCAGTGCAAACTGCTGGATGACACAAACCAGACAGCCTGCATCCGCTGCAGACTGGGACAAAAGATGGAAGCAAAAGATAGTAATGAAGCACAGCTGGCTGATAAGCATGTTTAAATTTTGCAGAGATTAGCTGTGAGAACAGGAAGGAGTTCTTTCTCTCCCTTCTGTTTGTTTAGCTTTCTTTAATTGTTTATTTTTAGGATGAAAAACATGCCCATGTGGACTTATCAAGAAAGTTAAAGCAAGGCAAAGGGAGAAATTTGTCTCATTAGAAACATGAAAGCCCCATCACAGCCAAAAGTAAACAGGACTTTCCATTTTCCATAGCCACGTAAGCTGGCGGAGGGCTGCTCGGCTCCTGGCTGTCCTCACCAGCGCCGGCTCAGCCCCTGGGTCCGCCTGGCTCCCCTGGCTCCACGACAGGACGCGGGAGGGAGCAGGGCTGCACAGGCGCCTCCTCACTCCCAGACAGGATGGATATGGCTGAGCCGGCGTGTTTCACAGCTCCTCTCACAGCAAAACCCTCCTGTTATTTATCTGGGCCGTCGGAGAGTGTGCTGTAAGTACAGGCTATTCAGCAGCAAGACTTTCCTAAAGTCTGCAAGTCAGTGTCTCTGCCTGGCTTCTGCTGATGTAAAAACAGGCTCTGGAAAATAAGGGAGTTTTGTAAGGGGAAGGAGCAAACAAAACACATTTGAAAGGAGTGTTGCAGTTTGAGGGACTGACACTGCTGTTGCAGGATGAAATGGAAGTTTTCCTAATGTACTTCAGTGTGGGGAAATCTAAGTTGCCATTGGCAGCTAAGCTGCCATCACAAAATATTGTGTTTCATTGCCCTCCTTCCCCTGTCTGCCCTAAATTTGAACCAGTCTCACTCCGTTCCCACACCTGCAAACCTGCAGCCCCCTCTGTGGATCCCCACTGGTGTGAAAGCTGCAGGATGAGATCAGTGGTATTATAACATCTCACTTCTCCCTCCCTTCTGACTGGCAGCACATACAGGGGGTCCAACACAACACAGTTGTACAAAGATTTGACCAGAAACCCTATCTGAGCTTTCTGTTTGCACTTGGTAATGACACAAATGAAGGAAGAGGTCACAGGGTCATCTGTCTTCCGAGTAACTCATGACACTCCGGAGAAGCAAAGCTGTGGTGAAGCTGAGTTTCCTATGGCTGTGAGTCCCTGGGGTGCTGCCAGGCATCCAGAGGTGTGATGCTGTATCTCATGACCCTTCACTGGCACCACTGGAGCTTGGGCACTTGTCACAGTGTGTGAAAAGATTTTTTTGGTCCAGGTCTGTAGGACTAGTCCTTCACTGGTCACAAGAGACAGACAAAATAAGACTAGGAGGGTAGTTCTGGGATGTTCTCCTCTCACCTTACCTTTAAAATAGTAGTAGCATGAAATGGAGAACAAAACAGAGCTATTGAGGTCAGGTATGCTCTCTCAACAGTCATCTTTACTGGTAGAGAAGAAAAGTTTTGCTGTTTTGCAGAATGTATTAAGAGACTACTACACTAATATGTGGAGAAAGAAAGTACAACTGATAGAAACAATGTGTTTCTCGTGCTGTAAACAATGAAGTTTGTTCACATGAGCCATCCTTTTGGATAGCTACACAGACTTGCTTGCAAGACTTAAAGTGCAGATGTACAGAAACCAGCTGTACTCATAAAGCTTGTTAGTTGTGTTGAAGCCTGACAATCCCCATGACTCAGCTGAACACCGACCTGCTGCTGCCCCTGTTGTCCCTCCCATTGTTGTCTCTGCAAGAATTTTTCATGAATACGTTCATGAAAAAAAGACTTTTTAGATTAAAAAAACCCAAAAAAATAAAACAAAAAACAACCTCTAGAAGTTGATTAATATCTGTGAGAAGCCTGTAGTTGGCCACAGAAACCCCTTCAGCACAATGATATGAACTTATGTTAATCCTAGTGGCCACTCAGCCTCCAGAGTGTTATGCAGCTCAGCCTTCACCAGCCATGTCTCAGGGTGCGAATATATGGGGTGTCCAAGTGGGAATGCATGGTGGGGCCAGTGGAGGTCTGGCTACTGCCAGCACACCCCCAGCTGTGCATAACTGCCTGGACACTGCAAGCACTTCAGAAATGTAACCCACTGTTTATCTGACTTTGATTGCAAGAGGCTCATGAGACAGATGATCTATTTCAATAGGTAAAGAAATTGAAGTCTCCTAGGTAATTATAACCAGCAGTAAAACACACTTTTGCCCTGAAAAGCCTCTTACCTAATTACACATATTACTCCAAAAGTATTTTGAATTGTTATTACTGCCTGGGTTCATAAATGACAAGTATTTTAATAAGCACGCAAGGTACATATCAAAGATTTAAAATGCCACAAGGAATTTTAGGTGCTTTGTAGGTGTCTTTTTTCTGTAAAATCATGCTTTTATGACAGTTCATGTAAGACAGAAATATAAGTACACTGTATACATAATCTGAAGGCCTGCAAATTCCCAGTGTGTAGTTTTCCATTTCTACATTGAAAAAGGTAAAACAAGATGAATCGAATCCACACACTGTTGGTACTTGTGTGCTTTGCTGTAGTGGCTGTCTCAGAACACAGAATATATCAATTCACTTGCATGAACTGATCTTCTTTTCTAGTAGTGGGGACGAGATGGAAGGAGCAGTTTTGAGGTTATGAAAGGTGAAGGATAGGCATCGATGCAGGAAAACAAAGCTTAAACCAAGAAAAGTAACACTGAGTCCATGTGGCTGCTCCAAGACCTGGTTTATCACCTTTGTACGATATGTGCTTCCACTTAGGAGAAAGAGTAATAAAGCACTGATACTCCCACAAGCCAGCGTGTGGCAAACAAATAATTGGATTGGCCAGATAATGAGGTTCAATGTCTAATAATTGCATTTTTTTTCACTGTTTTTAAATAGGTCACATCTTTCCTCTGACTCTGAATTGAATTTTCCTCTGTGCTGACTGCCAAGCATGTGACTCTTCATAGCTGTAAAAAAGAAAACAGCAGCAGACCCTTGGGGTATAGAGATATTACAGCAGCCACGCAATACATTTCTGCATTCAGAAAAGCTTTAGTATTGGGTCAGGCAACAGCTACTAAGCAGGGACATACGATTTATTTTTTTTTCATGTTGTCAGAAGAAAATGTGGAACTTATAAGAAACACCTGTGGAAATGGAAAGCCATCTCAGAAAACAGGTTTTGTTTAGATGATAAAGAGATAAAATCTGAAGGCATGTGTTGCAATGGAAAATAATCTCAAACAGAATGTCTGTTTTGAAAAAAAAAAAAAAAGAAGAAGAAACAGTGGTATGTTTCAGGTAATCAGTTTTCTGTGCAAGGAAAGGTCCTAGAGGATCATAAGGCAACATTGGTGCAATATATAAAACTGTATGATCTACATGGATGTCGTTCATTCATTTTTCTTCATGGAAACACGATACCATTTACATTTTATTTGCATCTTGTAAATATTTTCTTAGAACCCCAGCAGGGCACTGGAAAGCATAAAAACAGACATTACCAGCTGAACATATGTAACCACAATTTTCTCTTTGCTTGCAGCTCAGCCTATTCCATGTGCTCTGATTTAAAGACACCACATAGGAATTCTGTTTAGCTACATTAAACTTTTTTGAGGAAAGGTTTGTTAGATCATTTGTTTTACTCAATGCCTACATATTTTCATGCCTTTGTCCTGCTTGATGTGAAAAAAGGATTTTTTTAAAGGAAGTTGATCTCAATGTTTCTTTTCATAATCTGGAAAGGATGCAGTAGTTAAATACTGAGAAATGTTCAGTACAGTGTGGATTGAATGGAAACATTGCCATGATTCTATGCTTATGTCGTGGCATTAAATCAGTCAGAAGACAGAGGCAGACTGCCAGTGTGTGCAGTGCCCAGAGGAGGCTGCATTTCCAGTAATAATTTTAGAGACTGTAAAGTGACTCTAAAATGGAAATCTCAGCAGCAGCTCTAGGAGGGCTGAGCTGCACAAGATTCACAAGCGCATGCCCAGTTTTAAACACACAAGTAACTCCAAAATCAATGAGACCACCCACAGGCTTACAATCCTTTGAAGAACTGAGTCCTTAATTGCTCAGTAACTGCTGCAAAAAAGACATCAGGTTTTCTTTGTGTTACTTAATATTAAAAAGAGCTTTACTAACTTAAAACGCTGGAAGAATCCAACCTAAACCAAATGTATAAAGTGAGGAGCCAAAGCAGCCATGCAGAAGGGCTGCTTCTTGCTAAATTTCTCCCGTTTCAGCCCACAATGAGTTGTACCTCCTGTTGTGGTCGACACTCAGCAACACTTTAGGCAGGACCACCAAATTACAATTGTTTTCCCCCTTTGAATGATGAACAGTTGGCAAGTTTGGGAGGTTGGGGTTTACTTTCTTTGCAGACAAAGTCCTACTCTAGAACCTATTGCTAGAAAAAATTATTTCTGTAGCAAATCTTTTTCAGACCTACTTGACATGCCAAGCTCCTTTGCCAGGGCATTTCTGCAGCTTCACAAACACTATTACATGTGAAGCAAATGAACTTTAATAAGCTGATCCTCTTGCAGTGTACTAGGCAGGGAAGTGTTAATATCTTTGCTTTACAGAGACAACTGATCTGCAAGGGGTCAGAAACCTCGGCTGCAGAAAATCCGGAAAGCTAAGCCAACTTTATTGGAGCTGTTCTGATTTATACCAGCTGAACATATGGCCCCAGAAGATTAAGTAGTCTGTATGAGGAATCTGTGGCACATCTGGGACACTCCAGGGCTAGAGTCACAAGATCATCCTTCCTGCTCATAATGCTTGCAAACATCCCTCTACTATGCAGAAGCCTCTGCAAACTTTTTTGCTAACATCTTGGCAAAGCAATAATGAAATTGTTTGAATGACTGGGCCCAGGGAAGGCTGAGGTTAGCTTATGCTGTTAACAAAACCACTTTCACTGCTTACTTTGTGCATGACACTGCTTTATACAGGTAAGCCAAAACTATATAAAATATTGGATTATCGTACTTGCAGTCATATTCTAAACAGAAACACAGCAGAGGGAATTTTAGTTCAACACGGGGGAAGAGTCTGTCAAAGTCTTACAAAATGGGATCTGTGTTTTCTTTTAGCCTCAGTCCTGTGCCATACTGGATATGAATAGCTGAGGACCAACACAGAAGTGCAGAGGTGTTTCCCTGTGTATGCTTTTTTTATCATCAAGGGTTTTATGTCAGCCCAGCACTGGCATACGCGTATTTCCCAAACTATCTTTTGCCTGGGAAAGAGGGAACTTTTGCAAATAAAAAACCTCTGAATAAAGTCAAATTTACTTTATTAGGCTATTAAAGCATGATTACTTTGTAACTGGGGCAGCAATTGTACCCTCAGCAATATTTATTTAACTATTGCTCTGGATCAGAAATAAAATGGGGAAAAAAAACAACAAAACAAAACACAAAACAAAACACAAAACAAAACAAATAAACCTTAAATCTTATCCAAATAGGTTTCCAAAATATATCTATTGTGGCAAAGCCCTCACACTTTGTAGGGAAAAGAAAGGTGAAGCTGTTCACATGCAGTGTCCGAATGATGTTTGTTTTACTGTGATACTCGAAGCATAGCTTCAAAATGATACGATATTGACTGTTTACCATGTTCACGTTACAGTGATAATTTCAGATAATGGTACTGGTGATAAAGGTAATGGCAACAGTCAGTCAAAAGTAACCAAATAATACAAAGAGAACTCATTTCAAACTTGGTTTATTACATCAATATTTAGTAGAAGGTTTCATATTGAGGAGATTGGTATTGCAAATGACAGCCATTGACAAATAAGCAAGAGAGCACAGCATTTCTAATTACCAAGGGGAAGAGTAGAATTGAACTGTATTTAAACAGAGACCAAAAAAAAATAGAGAGAAAAAATAATTATATTTTTGAACACAGGAGAAGAACAAATACATACCCCTCAACACTGGTCTGGAAAATGAACAAAAAATGTAATCAAACTAATCCAGAAGTTAAAAAAAAACAAAATTACTTCATCAGTTTTCAGAAAAATATGACAGACAGCAAAATTTTTAGAGGATTAATAACATCTTATACTGTGAGCTACATTGTTCCTAAAATCCTATCTATTTTAGAACAGCTTATTTTTTAAACACACTTTGCTAAACTACTTGATAAAAAGGGGTAAACATTAAGTGACCCTCCAATAACAAGGTAAAAAATGGACAAAAGTTTGCTTAGCATCCCTTTTCAGCCTGTTATTCAACAACGAAGCAACATCTGTAAGGAGTTTCTCAAGCACTTTGTATAACCCAGCACCACCACCTGCTGTTTGGGAAGGATGATTCGATTTCCCTTGTCCTGCACATTAACTCTCCAGTACCACACAGGCAAAGAGAAATCATCCACTTCAAACATTCAAAGATGAGAAGGAGTACAACCAACCAACCAAACAAAAGAAAACAAAGTCCCACCACCCACAGTAGTGTGTCGGAGAGGCAGCTCTGTCCATTTAAACCACAGGGAGATCCTTCCTCACAAATGGGGTGAAGAAGCTTAGCTGTTCACAACAGCTATAACAGCATGCTGCTTCTGCTCTCTTGGCTCGTGTTACCCACAAAATCTTTATAGACTCTGGCACTGCATGTGAGTTGCCTCAAGTGTGCTACCTGACTTCCCCCTAATCCTGCAGCTTACTAGAAAAATAGCTTATGTTGCCTGGTTTTTGGCACTTCTGCCTATGGGGGCTGCTGAAACTTCCTTGCATGATGCTTTCATGGGGAGTCAATTGAATACTGGCCTCCCAGCCTTATAAACATAGAACAAAATAAGGCCCAAAGCTCTTCCTTCAAAAAACCTGGTTAAGGAAGTCCCTCATTCCCTCCAATGGGTGGGATAGAAGGGAAAAATCTCTGTCGTTTCCTTTTAATTAGTAATGGACCAAAGAGAAAGAAAATTGTAACTAAGGAGGCCCTAAGAAAGCCAAAAGAAGATATGCAATACCATTATGCTGCCTGAATCCAAATTCAACACCATTATGTTGCTAGAAGTTGTGTCAGCTGCACCTGAGAGTTTGACCTGACTCCACACTGCAGGAATAACTGAATTATGACTGCTGAGAACAACTGGAGGGGAGCCACACCCCATTCAGGCTATTAAATGACAGCCCAAAAGCTACCTAGTTTTCTTTTTCCACCAGTTTTTCCTTTAAACAGATAGATGTCTAGCTTTGTCTATCTGTGTATCTAACTCTTCCCAGGACCAATGCTCTGTCCTATATCTTGTGCAAACATGCACAGAGAATGTTTAAAAGGGCTTGTCACTGACTAATGACAACCGGTGTAATTCTTTACAGATAGTAAAATATCCCCCAGCTGCTGATCGGTATTGTCAATGAACTGTGATGTTGAGCATTTGTGTTTCTGTGGTACAAGGCCTGTGAAACTTGAGGGTCTGGGTGTGGTGTCCACAATTTTCATTTAGCCCAAAGAGGAAAGTGCTTCAGGGATTTTGTATATTGGTTTTTGTTGAGTTTTTTTGTTGTTTCTTTCCCCACAAAGGAGAAGTCTTTCATGCTTTAAGGCTGTTCTTTCTGCATTGTCTGTTTCCATTCAGGTCCTAAATTGAGGTGATGAGATTTTACTTTATTTGCATGCCCAGTGCACACCTGGAAGTTGTAGAACTAAGCACTAAGATTATTATCAGGTCGATGCAGGTTACACTTTTCCCCTCTCCTGGTCTGCAATCCTAGAGCTGTTGCACGAAGCGAAGCACAGCCTGATTACCTCAGATCATCCAGACCATGGAAGAGTGTCAGTTTGTAATTTCCACCTTCTCTTATTCCCCTGCTCTTTCAAACTATTAAAAGAGCTGATGGCAATTTTAAAAGTAGAGGGGTTATTTGCTTTGTTTGGGTTTTTTTGTTTTGTTTTGTTATTGGCTTTTTTTGTTTGTTTGTTGAATTGATTGATTGATTTTTAATTCTCTATGAAATTGAAGAAATGTTTCCTCTGTATCAACAGAGCTGAAGGTAGAAGGCTTCAACAGAAGCTTGGAGTTGGACCAGCAGGGTGGCTCCAGAGCTGGGGGAGAAGGCACACAGGAGACTGCCTGCCCCACCACTGTGGAGGAAACCTAGGCAAGGCAGGGAAGTTAATATCAGACACATGGGTTGGAGTCCTATTTTCAGCTTTTTGTCTATACCTATCTTTGCAGCAGGGATGCACTGTGAATGTAGTTTGCCACAACAGCCATTGGAGTTGGGCGTGGAAGGCTTTATATCCACCTGATAGCTGAGACATAGATCAAACAAGGATTGCTTTTCTTAAACACTGATTCACAAACACCTTAGTCAATGTTCACCTTCACTAGCTCCAGGGACTTCTAGAAAGAGATCAGTTTTTAAGTACTAATCTCTTTCTGTTGGCTGGAAAAGAGCTAAAGGGAATTATTTTAAATGTAAGTGCCCCTGTGCAGTGCTCCTGTTCAAGTGCCCAGAGGTTGGAGGCTACGTCACTATTGGCACCTTAAATTACTACAGGATCAGAGAGAACACATGTATGTTGAAGTTGCTATGTGTGTAAAATTAATATGAAACTAATACCTAAAAATATATCTGAATTTTTGTAAGCACTAAGTGAGCATAGGAAAGGTCTGAAATTTTTCCTAGTATTATCCTTTTCCTAGCAGTGGATTTTTGTAGTAGAAAAGCTGAAACATTACACAGAAAATATAGAACACTAAAAAACTCTAGTGAATCCCTGAAATGGCATACTACGTCACTGAACTTACCAGTGACTTTCAATCTCGGTATGCTGGGAATTCCCTTTTTGACATGTTCAGGATTTCTTAGAAAAACAGGTCATCTTTTAACTGCAAATATGCCAATTGTCAATTGCATAACATGGGTGGTAAATATGATGGAGTTCTTCAATGAACAATTAAAAGATCAAAGTATTTTTGCTTACCTCAAGGAGTCTGAGTATAGAGATTTTTAAAAACACTATTGCTAAATATTTTAAAATAAATCTAGTGTTCTCCTACTCTTGTGCCCCTGATTAAATACATTTGTTTAAACTGCTTATTATTGCATCAGCAGAGGTCAAATCGAACACCTATCCATTTTTTAATACCTAAAGAAAATTCCACTCTGATATCTCTATGTGGTCTCCATCCTCATATTTTTAAGAAAAGAGAATTTCCTGGGAGCCTTAAGGGCCTCTAAATGTGCACACCCCAGAACTATCCAAGGTTATCTGGTTATTCGCTAAACCATGCAAGAAGAAGATGACTCTCAGCATTGGGACTTCTATAGAAAGAGTCCTGTAGCCTAGATTGAAAACAAGTTTTGAAGAGAAACAGATATTATAATGAGATAGCAAGTTGGTGATGAATTTCTGATGAGTTTTTATGCCTTAAATCTAAGGGAAATGGACCTTGCAGGCCCTTAAATGTTCCATATACTATATGGAATATTCTTTTATTTCAGAGATCAATCTGAGTGAGATTTCCTAATTTCAGATATGCCTCTTACCTCACTAAATCCCTCTACTTTTGTCAAGCTTGAGCTCTTTCCAAGATGTGTGCAAATTCTGAGGTACTTCAGTGAGCAAATACTCTGCCAAGTTCAAGTTTTCCAGTTTAATCATGTTGCCAAAAGCTGCTTTCTTAATGGCCTTCTCAGTAATTTTACTGTGACTGAGATCAAGCTTTTCTAGCTCTGACAGTTCACTGAAGACATCAGTTGGAATTACTGATATTTTACGGGAAGCTAAATATAATTCCTTAAGGGCAAGGGGGAGAAGAGAGGGAATGAATGCTCCTCAGTTGACTGAAGTCCATCTTCATCATGTGCAAAGATGTTACGTAGTGAAACTCTTCTTTGAGGAAGCACTGGTGGGTTAACCTGCCAATTACGAGACTCAGTGCTTCCAGGTTCTTGTGCTGAGCCAAAGCCCACTCTGCAACACTTAAGGTGCCCCAGCTCCACCAGGGCACATCTGCTGGAATTCTCCTAAGATTATTATCAAGCACATGAAGACACATGAGCCTTTGTAAGCCTTCATAGTCTCCTCTTATAGCTACACCTCTGAGTTGCTTGTCCTTCAGAACTGAGAAACATGGTGACAAATATCCTTTCAAGAGACCCAGCTGGATGAAATTTATCCTGTTCTTCGTAACTCCTAAATACCTAGCACTAAAGGAGTTTCCTTCAAGGATATCTCATAGCCTTTTGCCTGAGAAATAAAGCACTCAAAATGAGATGAGAATAGAGAAACCATCATCGTTTTCAGTCAAAGAAGAGCTTCAAAGTTCTTTGTGTATAAATTCCTTTCTAATATTCTGTAAGAGTTATATTGCTGTAATAATGGCTGTAATAGATATATTGTCATCTATTTCTCTGCATCAGTAATATGAACATAAAATCTTTATTATTTACAGCTAGAGCACTGGTCCTCTCTCCTCGATATCTTTTATAAACTAAGTTCTCTAGGGTTACATATCTTGTTTCTGTTTTGAGATGGTTTTCTTCTTCTCTTTTTTGAGTATCTATGATGTAGCTGACACCAGTATCCCTCTCCAATGCTTACTTTAAGCATCTGTTTTCTACATTTTCACTTTTTATTTCAAGAAAGGGTAAATTAATAACTCATGCTTTGATGTAGGCTAATGTACAATTTGTTCATTTGGTAATCATATGCATGTGATGGATAACCACAAAGGACCATTATATAAATGTGCCTTTTAATTAGTTATATCCTATGGTATGACTGTTACTCAGCTATGACTGTCCCCTATACATCATCACATGTAGCTACATTTCTGATTATAACTATTTTGAAACAACTTATTCTCAGAATGTGACTAGACAACTTCATCCAGAGGACTCAATTGCCACAGCAATCACACTAGGGAGGGCAAGAGTCATCCTCAAAAAAAGCTGTTGATTTGGTCATCTCATCTTCCACATCCCTATGACATTATTGCCTTTTATTTTAATTTCTTTTTTAATATTATTCTGCCCTTCACTCCTTTTGCTAGCTTACTGCTTGTTTCTGAGCTCCTCATCTTTGCTTTTTTCTCTTTTACTAGCTTTTGGACCACACATGGTTTTCTTTTCTATTTTTTTTTTTTTCTTTTAACTCTTCTCTTTTCTTCCATTTGCTAGAAAGAATGTTAGTGATCCTTCTCCTGAGACTTTCCGGACTAACAGTCCAACACTCTGGAATGAGAGAACATGCACTCCTCTTTGATTTGTGACTTATACTTCTGACACTTGGAAAATGCCTCCGCCTGTCCATGGAGAAGCTGGGAGAGATGGCCTGCTGAGCTGTCCTTGAATGTCAGTAGTGATAGTCCTACCCAAGAGACCGGCCTTGATCTCTGCAGGGGACACATGTGAGATGCAGCAACAAACAGAAAATCACTCAGCAATGCAGAGGTTGTGCCCTCATTATCTTCCACAACTGCAGGCTCACCTGCAAATTTCAAGACTGAATAATAACGTTTCATAGGCAAACCTGTATTTTTAAACTTCTTGTTGAAATTACAAACCACTGCAATTTTTCCTGGTTTCAAAGTTTCCCCTGTTCCTCCTGTAGTTATCTCTTTTAAGGAAAAGACCTAAGTACTTCTAGAAAAAAAGACAGGAATACATAAAACCATAAACCATACAGTCTATTAACATAAAAATCTGTGGATAAGATTTTTAAATGACATAAATTCAGAAAACATTTATTGATGGTTCTGCTTCTTTTCTGATCCACAACAGCCCAGAGGACCTGGATCCTCTGGTAACAGAGATTGTAATTTCTTTTTCCATTATAAATGCTTGAGGATATTAAAGATCTAAAATACATTGTTTGCATTTCAACATGGATCTGAATAACATTGCTCTTTAAAATGAAAATTGTATTTAACCTGCTTTTTAGCATACTATAAAACAATTTCAGTATCTTTAGATATAAGGCCAATGAGACTTCCTGTGTAGGGGATAAGTGTTGCTAGGAGAGGTTTAGAATTAGCAAAACTTTGTCAAATGAAAACAGTTTATATGCATCTGTTGAAACTGTGTTTTTTAAATACTGAATTTTTGTCATTTTACTCCAGAAAAGTAGAAAAGAATGGGATATTTATGACAGCTAGTTATTTATATCCATAGTTAAGTAATTAATTTCTGAAATTGTTGCATACTTTCCTATCTCTTTGTTTAACTATCCAGCCATCATTTTCCAACAGACTAAGCCATTTTGCTGCAAGTTATTGACTTTCTTTTGAGAGTTATTTTGTTTTATCTCCTGATACTTCTGAAAGTACTCTCATTCTAGGTTTTCATATAGAAAATCTAAGCTTACTTAAAACTCACAGTTGTCTTGTGCAGCTGAAAGGAAGAGAAGCGATTTAACCATAATGATATATCATCATCCCCACTGGGTCAAGGAAAATTTCCATTTGTTGCTGAAATGGATATTAAAAAAGAAAAAGGGAAAGAGTTGAAATAGCTAACAATAAATTGAAAATGAAATGAAAATATTTCTTGCAGCACTCCTTTAGCTTTATTCTTACTTATATCCTGTGAGTATAATCTCCCACAGCCTTTCATTTGAACACAGGCTCAGCTACATCCCCGGTGAGGACTGATGTTTGGCACAGCCCACTGCCCCACAGGCAGCAGTAAAGGGCATCCTGAGGGACTATGTTCCTTGGGCTACCTTTCCCAAATGGAGTGTTTGCCTGGAAATGTTTCATGTTAATGTTGACTTGGCAGAAATTGAAAAGTGAGCTCAAGAAGGGTTAGAGACTTCATAAAAGGGCAAGGCTGCTGATGCCACCACCTTTGTAAGGGATATGCTTGACAGTGGCTTGAGTCACTAAAAGGCTCATTATTACTTCATTATTGCAATCTTGAAAGAGAATTTGTCAGGAATGAATTTCTAATGCAATATCCTAACTTTCCCTGCCATGTTCCTTTCAAAGGCCCCGGACAATACCCTTTGGTAATTGCCACAGCCCCTGCTGCCTGCAACCACAGGCAGTACTCCAAAGCACCTGCCTGATGAATGTCCCATTTTCCTCTCCCTATGTAAGTTTAACTTTCTATAACATGCTCAGCTTCTTCCTACACCACAGGTCTACTTTGAAAACCCTGCTTTTTCCCAATGCTGCTCCAATAGACCATTTGCAGCTCTCCATTCTCCTGACTAACTTGGTTTAGCCCATTGCTGAGCACAAGATACAAGATGTGCTGGCAAAAGAAAGTTTTAACTTACTGCCTGGCAGCCTGCTCCCCTGCTGGGAGCCCTGTCAGGGGTTCTTTGCTTCATCCAGCTCCTGATTTTTTTAAAGGAAATTTAAGAACTTAGTATTCAGTTCTCTATCAAATTTGAATGAACTTGGCCCGTGGGATTAGAAGGTATAGGACTGGGAGACAAACCCTATGACTGAGTAACCTTAGTTTTCTTTCCCAGGGTGAAAGTAAGATAAAAGTAACTTAAAAATACTGTGTCTTATTTTTAGTTTACGTAGTAGACCACAGCAGAAGGTTTTGTCCTTTTAGAATTATCTGAATTTTCCTAGGCAAGACGTGACAAATGAGATTAAAGTAAAACTTAGGATGTCTATGGCAAGTCAAATGTTTTGAATCTATAATTAATGGAGAAAGTTAAATTCCTTCAAGTAAATTATTTATCCTGTTTAAATAAATAAATAAATAGATAGATTAAGACATGGGATTTCCAACCAAACACAAAATGAACTGCAAAATTTCCATTTTTCCCATCATATATTTATTTTACAAACTCTCTTCCCAAATACAATGAAGGTATGGTTAGGCTTTCTCATGCTCTGGAAGTTACAGTGCTTCTAAGGAAATAAATACTATTAAAATAACAAAGTAGGAAAAACCCCCCCACTTTTCAATTAATAAAAATGATTATTCTCATTTTTAAGTAAGAGGTTGGGTTATTTTGTTAGCCAGTATGAAAATCAGAAGGATGTTTTCATTCTTGTAATCTAAGATATATATTTCTGGTTCTATGGTAACTGCCTAATGATTATGTCAAATAGACTTCCTATCACTACAATTTTGTATAGATCTTTCATCACCCTTCACTGACTTGTGGCTCTACTTTATATATCTGACTCCAGCATTTTTCGATACAGCAATTTACATAGCCATGAAGAAGATGAAAAACCCACAAATATTTGCATTTTCAGAGTGCTCTGAACTTTTTCAGCAGTAGTTTCAGTAAAAGGATCTCAGTTTGACCAGAAGACTGTGCCCAGCACGTTCTTCACCCACAGGAAATGCAAGAGGTGTCAGTGCTGTAACACAGACCCCTGCAGCACCCTGCTGCACGGCCCAGTGGTACCCCATCTCTGCTGCCAAGAAAAAAAAAAAGGAGCACTGAAATGCTCTTAACAGGGGCAAAAGCACAAAGACTCATTCTCAGCTTGGGTCTGTACCTTCCCAACTGAAGCCCCTCTCTGACTTCAGAGTTCTGTGCCCAAAGCCAAATTAAGCTGCAACTGCCACATGCCCTGAGGGCCTGCAAGGGTTCTTGTGCTGACAACTCTCTACAGTCTTCAGAGAGATTCAGGAAGGCTGAGAAGAGTAATGTTTGACAGGGAGATTTCCATTTAGATCCAAGAGCACCTAAATATTTATATTAAGAGAGGTTGAGGATGGTTTCGCAGTGAAAGCAGAGGCTGGGGAGTCAGATCTGGGTGCTCCACTGACAGAGGCTTTCTGCAAATCTATAAGTCTAGAATCATAGAATCATCTAGGTTGGAAAGAACCTTTAAGATCATTGAGTCCATTAACCAAGCACTACCAAGTCCACCATCAGACCTTGTCCCTAAGCACCACATCCACACATCTTTCAAATACCTCCAGGGATGGTGACTCAAATACCTTCCTGGGCAGCCTGTTCCAGTGCTTGACAGCCCTTTTGGTGAACAAATTTTTCCTAATATGCATTCTAAACCTTGCCTGGTGCAACTTGATTGTTCTGCTCCTCACTCCTGGAGGAATAACCCTACAAATACATACAGGCACCACTTCAAACCCAGAGGTACCAGTGTGGTTGGGCACAGCTGACAGAGCCAAAACAGGGGTCATTTATTTCTTTATCTATAAACCAGAGATATAACCATAATGCTTGCCATCTTTACAACTTAATTTTTTAGTACTTTCAAACTGTTCTGGATCCCTGACCAGAAGATCTCTACTAGTGCTTTGATTTCTGAACCATCTCTTCAGAGATTGTAATTGAATTAAAAAAAAAAAAACAGCAAAACAAAACAACAACAACAACCAAAAAAAAAACCAAACAAAAACCCAAAGAACAAAGTATTTACCAGTTACACATCTCCATTAAAAACCCCAGCGTCTTACTGATTGACTGAAATAGAAAGCACTTACATCGCTACCCAAACAGTTTTGGTTTCAGAGAGGTAAGATTAAAATCCAGCAGTCATTTTTTCTCCTGAATGCTTGAAATAGGAAGGATTGCTTCAAGGCTTTACATTACAATTATTCCATTGTGTATTATTTTTGTAATCATTTCCACTCCAACTATGTGCTGACATTTACATATTATGTTATAGGTTTCAGCATGTTCCCAGCTCTGACTATGTTTTGCACTGTAGGCTAAATTCTTCTGTTATTACTGGTGTTATTTTTCTAACGTGTCTGCCTGAACTGTCCACATGGAAAACAATCTAGTCTGATGATATGCTTTGTTGGGATTACAAATGGGTCAATTAATAATGGTCAGTGATCAGAAGCACCTCTCAGCTAGGTTACATAGTTTAATATGACAGCATAATTCTTTTGTCTTATTTAACAAGTCACCTGTCCCTAGAATTACATAGCTCACAAAATAAAAAAGGCCTAGAGGAAATAAATACCTACTTTTATAATGGTATTGTTAAGTAAATACACTTAAATCCCATGTAAGGCTTCTCTATTATCTCACATACCAGAACAACATTAATGTCTACAGAAGTACCAGATGTGTAAAAGGAAGTGGAAATAGAATGGTTACCTGCTAGCCTATTAAAGACAGAAAAAAACCTACTTAGTATTCCCCTGTGGTTTCAGCAGGATACAACTGTTTGATGGTATGGTGGCATTTTCACACAGGGCTCTGTGAAATGCATTCACCCACATGGGATGGGCTGCTCACATGGTACCTGTTTCTTGGTTTTCCTCAGAGGAGTTTCTGACAAGGTACAGATTCTCATGCCACCTCATCTACATAAGTATTCATCAATCTGAAACAGGAAAAAGTTTGGAAGCCTCCACAAGGCCTTGCTCACATTACTCACATTTAAAGTCAAACAAGGCCTTACATTGTCAGGGTACATCAGAAGCCTGACTTCCACTTCAGAATTACTGAAAGAGCTTAAACTTTATCATAAAACTCTTCTCTTCAAGTCCTGAAGTCTTTTTTTGTAAGATGATTTTCTCCGAGATGAGTGTGATTTTACCCTTTGTTGTAGAGCTGTTGAGTCTCATAAAAAAAAATTACTGGGGTTGGGGGTGGAGGGTGGGTAGGGTTAGGTTTGCTTTGGGCAACAAGACAGGAATGTTATGTTCAGCTCTCACAAGTCAAGATGAAAATTTGAAAGACAAGAGATGTCTAAAAAAGTTCATAGGAACGGCTGAAGAGCTTGAGCATCTTTTTCCTCGGAACAGACTCAAAAGGATCAGTCTGGTGATAAACAGTTATGTGACATGATCGCAAAGAAAAAAGAAGGGATAAAAAACCAAACACTTAAACACTTTTCCACACCTTGAAACTGTGTCCAGTTCTGGGCCCCTCACTTAAACAAAGACACTGAGGTGTTGGAGCATGTCTAGAGAAGGGCAATGAAGCTCATGAAGTGTCTAGAGAGTAAGCTGAGGTGCAGCTGAGGGAGCTGTGGGTGTTTAGCCTGGACAAAAGGAGGCTCAGAGAGTCCTTATCACTCTTTACAACTACCTGAAAGGAAGCTGTAGTAAGGTGAAGGTTGGTCTCTTCTCTCAGGCAACCAGCATCAGAAAAGGAGGAAATGGCCTCAAGCTGCACCAGAGGAAGTTCAGGTTGGATATCTGGGAGAATTTCTTCACCGAAGGGGTATTTAGGCTTCTCAGAGGAGTGGTGGAGTCACTATCCCTAGGAGTGTTCTCTGAGCCTTGTTTACCTCTGCTCAGACATGAGATGATTAGATGACACTCCTATCTCAAGTTCCCAGTCACAGTCCAAATTCCAGTCAGTAGGCATTGGGGTGGGGGGTGTGCTTCGGTGGTCACAGTAGGCAGCTGCTTCCTTGCAGTTTGACAAAAGTCTTTCTATGATTTTGACCATGTTTAAGATATTAATGACATTCAGTCCATCAAAAACACCTTATCGACTGTTGCAACTCATTCTACAGTAACTGTCTGATTATAGTTGAATGTTTTCCTAAAAGACATATGACATTTCATACAGGATTTCATATGGAAATTCTATTGTTCATGTAATAGATTAATTAAGGGAACATGTTCATAAAGTTTCTATCCTTAGAAATCTGTCGTATGATCCTGGACTACAAAGCAGTTTCTTGGGAACCATTACTCATTGGCACAGAGAAGAGTTACTCCCTAAAAAACCACTTCTAATCTGCTCTGTTTCTCTGAGACACTGGAATATCACTATGTCAACTTTCAATAGATTTTAAATAATGTTTATTTCTATTTTTACCCATGATGGCACTCATTTTCACTAACTCTTAATTTATTTAGTTATAAGGCATAAAGGTATGTGGGCTTTTCATACTTAAGGGGATACTCATCCCCAGACAGAGATATTGAAGTTTATATATGGATGTGTAAGCATCTGGATGTGAGCTGGAATCAGTCATGACCTGCTTTCTACTCCTAACATCTATTTCCAGCAAAGCAGAACTCTTCAAGTTCCAAGCATTCCTCATGCATATTTTACAAAAGATGAGTGAAAAGTCCTTTGCCTTACACAGGCTGACAACATCAATACAGAGATCAGCCAGGTGGTTGATGGTTCTAGGATAAAGTTTCACCTGTTCAGTGTCTTCACTGAGGTTGATCACACGTCTGGATTAAGCAACAGCACTTTCCTCTGGCACCTAAAATCTGACTTAGAAGTGAAGACAGAGCTGCACAGAGGGTCTTGGATCATGACTCAAGGCTCAAGGCTAAAGGCTCAAGGCTGAAGATGTAAAAAGTCACCTAGGAAAGGTGAGGACGGTGGGGTAATTAATGCTTTGAGAGTTTTTGCTCAGTTTAACAGGCTGCAAATGGAGGAAGGAAGACAACGAAGAGGACAGGGGCCAGCAAGCACCAACCACCACAACTTCATCTCAACAAAGGTTCTGTGTCAGAGATTTTTGCAGAATGCCTCCCATAAAGAAAATTAGAAACTTCAGTGCAATTTAAATGGACTGAACTATGTTGCTGAAAAGGGATTCACAGAAAAATTATTTCTGACCCAGGATTCCCTTTGTGTGGAACGTTGTGTTTCCAGGGAGACAAGTGAGGTGCTAGACACAGGTTTTCTGCTGATTTTCCTTGAAATTTAATTTTTGGCTCAGATTAAAATGCAGTTGAATGAATCAGAGATTAGTCAATATGTGTAGCCTGGTGTTGAAATTTCCAGAGCATTTCTTCTAAAAGCAGGCCTTCAGAATTTTGTTTATTTGAATAGAGTGTTAAGGTAGTTCATATATTCACATTTTAAGTCACACATCTGAGTCTTGATAGTAGAATGAAAAGTTGGAAAAAGAGTCTGAGCTAAAACTTCCTACTTGATCAGTTTTCCTTCTGTCAGCCACCAGTTGCCTCCAAGATATGAATAATTTTCCTTGAATGTTTAAAATATCTCTATATTACTGGATAGCACATGATCAGACTCAGAAGGGGAGCAGTACCAAATGTACCTCGGCAGTCACTTGTGATACCTAACAGACATTCAGTTGTTAGTACTGCTGGTACATGTCTCTACTTCAGGTCACTAAAGAGGTGTGAGAAGATGTGAATGGTTACAAATAATGCTGTCTCATCTCACCACCAAAACACTCAGAGCATATCCACTTGCCCAGCTAATAGTGTTTCTTGTTCCCATCTCAAAATTTCCTGTTGTCTTACCATTTGGCAACACAGTTGAAGTAAAGGGGTTTATCATGCTGGTCCTCTAGTGAAAGCAAGCCAAAGATGGATCCAGGAGCCAGAGAAAGTGCTACTTCAAACCACTGAAGTATTGAGTAAAACTAATTTTACAGCCCATTTGTCAGTGAGGGAAATTATCTCCATGTTCTCAGACTAGATCCAAGTCCAACAGTGAAAAGCAAAGCTTTCTGCTCAAAAGTTGTTGCAGAGTTTCCATCCTACCTGCCAATGAGATAGTACTGCACTGTAACAGGGGAGTGCTGCAAGACTTTCTGAGTTGTGAAAAAATGTCAAGTTTCCAAAAAGGACATGCCTTTCCTATTACTTGGGCAAACTTTCAAGCACAGCTATAAACCTTCATCAGGTTATACACCAGTTTGAAAAAGCATAAGGATCCCCCAGAGCAGTTTTCTCTGAGCTAAGGGGCAATAGTTTTTCCACATTTGTTTTTATGAACTTTGCCACTGTCACATTAAGAAGTTCCATTTTCACCAAAGTCTTTTTATCCCTCCAGGCTGTTTTCCCAAGGAATGGAATGGTAACAAACCCCATGCTGTTCATCCTCTTCCCCACCTCTGAATTATAATGCTATCTTTCTCATGCATTGTTTTTGGACTGTCTGCTGACAGATGATGCTCATCTTATTCAAATCTCTTCTCCACTTACAAATCCGCTCTCCTTTTACTTGTCTTTGCTGCTGTTGACAACTGCACCTTTTCCTCCATCTCAGACTCACATTTCCTCTAATCTTCAATCCTGCCTCCCCCAGCCTCTATGCTACACGAACATTTTGCCAAAAAATTGCTCAGATACTGTTAGGGTTTTGATTTGCTGTATTGTGTTCTTCATTGAAACATTAGGATAATAAATTGCTTATGTTTAGACAACTCTGGCTCTGTATGTTGTAACTTCATCCAGCCTAATTTTGACTATACTGGTGCCAATGCCCTCCAAACAGCTCAAGAGTTAAAAATTCAATCTTAGCCTGTTAAACAGAGTAAATTAGTCTCCCCATTGACTTTCTACTCAATTCAGTCTTTCATGATCCTCTATGCAATAAGTTCAAATTTCTAAAACTTGAAGGTCAGCATATTGCAGACCAGTTGCAGAGTTTGTAACTGAGTCATTTAGTCCTCATGTTGGCTCCAAAACTTCTCTTAGTTTCTTACATATTTTTTTTAGTCTTGTTTTCCAGGGTGTGTTTAAGACACAGTAAAATCATGTCTTACCATTTAGTTACAATACACAGACCCAGGCCTTCAGAAAGCATCTCTGACAAATGCAAGCCTTCTGCTTTTGCGCATCATGAATAGTCTCAGATTGCACAGAAAGGATTTAAGAGCAAGGCTGGGATAGGAATGTACATTGGCCAGCCTAGAGACTCCAAAACCTTAGAGAGATTTTCTAGCTGAAGTCATCAGTGCTCAGCCCTGGTCTCCCCTGATCAGTCCTCAGAGAGTAAATTTTAGGCCTCTGCTTGCTCACTTTCCACTCAGCATTGACTACATCATCCTTGTGGGTCACTCAAGAAAACGAAAATAAATATAGTCCATGGCAACCCCTCCTACATCATTCTGTGTCTGCTTTCTGCATCACAAATGTGTTATGTGGCTTTCTTGCCATAGCTCTCTTTTTCAGCTCTGAATGCTTTATCACTGCACCTATTCACTCCCATTAGACCAAAGTTTGCATCGAAATGATAAATCTCATAAAATTTTCTGGGATTAGCACTTCCTCAAGAACCAACTAAGGCAAAATCTGCTGCTGACAGAAAGACAGAGGCATCTCAGTGCAAATGTGTAGGGATGTTTGAGCAGAAGACCATCTGTATTCCACTTTTGTTTACTCACTCACCCCTTCTTTTGATCCAAAGACTTGTGCAATCATCCCATCTGTGTAAATACAGCGTGTGAAGAGCCCCTGGTAGTCTGTGTCAGCTCGCTTTCTCCTCCTTGTGGTTTTGGCTGGAACGGTATTTGATGATGGACAGTCAGCTTTGGATAGAAGAGCTGTATCAGACAGCCTTGCATGGAAAGTATATGCTGTTCATGGGCTTTGAACCAGACAGCTGGACACACGACTGATTTTGTTTTCAGTTCCAAATCTAAAATAGTTTTCAAGGTCACAACAGTGTCTACAACTTTTTTTCACAGCTGTGAAGAAGTCACTGACATGGCAGAAGAAAAATAAAACAGGGGATGACTCAATGCTAATGTGACAAAGTACAGAAATGTGTCTAAAAACTCAAGATTAATTTATTTTATCTATTTCTCTTCTGGGACCTGTGCACATGTATGCACTAAGGTGTGATGAGAGGAGTTGGGGGAAGGGCATGGAGGGTAATGTGTGAATGTGTCTACCAGGAAGTAGCTGTGGAAAGTCAGCATTTTTTCCATATAGAAAGAAAAGTCTCTGAGAATTAGAGCACGGAAAGGTGACTGGTGGCATAAATGGTGCAGAAGTGTATTTATCACAGCTGCCTGTTGCTGGCATTTGTGAGGGTAGACAGGCTTCAAATCAGCATGTTTCCTGAGGACTGGAAATCTTGCCTCTTTCTTTTATAGCAAAGTCTATATAGCAAAGGCTATAGCAAATCTGTAGGTTCAGGAATATTTCTGGGGTGTTTATGGACAAAAGGATTATCCCTAGGACCTCTGCAGTACTGTGGCACATGACTCATAAACCACAAGTCTCCCAACTGCAACTTAAAAGCATTGGTCTGTTAAGCCAACCAAAGTGAGTGCTTTTGTGACGCCATGCGTGAGATACAGGGATTGACACAAGTTCATACAAACACTGCATTGAAATTATTCAAGTGACTCATCTTCACTCTTGAAGACCTTAATGGTTTATCTCCATCCAATCCATCATATTCACTTCAGCAGATATGACACCCTTTCATTGCTGTCAGCTTTCACTGCCCAGTTGCAAACCTTCAAGCAAACATTTTCAGTTTTCTACAATCTGATCCTTATCCATGGGAATAGCTTCCAGTAATTGTACATAAATCTACATCATTTCCCATTCCCTTCCTCCTAAAAGCCTACTACTTCTGTTTCAAAGCCATTTGAAGCATTAGGATTGCTGGGCTTGCTGTGTGCTGAGGCCACCACATACCACATTAATGGGTAAGGTCTTCTTATTTTGCTCCTACAGATCTATTTATATTTTTTCCTTGACTAAAATGCCTTTTTTTTTTTTCTTGGTGTATGCTGTGCCTAATGTTGCAGAGTCCTGCTCTTTCACACAACATAAAAACACAAATAGTTATAAAGAAGCATGTGAGTGTGCATATGTGAAAGTGGGGGAGCACATTTCCCCTCATTTCTTGAGAATAGAGCAGTAAAATGAATCAATAGAGCAAAAATATAGTATTTAAAATATACTTTAGTTTTAGTTTTTTCTGTCAGATAAAGAAACTGGAGTTCAAATTTGTTCCATTTGCCCAATGTCTGTCAACATCTTGCCAGCAACAGAAGAGACAACGAAAGATTTCATTTTTCTTCTTTTGGGTGCAACAAAATTGCTTTCCAGTAAGAATACAGAAATTTACCCCAGTTCTTCCAAAAAAGGTAGCTCATTAAGCTTCCTGACAGAAAAAAAAGCAGTCTGTTAAATGTTGCTCAGCAGCATGCCAGAGCTTCAAAGAGATAGGGATTTCCTTCTCAAAGGGACATTATTCTTAAAGTATGCACACATAAAAAATGAGGATTTAACACAATGAACTCCTGCTATCTACAGCTAAAAATGTAAATCAGTTCTATCTACTAGACTTTGCTATCAGTTAAATCAGTACACTCAACATTGACAACATATGTTTAAAGCTTCTTTATTTATCAGGCAAACAACTACCAGATATACCTTCTGTGATGATGCTAGGAAGCAAAAACATTATAATGGACTTGCTTCCATCTATCAAGTTCAAAGGAGAGAAAAACTAAATCAACCAAGCAAACAAATACACCCCAAAACTCCCAAACTCACATGATGAGCACAAGACATAAACTGCAGGTTTACTAATGAATGCATGCACAGAAACTCATCTGTTAACAATATCAGCTTACAAAACCAACTGGTTTAATGCATGTGAAAACATGTAAGAGGGATCGCACACCAGCAGAGCTATTTAAATTAGAAAAACTTGTGTTTCAAGCACTGAAGTTTTTGATCAATGATAAAATTTAAAAAAAAAAACAAAACAAAAAGCACACCAAATCAAACCAAAATATTGTATTTGCCATAATACGACTTACTTTGCTATCAATCATCAGCTCTGTTGATAGATTAAATCATCTCTCTTGTACCTATTAGACATGAAACAAAAAAACAGATCCAAGCCTTGGTCCAAATTGTGAGAAACTTAGTTTGAGATAAAGATTGCAATTTCACAATTTCTAGTTATTCGCTTTGCAGGTTTTGGCTTTAGTTTTTATTAACTGTAACAAGTAGTTCTGTTTTCACCAAAGTCCCTATCAAAGTCTACTAAGCCTGTCCTTGAGTAATGATTAAGGACTGCTAAGCTAGTTCGTTCTGTCTACCCTTCCAGCCTTCCACTGGATCGCATACACTCTCATTGCATTTTCTTCACTTACTTTATTTTCATCTTGTTTTTACCATGGGAGAAGATTTATGGAAGTCTTACAAAGCTATATTTACCTTTCTGGTGTAACCTTTGTCCTGAAGTTTCCTCCAGGCACTGAATTCAGGTCTGAATCATTATAAATAATGTGAGGAGCCATCCTAACTCAGGCTTCCTTTTCTCCTTTTTTTTCCTGTCAACTGACCAGTACAAATGGTCCCTAAAGAATCTATTAAATAATTTCTCTTTTTGTTGTTGTTGTTTACTCTTTGCCAAATGTCAAGGCATAACCTTGGCTCATGCCTACCATAGCAAGGCTGTTCAAGTAATTTTTCCACCCAAGAAGAAGAAGAAAATTTTCGCAAAGGATAAACATGCAAAGTGTCTGTGAACTACTCACACACTGATGTGTTTGTCATCCTTCAGTGGTGTTCTGCCAAAACCCCCTGTCACATTCTACCCATTCAGAGACTGGGAAGTTCAGGACCCTCAGAGCAACAGTGGACTACAGATCATGGCTAATTCTTTGAATGTAATCAATACCACCTCTTACTTGTGCAAGCCATATCCATTTTCAGTGTTTGCAATTCTCACTTTATGAGGTCATTTTTAATGAAAAACACAAATATATGTGTTAAAGAACAGGAATCTCCTGTCAATATTGAGAGACAAGAGTTACCTGTTTACATGGACTATTTTCATAGTCTCTGTCAGTAAATCAAATTGGTGTACATTTCTTCCAAACCTCTGAAGAAATATCTCTGATCCAAATTTGATTTTAAATGGAATATTCTTGTATATCTTCATCCTGCTTGTTCAGACTGTTCAGGTGGGAAAACTGAGGTGTTGAAAAATAGCCTGAGTCTTTAGGACAGAGACTTCAGAAAATAAGCCAAATAAATGTAAAAATACCGATGTTTTGGGGTGGGTTTATTTTTGGTCTGGCAAATACATGTGCAAGGTCTTTTTTCTTATATGTCTTCTATGTGCTTCTGTTCAATGAGACTATCCCAGTCCACAATAGCTTCATATTCTTCCATTAATGTAAGTACAGTCTTCTTCTAACAATGTCTGTGTAAAAGTGGCTTAAGCAGCACACATTGCCCTACTGCTTTAAGGTGAAGCCATCAAGTAAGCAACCAGTTCCACTGTGGGGTAAAGAAAAGAGAGGGAGCTGGTGTTGGCGTCTCCTTGGATGGATATTGGGAAAGACTTCTGCCACAGCATATGCGGAGCAGAGACAGAGGATTATCCAGACTGCACATCGTGGAGGAGGAAGGGAGGAAGCCCCTGGAGACAGGAACAGCGCTGTGACAACTTCCAAAGGACCAGAGTCTTTGTAGTTCAGCATTACCTGCGTCTTTTATGTATGGGTTTTCCCCCGTTTAGATTGTAACCCCTAGAAACCCCTGTACACACCTGAAAAGAGTGTTCCTTTCTTCCCGGCTATCCGGCCCCGCCGCCCTCCCGACCTTATTGGACGTATCCCCTGTCATTCCTTATTCCTGGGTTCCCACTGGGTTTTGGTCCTCCTGCTCCCTTATTGGCCCCTGTGCCCCCCCAAACCACACCACTCCCCCTGAACCCTTACCAATCACATCCTACCTCCCAAACCCCACCCTAAGATCTTAAATACCCTGGACACAGGTAATTAAATGCTTTTCCGGGACCACTCAATCTGGGACTGCTACATCTCTTCACTCTTGACCACGTGGGGCTTTCACAATCCCCTCCAGAACCCGGGAGGCTGAGGAAGTAGAGCAGCCAGCTTCCCCTCACAGCTGTTAATTGGCACCCAACGTGTGAGTCAAACCCACGACCCTGAGATTAAGAGTCTCATACTCTACCCCACTGGTTTCCCTGCCAATGCCTTGATCCTGTCAGTTACACTGCACCACAGGTGTACAAAAAGACAGCCATTTCAGTATTACTAGATCAATCAGTAGACCCTTGGAAATATTAAGATGTCATTAAAATATATCAGTATCTATCTATACAACTCTGACAAGGAATTTGAAACCTTCTTTATATTAATGTGACATAATTAATTGAGCATACTCAATACAGGCAGACGGAAAATTAATGAACAACGTGTACATATTTTTAGGGTGGTCTTAGAGTCTCTCCAACATAAAAAGGAACTTCCCAGGAATGAACTGTCACTTTTTCGCCTTTCTGAATAGCATATCCAGGAAATAGAATCATGTACAAATTTCCAGCAATTTTAAACAATTCTTACTTCAGCTCATTCTTTTTATTTGTCTTCTAAACTTGGGGGCAAAATTTCAGTGATTATGAATTTGGGCTTTATCTCTATCTTGTGTTCTATGGATTGATTTCAAAGAATGGCTCCAGTGCACAACTATGACTCCTATGTGAGACAGGTGCTTGCAAAATCCTTAGGGAAAAGAATCAAGGTCAGAGTTACTGATCCAGTAGGAAATTCTGTTTTGAATGTTTTGGGTTTTTTTCTCTCAATGCTTTCTAGTACTAAATCACTTTAGAGAATACAAGTAAAGCACAGCTAGTATAGAAACCAAGTATTCTGTGTAAACACTTTACACACAGAAAATTAATTTTTTTATGTATAAGTTTAAAATATTTCAGGAAAAAAAAATATTTTGGCTGTCATAAACATCATATTTTCCACATCTCAAAAGGTGATGATTCTCATCTTTAGCTGAGCGACAGATTTACCTTTATAACACACTCTAAGAATCAGATATGAAATTAAAAATTATATTGCCTGCATTCAAGTACTCTTATACTTCATAGAATAAGATTCTGGATTTACTTTTCAATTGAAGAATCACATCTTCTCTGATTGAAAGAATGTTAACCTCTTATTATGACACACAATTTACTTCAATTTCTGTGTGCAAGGCACAGTCTTCTTGACATCACTTCAGACCAGATGCAACAGTTACTCCATGCCAAAACTGCAAATATTTTTAAACAAACCACAAGAAATTGATTGCATTGTGGGGACCACAGAACAGGGGAAAGGAAACAGGGCCTCAAGTAAATTCTGTTTGCTGAAGTGAAACATCTAGAGGAAGGCTATGTCATGGATCTATCTGACTTCAGGAAGAAGAGGGGACATAGATGTCCAACCAAAGAATATCAGCATTTGAGAGTTTCAAATAAAGCAGCAACTTCTTAACTTTCTCCAAAACATATGGATTCATTTCACTATGATTGTAATATGGATCAGCTCTGTGAATTGTTGGAAATACTAAAGCACTACAGGATGAATATTTTGGAGGACACTAAATTGGTGACTTTGCTTCCTGACTCTCTCGCTCCCTTTTCACTGGCAGAGAATATTAACTCCACTGAAATATTAATTTCTGGCCTTTTACTTTCTCTTTTTTTTATTTTTTTTTTATGTTTTTGCTTTAACAAATGTAGTTTATTTTTCCATTCAGTGATATCTCATTTCTACAGCACCTTGAACCCTTATGGTTAGAGAAGACATAAAAAATCTTTGCTCAGATAACATGTGGTCCATGATATTTCCCAGTGCATCATATGCACCTGACTATGTGGTTGGTCTTGCCCCATGGAAGGATGGTCCTTCCAGCTGTGGATGTCATTCTATTACCTCTTCTATTACCTCAATGTGGTGATGATTCTGGATGATTCATGTTGACCCACAAGTCCTAGTTTTCCTCATCTCGCACTGCTGTTTAAAAGTGCTCAGTTCCATGGCTTGAAATTAATATCCATCGAGATGGATTTATAGAAGCAGCTTTCATTCTTTCAACTAATAATTTCCTAGAAACCAAAAATAGAGAGTAATATTAAGCAATTCTGGTTTAGACCTTCTTCAGAGAGCAAATCTGGGCTTCTTTTCTGCTAGTCTCTAAAGAATATCTGCAGAAACAGATATTCCATGGGCATGAAGGTGACTGGTAAAACAGATAATATGTATGGCTGATAGAGAAATCAAATATTTTCTTACTTTTTAGGAGTTTATAAATTAAACTGGACCAGGTTTTCATATTAAATTTAGATTACTCAAAATTTCTGTCTACAAAATGGCACAGTTATGCTGAAAAGACTAATGAATCCAAATTACAAACAGAATGTTATTTCATGACTAATAAAATTAAGACATCTGTGTCTTTTGTGGTTTGGAGGTAAAAGAAAATTTTGAGGAAGAAGTATTTCCAGCCATAAAGTTTGAATATCTTTTAACTGTGACTATGAGGTAACTATAGGACCTGCTTGCAAATACTTCTACTTGGCTGAAATGTTTCCAGTTTATTTTAAGGTGTTGCACCAATGTGTGTTTGACTATCCATGGATGCTCCTACAGAAATGGTTATAAAACCAGTGGAGTCAAAGTGAATTTACACTGGGACAATGGAAAAATATAATGTAGCTCTTACTGCCTATGATCTGGGATGAAATGATGAAACAAACCCATCCTGTAATTTCAGCCTTCAATAGTATGTTTAAAGCTGGTATACCATCTAGTGGGCAGAGAAAGAATTGAAGAGTACAAATACAACTATCATCCTGAGAACCTAAGTATTAAATTGAGATTTAGGAAATAAAATTGCAATAGATATCACTTATAAGATTGTTGGATCTGTATTTTTTTTACATTAGTGCAAAAAGTACATTTACAGAAATACATTTAAAGGAATACATTTTGGAAAACCATAAAGGAATTTGGTACACTTTTTCATTACCAGTGACATATTTCAGCTACATATGATTGCTCTATAGCTTCTTTCTCATAATTATAAGGCCTATGTCCTAGTCCTTTAATTCTGTTGGTTTGGGACTGACCCATACATCTGCACAGACTCATTTAGCTTTGGTTTAAATTCCTTCTTCTCAGTTTTGTTTTGTTTTGTTTTGTTTTCTAAAATCTACATCATAGTTCTTATTGCTTCATTGTTGCTTTAATGTAGCTCAAGAAACAGCGCAACTGATTTCAGTTTTGCTTTTGAATTTATAGAGGATATTTTTTTCTTTTTTATCATCTGGTTTAGCTATTTTAGATTGCCTCACTTCTTGGAGGTTTCCCAGCTTCTGGTTACATATGATAGATTAGTCTTAAGAACTACTGGATTCTTACATTATGGACTGCTCACCATGCTTGGTATTGTAAAACCAGAGGATAAAATCAGAATTAAGTTTTGATAAAGAATCTTCACAAGATAGCTTCCATTTTCAGTGATTTCTGATTTTCTTCCTTTGTTTCATGGTTTAACCCCAGCCAGCAACCAAGTACCACTCACCCACTCCCTCACCAGCAGGATCAGGGAGAGAATCAGAATGGTAAAAGCCTGAAAACCCGTGGGCTGAGATAAAGACAGCTTAATAAGGAAAGCAAAAACCCCACACAACCAAAACATGGAATTGATTCACTGTTTTCCATGGACAGACAGGTGTTCAGCCATCTCAGGAGAGCAGGGCCCCATCATGTGTAATGGTTACTTGGAATGACAAACACCATCACTCCAAATGTCTGCCTCTTCTTCCTTCTTCCCCCCCAGTTTGTATACTGAGTGTGATGTCATACGGTCTGGAATATCCTTTTGGTCAGTTGTGGTCAGCTGTCCCTGTGTCTCCTCTCAACCTCCCACACACCTCCAACTTCCTTGCCAGCATGGCAGTACAAAAAAGTAGAAAAGGCCTTGGGTCTGTGTGAGCACTGCCCAGCAGTAAGAAAACCATCTCTACATTATCTCTATTATCTGTGTTCAGCACAAATCCAAAACACAGCCATACTAGCCAATGTGAAGAAAATTAACTCTCCTCCAGACAAAACCAGCACACTTTGTAAAAGACATTTATGTTTACATAGAAATCACTAGATAAAAATAACAGTCTTTAACAACTGAAGTGTTAGTAACTGATACTAGTTCTTCATTAGGGACTGTGTCTCACAAGTAAGGATAATTGCAATATTCAATGTACATTTCTGTGTGAAAGCCAATATTCTTCTCTGATCTTTAATTTCTGCCTTGCTGATGATCAGTCATCAGACTACAATTATCTCTAGTTATCTCATCTCACAAGATGATTTACGAGTGAAGAGTATGAACAAAACTCACCTTGAGAGCCCTTCCCTGTTTGTAGTTGGTCTGAAGAACCTGAGAGGACTATGTGATCTTGGGCATATACAACCCACCCGTAGTGTCTGAGGATGTTTCAGAGAGACAGTTTCGACAGGTTTACCTAAACTTCTCAGGGCAAATTCTTAGTTCACATTCATTGTCATCTGTTCATCTTAGACAGAGCTAGGTCAATTTACGAGGCCTATGTATCTTCCTCTTCCTCTCTCTACCCCCCATACAGCTTATGGAGTCAGTTGTGACTAATGACCACATAGCTTATGTTTCTGGGGGTTATGGGACTTTTCTTGACAGTCATGAAACAGTGGATGGTTATGAGCAAGAGCACAGAAATGTAATAAGGATAAAACCTATTTGGAAGGATGTTACTGCAGAAGTTGCTGTGACAAATTTGAATATCTGTATTACTGCTAGCAGATAGTATTTGAATCTGGTGGCATTGGCGAGAAGGTGGCAGACAGAGTTTTTCCTATAAAGAGCTCACAAACTATTCACCTCTCTTTACGGAAACTAAGCTTTAATTTCCAGACTGCAGAAATGTGATAAAATACAAAAGCAGGAAGTGGTGAGTTCCTGTGTTGAATTGCAAATTTTGAGTTAGAATAGGTTCTAAGGCTTCAAATTTACAGTGACACTTTTGGAGGGACTAGAAATAAATCAATAAATAGTAGTCTTAACCGCTAAGATTTCTCAATGTAAAAGGTTAATATAATCCCTTAGTAGCAGGCTATTTCATGTGTCATATATAAATTATCCTACAATACCCATATTCTGGTCATAGCCTACTATTTACCACCTTGTAGAGTATTCAGGACTTTAAAACTACATTCTTTGTGGTTTATTGCTGTGTTTGCTTCAGGGGAGAGAGAGCAAGGGTGACATCCAGTGGTGTATTCAGCATTCTGTACAGATGGACTATGCTTTAGTGAAGTGGGATCTCACTGAGGCCTTAGAGACACAAAACATTGCCCAATAAATCTTAGATCAAATTGAGACTCTGTGGTTTTCCACATGGGCCCCAGACTGCATCTTTTAATAAATAATTTCCTCCTCTCCATATACTTTAGTTCACAATTAGGAAGCAAAGAGTGCTAGTAAAAAATAGGCCAAAGGACATTCTGTAAACTGTTTTTTTGCTCACATGACATAATAAGTAAATAATGAATTAATAATAAATATTTCCTCTCCAAATTAAGCAGCTTTCCTAGGGTGGATATTCAAGCCAGAAATGTCACTAGTCAATGTTATCTGTGGATTTGCCATTTATATTTGTAGGGCTTCCCCATCCTAGCTTTCCAACAGGGAAATTGTGAGAAAAACTCACTTTTTTTTTTCCTTCATTTTTTTCTGCAGGTTTCAAGTATTTCAATATCAAAGAAGGTACTATGTAGAAGTATGAAGATGGCAATATTATTTTAGCTTGAATCACTTAAATTAGGTCTTCTGAAAAATGTGTTATAGAAGGCTACTGTCTCAGTCATTCTACACTCACAGAACTGCTAGACCATGGGATGCTTTACTGGCCAAAGTTATGCAGTCAATATATTTCTGAAACTCATGGCAGCATATATTCAATATTTAATTTTGAGAACAGAAGTAAATGTAATGTTTCTCCTGATCCATCTGTCTTCCAGCCCTGTGTATGTCTCAGGGATAGCCTGCAGCATCCTCTGGGCTGTTCATGCATAGATTACAGCATAGACAAATGCCATATATGTGGCATCTTGTATGCTCTACAGGGCATCTTTTACCTGTATGTCAGTTTGGCTTTGGGAATGTGTTCACTGTAGGTCTCAATGATCAGCAGAAGAGAGACTAGATATCATAGAGGGGAGGTAGGTTCCTTAGTATTAAGTAAATTTCAAAAATGGGACCTAGGCATAAAATTTTGGGGTTTTATGAGAACCTGCCTTTTACAGAAATATAATATAGTCCAATCCAAATATTGCAACCTCCTTAAATGTTTTTGTTACCTTCCCTTTAAGGGAAAAAAAAAAAAAAAAAAAAAAAGGTGACTTTTAAACCTCAAACTGGCTTTAAGGAATTTAACAGTGATGGGAAAATAGATTTAATTAAAACAAAAAAAGTACACAGCATTCTAATATTTCTTTTTATATCCCCAGTTCAGTAAAGAATTTTTATGACAAGTGGACTGACACAATCTCTCTAAAATGTACTAGGAGGTTAATTAATTAGTGAAAATTTGACAGTTGGTACATTCACTAATCATCTGGACTGCATTCACTTAATCAAAATGTCTTTTCTGGTCATATGACATCATGATACAACTTCTGATGGTAGGGTTAACAAAAACCAATTTTAATAAGGTCTATAAAACCAAACCTCCAATAAAAGAGGTGATTATGCATGTACCTTCAGGTATCATCTCTGTATGATACAAGAGTATTATGATCCAGATCAACAAAGTTACTTCCATGTCCAAACAAGTCCTGATTCAGGCAGGTAAAATCCCAATAAAGTGAGGAGGGCTCAGAAAATGAACACCTTTTATTAAAACAGTTGGTGCTGTTCCAAGTAGATGAGCCTCTGAATTCATTACTTCAGACTGAACTAACTCAGTGTAAAGATTGAGGCACCCTACAAAAAGAAGCAGAAAACTCCATTAGCTAAGTGGGGACATGCCTACACCACAGAAGTTCAGCTGCATTATTTGAGCTTCGTCTCTATGAGAAGGTATTACTTGGGACTGAGAGGAAATGCCAGTCTCAACCTGATGATTTCATGTACTGAGCTTGATCTCTGCCTGTCATGCAAAGCCAAAGTGGAGGAAGGAGAACACCTCCTCCTTTTGCACAATAATTCTCTGGTTAGCTCTCCCTGTCCTGCCAGAGGGAGACCTGGGTCACGATCCTCTTTTGTGCCTGTAGAGAGCTGAAGGTCCACCTCAAAGGCCCCAGGTGGATACTCCAGCAAAAATGATACTCTGAGTTACAATAAAGAACAAGGTTCCTGCCTCTGCTTTCACAAGTGCCTGAGTATTTCACATTTAGTGTTCAATAGACCTTGTGCAGGAGTCAAACCACCCCCACCCTTGTCCCCAGGCCATAGACGCATGCTTTCTCTGCCCTAGTAATTACTTAATTATTGCCACATGAAAAAGTTTCAACAGATGGTCTGGAACGGAATAAAATCTATTCCTGCAGGCCAAGGATTTGACAAAATTTGGACCCCAGTGAGCCCTCTAACAGCTGAGCCTGTGGAGCTGGCAATAAGCCCCAAACGTTTTACTGGATTATGTACTTTGTGGGTGTTTTCTGTAAGTGCCCATCAGGGTCATAGATAAAGGGATACAGGGACCAGGGCAGCAGTGCAGCAATCATTTTAAGGACCTAAGTTTTACAACTACATATGACTGAGACAGTTGAGAGGTATCTGTGTCCCTTATTGATCTAGCTGAAAACAGCTAGGGAGTGGGAATATTTGTAGCTTAAATTCGATAGATAATATTTAGGATAACTCCTTTTTACCAATGAATAGGTAAGATTTGAATCGTATCTGATTCTATAATTACTTTTTTTTTCCCTGCATTCCCCCTTGCCCTTCCCACAATTTTGCCCCTAGCTGCTCACAGTCTTGCTGCTTCCTAGAAAGTCCTGTATTCTGCATTGAAGAATGATGTTTTTTCATTGATCTAATTTTTTTTTTATTTTTTTTTTTTTAACATTAGTATCTCAACAAAGCAGGATGTTGACTGATATATTTTCAAAGAAGAGGTCATTATGATCTGCTGCTTTGAGCAGTTGTATAAATCCTGCCAAAGAACCTCACCCAGCCCTTTCCACAAAGAAGCGCACAGGCCAGAGATGAGCATGTCATGTAGCACAGATCAGTCCTCAGCCGCAACATGAGAATACCTCAAGAGGATCTGACTGGACAAACAAGGCAGTGAGAGGGCAGCCCAAGCTGCCAGAATAATATTGCGTGGCAAGTCAAACAGCAACATTTATTTTAGGACTGGCTTAAATATCACATATATCCAAAAGAAATTTTTCTTACATGAAATGATAGTAACCATATCAAGAAAGATTAAGGGCCCATTGTACATTTTAAATACATTTTAATTGCACTGTGATCTGTGGAAAGACAAGCAACAAGGGCTCGATGCAAATTCTTGTTGGAAAAAACATCAGCATATTCTGTTCGTGTTGTTGTCATCAAAGTTGCACAAGATATAAACGAATGCAACTCAGTATCATCTGGAACATACTGTGTAACAGCTACCAACTGAATTTATGTAATAAGTGCAAGGGAAAAGCAGCTATTTCGAGCTTACTATGCAGCAAATGAGCCTAGAAACTGACACTGAAACATGACAATACAGCATTACCCGAAAAGAGAAATGCCATAACTAAAAACAAGCAAACACATAGTAAGTAATGAGAAATAAATCAGGATTGACTCCTCAGAGTAGGAAACCTTCCTGCTTTCAAAGTAAGGTAGAGTTAAGAAGAAAATAATTTATTAAAATGAGCTTTGTATGCTGGCCTTGTATTTTTACAGATAATTAAAGAAGCACTTAGAGTGACTTCATACCATACCACAATGAGATTTTCACCTGAAGTGGGATTGCTTTATGTTTTTTCTCCAAACAATTTTATTTCTGACTTCTTACATGTGCTCTCACCACACAGTCAGGAATGAAGGTGTGGGATACCATAAAACTTGTCCAAAGTCTGCTTTTGGGCTGACCAAAGACAACTGTATTTTGTGGCAACTTAGGAAGACATAGCATGTGATTTTTTCCACTGATTTGTTGAAAAGAAAACTTTTTAGTCCATGGCATGAAAATGCAGTGTTAAAGTGTCCCCTCTGCCGCTGTAGCAGGTGTGTACCTGGATCCCCCAGAATACTCTGCTAAAGCCCTTGTCAGAGCTGAAATACACAGGCAGGATATTTGGCTGCATCAAAGAGACTTCCTCAAATGCCACTTCCACGAGGGGTGAGAGGTTTCACAACCAACAGAGGGTAAGTACTTTGCTGCAGCAGGCAGGAGGAGCACTTTATTCCAACCTGTGCTTTCTCCTAGTAGTTGTTCCTTTATATTTCACTGCTCAACTGATTATTTAAAGTGCAATGTTGGGGGTAGGTCTTTGGGCTGAAGCAAAGAAAGTTATCAGTGCTTCGTCATATGTCAGAAGATAGGGATCAGAGTCAAGGCTGTGTCATCTCGTCTCTGGTCCCCACCACCCCATCTCTGGGATTCTGCAGAGGCCCACTGGTGATGAAGCCATTTGACACAGCATGGCAGGAGGGACAGCACAAAGCAAACACACTGCACTGAAAGGCTCATCTTTCAAAAAACCTCTCCCATGGGAGGAAATGGAAAGAAACAAAGCTCCCAGGGCCTGTTATCAGCTAAAACACTTGTGTTAATAAGAAAATCAGTTTTTGTTGTTTTTTCTGTGCAAAGGACACTTTTCAAATAACCATAATCTAATGAAAGATAAACCACACTTGTACAAAATAAAACATAGGAGGCACTTCAGACTCAATAAACACTCTAACAATAACAACAGCAGAAAGTTGAGAGGAACTTAAGAATCATTGAAAGTTTTCCAAAGGAAGAAAACAAATCTAGTAGGGTCAGCTCAAAGTACTTAAAGTCTAAAGCAATCATCTGAAAAGTGCTTTTCGTAGTCTAGATTTCACTGACACATCTTTCCACATCCTGCTTAGAGCTACCTGCATAAGTAATGAGTGCATTAATTAGCTAGAGATAAATAGGCAGTGATATATATAATATACTAATTTTATGTAAATTGTCTATAGCATATAGCTTGACTCTTGTGCCTTTGATCTGCTGATAATCTCCAAGTGTGTAGATTTCAGCAGGCCAAATATGTTTTATCTCTGCTGAGAGTACTTTTGGCAAGTTTTCCATCCGTAGGAAATGAGCTGGAAAATTCTGGTGAAACTTCAAAGCAACAGCTTAAGGTGATCTTTCATTTCATGAATTTCAGACTGTCTCTTCTGTTTAAAAACATACTGAGTTCTTTCTCCCTAATACACTTTTAAAAACTGTGAATAAGATGAATTTATAAAAATCATGTATGAGATATATGAGAGACCCTGTCACTTTGGAATATGGGACATTTTTCATATTATAGAGATATTAAGACAAGTATTAAAGCCTTGAGTACGCACAGTACTAGTGCATTCATTTGTACAGATAAATGGACTTTACATCCTTTTACACCTGAGTCATACTTGTTGAGGTGGGAGGTGAATTGTTCATTTGTTTGACTGATTTCTGCTTTAATTTTTCTTCCAATTTTGTTATAAATATCCATTTTTCTCCATCCTACATTCCATGATAGTGAATTTATGAGTTCTAGCAATGCCCTCAGTTATGTCTCACATGTATACAATAAATTAGGGACAACGGGAAGCCTGCCACAACTCTTACTTAGGAAGGGGGCAATCTAGCTAAAAATCCAATGGGTGCAAAAGTAACCTCTTCCAGGGCTTAAATTCTAAGGTAAGGAAAGACACAAGTGGATATAATTAAAGGGAGAGTGAAAAGAAATCTCAGTTGTCATCTCTTCAAAAATATCATAATAAGTCATCTGGACTCAGAGGTCATTGATGTGCAGGGAGCATTTAACTGTGCCTGTTCTTGGGAACTGATCCAGTTATTAATTGTCCAGTAATTAACTGGGGCTGTGCAAACAGCTTAACAAGCCAAGCAATGTCAGGATATATTTGACTTCTTGAACATTATTTGCAATTACATTTCTCTCACTTTTAGTGTAATCATTACACTTGAAACAGTCTGCTTCCTTCTAAAAAGTGTCACTTCACAGCAAAAAATGCTACCAAAAAGAAGAAGAAAAAAAACACCACAAGATTTACATAACTATTGTTCCAATATTTGGCTAAACACCTACAAAGCAACATAACAAGGTTTGAACTAATTGGTCACCATAAAGTATAATCCTATCCCAAGAGAAAATAGAAACCAAATAAGTTTTAAAAGTGACCAGTTATACAAAGAAATTGTATTAATATGAACAGTTTCAATGTTTGTTCACTTGATGATAGTTATCTTGAAGGAAAACCAAGGAGAATCCAGCTCTGGGAGACCATTTATTTTTTCAGAGTGCTGGAAGAACATGGGATCTGTTGACCTGGAACAGCAGCAAGAACAGAAAACAAGGCCAAGGACAGTGCCTCTGGCAGCAGTTAAAAGCTGATGTTTCAGGGAAGGGGGACGAGCCAGCACAAAATAAGCTTGCCAGAGCCATAGCACAACCGTCGACAGGCACAGATTTGGGCTTCATCTCAGATGCTACCTTGCTGTACAGCTGCTTCTGCCGTATGGTACAGCACAATTTCTCTAGCCCGCATTTAGTTGTGTGCCCTGCTTCTGCCTAGAGCCATCTGCAGACAGAGAAAGGATTTGCCCAGAGATCAGATTACCTCCTTCTCAGTTCATAAAAGGCTGCATCAAAGCAATAAGGAAGCAGGGAGAGGGGCAAGGCAGGTTAACTATTCTCTGGTTAAAAGAAGCATTGGTAAGGAAGAAAGAAAGGGAGGGAGATAAGTCAAACCCTCAAGGCAATATCAGATTCTGCCCATCCAGTAAAGAATAGAGTGGGTACCCCACAGATACTACATCTCTAGGTATCTTGTGTAAAAGAAGAAATTCTCCACTCAAAACAGGTATAGGTCCAAATGTTATTCCTCAAGGCTAAACAACCATTACAGAGGGCTCTATTGAACTGTCAGCAGCATCAAGGAAGCAAAGGACTCCAAATACCACTGGATGGAGAAACGGGCTTGGAATGTAATCTCAAACCTATGCCCCAGGACCAGCAGTAACCTAGTCTCGCAAACTTGGGTAAGAAATCACACTAAGGACAGGTTAGTCAGCACTCAGACATGAGTCATGGTTGGAAAACAGTAAGTCCACATCTTTACATTGCTTCACTACCATGAATTGTAAACACTATTGAACTCATTCCCAGTCCGGAAGGCAGTGCACATTGCCACACTCTCACAAACTCAGAGAATAAGACACTGACCAGATCGGCTAATGTAGCCAGATCTGTTGGCTGTGTATCAGGGATGGGGGCTGAATGCAGATGTCTGGATTTCCTTCAAAGAACTGCTTCTCAGAAGCAGTTCAGATGTAGCACAGACCAGAGGAAATTAGCTTCTATTTCTAGTACCAAAATTAATGCTTCCAAAAGATCAGCTTCTTCTTTTGATAAATGCTTATCCGTAACGCTTCCACCATTTGAGGTTGCACAAAGGTAGGGACACCCAGCAGGAAAATGCTGAAAATTAGTCCAGTGTGGCCAGAAGCAAACTCAAATACTAACCTCATCCTAAACCTGCGTTAGCAACTGCAAATACCACACTGAATTCCCTCTCTTCTTCCAAGGCCTAGGATATGGCAATTAATAAGGTCTCATGGCAAGCTGTAGTGGCAAAGGACTAGGAGACACTGTCTTGTCAGCTCACCAGGGACTCCATTAGAATATGTATAACAAATGCTGTAATTAAGGATAGGTCAGGTTTACTCATATCTTATTGCTCAGCCGGGAACATCAAATAGGTGAGTTTGTACTTAGATGACTGAAACAAGGCATTTTTGCCTGTGACTATAGCTGCTCTGCCTTCATGGCAAAAATAAAACAATCATGGAGTGTCACATTAGTTTAAAAATTTTATGACACACTAATGTTTCTCTTAGCTTGAAATCCTTTTAAAAGTGGCTTGGAGAAAAAGTAAAAACAGCTTCCAGAGTGCTTCACTGGCACATTAAGTTATGCATTATAAGTCCTGGAGGTGAAACGTTTTTAGCATTTATGGGAACTCTGGGCTTCCAGTCCTCATGCTGAGACAGTTACTAATACATGACAGAAAGCATCTGTGATCTACTGCTTGCAGGGCTCAAGCCCCAAAGCATCCAGAAAGCCTGTGCATAATCCTTCACTCACGTGGCAGATTGACTGCACCACACATAAGTCAATGTGATGTATACACTCTGATATGACAGGTCTGAAATATAATGTACTCTACAAATTATTTGATCTTAATTAGAAGAACAAGGGCTTTTTACATGACAATTCTCATTTAGAAAAAGGCATAGGGCTTTAAGAGATACTAATGTCAACATCAGTCCTCATAAAACAGAGACAGCATCTATTTTAAGGCTTGTGGATATGAAGTGAACATTAAAAAAAGGATTATGCTACTGTGAATGGGAAAATGATTGCCATCCTAAATTTCCCACTAAACCAGACTGGGGTGTCCTTATGAACATAGCAGTTCTTTACAGAGAGAGTAACAGCCTAGTCTTCTGTTGGAAAGTGACTGGTCCATTTCTTTGATATCCAGGCTTCTGTTAGTCTCTGTGAGAGTGCAAAGGCAAGTACATGCATGAAGAACCAGGGCCAAGCAGCTGCCCTGAAGTCAAGCCATAACAGACCTTTCTGAATCATACAGCCTTTGTCACATGAATGTTTCTACTCTGAACTGTTTTTTTGGGTTTTTTTTACTAAAGGACTGGATCAAAGCTGTCTAGCTGGCAAGAGATTTCATTCACTTCAATCAGCATGGAAGTATGTCTGGTTTAAACTTGAATTTTGAGGAGGGCATATTTTCACAAATTTGGTCGTCCTGAGTTATATGATTACTCGCTTTCACTGATGTGGCATTGGCATCTGCTACCTAGCAGCTTTTCCCTGTTGGTGCAGTTTCTGCAATTACGATGTCAAACTGATAAGCAGGGATATTATGTAAGGGTGTCTATGGGAATTCTGACTGGATGAAAATAAAGGGAAAGAAAAAAGATGTTATGATAGTACCTGGCAAAAGTATGCATCTTATAAGTAGAAAAGCACATCTCCCTTTGCCAGCTTGTCTCAGAGTACTGCATGGGAGAACAGGCTGTGCTCTCCAATGCTTTGCCTAAGGAAAACTTCAGGAGGGTCTGCAGCACAGCTTCTGAAGTGGCTTGTCACACTCCTGCCACGGGAATGCATCCCTGTGGTGTCTCTTGCCTTTCTCAGGCAGTTGCTTACTTTGGATGGCAGGAGGTGGGCTTTCTTCTGGAGGATCTCTGTGTTAGGGATCTGTGACTGCAAGTTTGAGCCACTGAAAGAGTTGTCTTGCTCCTCTCCCTGAAGTCATAGTATGGAAACATGTATGTGACACCCCATGATCTGGAGAATGACTTTCCCAGGGACCGTCTTTCCTTGCATTTCAGGCGTGCTGACTCGGATTTTCCCAAATGTAGGTAACTCAGCTCGCATGAATTGGAGGGGGAAGGTGGGGAAATTCATACATGGTCTTCCTTGAGAAGAAACAGCTAATGTGCACAGCTATCACATGCACAGTTAAATACGCTCCACACACTGCAACACTAGTGGAGGGGGATGGGGTTGCAATCCCCTTAGCTTACCTAGAAAATCTATGCCTGTTCTCACATGGTGGAAACACAGGACCTGAAACGCCAGACAATACACCTGGGAACAGATCAGGATAGCAATTTCCTTTACTGGCTAAATTAAAAAATTGTGGAGAAGAGACATTCATATCCCAATATCTGTTAAGGATTCACAAGAGAATCATGGTCAATTTTACCATGTTTGTGCTTAAATTCTCTAATGTGTAGTCTTTCAAACTCACTTGATATGGAAGAAGCCCTTGACTGGACCCTGTGCCGCCACAAAGACACATCACATTTGTTTATTTTCACCAATTCCAGTTCACCTCAATGCACAAGCAGAGCCTTTGGGTTGGGGACTGATAGCAATCACAATTTAAAAAATCAAAAAAAGTAACTGGTACAGTTAAAAAACCTACTGGAATTAAAACAGGAAAAACTTATAATTTGGGCTTAGAGTGCTCACACTGAAAACTGGGGTGCTGCTACTCCTGTGTTCAATATGGCCTCTACGTGAGCTAGAAGCCATTATATTTGCAGAGAAAAATGCACATCAATTACAGACAGTACATTAGATTATTTTAACATCTACAGTTATAAATTGCAATGGGCTGTAACCTTTCGTAGTGACAATCCACACATCCAGTGCTGTTTGGGTATTTTAGTCTTGCAACTGCCTTTTTTTGTCCAAATGGGTTGCTCAGCAGTAATGATTATTCAGAGAAAAGTGGCAGACAGGGTCAGGCAGCGGCAGAATGAAAAATGAAAACTTGAAAGATGCTAGATGAATATTTATGCAGAGCAATCTTCACTCTCGAATTATGGAGCATAATGGGATCAGCAAAGCTAACGGAATTCACGCTGCGTGAATTTCCTCTGTGAGAACTTAAGTTTAATCTGCACATAAGACTGACAACCCGTGAACACAGAGAAAACATTCAATGGCATGTAAAAACTTCATTGAAATAATGCTTCTGACTATATCAATGTTCTGGCAATAACAGAATAAACAACATTTTTTTTTCAGTCAGATTTTAAATCCACAGGCCACTTTTTTGAAGTGGCATTCAAACTTTGTCACAGCAGATTTTGTTCTTTTGTCTCACTGCCGATTTGGAATGTCATACTGGCAACTGAAAAGCATCCATGGAGATCCAGTAATGACTACAAGGATTTCAAAACAGCCTGGCACTGACCATCTCTTAAAGGCTGGTGATGACGAGGAGCAGCCAGGCAATGTTCCACTCTCATACTGCAAGATGTGTTAGGGAATACTTTTCATTGCAAAAACAAATGGGAGTTGGCTGAATTTGGAGAATCTGTCTTATTTTGAAAGATTTTCTTCTCAAGTATCTTGGTGCACATGGGCAGTGAAATCCAATCCTGTGCTGCAGGGTCAGCACAAGGGCTGCAGCTCAGTTTACTCCTTTGTGGGGCTGCAGATTGAGCGCACAGATAAGTCTGCATTGCATCCACTCTGTATTTTTTTGAGCAGATTCAGGAGCTGTTATGATCCATCATTATACACAAGCCCCACACCAGCTGATCACCTGGGGCGCAGTACTTATATCTTTAGACGAACAGCTAAACCTTTTATGTTTATACAAGGGTCTTAAAAAACTTTATTAGCAAGACCACTTTTTTCTTTGACGTTTCTGTAACACACTGACATTGTTACTGTTTTAAGTCTTGATTTAAAAATTAGGATGACAGTTTTCCTTACACCGTAGCACGTCAATTACGCAATAGCACTTCAATTACAGAGATAGCCAGCTACTTTGTGTGTGAATTTAATTGAGAATATGCAAAATAATATTTTAAAGATGCAGAATTTAGCCCGTGCTGGTAATCCAACCTTTCCCTTTTGATGCCAACCCGTCCGAGGCCAAGCAGAGCCCGCAGGTCGGGACAGAGACCCGCACCGGGCACAGCGGCCCTTCCCCACGCCCCACGGCCCGGGAAGGCAGAGCTGGGAGGGCAGGGGATGGAGCGGTCTGCGGAGTCACCCTCGGGTGCGACAGACATCGCTATTAATGTTTTACTTTTTTTTTTTTTTCAGCATAATGCTTTACACTCGACATTTTCTTTAGCAGAACGAAGCGGCTGAAGCGGCGGGCACGGGTTTCCCCCCTGCGGGGAGGAGCACGCACAACAGGCAGCCCCTCAGCCCCCTCCTCCGCCTCACCGGCCGCCCGGCCGCGCGCGACCGCCACCGCGCGCACGTCTGCGCGTGCTAAAAATAGACGGGAGCGCCTGACAACTGCGCTCTGATTGGCTGTCGCTGGGGCGCCGGCAGCCAATGGGGGCGCGGGGAGCTCCGCCGCCGCCTCCCCGCCACGGGCGCTGTGCGCGGCCGCGCCCGCGCCGGCAGGGGGCGCGCGTGGCCGCGGCCGGGCCTGGGCGCCGGCAGAGGCCCGTGCACGGGGAGGGGGCAGATCCACGGAGAGGGGGCGATCCACGGAGAGGGGGCGATCCACGGGAAGGGGGCCGATCCATGGAGAGGGGGCGATCCGCGGGAAGGGGCCGATCCGTGGAAAGGGGGCGATCCACGGAAAGGGGGCCGATCCACGGAAAGGGGGTCGATCCACGGGAAGCGGGCCGATCCTTGGGAGCCTGCCTGCAGCACCGCTCCAGGGTTTCTGTGCGTCCCGCAGGCGTTCCCTGCGCTTCCCTGTGCAAAGGAGTACCCGCAGGCACAGAGGGATAAATCAGGGAAGCAACAGGAACAAAAGTGAAGTATAAATGTAATTTTTTATTTTTTTTTCCCATGGGGTTACTAAGGAAAAGTGTCAAACCAGTTGCAATGAAGGATTAGGAGAATGCCCTCTGATGTATAGAATGAATGCATCAAATCTGTACAATAAATTGATCGAATCACTAATTTCATTGGAAAGAACCATCAGCTTTATAGACATACATACAGACATCTATGGAAAATAAAAAATAAAATTGCTAGTGCTTTATAGTTGCAAAAAGTGCGCTGAGGGAACTTGGAAGACAGAAGCAGGAGCTGATTATCAGGTTGCTGTGTCCTGATTTATTCAAGCACTGGATAACACCTCTGGAACTGTTAAAATAGTCACAGTCTTGAGCAGTGGTTTGACTCCTCTCTTTACGGAACCCCTTTTCTCATGGGTGCCACACAGACAAGCATCACCGAAGTGTGAGTCCAAGTGTAGCGAATGTAAAAACTGTGAAGAAGGGAAGTGAAAGAAGACTCTTCTGGAGAAATTTGTGTCTTTTGATTTTCACTGAGCTTGTGCCTTTGCTCACACTGACAGAAGGAAGCAAGCAGTTCTGTGTTCTGGTCCATTTTAAGTTAAACACTTTAAAACTTCTAAAAATAATTATTTTCTCTTGCTTTTATATTATGCACAGGTAGCCTTCAGTAACTGAGCATTATCTTGTCCATATGAGCTATTGGTGTCAACTTGTAATTTGCATACTAATTGCTCACAATCTTTAGCAGTAGAAAAGTGAACTGTCCACAATTCAAAGGATTTCTCAATTCAAAGGAAAGTACTTCATGGCAAAAAGTGTAGCCAGTAATTATCTACTGCCAGGTGTCAAAACACTTGTAAAATGAATATTAACTGCCGGGAACAGAAGGAAGCTGATTTCTTCTGTGGCAGTTTGAGACTTCTAGCATGAAAAAGAAAATAATTGTTACATATTCTGTTAGCTTCAATTGTAATGGTATTTTCTGTGTGGTGATGGCATTCAGGAGATAGAGTCTAAGAACTCCAGTTCTGTAAATTCAGAGATGCAAGTTATATACAGAAAGACCATTCTCCACATGAGTTTGGAGCACTTCTGAGGGCTTGCAACTGGTGAGACTTTTCGAGTGTGCACAGTGACCCTTTCTGTCTATAGGCATCAGCAGAAATTTGATAGGTTTTAACCAGTCCTACCACCTAATCATCCTCTCCCATGTCATCACCTTACAATACCAGAATGAAAGGGTTAAGGCTTTTTAGCAGGTTAAATGTTCGTATTTCTCTTGGATTTAATGGGAGGATTTCTCATGCAAGTTATAAATGTGAAGCTTCTTTAAATTCTCCCTTTTGCTCTATAAGACAGTCCAGCTGGTTTTCGTTTTGATGCGTAAAGCTGCAAATACTTCCAAAGTTTAGGAAAGCAGAGTAACTTGGAGATCTGTGCCAAAAAGAGTTTATACTGACTTTTAATACAACATTTGCACACTTTCAGTACCACAACTTGAAGATCTTTCAAAACAATAAAAAAAAACTTTTTAGATTAGTCCTTCAATGAGAACGTTTTCAACTTTTATTGGTTTTATACATTTTTATACATTGGTGAGTAAACTTTTAGCTTGTTTGAAGATTAATCTCACCTCTATTTTTAATTTTTTTCTTAATCTTTGCCATATATTTAAAACACTATTTCTTGTAATCTCATATATACCTGTTTTAGCTTCTGAATAGCTGTTTTATGGTGACAAGTCTTGCTGCTTATGCGCTGTTAATGTAAATGCGATATTTTGTGTTGATTAAGGTGTAAAGTTCTTGAGGGCATCTGTTCAGGTTTACATGTATAATTTCTTTTCCTGCAGTGTTTCTTTGACCTTTTCTGAGATGCCTGTATTATATATTCTTTACCTTTCTGTATAGCGTATCCCTCTGGGCTGCTCTTCTGAGAGCTTTAATTATAATGCTGTCTCTAAGACAATTGCATAATTAAGTGGTTTTCCTTTTCATTCTGAATTTGGTAATTATGACAAAAACGCTGAAAAGTGCATCAGCTGCAATATGAAGAAAATCACTAAAAAAAAAAAAATTGTGTGTAGAAGAGAAACACAATTGAGAAGATTCTACTAATACCCAATAAATGAAATGAAAATTAAAAACAAATAGGAAGAATTGAGCTTTCTGGACTCCTTCAAAGTATTGATTTCAATTATAATTTTTTTGTAGCTTTGATGATGGCAAAAATGTGATGCTCCAATGAAAATTTATAACTATAGTTGTCGTAGTTAAGCATTTCCCCGAGTATGGTAGAATAGACTGCTGAAAGGACAGGTGTTTTATTGTTTCATAATTGTCCATATTTAATTTTAAAGATAGGTTCTTTTTTTGCTCTCCCTAGTTCTAGCACTGCCCTAGTCACGTGTGTAGACTTTTCATGTTTTATTGAAACAGATGGCATATCTCCTCTTTCAAGGCTCAGGCAAGGGGGGCGTAGGAAATATGGTAGGATTAAATTATTTTGAAACAAGAAGACATCTTTCTCATATCCTATTTCTCATACACCTGTTAGTCTTTCAAACAAGCCGTGACAGTAAACACTCAGAAACAGAGAGTGCATTTTGGTGGCAGTGTTCTGAAAACCCTGCCCTGTTCTTCAGTATTTGGTTCCTATGACTACCTGTTTTTCAAAAACAGAGCCTAAAAGTTAGTAGCTGAGCTCAACTGAACTGAACAGTAATACTTCTACCAACCACAAAAGGGACAGATTAGGCATTTGTTTCAGCTCTATTAGAAAACCTCTACCCTAAATCCACCAAAGTCACCCAAGGCTCAGTGCTTTTGAAAAACAGGTAATTTCTTAAAGCATATAAACATGAGTTCAGAAGCCTGATTTTCAGCTTTTCTATGTCAAAATGTTGAACAAGCTTTATTTCTACAGAAATACTACAAAGCCAGGGTTTCTGGAATTTAATACATGTATATGTGCTCCAGGAAAGATTTGGAATGCTCTGAGTAAAATGTATTGTTCTGGCCTTTGGATTCTGTATATATCATATACATATGTACGTGTATGAAAATTATCCATTGGCCATGCATGCAGGATATTTGAGTGGAACAGTAATGGCACGTCTGGAAGTCCAGATGAAAACATGGCTTGAAGCAGTTAGAGTTCCCGTTAGAATTTTCCTGTATGGCTATGCTGCCAACATCAGTGGTTGTTCAATGCAAGCATATATGCTGTTTGATAAATTCCCATTCGATCCTGCAGGAATGTCTGTTCAAATGCATGTCTGAGATACTTTTCTATGAGAGTAGTGGCTATGAGTAATTTTAATTTTAACATCTACTTTAACAGTTACTAAAGTAATATAGTTGTATAAAGTGTACAAGACGTTTATTTGGGGGCTCAACCTACTACTGGTAAAACAGATTTCCCAGAGCACAGGGAATTGTGTATTTGTGTCAGCATGTTTGTGCAAATAACTTAGAACTTGATCATAGAGGAAGCCTGGTCAAGCAATCATTTAAAATTATCATCTTTCCTCATGTGAGCCTTAGCTATAGAATTGACATCTTCAGGACATGTTTTGAAATATATTTTAAGAATGTAGTGATTCTAAAGCTATAATTCACATCTAGATTTACGATAATAAAAATTCAAAATAAAGAGTAGCACCTGCAATTTGGCATATAATTCAATCTTTGAGTTATAGTGAAATCTATCCTTGTAGTCATGAGTGCCTAGCTTCTTCATGTGACCTGGGAAAGGATTAAATGGGTCAGGGGTCTAATTTAGTAAAACAAATCCTGTTTTCCTAGAGGTTTTCAAGGACCTTGTTGGTCAGTACTGGATTATTTGGAGAAGTAAACATCAGAAATTTAAGCTGGCATAATGAAATGTGCATGGCTCAAAACTGTGTGTCTATAACTCAGAGTCACATAGTAGTGATATGTGGCCTGTAGCTATCCTGTGGTGTTCTGTTAAACAACAAAATTGGTACTGTTTTCAGTTTCAAGGCTGGCAAGCAATCCAGAGAAACTAAAAGATTCACTGGCTCCAGAAACTGGGGAGTTGGCTTGAAGGACTGAGGTCTCGTGTGATTTATTTAGGGTCTTAAACATGCATGTGTCAGGTTATGTTTCATATCAGAAATGTAATAACCACAATCTAATGTTTCTCTAGTTTTCCCATAGCCACATTTTACAGTTGTGTCGTAGTTTTTTCTGGTAAAACATACTGCAGATATAATATTTTTGTTCAATTTTCACAAGCCCACATTTGCCACTAAGCTTTCAGTGAGCAGCCACTGCTGGCTGAGTGCCAAGAAGGTGTCAGTTCTAATTCACATTTGGGAGGGCACAAGATCACATAGACATGTTAAGATTCATTATTGATCGGGACTTTGTCTCCACAAACTCAGGTTATTATTTTCACTGGAGTCGGGAGTCATACTGCTTTGATGAAGAAGTAACTTGGCCCTTATCCAGCTATTGATATTTCTAAAGTGATGATCTGGCTCTAAATCTGGCCGCAGTGATGCACTGCCTCACCCCACAGATCTTATTACATGTGCCTGTCATTAGTAATGCTTCTGACTTCAACTTTTGAATGCCTTGAACACAGAGCCTAGTGGTTTTAGTTTTAATGGGTTCTGTGTGTAAGGCGATCCTTTTACTCTTGTATAGTGTTGCCAGTGAATTGCATACCACTGACAATCATGCAAGAAAGTTGCTGGATGTGCAAAATGTACTGCTTGGGGGAATTATGCAGTACCAGAATACTTTTGTGTAAACAAGTAATCTGCACTGGTTTTCACCACAGAAGTTCTGAATTTAGTATTAAGGTCAAAATGACGTGTCATCTTCTTAAAAAATTCTCATTTCTCATATTCATAAATGTCTCTGTATGACTCACTCAGCAGTATTATGGGCTAATAAAAATATCTACTGCAGCACAGAGGATTCCAAAGTCAGTGGTGCAAAGTTGCTCTTTTCTTTGTTAGAGCTTGTATGAGCTGATAGAAATGTCACTGAACTACAAAATGAGTAATGAAACCTGGATTTGGTCTGGTGTTTTTGGCTGCAGACAAGTGTGCCTCCCACAGTTGGCACTGTATGACAGCACCTGTACCACTGTGGGAATACCTGTGTTCCTGCAGAGCTCTGGCAGAGCAGGCACTGCAAATCTACTTGTACCTCCTGCACTGTGGGGCTGAAATGCAAATCAAGCAAGGCCAAAATGATGTTGTTTGGAGAACAGACATGGTCTGAAAGCCAGGGTAGTTTTCCCTGGTTTATCCACACGCACAACCATCAATTCAGTGCTCCTCTGACTGCTTAGTCAGCTTAGATAATGAAATGCCAGGTGATATTCCTTTTGCACTGCTGGGCAATGTTTTAGGTAAAAAGCTTGATGACTGGACTATATATGATTGTCCCTTCAGGTGATATTCTTCTCACTAAATTCAGATACTTGTTTTACAGGTATCTATTCTAGGTCACAGCCATCTCAGTATACATATCGGTGTATAGTGTGCTATTGGATGCTACAGTGTATATAAATGTACTGTTGTAGATGACAATGTGTCTACTATGGTAGGTACTCATCTTGATTATTTCAATCCCATATTCAAAAGTAATGCAAAATATTACTTCCTTCCACTTTGTATGCTGCTTTACCATGAGTACTTTCCTTTTTTTTTTTTTTTTGTTCCCATTAATCTATTTGTGATGAGCAAGCCTGTTCAGGAGCTTGGTCTTCAAGCTCTTCAGTAAAAAGAGAAATACATGTGATTCTAAAACTAACTCTGTCTTAACACTTTTCCGACTTAACTCAGTTTCAGGAATCTTCTCAAAGCCTGATTTTGGAAGGAATTTTTTTGGCATCATATCAAAATTCCATTTGGGATAGTTGTGATGATAGGAAAAAGATTATTTGAGGGTATACCCAGGCTTTCTGCTATGTATGTACCTCAAGATTTTTGTGTATTTTTCATTTGTCTATGTGTTTTGGAGCTAGTGCCCTGTGTTCATGCATATTTCATAAGTCAACTGGCAGAGTAAATATAGTAATTTTTTCTTATTTTATTTGGCATAAGAAACAAAACCGCAAACATAATTCTAACTTTATATACCTTTTAAATACATCTTATGCATAATATGGATTCAGTAAACCCTTTGGCCTGGTTGAAAGGATTTCTTTTTTTTGTTGTTGTTTTGTTTTTCATTATTTTAAATGAAGGTAAATTAATACAATTTAAAACTGTTCACTAGGAATATTTGTTAACCATTATTTTGGTTCATAATAGCAAACATTTGGCTTTATCTAAAATCTTGAAATATTATTTAGATGAAACCTGAGCAAATGAAATTATGTCAATGCCTTTCTTCCCTGAGCCTGGAACTTCACCCACCACAGAAATTAGAATATGGAAAAAATAAAAATCTAATACCAATGAGATAAAACCAGCACAATGAAAAAGAAGATAATTACATTGCTCAGCTGTCACAAGGCCAACATAAAAAAATGAAGTGACTCATCTTCCTTCACAGGCACAGCCTGCTCAAACATACATATATAATTATTTATTTGTATGGTTTTGATTCCTTAGCCAAATGTCACTACTTTGTAATGTGGTTTAACCACTTGGGGATTTTGTTCAAAGAGTTCATTTATAGTTTTATCACTGAACTACAAAAAACTGTTCTGAACTCCAATGTAATTAAGTTGCATGCAAGTGTTATACATCATTAAGTCTTACTTTGTATGAGTACATGAGTTCAAAGGCAGCTCTCCTGCAAAGATAAGATACAATATGCAGTGAACAAGGGCTGCTTTCTAGTAAAGGCATGTTCCTTACCAAACCAGTGTATCAGGTAAGGGTACGCTCAAGACCTAAACATCAAAAAAAATCATATAACAATGTAATTTTGACTTTGGAGGTAAGTGAGAAATTGATTTACACCATTTCTTATAAGAAAGGGACTCAGATCTATAATTCATAGGTATGTTTTTGAGAGGTTTGCCCATGATTTTATGAGCAAAATCTATAAAAATTGCAATATACAAAAGTGCTGTAAAGGAAGCACACTGGTAATAAAATCTTTGAATAATAATTGCCATTGATTTTCAATTTTTGGCAAAATGTGATACTCCCACTAGATGGAAAGTCTGAAAAAAAGAAAGATTTTCTGGGTTGGAGGTGCAAATATACTTTTGTAGAGAGTTTTTATTCAATCCTCAAGCTGAACAAAGAGTAGCAGTTTTGCCTTATAGAAATTAATATAAAGCTTAAGGCCTAACAAATAGAATTCATGCTAATTTTTATGCTAATTTAGCGCTTTTTTCCCCCTTTCTTTTTCCTTGAGTGGGAGTCATTCCTGGTTTTTGGACAGGTGTTAGTGGTTCCTCTTTGCTGAAGTTACTTGGATGAATTAGAATTTTCAGATAGTGGGTTATTTACAAACTGTTTGCTTTGACTGTTCACCCTGCTCTATTAAATATTTGCTTTGGTTCATTCTATTGAATCTAATTAATCAGCTTAAATTCCAGTATGTGCAATGCCTACCAGTGCAACCCTTTTGCTTGTCTGACTGGCATCAGGAAGTGCTTTGGCAAGTCATACTGTGCTGGCATGCTTTAGCATCTTTCTTTGTCAAAGAGAAGCAAAAATGAGGAAAAATGATAAATATAGTACAAAGAGATCTTTTTATGGTGTTAGTGGCAAACCTGGAAAGTTACTGTTAAAATAGGAATCTTCATGAGGTCTGGGAAAGCCAAACCATTGAAGATAGTAGGATTAGAGAGTGAAAGTAACTGTAAACAAAAAACTTGCTGACTGTTGTCATTTTTTGTCAATCTCAGCAAATATCTACTCACAGGCAAGGATCATATGTAGTGACCCACCTCCTAGAACTGATTTTTCCTTCTTTTATTTTTTACAAATGTTTTGAAAAATTAGTTCAAAGGGGATAAAAAGGGTGACATTATGGTTGAGTTCTCTGTAATCTAACTTGACTGAGGAAATGTGGCTGTTAGACACGAGTTCCCTCTCCAGCCAGGGAGCAAAACCAAGCACAGTCAGAAATTAGTTCAGCCAGTGCAATAGGTCTTTTGAGGCTATGCATTTCTTTTTGCAAATAGAGATGGAAGAAGAGCTTATTTAGATGTAGATCCTCAAGTTACATGAGAGAGTGCCAATGCCAAAACAGGTTGGGAAACTGTCATGGGTTCAGTACAGACCCACCAGTGCAGTAAAGGCACTGGAGAACTGGCCCTCTGGGGAGAGGCTAAGGAACTGGAGCTGACTCAGGTGGGAGCAAAGGTGACTTTGCAGGGGCTTATGAGACAGCCATGAAGAAGATGGAGCCAGGCTCTTCACAATGAGGCAATGTCCACAGACTGAAACAAGAACTACTGAGATAGAATATAAAAAACCCCTTTTCATACAGAGACCAGTCAAGCAGTCCCTTGCAATCTGAATTTTGTTCCTCTTTTACTGGAAGATCTGACTATCCAGGCCAAATGTACTGTTGGCTGAGCTGGTGAATCTCCACTAGTGTCTTCTGTCTCATGAAGTCATTAAAATATTGGAAAAGGAGGTCACAGTGCTGTAAAAAAACATTTACATTGGAAGATCCTCTATAGTAAATGGTCTCGTTGAGAGCTGTTTATTGTTGTTCATTTCACATCACTGTGAAGGTGTGACATTACAATATTCCATTGTTTTCTCTTTTTTTGATGTTTAAGTTAACATTTGAACTATAAGCACCAGAGTTCACTGTGACTTTTATGACCTTTTTAGTAAAAAAGCTGGCTTTTGCCTGATCATTTTTTAGTCTTTGAACGTGTAGTATCATTATTCTCTCAAAGGCCAGCTGACATAGCTGTTTGAACACAGGTATGTTGACATTTCTTGTTCTTTCCTGCTTTTCTGTCTCTCAGTTCCCCTGTTATTCTCTGTTCAGTATTGCTAAGATAATGAATGTACTATCAACTCTGAAGTAGGTCATAAATAAAGCAAAGTTCTTGTGGCCTTTACGAATCATATCCCCCTTAAAAACATACCAAAATCTCCACCCAAAATTTGTTCCTCACTGTAGAGAACTCAACCCATTGTTGCTAGAAAAATAAAGTCTGTAGGTTAGAAATGTATCCAGAGACCTAAACCTGTCTCCTACTGCTATTTGTTTTTTTTTATGGAGTTTGTTGATTTTGTCCAGTTGGTTAAGTATGCTCTCTTAATTTTCGGGTATTCCCTCAGTTTCTGTGTGAAAAACCACTATGTGCAGGTTAGCATACAGAGATAGTAGCAACAGAAGTAAGCTGCTAGTCTCAGACTTCAAAAGAAGGAAAAGAAAATGCATTCTGAAGGTCAAAATCAAAGTGACAGCTTAGCCATGAGTATTCCATTCCTACTTTTGGAAAGGTTAGATTTTGAGGAAAGATATAGTGCACTGTAACAGGATCAGCTTCACATACTTACTGACAGCTGAAGTATGGCAGATACAGCCTGGGCAAAAAATCTGAAGTTTTAATTCCACTTTTCAGACAAAATACAGTTCAGTTCTTGCTTCATGGGTGGTGGGACAGAAGGTGACACAGGAAAAAGAGCTTCTTGTATTAATTTATTCCAAAGAGATGTGATGCCAGGGTTTTAGTACAGGCTGGTAGATGATGGATCACCTGGAGAAATGAGACTGAGTCCTGGGTCTGTGAATAAACATGTGTATTACACAGGTCAATTAGACATTTTACTTTTCTGATCTTCTGTTGCCACTCTTATACTTTGCTTGTCTATTTTTATGGAAATACATTCAGGAAAGAGATGGAGTCTGGCTGTGTGTTTGTTGAGACTGTCAGAAGTTCTTTAAAATGTTTGAAAATCATATTCTGGCCATTTCAAGAAAGAAGTCATAAGGGCTTGGTGGATTTTACCAATAGTAGTTCTTGATTTGATTCCCTTAGATTCTAATCGATGCGAATGTGTTCCCTTCTTAAGTGATCTCTGCTAATTTCACACTAAATAGAAACAAAACACTTGTGAAGAAAGACTCCAAGATGGTTAAAATATTTTTGTATAATGGCTCAAAAGCTGAGTTTTGCATAGTTGATTTTATTTTCAGTCCCTTCATGCGAACTGTTGGGTTCACAGTACCATTAGCATGCTTTATATGGAACAAAGCCATTCTGAAAGTTGCCTGTGTTAAATCTGCAGGGATTTGTTTCACTTTGTGGGGAAAGCACAGAAAAAGACATTTGGAATTGAAGGTGGAGGTTACTGACACCACATCCAATAACAAAAGCAAATATAGACACAAACAACACTTTCCCTTACCTTGTATATCCTCTGTGTGTGTCTCAGTACTGTCTCTGTCTTTGACCAATTTCATTCTCTTGTTTCTCTTTACAGCTGTTACTGGGAGTTATTTGGAGGTTGCTGCAGCACCAAGGTGCAACTGCTGTTTCAGGAAAAACTCCTTCAATAAAGCAACCGATGAAAGGTGACCTCAGGCCTAAAGGAATACATCTGGTGGAGTGCTTGCTCCTGAATTAATATTTTGGAAGGCATACTATTGATGCTATCACTGCCTTTAGGCTCAACGTCTGCTGCATTTTTGCTCTTTTGGAGGATTAGCGTCTGAAGAGATTCTTTGGGACACATGCTTCTTAACAGGCATGATGAAGGTCAAAAATCTACCTCTGCTATGCCTCTTCTCTCTGATGCAATAGAGGTTTTTCTACAGAGCACCAGTCATGCAAAGTTAGCAAGGGAGAGTTTCCATTGTCTGCTGGTACCTGCTATCCTCCAAAAACATGGCTGGATGTGCCCTGTCACACACTGTGATTCCAGTCCCAGAGCTCTCCCTTAAGGTGCTGTACAAGGCAGCTGAAGCATGTGAAGCTCTGTGGGGCTGTCAGTAGGTAGAGTGATGGTGGATGCTTGTCAGAAGTAACTGATGCTGGGGCTTTCTATGAAAATTGATCCATAGCTGAGATGGTGTAAGTCCTCACTTCTAGCAGGGAAAACACCTCTCTGTCTCACAAAAAAAAGGGAACAAAAGTCTTTGAGCTGAGATGTGGATCACATTTCTCTCACATCTGGGTTGCTCTTTTCCAAGAAAGAGTAGAGACCATGACTATGAATCTTGATTTTGAGAAGAATGAGGAATGCCTCTTGAATGTACAGATGTGCATGGTGAGGAAGAGTGATACAGAAGGCTGAGGGATAGGCTTAGAGTTATAAATTAGATATCTAAGCTAAGACTGTAACTCAGATTTTAATTTAAGACTTAAAGCAAAATCAGGGTTTTTTTCAATGCTTTCTTTTTTACTGAAAGAGAATATTGTGTTTGGTACTACTGGGCCTTGGAAGTCAGGATTTGCAAGAAGAACTCCAAGAAAGAATTAAAGTTTAAAAAGTCAAACTGACAGAAATAATTGCCATTTTCAATACACATTCAATATACATCTAAAACCAACTTGTAGCCAGGATATAAAAAGGCATTTGAGTCAGATGACAAAAAAACCTTGTTGATTAGACTCTCCTATAGTGTCCATATGCCACCTCTGATTGTTTATTGTATTCCTAAAACCTCTTCAATTAACTTTCTGTAATGATGAATTTGAGGGCGTGGTATTGCCCTTACATCTGTCTTGTTCTTCGAATCTGTTATAACAGCATGTTCCAAAGCCCAATTTAATGTTTCGGGGGGGGGGGGAAAAAAAAAAAAAAAAAAAAAAAAGAGAAACAAATAGAGAGCAAAGAAAAATCCACCAGTCTTAATTTAAATAAGGTACAGAATTACCGTATGGGGCAACAGGAGTGCACAGTTCAATCAGGAAGCTCAAGGAAAGGAGAAGGATCACAGAGAAAGAAAAAATAATGGGTTAGTGTGTGATGTCCATGCGTATTATGCATGAGAGGTTTTCCTAGCATAACACTCCTTTTCCAGACAGCCAAGTGCTTCACATTGCAAAATGTACTATTCAGCACTTGGAATCAGCCAGGCCAACTGAATTTTTTTATACCAAATGTCTGCCATAATCTGGGAGTTTTCTGTATCTTCAAATGATTTAGCTGGTTTTGTGGGAGTTGTTCTTTTTGTCTACTGTTTAAAAATCCACCCATGCCTGACTGTGCTATAAACCAGGTAAAATTGTTTACTTATCTCCTGAGCCATTTGAGCTGTGTCTTAAAACTAAGGTACTGGGGCTGGAGGGAGGGAGTGGCGTGAGGGAGTAGGGGGTGGAACAAGGTGTCTGTTTAAACCTTTTTCTTGTTCTCCTTTGCCCTGTAACCCATGCACCTGAGAAGAAAGCCATTTGAGTTGGATGTCAATGGCACAGAGATCTGATCTGAACTAAATGGGGCAAAGAAGATGAAATAGAGAAATTGAGACTAGATATTCTTGGTGCAGCAGAGAAAGGCTAATTTTGAAGGCTTGCACTTGCTGAGAAGGAAAAGAAAGGCAGGTAGTTGGGGAGGAAGGTAATACTGGGAATTGGTGATGAGAAGAAACAGATCTCGTGCAGATCAGCACTTGGTGGAAAACAAGGGTGAATATATACTTGAAACTGAAAAAGTAATGCCTGATTCCATGGAATTACAGTATCTCATTATATTTCCAGAACCCTTGTGAGCTTTAAATTGTACTGTTAATGGCCTTTCAAGGCAGTTAAGTAAATGTAGCCTCCTCACATGTGGCACTTTAAAGGCGCCATGTTTTGTGGATTTTTACCCATGAATTGTGTCTTATCTGTCCAGTCCCATCAGCTGAGATGTAAAACATGGATTAATAGTCACTACCATATTACACAGCTGAGAATAAAGAAAGTACTCTTAAGTGTTGTTAGTGGTAAGAGTCCTACTGAATGGTGCTTTAATATAAGTATTTCTCCTTTTGTCCATTGAGTGTTACTGTAGAAAGCGGGTATTACCTCCAAAAATGTAATATAATAAACCAAAAGCTATACAATAATTAAATCACTAGCAGTCCAATTTGAAAATAAATCTAAATGATTTAAAAAGAACAGAGAAGAAATATTATAGCAGCACTTTAATAAGCTCAAATAAAATACAATGACTAATACAGACACAAATGTCATGAACTTTTCTGGGTACAGAAATCCATAAGAAGCTCAGAAACAGTTGATGTAATTTGTGTAGTTCATTCATGTTAATAAAGATCTCATTTGTTTTACTATTAAGAATTTTTTAATTGTCTCATATATGCCATTTGTTTCGATTTTGTTTCACATGCTGTAATTGCCAAAGATTATCTCAAAATTTCATTCTTTCAGAGGGGAGGAAAAGTCTTCAGAAATAACTTCTCAGTTCTTTCAATGGTAGTATTTGAATAATCTGGGTACGCTGGGCTAGGAAAGTTAAAAACCCAAGACCTCACTAGGCTTCTTTCATCTGAATTCAGTCATCTTGTCATATCTGAGGAGGGAATCCTGAATTCAGAGTTGAAAAGGGTTGGTTCGAGAAACTCTGGCTTACTAGAGTACTTTCAGATAGCATATTCTAAAAAATAGCTTTAATACATTTGTATAGTGCTTTATCCTTGAAATAATGAACTGAAGAATGTGTGCATTTCCGTACAGGAATACCTTGATGCTCCCATAGTTTTCCCTACAATAATCAATCACTTTAATCTTTTCCCACCGTTCCCTTGTATTTATTTGATAGTTTAATTCGGATGTTGCTACAGTCTTCAGAATTCACCAATAAAACTTTCTTTAAAGAAGCACATTTTCCTGTGCTGGATACTCACAACACTGAATATCCCCTTCAGTCTCTGAATGGACACATTATTGAACTTCTTCCACTGAACTTCCAAAGTTCTTCTATTGAACTTTGTGCCTTTTCTTGCCCAAACCTTGAATGGTTTTTCACAAACCCACTGGTGACCCACTGGTTAGCAAACACAGGACTTGCAAACTCCACCTGGTTTGTAATAACTGCATTACTAGTGTTTTCATTTTTCTTTGTGACATTACTGATGAAAGAATTTCCATATGTTTTAAAACAGGTACAAGGCCTCTTTGGAGAAGTAGTCCACCTTCTCCATGTAGCTCTCTTATGCAGCTGTGTGGTGGAAGTGTCAGGCAGGAATCATTCACAGGTCCTGCTTCCAGCTCTGCATTGGGATTCCTGATGCCTCTCAGTTGAGCCCTTTACACTGTTTAGTGCTCATGGGTTGTGGAGGGTTGAGTTGGCTCCGTGCCAAACCCAACGGCTGGCCACACGGATTCCCCCCCCCCCAAGAGAAAAGGGG
>JAWWTY010000037.1:43558680-43572636 GCA_035222235.1 Margarornis squamiger
GATGGCAAGTTGAATGTGAGTCAGCAGTGCCCTGGCAGCCAGGAGGGCCAACCATGTCCTGGGGGGCATCAGGCAAAACATCACCAGATGGTTGAGGGAGGGGATTGTCCCATTCTGCTCTGCACTGGGGCAGCCTCACCTTGGATATTGTGTGCAGTTTTGAGCACCACAATATAAGATATAAAGTTGCCAGAGAGCATCCAAAGGAGGGCAATAAAGGTGGTGAAGGGCCTTGAGGAGAAGATGTATGAGGAGGGGCTGAGGGCACTTGCTGTGTTTAGCCTGGAGGAGACTGAGGGGACACCTCATTGCAGTTACAACTTCATCATGAGAGGAAGAGGAGGGGCAGACACTGATCTCTTCTGTGTGGGTGACCAGTGACAGGACTGGAGGGAATGGTCTGAAGTTGTGTCAGTGGAAGTTTAGGTTGGATATTAGAAAAAGGTTCTTCCCCCAGAGGGTGGTTGGGCACTGAACAGGCTCCCCAGTTAAGTGGTCACAGGACCAAGCCTGGCAGAGTTCAAGGAGCATATGTATGGCACTCTCGGGCACATGGTGTGAGTCTTTGTGATGGTCATGTGCAGGGCCAGGAGCTGGGCTCGATCCTTGTGGGTCCCTTCCAAATCAAATTATTCCATGATTCTGTGATTCCAGATCTGTGCAAGTACAAAATGTATACACTGGTTTGGGTAAAAATCTTTCTTATCCCCATATAAGCAGCAATCAGTATTTGCATAGTGGGATCTGTAGAGCAGAACAGGTGATTCATCACAGGTCCCTGAAGTTTTATGGACTCCTTCCTGCATATCTATCACTACATCCTATGTATGTTGTGAGTTGCACTGATTAATATGACTTAAGGATCAGGGTCTAGTGAAACATTTTTGAATGGAAGATATAACAGGGAAAAGATGATACAGACATTGAGCTGACCATTTTTTTTTTTTTTTTTTTTTTTTTTTTAATGAGGCATTTCTTTCTCTTCAGTTGCCTGAAGACTAGCTCCTATGAAAGCCACAAAGCAAGTGCTGCTCTGCTCAAAACCCTGCAATTCAGCAATTTCAGGACTACTTGCTAACCAAAGCTGTGATCCTTAGGGAATTAAATGATGAAAGTAATAAAATCAAACAGATCAAAGATGTGTAGAGATAATGGAAACAAAAGGTTACCTAAAAAGTTTAGTTTACGATATAGAGCAAGGCCTAGGCCAAGCTGAAAGACCTTGGATTCCTAAATCCCTGAGTTGAGCTTTCTTTCATTTTATCATCAGACCTATCAAAAAACCCCCATTGTCATCTTCCATCTGGGTGCATAGTTTTTATCTGAATCCTATTGAAAATGTAGTTTAATATAACCACCAAATTGCATACAAAACCTCTGCTGAGTTTCTGAAAAGAATGAAATGAAAGGAAATCAAATATATTTCACTTGCTTCTGGTATTATTTATTATTTTTAATATTAGCAAGTGGCTTGATATTGTGGAATGGATGCAAAAGGATTCATATTCTGCTTGTTAGTGGTAAATAACTGTTATGTTGCAAGCTATTAAAGTCCTTACACTGTTTGGTTAGCATTTGCTTCCTAAGCAAGCATGACTTGGATCCCCCTAAACCCTAGCCATTTTGTTTTGCAGATCAAAGTGCATGATTACAGCGCACCTTCTGGCTCTAAAATATGTTACTTAAAATATGTTTGTATTACAACACCATTAAGACAAAATCCACTGTGCCAAGCCCAGTAAAAGACATGTGCTTTGACACAGTCTTTCCTCCCTGAAGACTCACCATCTGAATAAATACAACCATTTTTTATTGTAGAAATCAGCAGAGAATTCCTCTGAGGCTAAGCACAAAATAGTCTAAAATACAGTTATTGTGAATTGTTACATAAAACAGCATAGGATTACCATGAAGTGTTGACATGATTCAGGTAGGTTTTGTAAGGCTTCTTTTTGTGTCTGCTTGTACACTGCTAACATTTTCCAAGTCATTAAAATACCCTTGGTACAGCCTATTAGTGTTGCAGAATGAAATGTGCATTTTCTCTTCAGCATTATTCTGGTTTTCTACCGGCTATGTGAAAGGGATATACACACAAATAGATTTTCCCCTGTATCTCCTAATTTGGAACCTGAACTGACTAGGTTCTTGTCAATCAATGTGGTGGATTTGTACCACTAAAATGCTAGAAAGGGTTTTGAAATGGGTAAGCAACCAGAATATGTACCTCTAAAACTGATGGTGCCCACCAACCTCTGCAGTAAGGCATTTTTTTCCATGTATTAAACTAATTTATTGACCTTTCACATTGTGTGTTCAATGCTCCTACCAACTAATGGCAGCCAAAATTTTCAATTAGAAATACAGACCATCTGAAGAAAAGGCTGTTTCTTTTCACGCACATTCCTTCCTCATTTATTTTTTTATTTTTTTCAAGGACTCTGGAGAATTACAAAGACTACATTATGACCAGTTAATTTACAGCCCTCATTTTTATAAGGTTACTGTGAATTCCAATTTTTAAGTCAGTGTTGCTATGTCACAAAAAGACACGTGTGTACATCTTGTATGCAAGACTAATTTTGTATGAAAGTAAGTGCTAGAATGAGGTGCTAGCATGATGATAGCATATTTGTAAGTTACATAGCAGCAGAACTGACAGGCAAACAGATTCTGGCATGTCATTTCAGACTATTTTGTCACAAAATTAGCTTTGTGAAAATGCTAATTTTCCACTTTGGATTTTTTGGTTTTGGTTTTCCTCTTTCTTTTTTTTTTTTTTTTCCCCCTAAAGTCTTCTAAATTGCAATTAATTATGTCAGAGTTTCAAGTTCTAATGAATCCAAATGTCTTTTTCCTAGTTTTCTATTTACAAATTTTTCCTAAGTGAAGAGCTTGGGAGGCCAGGAGAGGTCAAATTCACAATACAAGATATTTGATGTTTTCATTTGTTAAACATTTGTACCTAATTTCTACTTTGATTTTGCCTGGCTTCAGAATCCAACCACTGTTTTTGTTTTTTTTTCCTTTTCTTTCTAGGCAATACATGATGACTAGTCCTTAGGCAACTATGAAGTTTTGGTCCAGTTATTAATTAATTTTTTATTTATTCAAAAGTCCAACCCAGAGTCACAAGGTATTGGGTAAAATACTTTTTGTCTGACAAAGCAGACAGGGACTTCACAGATGCATTAGCCTGAGCCTGGATGAGCACAAAAGGCAGCAAAAAGCCAGTCACCTCAGCTGTTTTATGAAGCTCTCTGGGGTCACTGAGGAGTTGTATCCACACACGCTTATTCTCTTTTTAAATTTCGCAAAGCACTTAGGGAATTATTTTGAAAAGTTGCAAAAGAAGACATAGAAGCCAGCATAATTAAGTTCTGTTTCAGAGCAAGGAGCATAACCCAGTGCCATGTCTCTATCCTCTTCCAGCCAAGAGAGAATCTTATCCTGGCTTCAAGAGGGCTCTGATTCTTCCCTTGGCCACCTATTTCTGTTACAACTGCACTTCTCCCTTTTACTAGACCGTTCTGCTTCCTCCAGAAGTTCATCAGATTCCCTTGGTTTGTACCAACAAATGTTTGATTATAATCAGGTCTGGGCAAAGGATTCAGGGTTGGTTGGTTTGTTTGCCCTGTGTCATCTTACTCAACACTTGCTGAGCACAAAATTAAAAATTAAGTAACTGGTATATAGCCCTTTTTCTTCTGAACCATCAATTACCATAATATTAGCAGAGTTATCTGAAGCTGTATTTCAGGGGCTGTCCTGTTCCAGCAGCAAAGCTGGCTTGTGAAGCTTCATTCATCTCCCATCCATCCTTCTGCTGATTGCTCTCCCTCACCCCCTCAGTGTTATGGAAGGAGTACTTTATGGGCCCATACTGTATGTCACAGAAATCGTTAAAAGAAGAGCCCTCTCCAAAATAACCCTTCATTTCAATGACCCCAGGGTGCCACAGGTACTTCTGAGCCTGTGGAAAAACCAACCATGTAGTGATGATGGCAACAAGCAGCAGAGGGAAGCAAACCAGTCAATAACTTCTTCAGCTGGCCCTTCTCCTCCCTCACCTGTGTGCCATGGACCGGCCCTTGCATGGGAGTTGAACTGTGTCTGCTGAAAGGAAATGGTATTCACACATAAAAAAATGAACAGCCAGTCCAGGAGATTACCAATGAGATAACAGAGTAAGAAAAAATAATTTTATGACAATTTCATGGAAGGAAGTATTGTATAGGAAGAAGGTCTGACCTCTTCAGGGCATATTATCAATATTTCATGGGCTTGTGAAGAAAGGAAACATTTAACAGCACAGCATTAATTTTCCATCAGAGAATGTATATCAATGTCAGGCAGCAGAAATAGTAGCTTGGGCTCTGAATATGTGGAGTTTTTAAAGGAATTCAAAAATTACCTGTCCAAAACTTACATAAAATTGAGACAGGAAGTGGAGTGCCTAAAGTTACTGAGTGGAGTTTTATTAAGTAAAAATTCTTCAATAATGGTTTTAAAAAAAAAAAAAATCATTTCAATAGCTTTCTGACAAGGAATGTACACACAATGTGCTAAGATATATTATAGGTATCTCCAAGTTTAATCAAATGAAATGTGTCTGGGACTTCAGCATTTCTCTCCAAGAAGAAAAGATTGAGCATTATGCTCTCAGGTTCAACAAAATACTGAAGACAGGTGATTAAAATATGAGGATAAGTCTTTCCATTGGAAAACACAATTTCATTGAAATTGAAACATTTTGAGTGAATGAATCATCTCTAATGATTTACTCTGGAGTAAATCTTTCCCAGGAACAGTTCTGATGACATAAAAAAAAAAAAAACAAAAAACAAACCACCAAACTCCCCCAAAAAAACACACAACTTTATTTTTACTTCCGATTCCCTTGTTAAGACTTCTCAGTTATATTAATATATCACCTTCTATTCAAAATGCCACGGTATATCATGTACTATATAATTAAGACTGCCTTTTCCTGGAAAACAAATGCTTCAATAATCCTTTGTCAGGATTTATTTTTAAACTTCATATTCTCCTGGAAGTTTCTGATGAGAAATAAGGGATATACTGAAACACTACAATTTCCCAGAGAATTTTATTTCATGACTCCCACCATCTTTGGTTCCATTCTCAATCTTTCCTTAGTACTCTGAGCGACATGTTCTCCAGGATGACGGCTGCTAAATTTTACAGTGACTCTTTGAAGGAGATACCTAACTACATTTAAGGGCTTTTCCAGCATTAATAAAGGGGAGCGGGGTGCAGGGTGAGAAGAGCAGAATGAGACCTCAGCCTACCGAGATCTTTATTTGTCTGGAGCATAATTAAGCAAAAACATTACTCATGACAGTGGATGGATTAACAGCCTCTCAGCCTGAATGTATTTTGTCTGAAATGTTTTTTGGCCATAGAAAATTCACCACTGTACCCTTACAATGTGTTCTGGAAAAACACCCTCAGGGCTAAAGGAGCTGGTCAGTTTTATCCCACCAAAAATTGCCCTCTCTCCCAAGGGTAGAAAAGAAGTTAGTGGAGTGAATCCGTGATGGCAGCCATAGGCCACCAAAAATCACTTGAAAGCAGTAGTCGGTTTCAGATAAATTACTAAAACATCACAGGCATTCAGCTGCAGGTCTTCATAGTTGCTGTCAGGGAGGTGACTTCAAGCCCTGCATAGTGTGGTTTTACAGGACAGTGCTCTGCCAAAGAGGAGTGACAGTCTTATCAGTTGTTTGGGAATTTTTCCATGTCTACATGTTTGTTTTTTTCATAGCTTTTGCTTAATCTGTATTTCTTAAAAGCCTGTTTCACAAATACACTGCATCTACAGTGATGAGTGAAAATGCTTCATTTGTTCCTGAGACTGGATTGTGGGATCCCATCTAACTTAAATAGTAATGAAAAACAAATACTTCCTTTTTTCCTGAGGGCAAATTTAATTATGGAAGTGTATCACTTTTCAGTGCATTAACACCTGGAGTATAGTAAAAAGAAGTCTGGCAATATACATCATTGCCCTCTAATCAGTCATGCAGAGGTGTTTCCATTAAAAGGGGATAATGGCCACATTTACCACAATCAAAGAATATGATTAGAACTGAACAAAGTATGTGTGTATATATTCATAGACATGTATTTATGTACATATATACTTGTGGTTTTATATATGAATGAAGTATATATGTAGATTCATATTATGTATATGTATGTATGTATATAATTATATGCTCACTCTCTTGTTCTATTACATGCATTTATAATGAGACCATACAGCATCTTATTATACATGTGTTCCAGTGTTATTTTTTTTCACAATTACTTATCATGTAATCAGTTCATACAAAGATCTTCAAAATCTTGAACTGCTCCCTGTCAGAACCAAAATCAACTTTGACTGCAATACTACAACTTCAGCTTTTACTTCCAAGCAGAAGTTCTGTAAGCTTTCATGTTGATGGGTTTTTCATGCTTAAAGGGGTCTTGTGGTTATTAAAGAAATTCTTTGACACAGAAACAGGAACCATAAGAAAATATAGATGGAGGAGGGAGAGGAAGTAAAGAGTGAAAGCAGGAGTCACTGTTATAGAGTTAACAGGGGCTTGTAAAACACTTGTCTTTAAAAAGATAACTTTGACCACAACAAATAATATAGAAAATGAGAAAGTAGTTTTTTGAATAAGTGCTGTGACTAAAGCTGCAGATCCACAAAGGGAATAAATTTTTAACCACAGAAGAGTTTGATTTGAGTGAGGAAACCATCAAGGCTGGATATATGTATGGATTAAAAGTGTTTAAAAAAGCTTTTAGGAACATAGCTGAATTCACAAAAAAATCCCAAGTGGGTTAACTATCTCATTTACACTGATTTCCTCAGTGGAAACACTGGGCCACCATTGACACCTTAGCATTATGTCCTTTCGAGCATGGTCTGATTCTCTTTGAAGTCAGTGGAAGAGTAGAGGGAAATAACCACAGTCTGGACAAACAGCAGCACTGATATGAAGGTCCAAAGTAGGAGAAGGTAACTGAAGGGAAAGAAAGGGTAGCAATCTTCCAGACTCCAGAGGCAATTTAACTCACTTTCAAGCATGTCAGTGTAGAATCACAAAATCACACAATGACTGAGGTTGGCAGGCACCTCCACAGATCATTTAGTCCACCTCCACAGATCATTTAGTCCACCTCCTTGCTCAAAGCAGGGTCATCTTGAGCAGGTTGTCCAGGACTGTGGACTGAGTTTTGAGCATCTTCACAGATAGAGACACAACAACATCCTTGGTCAACCTAGTCCAGTGTTTGTTCACTCTCACACTCTTGAGAGGCAATGAGAGGTCATTGTGCACCACTGAGAAGAACTTGACTCTGTCTTCTTTGCTCTTCTCCATCAGATATTTATGAACACTGGCAAGATCCTCCAGACCGAATGGTCTCAGCTCTCTCAGCCTCCTGACATATGTCAGATACTCCAGTCCCTTATGCATCTTTTTGTAACATTACTTGTGAGGGATTGTATAGATGCATGAATGTGATCCATGCTAGTTTTCTAGGATCTAAAGATGCAAGTCCATAGCTTAAATCTGGCCATTTGTACTCATACCTTCTCGTGGCTCAGGTGCCAGGATGCGCATTGGTTTTACTGTGGAGTGGAACTCCCTTGAAGTAATGAGCCTTTTTTTCTTCCAAGAGTAATTTTTCTTAAATATATGTTTCATGCCTTATTCATATTTATTTCATAACATGAATTATGCTAACTACTTATATAAAATTATTTCATCTGAAAGCACCACCTTGTGCATAATGCCCTTAAACTCTGATTGTGCAAAGATTTATGTATATATTTAATTTAATGCAGTCTGGTCCTTATTCCTAGGTAAACTGAGGCCTTTTTACATCATTGTAATGAATGTGAATTCATTTGATGACTGCTTTCAGACCAGTCTTTCTACAAGGCCATTTTAGAGAAACCACAGAGTAAATAAGACCCTGTGAGTAGGCTAATTGATTTCAATTATGCCATTCAGAATGGGTTGTGCGTGTCTGTGTGGATGTGAGTATTTATGCATACACATCTTTTTGCAAAATCTTGTTACTCGTACATGTCTGACCTCTATTATTGACTGAATCTAAGTGAGAACACTTGGTAATTATATCCTCCAATGCTTCCTACTAAGCATTGTATAATGAGTTGTTGCTCCTCTTCCAAAGTTATTAGGGGTTATTGTTGTCTCAGGGTTGCATGATGAGACAATTAGTTTTTATTCTGAAATCTGTTATGTGTGGTCATTACATGTAGTATAAGAAGACTTGGGAGTCTGCCACTGAGTATGGATTATCTGTTTCTAGGTTGCTACAAATGCTGAAAGTAATGCTCCCCATCTGTGACTCTTTGCAAAACACTGAATACACATTTTCATCTGCATTTCCAGTGCAGTTAATTACATCGTGGAAGAGATAACACTAAATACATTATCAAGACCAAACCATTAGCCAAATGTCACTCATATGTGTCAGTGAACAAAGGGTGGAATCCAGCATGATGTGTTTAACAGACCTTGAGCTTTCAAGTCAATAGTTACTCTGATTCTTCCATCCATCAATATGGGCAAATGGTATATTTCCAAACAAAGCTTAGCTCTGACAACCTAATATTTGTATGTGATCAGAATTGTAGTTATTTTAATTTGAATGTTAATTAATTTATTTCATAACTGCCTTTTGGACTTGTGCTCCATCTGGCCCCAGTTTCACGTCTCTTGATGATATTTATTTGTGGTCTAATGATGAGCACAAGATGTGTTTACATACTTTGAAATAATACTGTTAAATGATAGGAAATGTCATTCTTCAGAATTCCAGAGGTAGACTGCTAGGTATTTAATTGTGACTCTATCAATTTCATCATCTGAATCTCCATGTTAGTCCTTGCATATACAGTGAAAACCTGAGTCAAGAAATTTTCCCATATATGCTAGCACACATAAGTTTTTCAAAAGCATCATGGGTCAGACTCATATTATTATATTATACTGTTTCCACAGTCGTTTGGAGAAAGCAAGGTATATGTGTATTTGTTCAGACAGATAAAACTCAGTATAAATGTGATGGGCTTTGGGGAGGAACAATCTAAACTACTCACACACGACTGACTTTTAAATTACCAACAAGCTCTTGGGAGAAGTTCTGGAGTCACTGCGGACATCTCAATAGAAATATCTGCTCAGCACAGCACTGGGAAACTAATGACCAAACGATCATTCAAGCCAGCTCCCCACCTTTCTGAAGTTGCAGAATTTAAATGGGTTTCAACTCACTAACCTCAGCAATTTCAGAGTCAGACATTCTGTGTAAGGTATTTACTGAAGCTCTTTCTGTGGCCAATGGAGGAAGACTAACCTCTGGAGGACAATCAAGCTTGCTAGAGTATGTCTGAAGTAAGCAGAATTAAGTGCTCTTTTGGGGTGTCATCTTTTTCACCAGCTGTAGAAAGGAAAAGCACTTGCTTTAAACTCCAGGCTTAGCCTTTAAATAAAAAAGAAAAAGCTATGGAGGATGTTGATGCAGCCACAACCCACTCTCAACCCTTGATGTTGCATTATTTAGCTGAAAAAGTGTGAAGTTTGACTGATAAGGTTCTTTCAGGTACAGACAGGACAGAAGATGTTCTCCACATGTTATGAATACTACACTTTTCAGACTTTCTATGCTGGTACTTGTAGCTGTCTTCATAAACTGTAAAAGAAGTCAAGGAACTGCTGTTGTCCATCCCATCGGCTTGGACTCCTCTGGCTGAGACGTTAGTGGCTACAGTACACTTTTCTCTGTCAGCTGGCATTTCTGTTTCCTCCATATTTTCATAATGTATTCAGTGGAAAACCTGAGGGACGACTTGTATTTATTTTGCTGTGTTTTTTATTTGTGTTAGTTGAGTTCCAGACTTCAAACAGGCAGCGATCAAATAACAAAGGGAAGTCTGCAGGCAGTCAAAAGAGACTTCATCACCCTGGAATGATTGGTAGAGGGTTCAGGAGCACAGGTAGTGACTTCCTCAATTCTTCCAGTAACGAGGAATAATATTGATAAAAATAGGTCAATGAGTAGCTCTAATGTTGGTGTAATTGGAAAAATTTTGGGGTTCTTGGCCGTGGGATGGTCTACTCAATACCTGCTGTACTGACACGTGATGGGATCTCAGAGCGGAAAAAGAGTTTTAGGGCAGGAACAGAGCTTTAAACTAGCTTAGAAGGGAGAATAGGAAAAAACCAGGCTTGTCAGTGATGAGCAATGGGATGGCATGCCAAAACTTGACGAAATGAGCACTAATGGGATCCTTCAATTTGTCTCATGCGGTGTTAGCTGCAATGTACCACACCTGAAATGTTTCTACACTAATGCACGCACCATGAGGAACAAACAAGAGGAGCTTTGGCCCTGTCCCAGAGATTTGACATCATTGACATAAGTGAAGCCTGGTGGGATGAGACCTGTGACAGGAGTACCCTGTTGGATGGTTACAAACTCTTCAGGAGGGGTAGGCAGTGCAGAAGAGGCAAAGGGGTGGCACTGAATGTATGGAGCTCACAGTTCGCAATGGCACAGTTGAGAGTCTCTGGGTAAGAATCAAGAGGCAAACAAATAATGTGGGAGTCATCCTGGAAGCCTGCTGTAGATCTCGCTGCCAGGATGATGACACCAACGAATTATTCTTTGAGGAATTAAGGGACACTTCCAACACAGTTGCCTTTGTCCTTATGGGAGATTTCAACCTGCCAGAAATTAACTGGGAGCATCACACAGCTGGTACAACCTGGGCCAGAAGGTTCCTAAAAACCCTGAATGACAACTTCATGGAACATATGCTAAGGGAGGCAGCTCAGAAAAATGTTCTCCTTGATCTGCTGCTTGTCAGCAGAGTGGACCTCATGAACAAAGTGGAGATTGGTGGCCGTCTTGGCCACAGTGACCATGAAGTGATCGAGTTTAAAATCTGTTGTCAGGACAAAAAGTGCCAGCAAAACCTGAGCTCTGGATGTGAGCAGAGCAGACTTCAGGCTTCTCAGGGAACTAGCAAGTAAGGTCCTCTGGGAAAATGTTCTTGCAAGTGCTGGGGTCCATCAGTGCTGGTCACTTTTCAAACCACCTCTTAAAGGCACAGGAGCAGGCAATTCCCAAATGTCAGAAATCAAGCAGGCATGGCAGAAGGTTGGCTTGGCTGAGCAGGAACCTTCTCTTGGAAATAAGGCAAAAAAAGGAAGGTATATGCCCAGTGGAAGCAAGGTCAAGTGACATGGGAAGAATTCAGAAATGTTGCTTTACTGCTATAAGGAGAAAATTTGTGTGGCCAAAGTTCAACTGGAGCTGAAGCTGGCCAGAAACATGGAGGACAATAGAGAAAGATTTTTCAAATACATTAATGGCAGTAGGCAGCATAAGAATATTATTGGCCCATTACAGGATGAGGATGATCACTTCACAAACAGGAACACAGACAAGGCAGAGGTTTTTAATGCTTTCTTTTACCTCTGTCTTCAACAAGAATGATGGACCAAGGTGGTTGCAGTACCCTGAGCCAGAGGACCATGACTGCAAGAATGATCAATCAACTCCCAGCCAAACCTGAACTTGTGCAGGATGAGCTGCTCCAGCTGGGTCCCTACAAATCTATGGGGCCTGATGGGATTCATCCCAGAATCCTCAAAGGCCTGGCTGATGTCATCACAAAACCTCCCTTGATTTTTTAGTGGTATTGGGAATCCCGAGAGGTCCCAGCTGACTAGAAGCCAGCAAATGTTGACCCAATTTTCAAGAAGAGCAAGGACTCTGAAAACTATGGGCCTGTCAGTCTTGCTTTGGTTGTTTCCTAACAGTGAACACAGAGTTAAGTATTTAATTGTTTTCATTTTGAATATATGCTATTTAGAAGTGACTTTGTAAAACTCTGAAGTAAATTTCTGGAAACACTTATCCATGAAGTGAACTTGGTTTCTTGCTTGCCCATTCCCACTACAGACAGAAGGACTTACAGGATTCACAGGAAATGAGATTTATAAGTTTGTTTGAGTTTTTTTTTTAATCTTAGCTATCTTTAACTGTTAACAAATGGGATTTGAAGCTACTTACTTCAAATGTGACATGTGAATATGTGGTAAGAACACAAAATATGACACACATTTTGCATTTTTAAACCTATTACAAATAAACCCAGTGCTCTCTGAATATTGACAAATCTAGAATTTCCATACTTAAGGATCAGGCTATTTATTCTAATTAAGGAATTAAAACTATTTCACAGTACAGACACTGGAATTGTTCTTCCAATTGCTAATGGCTTATTTGTCTGCAAAATGTCCTGCACGAAGCTTGTTAGGACGGGTAAATATGCAACTCAGCAAATTCCATCTCAGTCTTTTCAACGAAATGGAGGACAAATGCAAACAGGAATGAGAATTTCAAGTTTCTGTAGTTCCCAATATCCTCTACAAAGGAACACCAGATTGTCCATTTGCATATATTTTCATTCACAGAAGGCCTTATAAGCACCCACATGCTTCCTTTAAAGTTACAGTGGTATGCAAAAAAAAAAAAAAAAAACAAAAAACCAACACAGAACACAAAAAACCCCACAGCAACAACAACAAAACAGAAACAAAATAAACAAACAAAAACAACAGCAACAACAAAAAAACACACACACAAAAAAAAAAAACCAAAAAACACACAAACAGACAAAAAAATAAAACAAACCATTCAAAAAAACCCCTGAAAGATCAAGGAAGAGAGACAAATCCTATGTAATTATGAGACTAGGCTCAATATAAGATAAATGTCACATAACTAGGTATGAATCTTATACAAGGAGAGGAAATTTTCATGAAATGTATAGTTCCACTCCCATGATAGTAGGATGCATACTACATACTGATAGTGCTCAGCTGCATAGAACAAAGACATACAAATGTTTGGCAGAAGAAGTCTAATATAAACTGAAAAAAGATACAGGACAGCAACACTAAAGAGTTTTATAGATAAAAACTAGCTTATTTTTTCCCTGCACTGGAATTTATTTGCTGTAGTCACATAATCAACTCTGAAGTAGCTCCAAAATAGGCTTATAGCAAAATTAAAGCAATAAGTTTAAATTAGAATTATGTCTCACAAGGGAAACAGTAGTTGAATAATCTAGAAATAGACAAGAAAAGCATCTAAAAACCTCTGCTGTCCGACTGCTTTTTAACACCTCTTTCTATCATGCCAGAACAAACTTATTAACTTTCCTCCCATGCGGAAGACCACAGAAATTCAGATTCACCACCTCGTATATCATTGTCAACTACTATTTTTAAGGCCAGGATTAGTAAATATGAGCATAAAGACTGACTGTTCATGTGAATCCTAGGTCTCTTTTATTCACATCCAAAATCTGATTTATCAAGAAATACCATGTCTTTGTTATGAATATTAAGCAAAATCATCCTTCCTTTTTAAGAAAGATTATAAGCTGTAGATGAAAAAAATATTTTTCTTAAGCACAAAAGCAGATTAATTTTGTAAAATCCAAGTGAACTTTATGGCTAGCATTTCCATCTTTTCACTTATGACTGTAATTCTAAAAGAAGTTTGAAGGAAGAACACTGCCTTATCATCATTGTAGGCAGTACAAAGGCACCCTTGGTTTTTCCTGCCTATTATATATTCAGGGTTTAGTTCAAGGAAGTTGATAGTGATGGTCCCAATATGGAGAAGTCAGAGATCATTAAACCTTTCATGGCCAGGCTTCGCGAATGAAGATTTGGGAAGGGCTCTACCCACGCTTGCTACAAGTGCACTGGTGGCTAAAAAGGCCAATGTGAGATAGGCAAGTCTGATTGCAAAAGGCACAGCGAAAAGCCTCCATCAGCACTACTGGCGAGGCACGGTTCTTCCTGCATTGCCTTTTTTCCTCCA
>JAWWTY010000037.1:43572736-43587480 GCA_035222235.1 Margarornis squamiger
GTTAAGCACTGCAGAGCTGCTTCTGTGTGAGCAACGAGGGCGGCATCATCAGCAAAAAGCAGCTCACGGACAAGGTGATTTATGGTCTCAGTGTGGGCCTTCAGTCGCCTTATGTTGAATAGGCTTCCATCAGTGCGATATTGGGTGTAGATGCCATTTTTCTTTGGTCTTCTGTAAATGGTTAGTTAATTTTCTGGAACACTAGGAAATAATATGGAAATTTTCAAACAGCATATGTGGTAGCCTTGGAACATTTATTTTACTCACTGGAAATATAGTTTCTTCCAAGGGCTTATCTCCAGTGGGCAATATTCATTATTTGACATCTGTATGGATGCTCTCACACTTGGTAATATCAGTTAGACATGCAACAAAGGTAATGTCACATAGCAGGAGATGAAAAGTAGTAGTTCACCAGCATGCCATAAGTTCAGATTTGGCCACAAGTAAACTTCTTGGCAAATTGTTAGGTTTTTTTCACTTCCACAGATATGAATCAAGCCACTGAAGATCTGCAAACTAACAAGACAGTATTTGTGATTAATAATTCAGCTGTCCTACAAACCAGTTGTCTGGTTAATTTACCAATTGAAACAAACTGAAATGTTAAGCATCTGACAGATGTTATGTACAGGTTTAACAAATTGAGAGGACATCATGGCTGAGACTTCACTAAATTCCAAGAGTATAATTGCCATATCTTGGGAAAAGTTTAAGACCATATCTGTTGAATTTGTTAATTCTCATATGAGTATCGTTCCTCTCATAAACTCCATATCAGTGAGAAAAGATTCAGGTGGCATTATGCAGCTTCTGGTGTCTCTAATTTGTACGCTGCTGCAAGCTCTTAAAAAATTAGTTTAATTTTTGTAATTAGTTTTGATCTCTGGTTTGGGGTCTGTAGAATATTAGGAACTGTTTCAACAAGCATTTATAAAAAGGGTCAGCAATGTTACAGCTGGAACATATGACTGAAATAATTTTCTCTCAGAACACCTGGAATCAATATTATCATCCAGAAACATATTGTGTCCTGTATTTTTTCCATTATCTCTAAATTGATCTTTATGAACCCTGGATGGTACAATGATGAATATTGTGACAGGAAAAAAGATTTTCTGTGCCAATGTCACACTGTACAGTGATACTGACAACTCTTTTATATGGAACAGGGAGCTATTATTTATTCATTCATTTATTTATTTTATTGAATCTATATGCTCTGTAGTGATACTGCATTAAACTATAGCCACTAGTGAATACTATTCTGTCAACTGTTTCTAATCAGTGGAAATAAGTTGGACCAAAAGCTTGTGTACTAGAAACAGAAAGAATAAATCACAGCAAATTTGGACTCTTCAGCCACAAAGAACAGAACAATTTGCAGGTTGTTGGATTAAAACACCAGCACACCAATAAGTCACTCAGGATGGCACAATGCCGGACACTAACCACAACAGCCTTCATGTAACTGTGATCAAGTGGGGAGGTTTCTGCCCCCATTTTTTGGCTTTGACCCAAAACAAAAAAGCCATTGGTGCTGTAGGTATAACAGGCCAGTATTCAAAAACTTCTGGTGGTTCCAAGCCCAGAAGACGTATTCAAATGGTTGAACTATTCAACACACATTTACTCTAAAAATATTTGGAAAAAGACAAAATATTTATTTTCCCATATTTTGCTAGCACACAAATCAGTTTCCTAAAAAAAAAGCAGGACAAACTGTAAAGTGAGGAATTTCTTTTCCAATTCCTTTCTAATTGTGTGATTTCAAATCTGAAAATGTGAAAAATTTCCAGCTTTTAAAATACAGAGGCTTTCTGGGAATCCCATCAGGACAATAATTCATAGAAGAAAATCAAAACAAGAAACGCTGTTTGAAATCAATTAACAGCAAGATCTGAAAACAGTCAACAATTTCCAAATGAATTCCCAAATCTACATTAGAAATATAGCAATGGACTTAGTGCACTTGTCTGTCTCACCTAGCAGCCATTCTCCTTTATGCTCTTTGGATTCATTAGGTGTAGAAATGATAAACTAATGCTGCAGACAAGCACAGAATTTGGTATGCCAGACCTGTACGGGAAGAGATGAGCAGTTCAATACTGTCAAGTATCTTCTTCCATTACTGAAATTTTAAAAACATTCCACAACTTGACACTGCCTATGACATTCCAGTTATCATCACTGGGTTCTGGAAAAGTGAGGTGTCCAGCTATATTGAGATTATTGCAGCTGGGAAGGTGCTGTTCCACTTCAGTCACATGAGCTTCAGCTTCAGTGAATATATGCGTAATGCTCACACCTTACAAGGATCTACTGTTTCTCTTGTGGAAAGAAGAGCAACCATTTCACCACTCTCTTCTTCCGCTGGTGATACATGCTGACATTGCTGGCATCATCAGCAATAGGAATAGTCTGTGTTGCCACAGGAACTTGTAGGGATGGCCTGACAAGCACAGTGCCTTAAAAAGTTCACCTGTACCCATATGCCCTGCCAGCTGTCTGAAAAGGTCACTGCCCATCAGAGTAGGATGGTGAGAACAGAATCTGATGACCTTCACAGTCTGCATTAGAGAGAAAGTCCCCCTGAGGGAGCCCATGCGCCCTCACTCCCACACCTCAAGCAGCATCTTTCTGATCATTTGTGTCCAAGCCATTTACCACTCACAAGGGACATGCACTCAGTGACTTCCCAGTCCTAGCTCACCTTCTGTGTAATAGAAACCTTTTCATAAAGTGTTCCATCAGCCAGCTGTGGTTCAGATATGCAAATCAAGATGCCTGTGACTTTTCAAGTTTCCTTCACCTATACATCCAAAGCTATTCTGCCAACCACAGACACATATTTTTGCCAGCAAAATTCTGAGTTTGTTTGCTTCCTGCAAATATTTATAAGGGTCTTAAATTTCTTCTGAGGCCCATGTAGCTCCCTCATGGAGAACTGACACAATAGAGAAATCACCCTTTAAATAAAATATAATTACTTTCTCTTGAAGTTCCCAGAACAAGATTTTTCTGGGTAACCAGCCAAAGGACAGAAGAGAAGACTGGGTAATATGCTGTAATCTCTCAAGTCCAGAGCATGGGACAGACCCTGGACAGTTTCACAGAGCACTATAAAACCATTCTGTCTATCCTTCCTCCCTCTCTTAGCAGGTGAAGCACTGAACCTGACTCCAGATATTGTTCCAATTCCTCCAAAGCAGTGCAGCTCGTGACTATGTACTCTGTAGCCTTCATTCCCTGTCAAGTATGCAAATTAAAGTTCAGAGGAGACTTTTGTCAGAAAGTGGCTCCTCCTGAATTTCCCATTTGGTTTCTGAATAACCTAATGAAGAAAAATTCAGCAAAATGCCATAGGGTAATATGGGAGAGTAAAACTGGCAAAATAACATGAGTGACTCACACACTGCAGTGGGAAGGCTTTTTGGTTTTTTTTGTTTTGTTTTGTTTTGTTTTGTTTTTCTGGATTGGTGTATCCAGGCTCTGCATACTGCAGAACAGTCTTAAAGAGCAGTGAAATAAAACAGTGAAATAAAAATTGAAGATTTTGTGGTTCACAACTAAACAGCCCTTTCAAAAGTCTTCTGGTTGTTAAAAGCAGTTTTGCTAAACTGGTGCAGAAATTATATGCTGTAGAAATAAATGAAGCCCTGGGAAACCAGGTCAAAACCCGAGATTAGGAAAACAAATGGATAGATCACTATGAGCAGGAAACATTCTCAAAAAAAACCAACCAAACAAACAACAAAAAGAACCCAAGCAAACAAACAAAAAAAACAAACAAAAAAAAAGCCAACACAACTTTATGGATTCTTGACCTATATTCAAGTAAAATCGTACTTTTCAACTGCACTTAAATCTTTTTTTAGCTTTATTCTAGAAAGGATTTGGCTGTTCATAAGAAGCTTGACTGCTGGAGCACATCTGCTACATTAGTTTTAAAAGGCTATGATTACAGAATTCTAGATACTTGAGAGAAGTTTCTGTCTTAAATGGTAAAAATATTCTTAATCTAGAGGACATCATTTTTTGCAGTTAATATCAAGTAGCTGTCTCGACACTCTATTATACTACATTTTTGCTTTTCATTTCCTGCTCAGTTGGGCATTGTTCCTTCTTTCCTCCTGTTGTCTTTACTAGCACTTGCTCATTGGATCCAATTTGTTTTATATGAATTCTCTATGTTCATTTCATTCCATGTTTCCAGCTTTAATATCTGTTAGTCCAGGATTCTCGAAATAAAATAGCATATATTTACCTGTATATTCAAAATATGCAACCAGAAGAAATTACTTTTCCACATTTTTGGCTGAATCTGAAAGAATTATTTCATCTGATGTTGAAATTTCTGGCTCATTCACTCTTTTTTTTTTTTTTTCATTTGCTTGGTATGACTTTTCAGGGTCACTATGAATTTGTCACCACTCCTCGGTATACCATACTTAATATTAATCTTTCTATCATTTGCTGGACAGGAAATTACTTATCCAGTATCACAGAGCAAAGTAATTATTCAGCTGTTAATGAAACACAAGAATCCAGGGCTGTTAACTCTCATAACTGTACTGTGAATCTTGTGATAACAAGTAACTCCTTAAAAAAGTCTCTCCTGTAAAAGTGTGACAGTTCAGATCCATAAGACGCTCAGCCTTCACTCAGTGTGAACCCACCTAAGGAAATGCAAGTGAAAGAGACAGATGCCCAAATGTACTTTTTATTGCATTAATCAATGCTGTTTGAAATCAAGTTGATTATTTTGGGGGACCTGACATGAAGCATTCAGGCACCAGGTGTGTGACAGTGCTGGTGGTGCTGATTTCAGTTTCTTCTACTGCTGAGACCTTCAGTGTTTGGAAGCCAGTAATTTTACCTATTCTTCAACTCCTAATTAGTATCTGCATCTGTTAAAGGAACAGTGGGAAAAATCAAGCTAAATTCTCATTCTAAAACATTTTCCTTTTGAACTTAGGGACAGCATTTTACTGCTGATTTCTTCATATGGATGAGGTTTTTTAATGTGTGGTGATGGTTTATGAAGCCACAAAGCCATTCAGCACAGACTTGTTCAAGCTCCAAAGCAATAACTGGTATAATTAGCAGATTTGAGGACAGTGAAAACTACAAAATAAGAAGGCATCAGTCACTAAAGCAATACATTGATTTTTCACTATGCATTCCAGTGCTTTTATCAATACCATGTGTTAGTGCTTTAGGACTATGTCATTCTCCATTCTGCTCTTTGATGGCTAAATGTCAATAGAAAGTACAATAACTGAACTTATTAGTGCTTTTAAGCAACTATAACAGCATGCTATGATGGCCAGATACTATTTGATAGTCAAAAGAGTACAAGCAAGCATGGAGAAATGGAAAAGGTCACAGACAGATTATATATGAAGCAAATAGTTTACCCCTTTCTGAGCATTTTTTCATCCTTTTAGGAGCATCTTCCTTTCATATACTTCCTTCTTTCCTTCCCAGAAGGGACAGGGAGATAGACAGACTACACACATAGAGATAATTTTCTCAACCTGCTCTCAAACCTGTAAAAGGTTTTCTCGGAGCTTTCTAATCTTATCCACCAAGACACAATGAATAGGTTTTGCTCTAAATATTTATGTTCCCCTTGGTCAGTATGTGGCTAAGTTTAGCCAAACCTAAATAGGAATTGAGACACCTAAACTAAAATTCTGCAATACACAAAGCAACTAATTTGAACATCCATATATGTTAAAATTTAGGGTGGTTGTTTTTTCTATGTTAAGACTAGAAATATTATCAGGAGAAAAACTGAGTGCAAGGTCTTTTGTAGAATATAAATATTTTCATACTTGTTTTGCTTAAAGGTGCCATTAGTGTAAACACAGATGATGGTCCTTCATCCACCGTTTCTTTGAGGCCTATGGACTACTGAAGAATTATCCCAGGTGAGGATCACGTAACTTGTTAGCCAGAACTCTACTCCATCTGGATGTGAAGACAGCTGAGCCAAAATTGTAATAGTACATGCTGGGATTTTTCATCAAGTGAAATCCACAACTTTGAACAAATACAAGATGAAAGAAACAGTCAGTTAAAAATCTTTATATCAAACTGAAATGAATAAAAACCTGTCTTCACCAGACAGAGCTTTTAAAGTAGCCTTCACTGCAGATGATTATTCCTACAAGACTGATTTTTTTTGTTATAATTTTCCAAATGCATGAAGAGACATTGTTATATACCATGGACTAGGATCTAAAATAAATAATAACATTGTATAAATTATTTGTAAATCTATGAATTATAGGAACATTTAATCCCTTTCCATTAAAAAAAATAAAAATAAATACACAAATAAAGCAAAACCTACAGATTTAGTAAATGAAGACCTAGATAATAAATCTCACTTAAAGTAGACAAGCAATACTCAAAACACATTATTTACTTACTGTCTGAGCCAAAGCACTATTCTCAAGAGAATGTTTTGCCCTTTTGGCAGAACTAAATAAGTAATGGAGATAATATTTAGGAAAAACTTTTGCACAGCAGAGCCAGAAGACAACTTTTGCTTGGTAACTGTTTAACTAAGCCCGGATGCTTGCATCACTTGGGAGCTGGGTTGCGAGAGGGTGGCAGCAGCTTCTTTTTGAAGTAAGGCCAACCAACCTCAATACGGACATCTGTGGCACTCAGCAAACTCTGAGAATGCATTGGGATGATTTAAACTTTACCCTTATTATACAGGATTTCAAATAGGAGCTATTGTGGGGTTCCTGAATTAGCTTCTATATGGATAATTAATTCACAAAAGTCAGGAAGGTGGTGTTGCTTGCAATGACCAGGTCTGCTCCATTTTAACTTTCCTGCCATTTTTTGATATATAGTTAGACTCAAAAGTGCTCTAGTGTTTGGATCACAGCTCGGGGATTTATGCACAAGACAGCTCCAGCAGTGAAATTCTGGCCCCAGAAGAGGTCCTCCATGATGAAGTTGTGACTGTGCTGTTTGTTCTTCTGGGACAAAATTGCAAATCTACCAGAGATGACAGATGCTGTAACAGGCTCTGTAGTTCTGTGTTAGGCAGGAAACCAAAGGATGAAAATACAGTGCATGAGAAAAGCTGAAGGAAATGCCCAGCTGGGTATGGTGGGGAGAGAATGTATTCTAGCTTCTGAGTGGAGGAGTAGTTGATGAAGGACTATAGTACTTTACTAACTTGCTTCAGGCTGGCAAGGTAATATTGTTATTGTCTTTGCCTTTATTGAGGAAAAATATTAGTGAGTTTTGAACACAAGTTGGCTCTTGAACTGCACCTCTCCAGTGTTTGTGTGGGATGTGTGTCCCATGACTCTGCTGTCCTCACGTGGGTCTGGCTGTAGCCTACATCCCAGCTGTGAGTGGAAGGGAGTGAGAGGGATGTCTCAGTGAAAACACTCAGTTTGCTAAAGGAAGTCTCTAGATGTCACCTGGAGAAGGTGTGCTGGAGACCCTGACTGGAGCTCTTTCATGAAGGCTAAATAGACAGAAGAGAAAGACTTCCCAGGTCTGTGCCTGAAGAGTTATTCTTATTTCATAGCTCTAGGCAGTTCAGTGTGTGGGTTTGATTGGATTGCCATTCTGAGTCACCTAATTCTCCTTCTTTAAATGACTGCAGGCATCTAATTCTGTATTCTCAGCTAGCAGCTGGTTGTTAAATGCAAGATAACTCAGAGACACCTCCATCCCGTACTGGATATGGCCAACGAGAAGAGCCGTCCTTGCCTTCTAGCCCCTGTGGGAAAGGCCAGTAGTTCAGCCATTCAATTCATTTCACAACCATGTAAAGCTCACCCCTGCTGGGCTTGCTGTAGACTAAAAACAGATATTAATCTTAAACTGGCTTGGTCAAATTTAAGCAGTAGGGGTTTTATTGTGTTTTTATTTTGTATCAATCACATATTTCCATGGTTATAAAAGATTTTCTAAAACTCATACCTTGACTATGATTTGTATTTTTACTTTAAATTTTGTAAACCTGAAGGATAAATATATTTAAAATATTGTGACTAATCTATTTTGCTGAGGAATCCTCTGCAATTACAGCATTTCTGCTGAGGGTTCTACCAAGAGCTTTCCAAGATTTGGCCCCAGTGTAGTGTAAGTGAAGTCTGAACCAGCATCATCACACTTCCTGTGTCAGTGATATTGAACATTTGCTTTATTTATATTAACTGATACCAGAATGTTGTTTTCCCTTGTTAGTTTCTCCATGCAGGGAGAAATTAATCTCCCCACCTATTTGGATCCACTAGCAATAAAGCCCCATTTTAATGGGAAGATGAATATTTGGACTTTACACTTTAGCCAGCAATGTATCATTTCTGGCAGCTGTGCTTTTTATTCATTCTGACTGAAACAGCTTCAATGACAGCAGCCAGGATCCTCCCCTTCTGCTCAGCTTTTCCATAGAAGGTAAAATGAAATATATATCTCTAAAGATAGGATAGTACTGTTTTGAGTACTTGCTTTTTTATGGGATAATGCCAATAAACAGAAGAATAATACTCATTCTTACCTTTTTCCTTTATGAGTCAAAACACTCTTTCAGGAAATATCAACTATTCCTTCCTACCTGTTTCTTCAAATTCACATTCTTCATATTTCCTTTTTGTTTGTCTTTCTTAGCTTCCTTTATCATGCAAAAATAAATACAAGCTTTATGTTAGATTAGTGTTTTTTCAAAAACAATAGTGTTATCTGTTTCACAAGGTTTTAAAGCTAATGGTCCAACTCACAGGTAGAAAAACAACAGTGATTCATATCTTTCTTTGTAAGCAACATCACCCAAAGGACATTATGCAACTCTGGCTTTGATAGGGTTTTTCTTTTTTTCCTCAGGCATAATGACTCCAGAGAGACCAAACATAATAGTGATCAATTGGGCTTCTTTCTGTTCCATTCCAGTTTTACACAACAAAAGGATATGTTGATTTTATTTGTCATTTATTTATGCTTTATGCAAGCTTGGTTTGGAAAATATTGGCCTGTCCAGTAGGCACTTCTGCTGTGGTGCCTCAGCATAAATGTGTTTTTCCCCTGTATGAAATTACAAGGTAAGGTCATCCTTGGTACTACTGTGCTGAAATAAGCAACAATATGGAGACCTGTAGCCTTTTCTAGTTGAAGATAGTGAGAATGTTTTTGCTGGGAGCTGGCTATGATGGGGTACAAATCAAAAGTTTACATGTTGCTTGTTGACTTTAAGCCAAATCCAAAATGCACACCCAGTCCAGAACTGCAGTCTTGAAAAGGCCCTTCCTGATGTTTGCTTTTGTGTTAGCCTGAAGTGCTGAGATGTTTTTTCCACGTGGATGCAGCTGGATCAGCTGCACCCAGAAGCAACCACAGTGTGGCTACATCTGTCTAATCAATCCAGTGTGTGAGAACTGACAAGTCCATGTCTAATTCCTCCATCCAGCAGATGATATTGGGGTGAACTGAAGATTTTTGTGCAGGATTCCTTGACAAAAATCTGTTGTTCCCCTTGCCTTTAAGGCCGAACCAAGGAAGAGGGTGGTGATGATCACTCTGTGTCTAGTGGGCATAATGTTAAATTATCTTTTCAGCAAATGGATGTCCCAAGGTTTAAACTCTTTTGTCTGAACAGGAGATTTAAGCCCCTTTCTCAAATATTTTGTGTGAGTGCCCTAATCAGTAAGCTGGTTAACCAATGAAGAGGGCAGTTAGAGCATTATGCTTGAAAGTGGAACACCTGTCTCTGATACCTTCTCCGAGCACTGTAACATAAATACAATGGTTGAATAGTATGACAGGATGAGTGAACCTGGTTAGGTTATCAAAAGAGAGTTGGGAGGTACCCATTCTTGGGAAACCCCTCCAGGCTGGATCTCTGAATAGATTGCAGCCTGTGAACCAAGAGCAAGGCATCCTTGCTCCATGGTGGTGAGGCATATTTGAGACTGCCCCTTGAAAGACAGGCACAAGCCTCAGCAGTGGTTCCTGTTGAGTATCTCAAGGCATCTTCCTGCCCTGGGACTCATGGCATCTCCTCTGAGACCCATTTCCATAGGGTCAATGAAAACCTTGATATGGAATCTGTTCTCCACAGATTCCAGAACAGTAAAAACTTGGTGTCACAGTGACCAACAATGTGATAGCAGGGCAGAAGTGGGTCTGTAGCTCCCTCACCCAACAGTGCCATCTACTCATATGGAGCTGCAGAGCTCTCTGCCCATGACAGAGGTCACTTTCAGTCCTGAAAAATCCTAAAACCCAAAACATCCTGACTGATTCTGTTCCTTTGTCCTCTTGCCCAAAACACATACAAATTTGCTAACACTTTTCTTGGTTAAAATTCTTCAAATTAGTGGCACAGATCTCGTTAACACAAATCAGTCACTATATCCTCTTTATAGCTACAAATATCTCTGGCACAACGAGTCCTCTAGTTCACAGCAATAACAAGGTGTATATTATGTATCTATAAACAGGACAATTGTGAGTACTTTGGAAATTATTAAAAAACCCTTCAACATAAAACCTACTGTTCCTTATCTGAAAAATGAAGATTGCTGTTTTGAGAACGGTACAGTTCATTTAAGATACTTCTGGCCCAGATTTGTACTCTACTGAATTGCTTGCAGTGAGTAATGCACAATCTATTTATAGAATCATTATTTAATTAGCACTTACATGGTTTAAATCCCCTTGAAGTAGAGTCACAAGGCGCAAGGCACAAGACTCAGGCACTCTTGTCACCTGGTGGGTAGCAAGCTTGGGTTAATATTCACAGGAGTTGTAGTCTGGGCTAGTTTTCCAAAAGGAGTAACTGATTCTGAGACACTGATAGAGATTGCTGTAAAATGGAAACTCATCTGACCTATTTTGGACTTCTGCTTTTGGGTGAGATGGAAAGTGCTGCTTTTGCAAGATTCATTTTTCATGGCTGGCTTATCGAGCACCGTAGGTTTTGAACATCTGTAGTTACTTTATGTAAACCCAATTGCAGGGTCCAAATAGGACAAAGTATTGTGACAGAGTTGCAGTGTTGTGTCTCAGCTTGATGGAGCTGGCAGCAGGTAATTGCGCCAGGGCCTCTTCCAGGGGTCTTTTCAGTATATGTAGTTTTCTACCTTTTTTTAAATAGAATAATTACTGTAGCAGTCGGCAACACAAACATCAAGGCAATCCATCTGAAAGGTCCCTGAAGACTACCTCCCTTGGAAATGATGGGAGCTGGGGTTTTAACTTCTACAAAAATTTCAGGGAGTAAGACATTCTTTTAAAAAAAATCTAGCTAAAAGTGTTATTTTCAGTTGTAAGCTAAACATCTTGAAAATTTGCCAACTTTTACTGCAAAGGCAGAACCAAACAAAATCAAAGAGACAGCTGACATATACAGATTTGTCAAACTAATTTCCTGGGGCAGTAGCCATAAGAAATGGAATTAGGATGAAGCATCTTAGTCCTGCCTCGGTTTTGCTTCTGTTCTTGTTTCCCATCTACTTCTACTTGTAAGCTGGAGCATTGTTTCAGGCAGGGGCTGTGTTTCATTTCCATGCTTCGTGGCACTTGGTGTCATGTGGTTAAAATCTTGATTACAGTCTTCCCACTGAGTCATCACTTATGAAAGTAATGGTCATATTAACAAGGTATTTGCTATTCTAGCTTGAATTGTCAGTTCAAATATGCTTTTACTTTTTCTCTCCTTCTCAATGTCACCTTCAGGTTTTAGTGCATTTTTCCTGCAGCTATGCAGTGATTTGAGTGCATTAACGCATTTTTCATATCATACAACACAAAAAGCAGATTCATAATAAGTCCCTTAGAAGATAGTACTGTATAGGCCAATATTGCTTTGGAACATTTTTCAAGGGTATATCTAAACCCTTGAGGGAATAAATTAAAATACATGCCCTCCAACTTTAACAGGACCCTAACTCTATCATGAAGAATAAGGTCAGCCTTAAGTATCTTGTGCTCCAGTTGCAATTTGAGTGTGCTGACTTATATAGTGGAGTAAACAAAAATATTTTAAGTTTTATTATTACTGATATTATTATTCATCGAAGAGCTAGTGTTGTCACTTCAAAGTGAAAAAGTTGTAAAACTCAGTAAGAGCAGACAGAAAGGTTGTTAACATAATGGACATACACACTTAGAGGCAACCACTTCTTTTCCATCATTAAAACCTTAGACACTTAGAATGAATAAAAATAGTAGTAATAATAATAGTATTTTTAATAATTATTATTATAGTACCTACATTTTTGATAATAAAATCCATTTCACCTGCATAAAAGAATTTGAAGAAATTTATATATTTGAGGACATGTTCTTTGAGAGCTAGGAAATTTTGAATTGAAACAGATAAAGAAACAAATGTCAGGACAAATAGGAAAAAAACCCCTAATCTTCTACAATTCAACAACTTCATCAATGGCAAATAAGTATTCAGAGCTCACAGATATTTGTTCCAGCACTGTCTTCTCTGAAAGGCCAGGCTTTATTTACCATGCCCTGGCATAACTAACTTGGGTGAGGATCTTCTTCCCTGACCTGTGAAGTCTTCCAAGGCCTGAGATGGGATATCTGTGACTTCATTTAAAGGAAACATGTCTAATGCAGTTTACATTGAGCAGGAGTCAAAGGGATAAAAATGGGGAAAATAAGATGTAATTTTTCACAGAAAAAAATGCAATAACTCCTATAAAACCACATTTCAATGCATTCTGAAACTTCAGTTACTGAAATTCTGGAGTGAAATTTGGGAATCCTACTCTTCTGTCCTACAGCAGTCTCAGAAGAAGGTGCAGAAACAAGCCTAGAGTCTTGTCTTTGTCCCTGGGTACAGTAATGTTATTTCATGACAACAAGTCACTTAAAAATACCAAGAAGGGGACCAAGTCAATATGCCAAAGTAATGTCCATGGGCATCAAAGGTCAGATCTCTGTCTGGTGAGACTGGAGCATGTGAAATCCCTTCTCATACCGGATGATGTTTCAGGAAATGATAGCAAAAGGACAGAGTAGGGCCTGGCTGAAGAGTACCAGCCAAAACCAGAGCTGCCCAGCAGAGACCAGATGTGCAGGTGATATGAGCATCCAATCCAGCCTACACCACTGGAGTAATGCCACTGTCAGGCCTTCAGTTTGAGGATTTTTTCTCTTCAAAAAAATTTCTGTCACAACAAAGGTTAAAAGGAGTATTTGTGTGCATTTAAAATTTCGCATTTGATTTAAAGCTATAAATTTCTTTTTAAAACATTTTATTGAGTATGTGAACCATAATCAATTTATATGGTGACTGGAAAAAAGGGAAGCATTGTACCTGTCTTTAGAAAGGGCAGAGAGGATAATCCTGGGAACTACTGACTTGTCAGCCTCATCAATGTGCCTGGAAAGATCATGGAACAGATCCTCCTAGAAGCAATGCTAAGGCACATGGAGAACAGGAATGAATTCAAGATGCCAGCATGGCTTCACCAGGTGCAAGTCCTCTCTAGTGGTCTTCTATGATGGATTGACTACAGCAGTGGACAAGGGAAGGGCTTCTGGACTTCTGTAAAGCCTTTGACATGGTCCCCCACAATATCACCCTGTCTACATTGGAAAGAGATGGATTCATTGGGTGAACTGTTAGATGGTTAAGAAAAGTGGGCACATCCAGAGGAGTAGTGACCAGTGGCTCAGAGTCCTGATGGACATCAGTGGCAAGTGGTGCCAGTGTTATTCAATGTCTCCATTAATGACATAGACAAAGGGATCAAGTGCACCATAAGCAAGTTTGCATATGACTCCAAACTCCGTGGCATGGTTGACAGATCTGAAGGATGGGATGCCATCCAGAGGGACCTGGACAAGCTCAAAAAGTGGACCCATGGGAACCTCATGAGATTTAACAAGACCAAGTTCAAGGTGCTGCACCTGGGTCGGGGCAATGCCCAGTATCAACCCAGGCTGAGGGATGAACAGATCAAGAGCATCTCCACTGAGAAGGACTTGGGGGTGTTTGTGGATGAGAGGCTGGACATGATCCAGCAATGTGCACTCACATCCTAGAAAGCCAGTTGCGTCCTGAGCTCCGTCCAAAGCAAGTCTAGGAATGTGATTCTGTTCCTCTACTCTGCTCTGGTGCGTTTTCACCTGGAGTGCTGCTTCCAGCTCTGGAGTCTGCAGCACACAAGGGACATCAACCTATTGGAGCAAGTTCAGAGGAGGCCATTAAGTTCATTAGAGAGATGGAGCACCTCTCCTATGAGGAAAGGCTGAGAGAATTGTTGTTCAGCCTGGAAAAAAGACTTTGGGGTGACCCAACAGCAGCCTTCCAGTACCTAAAGGGACACGACAAGAAAGACAGAGAGGGATTATTTACAAGGGCATATATTGACAGGACAAGGGGTAATGGCTTCAAAGTGAGAGGACAGGTTTAGATTAGATATTAGGGAAAAATTCTTTACTATGAGGATGGTGAGGCACTGAAACAGGTTGCCCAGAGAAGCCGTGGATACCCCACCCCTAGTAGTGTTCAAGGCAAGGCTGGATGGGGCACTGAGAAACCTGATCAGGTGAAAGATGTCCTTGCCCAAATCAAGCAGGTTAAAACTACATGATCTTTAAGGTCCCTTCCCATCCAAGGCCTTCTATGATTCTATGATTCTGTAATTCCATGATAATAGGTTCTCTGAAACAAAAACACTGTTTCTGTGAGTAAACTGGAAGGGTGATTGTGTATACAAAAGGACTAACAAAAT